>OX352774.1:83114387-83767555 GCA_947095535.1 Poecilobothrus nobilitatus | reverse complement strand
ATTTTAATAAAGAAGAAAATTCCTTAAACAAAAAGTGAAAAATATGAAGAATATTTTAATTGCTCGCATAAATGGAATACATATTAATTATGTAATATATTTCTATAGTTTTAAAGTCTGTCAAGAAAAATAATATAGTACTTTTTTTTTCAAACTTATTTAAATAAAGTTAATTATAAATAACGTTAAAGTTTTACTATTGATATGACATAATCCTAACATAATAATCTTTAAAACTTACATGCAAATTTTTTCATTTCCACAAAAAACTCTTGAAAATTTTCTATAATCAGTAGTAATTTCTCTTTGTAATGATATATATTGACATTCGGGATCACCACTCAAAACACATTTATCGAAAGTTTTACGATACCAATGTAATTTACCTTCATGTTTAATTTGTTTATGATAAAATGGATGTATCATTGCTGTAAACATATCACTACGTATATAATAAAACCAACTAATAACTCTTTGTATTGGATCTCTAACAAGACTAATATATGTTGGTCTAGGTGAGTCAAACATATTAAAATTAATAAAAGGTTCATGATTACCAGCAAAAATTCCTGGTTGTTTTATTGTTTTAATATTTTCTATTATTGAAGTTATTACCTCTTTTGACAACAGCTCAGTTTTATCTTTTTGAATGTTACTTCGTCGAACATATGATATATTATTCATTTTACATAATGAATTTAAAAATACTTGCATAGCTATGCTGCCAGTTTTTGGTATTCGCATAAAATAAACTATATCCATTTCAGCATTTTTACTATTATTCAAATCGAAGGTATTTAAATTTTTTAGCTAAAATAAATTTTAAAAATTTTGCAAAAAAATTTGTATAAAAATTAAAAGTGTAATTTTGAAAACTTTGAAATAAAGCGTTTAATTTGCAATAAAATGGAAAAGTTAAAAGAATTTTATTTTAATAAAAAACTTTATAGAAAAATAGTTATATAATTTTTATTTATTTAGATGTCGTTATAGGAAAAATTATTTATTAATTATTAATTAAATATTAGTTTTTAAATATGATGATCCTATGAAAATATATAATATGTCGTTAAAAAGAATCATGATATGAAGTCAGTGCTTTATATATTGTTATTAGAATAAAATATTTTTTTGTCAATTCATTTCGAAAACAACTAAAGCAATCCTTAACAACTCTTAATTCGTTGGTATGTTCAAAATATTGTTTTTTCATTATAGTGATTTTAATAGTAAAAAATTAGAATGCATAAAGCATGGGAAGAGCAGTAGCGAAAGAAGTGTTTGCTGGTAATGAAATAAATAAAATTTCGTCAAAATTTCGGATGTGAGAAGAAAAAAGATGGTAATGAATCAATTAAAGATGAATAAAATTTTATATAGAAAAGAGCATTTAATTATATATATATATATATAAACAGATATATATATATATATATATATAGTATATGTAGTTTAGAGAGCATTTAATTACAGGAAAAAAAGTAAGTCTTGTCTATTTTAGAAAAAATCGTAACAGCTGTGTTTTTGGTGTCTCTTGAGATTTATGATCTAAAAAAGAAAATTTGTTTAAATGTTACGTCGTGTAAAAATTCAAAGATTTAGAAAATAAATAAAATAAATTTTATTGTTGATGACTGGTCTGGGCTGTGAGCTCGTAATCAACGATTTAATACTAGTAATGACTAATGAAACTAAAGTTTAAGTTTAGGTCTTATATAAAAAATAAACGATTTTGTGGATACTTTTTGATCCATATAGGAGTAAAGTACCGCCTAAAAAATAGTTAAGGTAAAATTTTACTCTACCAATGTAGAGTAAATATTACTAAGTTGCCAATATTCAGGTATAGGGGAGCTGAAAATCAATAATAATATGAACAAAAATGAAAATAATCCTAAACAAAACTATTCTTGATATGTTGATTCGTAAAATATAATTTGGTGAATCACTAATAATGGTACTTTATAGTTAATTATTTATTATTTATTGAATGAAAAGTTACTCTAAATGTTGTGATGTGAGGTCTATAAAGTTTTTATTTTTTTTTTTATTTTGCTAAATATTGAAATCTATTCAAATATATATAATATTCTTTTTGTTTAAGGTTATCTTCAATTAATAATAGATTTTAAATAAATATAAATAATTAATTATGATTAATAATAAATTCATACATGCAATTCCAATCTGTTCCACAAAAAAATTGACTTTGTCTTTTAAAATTATAATCTGTTGTTATTGTTAATGGTATATATTGGCATTCAATATCACCATGAAGAACACATTTTTCATATGATTTTCTATACCAATTTTCTTTGCCTTCAATTTTCATTTGATTTTTATATTTTAAAGTTTTATAAGCATGAAATAAATCCGTACGAGTATAATAATACCAACTAATAACACGTTCAATTGGATCTCTAATTAAACTTATATAAATAGGATGTGGTAAATTAAAATTATTAAAATCAATAAATGGATCATGTTTTCCTGTATATATACCAGGTCTTCTCATATTATTTACTAAATTAGCATATATTTCTTGTAATTCTTTTTTTAATGGTGAATGTTTTTCATCTTTTAATAATGTATTTTCTCGAAATTTAGATGTAAAATTATTTTTTATTGATAATTGTTGAATCAAATAATAAAATGATATACTGCCTGTTTTTGGTACTCGTATATAATATATTGTATCAATTTCAGCATTATTTGAAGAATTCAATAATCTTGGATTTAACTTTGATAGCTAAAGAAAATGTTTTTTTTTTTTTGTTTTATTAATTAAATTAAAATTATTATTTTTATGCATAAAAGTTTAGGTTTATATATTTTTTTATATTATGGGCTAGGGCCCGTCACGTAAGTTTTCTTATCGTTCTATAGGGTGTTTGTTTTTTTTTTGAGGCGGATAACTTTAAAATGGGTAACACTATTTTCTGTGACAACTGATTTTACATTTTTTGGTTAGTTTGGTTTGGTAATCCATCATGAATAGACACGCCGGAGCAAAGTTTGCAAATTCTTCAAATTCAAAAATTTGGTTCAATTCGAGAAACTCATTTGAAAATTTTGTTTAGTGATGAAGCACACTTTGGTTTAATCGGTAAGTCAATAAACAGAATTGCCGCATATGGAGGGATGATAATTCAAAAGCCATTAACGAAGCACCATTACATCTAGAAAAAGTCACTGTTTGGTGCGCTCTATGGGGTGGTGGGATTATTGGTCCATATGGTTTCAAAAATGATGTAGTTAAGAACTTTACAGTGACCAGTACAGAGACATGATTACTAACTTTTTCTTACCTCAATTGGAATGCCTTAATGTTGCAGACATGTGGTTTCAGTAGGACGGTGCCACATGCCACACAGTGTACAACACAATTACTTTACTGAAAGAAACATTTGACGAACGATTTATTTGACGAAATGGACCTGTTAACTGGCTACCTCGTTCATATGATTTGACGCCATCAGATTATTTTCTCTGGTGATATGTAAAGTCGCATTTCTACGCAGATAAACCAGAAACAATTGAGCACTTTCGAAGAGAGCCAACATTCGAAGCAGAAGAAATACAGTCTGATTTACTGTGAAAAGTGTGTGAAAATTGGACCTATAGATATGCCATGTACGCGCCAGCCGCGTTGGGCAAATGTCCGAAAACTTATTCAAAAATTAATGTCAACAAATTATTTGTCAAATAAAGCCAATTTAATGGATATTAAAAACATTTTTCTGCATTTTATTTGAACATAAAGTTCTCCGCCTCTATAAAAAGCAACCAATATTTGTTATCGTCGTTTGTTATTTTTCCGTTTGTTTATTTAGTTTGATTGAAGTGTAGCAAACTTTTTTATGAAAATAGACAGTTTAAATGTCAAAAGTTTGTTAAACTTTGAATGATTTAATAAACGAACCATGGATATAGTGCGAAATCATAAGCTTACGATGATACGAAAATAAAAAATAACTAACTTATGGGTTTGCTTATTTTCTTTGATATCGTCGTGTGTGCGTATTTTTGACATATGTATCGTTGTATTTTTAAAAATTAATAAAAATTAATATTTGAAAAATGGAAATTAGTCAGTATATAGTGGCTTTGACAATAATACATACATAAATACGAAAATTTTGAAAACTAGTCTTCAAAATTGCCTTTAGGAACTTGCGATGATACGAAAACTTACGTGACCTATTATTAAAAATTAATAAAATATCTTTTAACTTCGTTAAGCTAATAAAAATTATATAATTGTGTGCACTAAAGCTTTGAAAGTGAATATAGCATAGATAATATTATATAAATATAGGTAGATATATGCAATTATTATAGAAAAAAAGAAAAAGATAAATAAAAAAGATATAATATTAGAGATATTAGAATATGATTATTCCGGCTTTCCACACAGTTCTTCTCGAATTGAATTTTAGCGTTTCAACTCCTCTTTCCTACATAAACTAATGTAGTTGGAATTCCATTCTTCTTTTTTAAATTCAAAATTTTATTTCTCTTGCGCTTAGCTCAAGAAGCCACAAATATACAGAAATAAAATTAAATAAACATTTTTATGAGAGTCACAAAAATATTGTGAATCTACATAAAAAAATGAATAACAAAAATAATTTACTATTCCGTATCCTTTCTTATTTACTTATATACCTACTTCTCACTTCAAAATTTATGGATTATGTGGAAATAAATAGAAGTTAAAAATTCGGTTTCAAGAAGATTCGTGTGGAGTGATCCAGTAATATTTGTTGATTTCCTTGAATTCTGAAAGTTATAAATAAATATCAAAATTAAGTCTCGCATTTTATTCATAAGTAGATCAATCTTCATCATCCTCTAAAAATTTTTGAAGGAAATAAGTTTGTTTTTTCTTAATAGATAAGTACATAACTAACAATTCACTATATCACGATTATTTGCGATTAAGTAAATATAGAAAGGGGAATTATTACCTTACATTGATAAAAAAAATCATAAAAACCCTTATATATGAATATGCATACTTTTTTTACTTTAACTGAAGACTTATTTATTTTAAGTGAATATTTTTTACTTTAAGTGAAGATATTTTTATTTTAAATGAAGAATCCATACTTCAGTAATTTAATATACATATATATATAATTTACATAATATATTTGGATATGATTAATGTACATATATATGTATATATGTATATGTAAAATAATTAAAGTACAAATTTCTTCATTTAAAGAAAAATTTTTTCATTTTAAGTCTCCACTTAAAGTAAAAATGTCATCAGTTAAAGTAAAAAAGGTTAATTATTTATGTGTTTTTAATCGATTGTTAACGTGTTTTTTGTCTTATGTTAAAACAAAGAAACAAAATATGAATTTTACAATGAAATAATTGTCAAAAGAAAGGATTTCATTTCGTGATCGGTGGAAAAAAATTTTTACTCTATTTATATTGTAATTTTGTAATAAGATTTTAATGTGATATCTGATACTATGTCTAGCAAGTACATGTCATGTACATGTGTAACAAACTGGAGTATTGTGGGACGAACTCTATTATATATGCATTTTTGTTTAATAAATGATATTAAAAGTAATTAAGAAGTAATATCTAACACTTTTTTTTGAACCTATAATATTCTTCTTCTTATTCTAATTTAATAATCATTGTTGATATGTAAGAAAAAGAAAATGAAAGAAAACTATGGTGATTACTCAGCTGGCAGACGAGATATTATAACTAGTAATATTTCGAAACGTCAAATGTGTAATACGAAACGAAATGTCAAATTATTATCTTTGTGACGTGGGTGTCATTTTACTATCAAGAGATTTTATCGATTTTAAAAAATAATTTTTGTTTATATATGTAATTTATTTTCAAATTTTTGTTTTATTTTAAATTCAAATATAGAAATTATTTTATTTTAAATTAAAAAAAAAAATACTAAAAATCATATTATGTGAGAAAAAAACTTATAGGATGAATGTTGACGATTATTTTTTTTTATTTTTCGCCATTTTGAAATACATATATGAAATGTCAAATTACTATATAGCTAGTATTATATATTATATTACTAATTAGAAAAATATCAAGCTACTTTAAGAAGATATTTGGAAAAATGCAATTGTATTGTCGAAAATATTCATGTTTTTGTGCACTTATGTTGTTAGTGCTGAGTGTGCTAATTCGAAAATTTATTTCCAGTCAGATTAAACTGAAAAAAATCCAGTTAAAAAAAAATTTTTCAGTCAGAATTTCAATCAAAAAACAAAACAACTAAACGTATCAAACGTATTTTTATTGAACTTCATTAAATTTTAATATAATTGTTGTATATTGTATGTACGTATATGGAACTAAACAACCTTCGTAATCCAACCCAACGTGCGAACCTGAGCAACTAAAAAGTTTTTTACTCTTATAGTATTATGTCTTCAAAAATTTCAAAATAATATTTTCAAAAATTGTATTAATAAAGATAGAATAAGTGAAAAAAGAATCAAAAATTCCAACTAATCAAATCCAGTTAAAAAAAAACAGCCACATGGATTTCATTTTGAGCTAACGACGTTGAAATCCAGTCAAATTGATTGACTTGAAACTGGTCAAATTGGTTAAATTGCTGAGTACTTACTACCTAGTCTGATCGCAAGGTTGGTACAGAAATTATAAAATGAGAGTTTTCAGAAAGATAAATTTAATCAACTTTTTGATCAATATTGACATATAATTTCAAATTAAAATCAGATCAAATCTTAAATGTTGTCGCTTCGCTATACCTTTGTTATATTATTTGAATCAATCAATCAATCAATTAAAATAACATCATATGTTATTTGTGTGATAATACGTATGTGATCATATGACACTTAATATTAACATTATTCAATTACCTTAAACTAAAATACAATTTTTATTTTTATATAATATATATTTATTAAATATTTTACAATAAAAAAAAAAAAAAATTAGCATAACTATAAAATAGTGATTTTATATCTTCAAAAAGTCACATAGTGTGTTTTATTTTTATTTTATTTTTTTTTTTTTTGTTGTAGAAAACTTATAAAATTAAGACTTTTATTTTTTTGTTAGCTAATAAACTTATATTATAATAAGATGAAAAATTAAATTAATTATTTTTATATACAATAGTTTTTTTTTTTTTGTTCTTTTTGTTTAATTTATTTAATTATTTTTTAACAATTAATAACGACATTTAATTTTATATTTTTTTTTTGTTTTTGTTTTTTGTTTTTGTTTAAATTATAAATATGTATAATATAATATTAATAAAAAAAAAAAAAAATAATAAAAATCAGATCACATTTTAATATAAATAACAAATATTAAATTAAATAAAAAAAAAAAAAAAAATTTTTGTTCAAGGTCATTAAAAAAACATTGGGACATTTTTTTCTTATACTAATTTGTAATATGTTGATTACTTTTTTAAGTTTAATTTTTTACATATTTATTATTTTATAAATTTTTTTTTTTTGTATTTTAGATCTTTTTAGCATATTTAAAAAAAAAAAAAAATTGGAAATATGTGCTTAGTGTATTCTTTTCGTCGGTTTTTTCGTCCGTGTCCGTTCGTCCGTTACTTCATTTTGTAAAAGAACTTTTTTATGTGTCTTAAGTCATTACAGAGCAGCAGACACCTGTAACCAACCGAAAATGCCCTATATTCCAATTTTTTTTATTTTTTTATCAGTAATTCAAATTACAATTTTCGACTATTTTAGATTAGAAGATTAATTATTAAATAACCTTATTTTAATTAATTAAATGTATATGCATATGTATAAGTATGTATATTTAAAAAGGTGAAAAATAAAATAATTTAAATGCATAAAAGAAATTTTTATTCAATTTTTTAATTAACATAGGAATTTTTTTTTTTTTTTAATTTTTAACCCATTCGTAGATGTGTTATATTGGCTTTGTATTTAAATAACATTTGATTTCAAGATAAATGTATCCGAAAATACCAATTAGTGTCAATAAGTGTCTTTTTTTTTTTTAATTGAATTTGAAATATTTTGCATAGAAAATAATAAAAAGTTAAAGTGTATAGTGAATATATGCTTTTATAAAATAATCGTATTAGAAAGCTTAAAATATTGGGGATTAAATAAAAAATTGTTCGGAAGTTAAAAAAATTCAATTGTTTTTTTTTAATAAAAGGAGAATATATTTAAAATGGTTTTATAATGAACTACTATCAAAAAATCAAGATAAAAACAAAATTATAACGTTTCAAAATATCCCATTAAATATAAATGAATTAAATACTGTAATGAGTTTGTTTAAAGACGCATACGCATATAAGACATACCAAGTCTGAACTAATTTTTTTTTGTATATAAAATGATAACTTTTTTCGCGTAGCGACATCTATTAATACGCATCTATTAGATTTTGAATAAATAGTAAAAATGGACGATAGGTCCATTTTTTTTTTGTGGTTTTTGTTTTTTAGTATAGTTTGGTGCAAAAATATGTGTATATGTATTGTCATTGCGTATGTTTTAATGGCAAAATATTATTTTTTTTTTTAATTTTTTGGAAAATTTCAGTTAAATTAGTTTATGCTCATTTATATTATTCACAATAACAAATTTTGTATCTGTTATTGTGAATTTTAAAATATATACAAAAGTATGTATCCAAGAAGATATGAGAAGTTAAATGAAACTTGTGTTCTAAGGTAAATATGTTTTTGGTATAGGAAAAATTTCTTAGCGGTTTTTAAAGGGTTATTTGAAGGATTTTTTTTTAGAGTTTAGAAAGAAAGTTATTTAAGTTATTTTATTAAAGTGCTGATTTGTTAATTCAATTTAAAGAATTTCTTATAATTTTTCCAAGTTCCACAAAAAAAATAATAAATATATATGGAAATAATAATGAGTCCTAATAAATTTTTTTCTAAATATGTATATTAGAGTAAAAAAAATTTTTTTTTTGTTTCATTTAAATTTTTGTTCATAATTTTAAATTTATAATGTAAGGATAACACTTATTTGTATAACTTAATTAAGTTAAAATAAAATAAAAAAAAAAAAATGAGAATGATTAACACTCATAAATAATTATAATCTTAAAATAATATAATTATCTTTAAATTTTATTTTTTATTTTTATTTTTAATTCTCATATACTAATTATTATTATTATTTTTTTTTTATTTATATTTTTTATTATTATTAAATTTGTGGTCTATCACTTAAAACTCTATCGGGTAAATTCACTGCTAAATATTGTTTATGAAGTCTTTGACGACAAAATTGATAAAATTCGATTTCTTTTGTAAAATTTCTTCTTACAACATCTTTTATTTCTTCGCTAACTGGTGGTTTAAATGCATTTTTATTTATTTTATTTAAATGTTCAGCACTCTCTAAAAAAAAATATTTTAATATTTTATATAATGAAAAAAAAATATAAATATATATATATTTATTTTAATTTTAAAATTAAAATTAAAATAATAAATGATAGTGATTAGTAATTATAAATAATAGTGATTTTTCTTTTTATATATATTAGTTATTCGATCATTGGTTTTTAACGAATTTTTGATAAAATAATGAAAGTGCAGACTATATACTGTGTCACTCAAATGAACTAAATGTAATATGTAGTATAATATGTCGTGGTTTAAATTAGAAAGTGTATTTAAGTTGTTATTTTTAAATTTAATTTGGACACATAATCTTTTGTTTGGTCATAAAAAGGAGATAATGTTTTTTTTAATTAGTGGGTTAAAATTCTATACACTCATAAAGAACTTGTACTCGTTCCACTTCTTTAAAGTGTCTTCCGATGATTTCCATCTAACCTTTCAAAATAAAAAAATAAATAAAATAAACCGTTATTATTTTACTTTCTAACAGATTTTCATTTTAAAATTCGTCCAATCCAGGGTTCCAAGATGAAATTGTGCAACAATCAGAAAACCTAAGTATTTTAGGCATGCAGCTAAATCAAAAAATGATATGGAATGATCAAATTTTTGTATAGCAAAAAGTGCTGCTAAATGCTTAGGTTTCCTCTTTAGGTGCAAGACATATTTTTCATCCAAGGACTTGCTTAATATCTATAAGGTTTATATATGACCCAAGATGGAGTACAATTCCCATATATGGACTGGCGTCTCACTTACTTCATTGAATTACCTTGATCGAATTCAAAAACGCGCCATTCGTCTTATTGGCGACTCCGTTGAGACTGCTTGTCTCACTTCTCTTGGCATTCATAATATTGGAGCCCTTTCTCTTTTTTATAGATATTTTGTGTAATAACACTTGTTCAGTTGAGATAAAATCGCTCATTCCACCTCTCAAAACATTTCACCGCATTCTCCTTTATCCGCATTTTTCCCTTCCGTATCCCATACAATTTAGTCTCAACTATTTTTTAGTACAAAGTAACATATTCCTAGATTGAGATTATCGAATAAAAAAAAAAAAAAAAATCTATCCACTTTTTTTTTGACAGCTGTTATTATGGCTTTCCGTTAAATTATATAAAAAAGCTGTCATGAATTTGATGATTTATTAGATCTTATATCGTTTAAGTACAGAAGAAGCTATATGAATATTATATATATAAAAAATTCTTATATGAAAAATAGCTGTATGATATATGAAGCTGATAAGTATAATATTTCACTAATAAAACCAATAATTGTAATAAAGCAAAATTGGCTTTATTACAAATCTAAGATTGTACTTAGACTAAAACCGTAAATAAATCCGAATTTCATAATTTTCAGCTTTATTTCAATGTTCTGGAATTATTTTTAAAAATTATTTTTAAATTATGAAAACATTTTTATAAAACTTATGGTCTCTTAATAAATGAACTTAAATTTCATCAACTTTATGGGTATTTTCTAAATGCAATTAAGTTTTATGAAAGTTTTAGCCGGTTGGAAGTTTTTTGGTTGGAAATTTTATCTTATCTCAAATAAACTGATCAAAAGATCCGCTTAAATCTGAAAATATTCACAAAATTTTTTAAAATAGTTAAAAAAATAAAATAAATATCTTTGAATATATTAATTGAGAAGGTGTGACATAATTCCCTTGGCCATAAATTTTATGAATGTATATGCTTTAAAAATGAATGGATTGTTTTGAAGCAATTTGGTTATATGTTCCAAATAGAATCAAAATTTATAAAAACATGTTTTTCATAATGTAATTTAGGTAAATAGTTATTATAGGAAAATATTATTTTTCTAGGTATAATATACATTTTAATGAGTGCGACTCCAAACTAACGTTGATCAAATTAATTAAACGCTGATTTTATAGTCAACTATATAAAATCTTTCTTAAGTGCACTGCTATATACCGCTGTATAGACCCTTATAGGAAGGTAATTTTTGTATGGCACTTTGTGTCTTGAGTGTCTTCTAGTTTCGAAGATACGGGGACTTAAATGATATTTTCATATTTTTTTTTTTAGTTTTCACAATTTTACATTTAACTCTGTTTCTAGACTGCTTATGAAAATGTATTCGTAAGCTGAAGAAATTTTCTTTTAAACAAGTACCTATTAATGCTATCTTTTACCGTTTCAAAACTGCGAGTTTTTAAATTTAGAAAATGTTGTAAAATTTATACAATATATATATTTCAATATATACATCATAAATTTTAAATAATAATAACATTGAACTGAAATCAAAACTCCATTTAGATTCCATTTCTCTTTAAAATATTTTGCCTTTATTACAATTTTAATTTAATAAAATAATAAATAAATTAATAAAAAAAAATTAAGCGATCTAGCGTCTAAGCAACCTGCAGAAATAGTAAGGTTTCTGAATGCCGCGAAATGGATCTGAAATTAAATCCGTTATAGCCTAAACATAAGCCTTGTGGTCACAGAAGTGGTAGCAAAACGGTGCTAACGCGCTAATTGTGGTCTTGTCATGGTTGACAGGACCAGCCACGTAAACCAACCAACCAACCAACAATTTTAATATTGACTTTATTACTTGGTTATATAAAGGCGCGGTTTGGTGGTTTTTGACTTTATTACAATTGGCTTCATTACAGATCTCCTATAGTATGCCTTCATAGATAGCTGTTGGCAAGAATGATAATAAAAAAGGTTAACAAAAAAATACTCTCAAATCGAATTATTTTCAACAATTTAAACGGATTTTATTTACTAATAAAATATTTCAAAATATTTTAAAATTTTATTTTAGAAAAGTATTTTACTACTTCGTAAGGATTAAAAATTTGTTATAGACTAATAAGTAAATTTCAGATTTCTACAAAATAAATTTTTTCATACGAGTGTTTTATAGTAAATCTGAATTTGTGGACAGTATATGGGTAAATCTGGTAAAGATAAAAACATGACAAAAATATAAATTTATTAAATTTTTTATTAGATAAATATGCAGTAAATAAACATACAAATATACCTATTGTGCAGAATACAATTTTATGATTCAGATAGTTTTAATTTTATTTTCAATACATTTTTTTTCTACCATTTTTTTCTACCATTTTTTTTTTTTTTTTTGGAAAAGGTTGAAAATATTGATTTGTTTTAGGAAAAAATAATTTTTGTTCAAATTCAAAAATGTATTGAAAATGTTTAAAGTATCTTTTAGAATAAATTTGAAATCAGTTGTAATTGTAAAAATAAAATAATATAGATAATTATAGAAAGTAAATTATTTGAAATCAGAAAGGAAATTTTATTTCAGTTTTAATAAAAAAGAAGTTTTTTCAGTTTTAAATCTTTTAAAGTCAAAAAAAATTTTAATGTTCAGTTTACTATGTATGTATATAAAATTAAATAAATACCTATACAATATTTTTATTTTTGTTTCTTTTTAGAAAATTTTACCTTCATAAATTTCATATGCACCAGTAAAAAATCTTGGTATATATTTTTCAAATACAGATAAAGTTGCATTTAAATCTTCAAGTACACCAACAACAGCATATTGTGATTCAACAGCATATTTAGCTCTTTCTAATGCACCAACTGTATTAAATGGTCTAAAAAAAAAAAAAAAAAAAAAAACAAAAACAAAAATAAAAAAAAATATATTTGTTTTTTTTTTGTATACATATATATATTAAAAAAAAAAATTCTAATACCAAAAATTTCATACTTACTTTTAAAATATACCATTACATGTAAAATTAAAAAAAAAAAAAAAAAATTAACTTACGTGCATTCATAGTCATGTCCACAAAAAAATAATGTTTGTCTACGATGATCACCGATACCTTCATGTGTAACACCTTGTGTAAATGTACATTCTTTATCACCCATACGTACACATGTTTCAAAATCTTTTTTTAACCATGCTGGATCTGGTAATGGTAATTCTGGGAATGCTGCTTTTCTTTCAACAAAATACCATGGTGCTCTTACATAATAAAACCAACTAATAACACGTTCAATTGGATCTCGAACAACATTTATATAAATTGGTGTTGGTAAATTAAATTTTGTAAAATTTGTATAACAGACATGTTTAATAAATACTGATGGTTCAGGTAATTCTGTAATAACTTCAGCCAATTCTTGTTGTTGATCATCACCTAAACGTATTGTTTCAACACGTTGTACAGCATCACGATGAAATTGAAAATCATTACGTACAGCTAAACGACGTAATAATTCCATAAATGTTTGACTACCAACTTTTGGTACACGATTAAAAAATAAAACTTCCATTCCAGCTTTTCGTGTATTATTTAAATCATAAGAATTTAATAATTGCATCTATATAAAAAAAAATTTTTTTTTTTTTTTTTTTGTCCGATAGGTAACAGTTGTTGTTGTAGTTGTTTATATTGTTGTGTGGTAGGGTTTATTTATTTTTCGTTGTGAAGAGAGTTTTTTTTTTTGTTTTTGTTTTTTTTTTTTGGTTTTTTTTTTTGTTTTTTATAGGATATGTTGGAAGATAATAGAGTAAGGATTAAAAATGGTTTATAACAAATATATGAAAGGACAGTTAGTAAAGTTAAATTAAAAGTTAATATTAGAATTAAATTGGATTTTAATAAAAGGATCAAGGATTAAGGATATATATATGTTGAAATTTCAAAAGAAAATTAAAAAAAAAAAAAAAAAAAAAATCAATAAAAGATAGAAGAAAAGAAAAAAAAAGAAAAAATAAAAGAAAAGAAAACAAAAAATTAATTAAAATTTAATTAAATATTATATATATAAAATTATTAAATAAATTAAATCCCATAATTAGTTGTCGTTGTATATAAGAAAACTTATATAGATATATATATTTTTTTTTTGTGTATTGTTTATGTATGTTGTTTGTAGTGTTGTGCAGCCACATCCTTTCTTATATATGTATTTATTAATTTTTTCTTTTAAATTATTTTTAAATTATTTATATTTATATACAATTTTATTTTAAAATATTTTAATTTTATAACTATATACCAAAATATTATTAAATTTATTATATATAATTAATAAATATGTGTATATATGTGTATGTATATGTATATTTAATAAATTTACATTATTTTACTTAAAAATTAAATTAAAATAGTAATAAGATATTTTTTAATTTTTTTTTTTAATTTTATAAATACATATATATATGTGCAAATAAAAATCAAATTTTATACAATAATTGCTAAAATATTAAAAAAATATATTTTTTCTACATTTTTTTTTTAATAACAATTTGAATGGTTTTTGCATTTTTTTTTTGTATTAAATTTTAGTAGAAACGATTTAAATTTTTTATTTTAGTAATTTTAATATTAATTAATAGGTACCTATTTGTTTAATTTAACAAAAAAAAAAAAAATTTTGTTTTTGTGATAAAATGAAAATATTGTTTTATATTGAATTAAAAATATATATATATATATATATATATTAATATATATATATGTATACACTAAATTTGTCTTGTAAAAAAATTAAATAGAAAATCAAATTTAATTGAGTTATGCAAGATTACAAAGTTTCAAAATTAAATCAGTCTTTAAAAGAAGTTTACGAAACTTCTTTAGCTTATCACTCTTTTCTTTAAATCAGTATATCAGTATTTGGAATAAAGGTCAAAAAATATTCTTTTTTTTTTTCATTTATTTTCCATCATATACCCTTGACGAAGGTACTCTCAGGTTTCATGAAGGTTTTTTTTTTTTTTTATTTTAAATTTTAAAAGGTTTTTATAAGGTATTTCATTAAAAGCTAGTACTTCTAATATAAACTTGTTTTTAATAAAAACCAACCTTTCGCTTGTATTATGTACATATATATATATATATATATATATGTACACATATATATATATATATATAAAAATCTTATGTCTGCTTATCTTAATTCATATTAGAGAAATAATCAGTTTTATATTTGTAAGATTTCTATTAATTACAGTTATAAAACTTATCAATGACTCCAAATGAGAGTTATAAAAGAAAAAAGTTATTGATCTTCTTATTCGAACTTTATTCAATTATTATTATATAAAGTCTATATAGCTGTAATTATGAGTAAAAATTACTTAATGTTATTTATTTATATATTTTTTTTAAAAATTTTTATTTACATATGTGAGTTATAAGTATAAATTGAAAATATTTCACTTATATATTTAATATTTATCATTTCGACGACATAATGTTTATATTAAATATTTGTTTGTAAATTAATGTGTATTGTAACACTAGGGCAAGAAACAAACGTGGAAGTGTTATAACAAATTTGATCACGTGGTGTAATTTATTATATTATATAAAATGTAATATAAGTACTTAATTATATATATATATATAATAGATACCATAAAGATATATAAAAGTTAATTAATATTATTGTTTGGAGGCCTATATCTGCAATTAAAAGGCAGGCACCAATATATTTGTTATAATATTAATGCTGTAGGAAAAAAACAAAAACAAAAATTGGGAATGAAAAAGAAAAAAATAATGATAATACTTTTAAAAATTTATTTTATTTTTTGTTTTTTTATATGCACTTATTTAAATTTTTTAAAATATATTCATTTCAATAGTAATTATTAATTATATATTTACTATTAAAATATTCATTATTTTTATTTGATGTAATTTGATTATTCATTTTAGAAGTAATCAATTTTTTTATCAACCACTAATGCCAAATATTGTTTATAGAGACGTTGTTTACACCAATCATAAAATTCAATTTCTTGAGTGAAATTTTGTCTTATAAGATCTTTAACTTCTTCTAAAATTGGTGGTTTCATTTTATTTTTATTACGATTTGTTATTTGATCATAGTGCACTATGAAAATAAAAAAAAAAAAATATTAAAGTAAAGAAAAAAAATTAATTTTAATTAATTTAATATTAATATTACTATAAAATATTTCGGTAGCTCCTGTAAAATATCTTGGAATATAATGTTCAAGTACTGTTAATGTTATATTCGTTTCTTCCCAAGATCCAACAACGGCAAATTCTTTTTCAACATTTTGTTTTGCTATTTGAACAGCTCGTGGCGAATTAAATGGTCTTAAAAAAATTTATTTTTATTTTTTAATGTTATTTATCTAAATTTATATTTTGAAGTGTTTTTAATTCTAATTTCAGTTCATTGCAGAATTTCGAACGTGATAATATTGTTAAAAATATTTAAAAAAAAATATTTTAAAATGGTTTTTGTTTTTTAATTTTTGAAAATTATTTATATTAAAGTCATGTAATTTATATCATTTAATTACTTATTATAATTTTTTATTATAAAAACTTACAAACATTCAGGATCATGACCACAAAAAAATAACGTTTGTCGACGATGATCACCAGTCGAATCTTTAATTGCACCAATTTCATAAATACATTCTGGGTCATGTTCAAAAACACATTTATTAAAATCTTTTTTCCACCATTCTTCTGGTGGAATTTCTGTATCCGGAAATTTAGTAAATAAACCAGCTGCTTTCCATGGAGAACGTGCATAAAAATACCAACTAATAACCCGTTCAACCGGATCACGTACTAAATTAAAATAAATTGGTTTTGGTAAACCGAAAGTGGTAAAATTAATCCAAGGCAAATGATCATAATAAATTGAAGCACCTAATTCAGATATCATAATTGCTATTTCTAATTGCTGTGTTAAATCCATTTGCCTTGGTACGGTTTTTCTAGCTGGATTACTTGTCATAGTAAATTTATTTGGTTTTTTTAATAATTTTAAAAATTCTAGCATTGATTCACTACCAGCTTTTGCAACTCGATTAAAAAATACACTTTCAATTTCTGCTATTTTAGTATTATTTGGAATATTAAGATTTTCAAGCTGTCAAGCAAATGAAATATAATTTATTATAATTTTATTTGTTTTTTATAAATTAAGTAATTTGTAAAATGACAAAAGATTGACAAGTTTTGAAGCAAAGCTATAAAATATGATAAGATGTAAGTTATTGCAACGGAACAAACAACAAATGTATTGGTACATTTTAAATGAATGGATTTTATAAACGTCAAAATAATACCAATATACAAAAAAAAAAAAAAATTTATGTAAAACAATTTTAAATAAATTATAAATTTCTTAAATTAATCGATAAAAAAACAAAAACATATTAAAATTTCAAATAAAATCACAAAAGTAATTTTAAAGGTTAATGCAATAATTAATGTATAACGTAAATGACAGGCAACTATTCAAATATTTGTTTGTGTTTGTGTAATTATATGTTTATAATTATAAATTTATGATTGTATTATTAGTTTATAGTATGAAATAAAACATACATTTCTTATAAAAAATGCACAGCTTTAATAAACAAAAAAAAAAACAACGTAATTAACTATCTAAGAACTTTTTAAGCACAATTAACGTATAGCCATCGCGCAGATATACTACTTTAAAAGTTGAACATAGTAAACAAATTATGACGCACACAATGAAAGTAATCAATCACCAAGTTGTTATTACAGTCATGACAAAAAAGTTGATCAACTTTTTAACTTTAAATATCAACTTTGACAGCTAACTGTTAATACTTAATAATTGTCATTATGCATTGTTATTGTTATTTTGTTTAAATTTCATAAGTGATAATTTTTAAATAAAATTTAAATAAACTTGAGCAAAAGATATTAATGAAATTTGGAAATAAATATATGTACTATCATACAACTATATTATAATGTAGTTTATTTTAATACTTTATTTATTCTATGTTTATTATTTACTTGAATTTATTACGTCATGGTTTTTTGGTTTTATGTTCATTTAAATGTCACTTGGAAGCGCTTGGTAACGTTTTGTGTTGTTCTTTAAAAATTTGATAGTTACTTTTTTTGACATTTTGCAACTTTTTGGCTGAGTGGTGGCTACTGGCTACGTTCATTGTGCTTCAAGTTCTCCTTGAAGTTATTTTTTTTTCTATTCGCTTTCAAAAATAGATTTTAACCTTTTTTTGCAATTTATTTTCAAAGTTTTTTACATCTTTTGAGATAAAGCCATTATATTTTAATTGTAGATTGATCTTATAAAAAAATAGAAGTTCTAGAACAACTTTTTTGTGTATTTTAAGGAACTGCAGTTGTCAAAAGTTTACAAAAGCCCAAATAGTATATTTCTATAATTCTAACTATACTGCAAAATGTCAGAACAAAAAGCAAAACTAATTTTTATGTGAACCTAAAATTTTGCAAAATATTGGACAATTGGTAAAATATTGCACAAATACTAAAACTTTTCAATTTAAATTTTTAAGATGGATAAATTTTCTTGAAAAGTAACTTATCTTATATATTTATACTACAGAAAAAAAAAGTTTTATATTTCCTTTCGATGTAAAATTTTTAAGCGGTCAATAGTAAAAATTTATAATTTTTAGATGTTTAACTCCTATCTATAGCTAATATCTTTTTAATTAAAAATATTGGATTGAAAGTTATAGATGCATACCAATAATTTTTGATTTGGTGGAAATTAAATTTTGAATTGTCTTATTATATACCTACTCTAGATTTTCTGACTTCTTTGTTCGTCTTTTATATATATATATTTTTTTAATATAATTTTTTTATAGTATTTAAATAATAATGATTTAAATACATGACTTTAATAACATTGTTTAATATTTAAAATATAGATTTTTAATCGAAAACTATTTGATTTGAATTAAATTCATTTGATTTTCAAAATACAATCCAAATAATATTAGTTTTTAGATTTTCGAAAAATTCATTTCGTTTTTTGGAATAAACCAATCACGATTTCAATAAAAAATTTTAAACAGTTTTTAATTTGAAGTAGGTATTTAATAACCAAAAATATTATTTAAAAATTTTAAAAATTAAAATTTTTCCTAACACTTTATATATTACAACTAAACTTACAAACATTCAGGATTATGACCACAGAAAAATAACGATTGTCGTCGATAATCTCCAACAGTATCAATAATAGTATCTATTTCCCAAGTACATTCTGGATCATGTGTTAATGTACATGTATTAAAATCTTTTTTATACCAATCTTCTGGTGGAATTTCTGTATCCGGAAAATTTGAAAATAATGCAACTGCTTTCCATGGTGAACGAGCATAAAAATACCAACTAATAACACGTTCAACTGGATCACGAACCAAATTAAAATAAATTGGTTTTGGTAAACCAAATTTTGAAAAATCAATCCAATTTTGATGTTCACAATAAACTGTATTTGGACCAAGACTTAATATTTCTTTAATTAATTCTTCTTGTTGTTCTACATTTAATTGACGTGGATTGATTTTTTTTGGTTTATCCATAGCTTTATTAAAACCATTAATTTTTTTAATTATATCTAAAAATTCTAACATTGATTCGCTACCAGCTTTAGCAACTCGATTAA
Source organism: Poecilobothrus nobilitatus (assembly GCA_947095535.1). NCBI lineage: Eukaryota > Metazoa > Arthropoda > Insecta > Diptera > Dolichopodidae > Poecilobothrus > Poecilobothrus nobilitatus. The sequence continues at coordinate 83,747,677 of OX352774.1, read as the reverse complement.
AAAATGCCAATTGTGTTTGAGCATATTGTGTATTATTTAATTCGTTAGAATGAAGATGTGTTAACTGTTGATAATTTGATTTTATTCTTTAGATTAAGAATTAAAAAAAAAAAAAAACAAAAAAGTTTGGGACATAATTGGTCACATTTAAAAAAGCCAACACTGCTTATTAAAATCCGCTTATAGCAGGGATACGTATTTTACATCTGTATATATATATTTGTTCTATAATAATTTTGAAATATAACATACAAATGACATTGCCGAAAGCAATAATAATCAATTATATATTAATAATTTCATATGTAATGGAATGATAATGAAAGGTTCAAATATGAGTATAAAGCATATTAAACATTAAAAGATGAAAATCTTTTTTTTTTTTTTTGATTGAAATTATGGATATGTATATAATATATCATTAACAATACTATCACGTTTAAAATATTATTAAAAAATATATTTGAGTAAAAAAAAAAAAAAAAATGTAAAAACAATTTTGTTGATTTTAACTTACAAACAATCTGGTCCATTCCCACAAAAAAATAATGATTGACGACTATAATCACCCGTTGAATCATTAATACTAAATGGTATCCATTGACATTCAGGATCATGTTCTAAAACACATTTATTAAAATTTTTTTTAAACCAATCTTCATTTGGTACTTTTAAATCCGGAAATCTTGCAAATTGCACAGCTGCTTTAAATGGTGATCTTGCATAAAAATACCAACTAATAACACGTTCAACTGGATCTCTTACCAAATTAAAATATATTGGTTGTGGATAATCATATTTTGAAAAATCAACATAATTTGTATGATCTATATGTACAGCATTATCTTCTAATTCAACAATTTCTTCAACTAATTTTTGTTCTTGAAATTTTTTTAATTGTCTTTGATTTTTTTTTTTTGGTTTACTAAGACTTACTTTAAAATTATTTGTTCGAGCTAAAATATCTAATAATTCCATCATTGATTCACTACCAACTTTTGCTGCCCGATTAAAAAATGCAACATCAAATTCTGCTAATTTTGTATTATTTAATGCATCAGAATTAAGTTTATGTAACTATTAATTTCAGTTATCAAATTTATTCACAGATTCAAAACACACAAAAATATATTATATGAGTTAAAAGAATGAATTAAAAAAAAAAAAAGAAAATATATAATTATATTCCGAGATGGCGTTAAAAAGAAATGATATAATATTGGAAACCGAAATCTAAATAGAAATAAATGATATAAGAAATAATATTAAATTCTTAATAATTTTAAATCGAAGAAAAAATGAAAAAAAAAAAAAAAAAAATAAATAAATAAAATATTGAAGCAGTTTGTTAACAGAATTAGTTTGAAAATGAAAAAAAGATAGCAGCAACGATATTTTTAAAAAGTTTTACATTTCGATAAAATACAGAAAGAGAAATTTCTTAAGGGTTTTTGATTTTTTTTTGTCGTTTGGAAGATTTAACAATAGAATAAAATTAATACTCGTTACTTTCGTCAGTCAGTAAATTAATCCATTCCCATTAACAAAATCCTACATATTTGTATAGTGATGGATGTGCTATGTGTAAGATCAAATTAATCTAATGGATTCAATATTTAATATTATTCCCATCACTCATTATAATATTCATCTTTATTATATCGAAAACCATCATCATAATTATAAAATTATTCTATTGTGGTAATGCCATTGAACAGGGTATGTTTTACTCGTTACAAAAAAAATAAATTTAAAGTTTTGACTATGTACACCAACACAAATATTATAAAATCAAACATAATATTATATCAAGAAAGAATAACAAATTCAAATGATAAAGATCAAGTTTACGACTTTAAAGCGGCTAACCGTGATAAAAAATATTTCAAAAACCTTTACATTAGAACAGTTGATTCCACTTAGGAATTTAAGACCATAGATGAAAACAATAAGAAACTTCAAAAAATTCGAAATAATTTAAATATCATCAAATTTTTGTTTGTTTTGTATGCTATAAAATTATCTTTTTAAATTAGCATTGAGTATATTTTAAAATTAAGGTACAATGATGTTAATAAATTATAGTCTCTATATACATATATATATATAGCAATATTTCTAACAAAAAACTTTGATAATGACCAGAAAAATGGAGGAAATATTAGGTATAATCGCTCACATCCTTTTATATACAGTAAAACCTTTTCGAACTTAAAAATATAGACAGTCGTTTGTAACAGCAAACTGTGAAACCATCAAGAACCAATTTCTTCTCCTTTAAGTCCGCACTTAATTCTTCAGCCTAGAAAATAAATATATCCTTTACCAACCCTTTTCCTTTTTTACAAGTTATTATATTGAGTCAGAAGTCAACTTTTTCCTTTTGAAGTCCCGATTTAACTCTATTCTTTAAAAAAGAAAACATATCCCTTGCCATTATTTTAACTTTTCTTACTCCTCAGTTATTATACTGAGTAATCAGAGGGTTTTTATACTATTATTTTTTTTACGGACTACAGAATTGGATTTAGTGAGTAAAAACTTCACATTAATAATCCGCACGTTTAGAATTTTTTAGTGTTTTCTTTTTAACGATCTCCAAGTGTAATAACAAATAAAAAAAAAAATATAAAAAACAAAGGTTCAACTAAACTTAAGTGTAGTGTGTTTATTTTATTTTTCCAATTAACTTAAATAAATGCAAAAATAATTTAATAATCATAATCAAATACATTTTTACCGAACATGTCCGGGAAAAGAGCTAAATATTGTTTATATAATCTTTGTTTACAAAATTCATAAAATTCAACTTCTCTTGTCATATTCCTTCTAATAATTTCTTTGATTTCAGCACTTATTTTTGGTTTAAAAGGATTGTAATTTTTATGTTCTGTTTGAAGATTTTGTACTGTTGTATTTTTATTAACAAATAAAAAAAAAAATAAAAAAAATAAGTTTATTAAAAAAAAAAACAAAAGTAAATTTTGTACTAATGTACGTTCAAACCGAAGTTAAATTAGCTAAAATTTACTGTTGTCAAATATACTTTGACCGCACATAGTTAATTGCTTGCTATACATATTTCTACCGTACACATTGATTACATAAGTCAAAACAGCTAAATACAAATAAAATTTTTAACTTTTTTTTGAAATTAAATGAAATTAATTCAGCAAAAATCTTGTTAAAAAGTATAAACATATTTTCTGTTTTTTTTTTTTATTTTAAAAATTCCTTTCACTCTCTTAATTTGAATAAATATTTGTATATGTTTATTAGTGTTGTGTTACTCACTCATGAGGTACCTCAAATATCCCACTCATTTTCGAAAAATGTCACAATACCTCAAAAAAATAAATTGTACCACCTCATTTCTCAATACTTCAAAAAGTTATTTGTACCAAAATGAGTTATGAATAGAAAAATAAAATTATATTTTTTGTACTGTTACAAAATTTTCTATTCATAACTCATTTTGGTGCAAATAATTTTTTGAGGTATTGTGACATTTTCTACTCATAACTCATTTTGGTACAAATAATTTTTTGAGGTATTGTGATATGAGGTGGTACAAATTATTTTTTTGAGGTATTGTGACATTTTTCGAAAATGAGTGAAGTACTACAAATTACAATGTACTTCAAAAAAAGAATTTGTAGTACAAAATGAGTAGTACAATTACAATAATACAAAATAGTAGAATGAGTAGACGACAGTTTGTGTTGTATATACTGTAGATGTAAAAAAGAGGTTTGTAGTAGCAAGAAAAAATAGTAGAACGAAAGTTTGTGGAATCTTGAGGTGCGTACCTCATTTGAAGTACTACATTGTACCACCTCATTTTGCAAAATGAGTGCCTCATACAAACTCATTCAAAAATGAGGTATTACCCAACACTAATGTTTATGACGTTATTGACAACACTTGTAGCAATAATTGTGACATTTGTGACAATACTTGCTGTTTATATCGGTGCTACATAAATCAATTTAAATTTAACTTTTATAAATACCATTAGCTAATTTAGGTAGAATAAGTAATGAGTTAAATTTTTGACTTGCTACAGTCTTTCTTTACACTATAATTTCAAATGTCAAATCATTTAGCTCAATCTAATTTAACTACGGTTTGAACACTTCTTTTATATCTTACAATAATATATTTCTGTAGCTCCAGTAAAATATTGTGGTATGTATGCTTCTAAAACTTTTAAAGTTATATTTGTTTCTTCCCATGTGCCTACAACGGCAAATTCTTGTTCAACACGTCTTTTAGCTACTTGTAATTGTCTCATAGAATTGAATTTCCTATCAAATAATATTGTTTTTATATTTAGGATTTACATATGTGTATATAATTACAGATGTAATTTTAAATTGATTGAATAATGTTTTGGAAAATTTAAAACCATAATTTAAAGCAATATAATAATAATTATATTATTTTAATCCTGTACAAGGCCTAGGTTAGTGGGTTAAATAAAAAGATAGAGTTAAATGGATAAATCTAAAACCCAGATATTTAATACGTTTTTTTTATATAATATTCAAATATTTCAAATATTTAGTAATGATATTTGTTAAGAGTGGCGCTTACATAGTTTTTTTTTATTTTTAGTTTCATAGCTTTTACTTTTATATATTTTAATTTTATATGGATATTTTCATAAAACAAATCGTATCATACGTTCCAAGCATTGTCAGAGCATACAGACATAGGATCGAATGCATAAAACTGAACTAGAACTTATGTCTGACAACTGACAATTTAAAGTGTAGTTTTGTTTGAAAAAATGAGCTTTGAGTTTAAGGTCCGTTTTATGGATTGTTTGAAATAATTTATGTTTATTTTCAAATTATTAATTTCAATGTTTACACTTTAGGTAATTAAAAAATTTTTCCACCTTAAGAATTTTATGCAGGCCATATTTTAAATTATATTGATTAAATCCTAACCTTAACCCAAAACAAAGAACACGGTTGTATATTTTATAACCTTTAGTTGTTTTAACTTTTCCTAATAAATCATTTAATCTAATATTATAAAAATTTACAATGAGAAATTATAGCCATTTCAATTATAGAATCTATGATAATATTATGACTCGCAAATTATATAAATATATACAAACTTTGCTACAATATAATATATTCTGCTACAACAGAGACTAGGTTTAATATTAAACTGTAGGAGATGCTGAAACATTCGAAAAGGTTCATAAAAAAGAAATATCATTCCAATTGTATTCAAAAAAATTTTAGTCTAATAACTTTAAAAGCAGATAAAAAATAGACATTGGGTTGAATGCATAAAAGTCAGCTTGAACTCAAATCTTACTTTTTTAAAGAAAAACTCATTTTTGCTTAAATTTTGCAAGGGAAATTGCAAGCCAAAACGAACTTTTCTTTAAAAAAGTGAGATTTGAGTTCTAGTTCAGTTTTATGCATTCGACCCATTGTCACACATTCGGCTCAATGTCCGAAAAATTACGCTTGAACTGGTTTTATTCTATTTTTTTTTTTTTTGAAAAAGTGAGATTTGAGTTAAAGCTCTGTTTTATGCATTCGACATAATCACATAAATTTTCTGGATTGTTTTGAATTCGTTTATACGACGGGACATTCATAATATAAAATTTCCATAATTAATTTACACAAACTAATTGATCCTTGATCAAACTAAAATTAAATATAAATATGATTTTATTACCTATACTGAAGAACAACAATTTAATTTTGTTTGACGCATTTTATTAAATCAGTTTTTCCTGAATCATCTTTTTAGCTTTAAATTTTCCAAAACTTTATCATACACCAAAATTAGAATAAAAAAATATTAAAAAAAAAAATATAAAATAAACCCACATGCAATCATTTTCATTATGTCCACAAAAGAATACAGTTTGACTTATTTGATTTCTGTTACTATTAACAGCTGAATTTTCTATATATTGACATTCCCAATCACCACTCCTGATACAATCTTCAAATTCTTTTTTAATAAATTTTGGATTTGGTATTGGACGACCATGTTTTCTATTTTCATTTAAAAATATCCATGGTGATCTTCTATAATAAAACCAACTGATTATTCTTTCAATTGGATCTCTAACAATATTTATATAAATTGGTCGTTCTAAATCATATTTTGCAAAATTTATATATGAAACATGTTCAATATATATAGCTGGTTCTGGTCTATTAGCAATATTTTTAGCTAATTTTTTTTCTGCTTCTTCATTTAATTTAACTGTTACCCTACCATGTGGATTTATTTGTTCAAAATTATATAATTGTTTTAAATCTTTTATTAAATTTATTAATTGTAAACTTCCAGCTTTTGGTACCCGATTAAAAAAAAGTTTATTCATTGTAGCTATTCGAGTATTATTTAAATGTTTTTTATTAAGAAGATGAAGCTAAAAAAAAATGAAGTAGGTATTTTTTTTTTTTTGTTGTTTTGATGTTTTTGGAAGTAACCATAAAATTTAGATATTTTATTTTAAATATCAATAATTAGTAATGTTTTTTTTTTTTTTATTTTTTTTTATTTTTAAAATGTGATCAAAATTTTAATTGACCATTAAAAACAAAAATATATGGTTCAATATTTGGAAAAAATTTTGCACAAGTAGCAATGTAAAATTTTAGAGAAATTAAATCCAAAGCCATACTATATTTATAAATATTTAAAATTAAAAATTTTGAAATAATTTTGTTAAAAAAGATTGTAAAAGATTGTAAAAGATTGTATAAAATTATGTTACACTAATAAGTAACCATCGTTTTCAAGAGATGGCGTTAGTCATACAAATAATAAAAATATATGACCTTTATATTTAATTAAAATGTTTGAAAATTTTTCCTCCCATATTTAGGAAAAAAGATGGAATGTTCTTATTTTACAGTTCATAAGGTTAGCTTTACTTAGTGGTTAGACGTCGTATTTTTATTTCTTTTTTTATATTTAAAGCGTCACCTTTTCATTCCTGTTTGTTCATTTTTTTTGAAACTGAAAAATAATAATTTTTCTATTGTCCCTCAATTTTTGTTCCAGTGTTTTTGACATTTTTAACTGTTATTAAATACGGTGAAAGTTGGAAACTTTTCTGAAGTTTTAAACTATTCGTTTTAAAAGTAAAATTGTTTTATTTATGGTCAAGAATCAGAATGTTAAAATTTTAAAAAATAAAAAAAAATTTTCAAATAAATATAAATCAAAAAAGAAAATTTCTCTAATTTTTGCATTCTATTTCTTAAACGATCCGAAAAAATTAGATTTCTGTCATTTTAAAAAAGTGGAAAGAAAGGGGATTAAAAAAAAAGAATAAAAATTGTTAGACGTCAATAGCCACCGCCTAATACCATAAGTAATGTCATTTTCTTTTCTGAAAAAAGTTTTGACCTGCGGTTGCACTTTTTTTTCAAGTCACATTTTTTCCGTTCTTTTCTGAAAAAAATGCAAAACTGAAAAAAAATGTTCGTGTTCTTTTCTGAAAAAAATTTAGGGCAAAACTCGCACAGAGCAACATTTTTTTTAAGACCTTGACCTGAAAATATTGACGGGGCAATAAAATGAGTTTTGCACTCTCCAGAATGACAATATTAAAAAATATATGTATATAATTATCACTGTCAGTTAAATAGTAAATAGTAATTAATGACAATATAAAAATACATTATTTTCATTTATTTTAGTTTACAACAAAAAAAAAAAAAATTATATTTGATTAGAAACATAAGTTTAAAAATTTTTAAATAAGTAAAATATAATTTGTAAATAAAGAAATCAGTGCAGCAAACTGAAAAAAATGTTGCCGTTTTTCTGTTCTATTCTAAAAAATGTCAAGTGAAAACTGAAAAAAAAGTGCAAAACTAGAAAAAAATATGTTTGACTTTTTTCAGTTTTGCACTTTGTCAGGTCAAACTTTTTTTTCAGAAAAGAAAACGACGTAAGTAAAATCATTTTAAAAAAAACTTGAGTACACTTAACCCCATCTATTGACCGGATTTTCTTACAGAAAATTTTGATTTATTTTGATATAGAGCAATAGAATATTGGAAAGGATTAAGCTTGTTTTGAAGGTATTTAATGGATTTGTTAATGAATTAATTGACTTTTGACGAAAATGTTTTATATACAAAATAAAGAAAAAAATTTAAGTATAAAAATATTTTTTTTTTATTTAATTATTTGATCCAAAATAAAATAAATAAAGCGAATAATTAAGAAAAGTTTTCTAAAAAAATAGCATTTTATTAATTTTTATTATAAAGGTTGGAAGGTTTTGAGAAATTATTTAAAAAAACTTATCTATAGATAAGATAAAGTTCAGTTTTTTGCTTACTGAGAAGTCCAATAAACTGAACTATAATAGGACGAAATATTGAACAGGGCGAAAATTTTATAAAATACTGAAGCCAAAGAAAAAACAAAATTTCTTTTAGACTTTTTTTTTAAGGCGAAAATATTTTTTTACTTTAAAAAGTACAAGAAAAAAAAAACAAAAATCACTTAAAATAAAGAAAAAAAGAAATAAACAAAAACGAAAAGAAATAAATAATAAATTTTTGTTATTTTCTCTTAAATTATTATGAATTTTATTTTAATTTAATTTAATTTTTATTCAGAATATACAAATTATAATATTGAAAAACAAAAAAAAAAAGAATAATAAAAGAATACAAAATTAATTTGAATTCTTAATTATTATAATAATAATCATCATCATCAAACAATAATGCAAGTTCATCTTTTTTAATTGCTATATACTGTTTGTATAATCTTTGTTTACAAAATTCATAAAATTCAATTTCTCTTGTTAAATTTGCCGCAATAAGATCACGAACTTCTTGACTTATTGTTGGTTTATATGGATTACTATTTTTATTGACATCCTTTAATTCACCTATATATTTATAAATAATATACATAATATATATATTAATATACATATATATACATTATATACATACATATACATCCATATCTTAATTTTTATTGGTTACATTCAGTGAAAAAATGAAACGATGATAAATTTGCATCGCTTAAATAATTGCCGTTGTAAAAATTTTACTGAACGCATTTTGTAGTAAAATTTAAATATTTGTTTAATTATTTTAAATTTTAATACTTTAATAATTAATAATTAATATATAATAAATTATCGCTGATCGATTAAGTGTAGGTTTTTTTTTTGTTTTGCATAAAAATTGCTAAAGCAATTAATTTAAACCCTTAAAATAAAACCGTTCAGTAAAAAATTGTTTAAAGTGATTTTAAAAAATTTAAAGTACATTAGTCGCATGTAATTAAACGCATGTAAGTTTTTTTTTTATCAAATAAGCATAAAAATAAAAAAAAAAAATTTTTTTTTTAATATTTTAATTTTTTCTTCGACGTTAGATACTTTGACATAAATCAAGATTTTGAATAATATATATGTATATGTATTATGTATTTGTATATATTTTTTTTTCACTTACTGTTATATAAATCTAATGCTCCTCTGAAATATCTTGGTATATAATGTTCTAATACAGTTAAAGTAATATTTGTTTCTTCCCATGTTCCAACAACAGCATATTCTTCTTCAACACGTCTTTTAGCTATTTGCATTGGACCTACTTCATTTAATGGCCTAATATTTATTTTAGATTAAAAGTTTTTTTTTTTTATTTTAATTAATTGTGATTTTTTTTTTATTAAATATTATTTTAATTATATATTAAAAATTTTAAATTCAGGAGATGAATGTTTTTTTTTTTTTTTTTTTTTTTAGTTTTTTCTTGTTATAAATTTATTCTCTCTTAAAAATTAAGAAAATTCTATATAATATACCTATAATAAAAAAATGTGCGGTAATTGGGGAAAGTAATTATTTTAGTTTAAATGGGATTTAAATAAGAGACATAAAATTTATTTTAAATACTTAAATCTAAATTTTACCAAATTTATTTATTATATAATAAGTCTAATTTTAAAAATGTTTTCTTTAAATTTAATTAAACTTAAAATATTTAAAGAATTTTCACTTAACGTTTTTTGATAGCAAAAAAAAACAAAAAAAATCTGTCATTGAGTATATATTGATGGAGTACAATATATTAATCGTTGTGTGTGTATAACAAATAGTAAAATATGTTTTGGCGGAAAATTTTATTGATGTCTACAGCTTGTATTTTAATAGATTGTGCAAAGAGTGTTTAACATTGAAAATAATTTTCATTTTAAATAAAATTCCATAATTTAATGATATCCTTTATTAATCCTTTAAATATTTATTTAAACTGTATTATTTTTTTTTTTTTACGCATAATTTGTATATATTATCACTTGTTGTTTTTATTTTTTTCTCAAACTATGAGATTTTATAAAATATCTTCATTGTCAAATTCTTGTGCAATTTCATCTTTTTTAATTGCAATATATTGTTTAAATAATCTTTGTTTTAAAAATTCATAAAATTCAATTTCTCTTGTTAGATTGGCTGCAATAATATCTCGTACTTTTTGACTAATTTTTGGTTTATATGGATTATGATTTCTGTTTGTTCCTTTTAAACGACCTATATAATAATTTTAATATGTATATATATTAAATATTTTAAATTAAATTATAGTCTTCCATATTATTTAGTATCTTGTTTTTTTTTTTTTTTTTTTTGTATTCAAAAACAATAAAATAAAACTTACTATTGTATATTCTTAAAGCACCTCTAAAATATCTTGGTATATAATGTTCAAATACTGTTAATGTAATATTTGTTTCTTCCCAAGTACCAACAACTGCATATTCTTCTTCAACACGTTTTTTAGCTATTTGTAAAGCTTCAAGTCCATTTAATGGCCTAGATATTGTTTTTTTTTTTTTTTTTTTTTTTTTTATTAAAAAAAAATCATTTTAATTTTCTATATATGTATGTATAAATTATTTTTTAATTGATTTCATTGATATAATTATATGTATGGAACTTACATACAATTTTTTGCATCCATACCACAATAAAATAATGTTTGACGATATTGATCATTAACTTGTCTTGTATCACCAGTTATTATTTGACATTCTGGATCTCCGCTTAAAACACATGTTTCAAAATTTTTTTTAACAAATTTTATTGATGGTAATGGTAAATGACGTGCTTTACGTTGTACTAAAAATATCCATGGTGATCGTAAAAAATAAAACCAACTAATAATACGATCAATCGGATGTCTAAATAAATTTATATAGATTGGTTTTTTAAAATGAAATTTTTTAAAATCCATATAATTAATATGTTGTACAACAAAAGATGGTTTTTCTATTTTATTAATACGATTCATAAAAATTTTTTGTCTTGTATCAGTTAATGTTTTAAATATTGGTGAATTAATATTTTTATATTTATATTCATTTAATTTTGATAAAATTAATATTAATTCAAGTAATTGTTCACTACCAACTTTTGGTACCCGGTTAAAAAATACTTTATCCACTTCAGCTATTTTTGTATTATTAACATCATCTGGACTTAAAAATTTCAACTATAAAATTTTGAAAAAAATTTATTATTTAGTTGATTTTTGTTTTTTTTTTTTTTTTGTTTTTTTGATAAGATTCTTTTGATATTTTCCTGAAAACGTAATTTGGAATACAATTGCGTTGTTATGTTGAACGTTAGTATATAATATATAGGTACTGTTTTGGAAACATTAAATAAATAAATAAATAAATGAAAAAAAAAAAAAATATAATAGTTTCACTTTGTAACCAAATAAATATCTTTAGATAGATTAAGACGAAAGTTTTTTTTTTTTTTAAAAATAAAAGATGTCAAAAAAAAAAAAAAAAAACAATAGTAAAACAATTTTAAAAGCAGATCAATCTCCTGACCAGCAAACATTTTTGGGACAAAAGTTTTAACAGATAAACAAAAACAAAACTTACACACATTCTTTAAGATTTTGTCCACAAAAAAATAAAATTTGACGTGCTTGATCATTACGATTTAAATCCAATTCACTTTGTATAAATGAACATTCAGGATCTCCATTTAAAACACAATAAGAAAAATCTTTTTCAACAAATGTTCGTGTTGGTAATGTAATATTTCTTGATTTAAATTCTCTTAAAAATAACCATGGTGATCTTAAAAAATGATACCAACTAATAATACGTTCAATTGGATGTCGTATTGTATTTATATAAATTGGTTTAGGAAAACCATATTTTCGAAAATCTAAATAATTCATATGATTTGTTAATATTGTATTATCATAAAAATTTGTAATATGTTTTGTTGTTTCATATTCAATTTCAATTGGCATAAATTTAACCATTGGTGTATCCAAATGAAACATATAAAATTGATTTAATTTCATTAATTTTTCTAATAATAATATCATATTTTCACTGCCTGTTTTTGGTACTCTATTATAAAATATTAAATTTCGATCAGCTATGATTGTATTATTTAAACTCCATGTATTGATAAGATGTAACTAAAAAATCAAAATTCTATTATATGTATATGTATATGTTTGTTTTGATTTATTTGTCATTGAAATTTTAGATTTTTCTTTCCCAGCTTTTTTTGTTTTTTTTTTGTTTTAAATTGCAGACCAATAAGCAGCAGCAATTTTTTATTTTTTTTAGCAAATATTACAGATAATTTAAATGTACATATATATTTTGTACATATATATATATATATAATATGATATGCGAACAGGACGATTATCACAGTAACTCATATAACGTAAATATGTATATATATATATATATATTAATGTATTGAATATATGAAATTAAATACAGTGATGCTATAATTTACGTTCTCATGTATATTAAATTCTTATATATGTATAGCTCCTTTTACATAAAAAAAAAAACTGAAATTACATTAATTTATAATGAATGATCCATATAATATTTTCCTCAATTATGTATAATCTATGGTCAAATGATGTTTAAAATATTTTATACATTATGGTGATGCATAATATGCATTTTATTCTGAACAATTATGAATACAAGTTCTACAATTAATGGACCAATAGAAGAAGAAGAGCAATTTTCATTGTACAAACCCTTTAAAACATATTTTTACTTTTTTAATTACTATCCCTCCTCTCTTTAAAGTTTTAAAACAAATGAGAGAAAAAATTAAAAAAATAATCGAACTTACAAACAATTTTGACGATTTTGACCACAAAAGAATAAAGTTTGACGAAATTGATTAGTATCATTTATTTGGGTTTCACCTTGAATATAAAGACATTCACGATCTCCAGTTAAAACACATTCTTCTAACTCTTTTTTTACAAATTCAATAGTTGGTAATTTTAACCATTTTAAAAATAACCATGGTGAACGCATAAAATAAAACCAACTAATTATTCTTTCAACTGGATGTCGTACCGTATTAAAATATATTGGACGTTTAGCACCGTATTTATGAAAATCTAAATAATTAATATGTGGTGAAATAACAACAGCTTCTGGAGCTTTTGAAGCGATTTGAATAGCTTCAGCTTCTTCAGTTTCATTCATTGTTTTTTTTATTCCTCGTAAATTTAATGACCAAAATTGAAATTTATTTTTATCTTTTAACGTATTTAATAATAAATCCATCATTTCACTACCAGTTTTTGGTACTCTATTATAAAATAATTTATCAGTTTCAGCAATTTTTGAATTATTAAAATTTAATGGAATAATTGAATCAAGCTGAAATAAATTTTTAATTTATATATAGTATACATATATAAAATCCAAAAAATTTTTTTTTTTTTTAGCAAATATTACAGATAATTTAAATGTACATATATATTTTGTACATATATATATATAATATGATATGCGAACAGGACGATTATCACAGTAACTCATATAACGTAAATATGTATATATATATTAATGTATTAAATATATGAAATTAAATACAGTGATGCTATAATTTACGTTCTCACGTATATTAAATTTTTATATATTTTGTATATCTTCTTTTACATAAAAAAAAACTGAAATTACATTAATTTATAATAATGATCCATATAATATTTTCAATCTATGGTCAATATCTATGGTCAAATGATATTTTAAATAGTTAAAATATTTTATATATGATGATGCATAATATGCATTTTATTCTGAACAATTACGAATACAAGTTCTACAATTAATGGACCAATAGAAAAAGAAGAGCAATTTTCATTGTACAAACCCTTTAAAACATATTTTTACTTTTTTAATTACTATCCCCCCTCTCTTTAAAGTTTTAAAACAAATGAGAGAAAAAATTAAAAAAATAATCGAACTTACAAACAATTTTGACGATTTTGACCACAAAAGAATAATGTTTGACGAAATTGATTACTATCATTTATTTGGGTTTCACCTTGAATATAAAGACATTCACGATCTCCAGTTAAAACACATTCTTCTAACTCTTTTTTTACAAATTCAATAGTTGGTAATTTTATCCATTTTAAAAATAACCATGGTGAACGCATAAAATAAAACCAACTAATTATTCTTTCAACTGGATGTCGTACCGTATTAAAATATATTGGACGTTTAGCATCATATTTATGAAAATCTAAATAATTGATATGTTTTGTAAAAACAATAGCTTCTGGTGCATTTGAAGCCATTTCAATAGCTTCAGCTTCTTCTGTTTCATTCATTGCTTTTTTTATTCCTGGTAAATTTAATGACCAAAATTGAAATTTATTTTTATCTTTTAATGTATTTAATAATAAATCCATCATTTCACTACCAGTTTTTGGTACTCTATTATAAAATAATTTATCTGTTTCAGCAATTTTTGTATTATTAAAATTTAATGGAATAATTGAATCAAGCTGAAATAAATTTTATTTACATAGAGTATATACATTATATAAAATCCATAAAATGTTTTTTTCAAAATATTATTTTTAAAAGTTAATGACATAACATATTATTATTTATTTATGTAATTCCATTACAAGCATATATATATATATATATACATATATATAAGATCTATTTCAGTTAGCTTCATTTTAGTGTCTTAATAATTGATTAACATTTTTATTTTATTCTTGTTGTTGAAAATTGATGAAATTGATAATATGCAATGTATAAAATGGATATGTTTTTGATTTGGTGTTTGCGCCCTTATTCTTTGAAAAAGTAGAAATATAATCATTTTTTTTTTTTTTTATCAAAAATAGTATTCTTAATGTGGTGATTAAAAGTGTAACAGTTTACTAGTCTATGTATATACTAGTAAGAGTAGATTTAATAGCATACTAGCTTCTGTAGTATTAATACTAAGATCAGTAAAAAATGTAATTTGTATAGTGGAGATTTATTGGATATTAATAATTCTGTGATTATCTTTATGGTTGTCTTAATTTTTTATTTTTACAATGTCTGTCAATGTTTATTTTTTTTTTGTATAATTCATTGAAAATTTTCAAATTTTAAAGAAATATTTTTAAATAAAAATCCAACTTACAAACAATTTACAGCATTTTGACCACAAAAATATAATGTTTGACGAAATTGATTGTTATCATTTATATTTGTTTCACCTTGAATTAAAAGACATTCAGGTTGTTTATTTAAAATACATTCTTCAATTTTTCGATCCATACTATCAATTTTTATTGATTTTGAAAATAGAAAATATAAATTTGGTAAACGTGTAGTATAAAACCAACTAATTAACCTATCAATTGGTTCTCGTACAGTATTTATATATATTGGACGTTTAGCATCATATTTATGAAAATCTAAATAATTTATATGTTTTGCAATAACAACAGCTTCTGGTACTTTTACAGCCATTTCAATAGCTTCAGCTTCTTCAGTTTCATTCATTGTTTTTTTTATTCCTGGTAAATTTAATTTCATAAATTCAAATTTATTTTTTTCTTTTAATGTAATTAATAATAAATCCATAATTTCACTGCCAGTGTTTAGTACTTTATTATAAAATAATTTATCAGTTTCAGCAATTTTTGTATTATTAAAATTTAATGGAATAATTGAATCAAGCTGAAATAAATTTTATTTATATAGAGTATATACATTATATAAAATCCATAAAATGTTTTTTTCAAAATATTATTTTTAAAAGTTAATAACATAACATATTATTATTTATTTATGTAATTCCATTACAAACATATATATATATATGTATACAGATCAATTTCATAGCTTCATTAAGCATATTAATAATTCATTAACTTTTTTTTTTTATTTGGATTTTTGTTGTGGAAAATTGATGAAATTGATATTATGTAAGGTATAAAATGGATATGTTTTTGATTTGGTGTTTGCGCCTTATTTTTTGAAAAAATAAAAATATAATAATTTTTTTATTTTTATCAAAATTGTATTCTTAATGTGGTGACTAAAAGTATAACAGATCACTAGCCTATGTATATACTAGTAAGAGTAGATTTAATAACATACTAGCTTTTGTAGTATTAATACTAAGATCAGTAGAAAATGTAATTTGTATAGTGGAGATTTATTGGATATCAATAATTCTTTGATCATCTTTATGGTTGTCTTAATTTTTTATTTTTTTATTTTTACAGTGTCTGTCAATTTTTATTTTTGTTTATTTTTTTTTTTTGTATAATTCATTGGAAATTTCCAAATTTTAAAGAAATATTTTTAAATAAAAATTCAACTTACAAACAATTTACAGCATTTTGACCACAAAAATATAATGTTTGACGAAATTGATTGTTATCATTTATATTTGTGTCACCTTGAATTAAAAGACATTCAGGTTCTTTATTTAAAATGCATTCTTCCATATTTTCATCCATGCCATCAATTTTTATTGATTGTGGAAATTGAAAATATAAACTTGTTGAACGTGTAAAATAAAACCAACTAATTATTCTTTCAACTGGATGTCGTACAGTATTAAAATATATTGGACGTTTAGCACCGTATTTATGAAAATCTAAATAATTAATATGTGGTGTAAAGACAACTGCTTCTGATACTTCATTAATTAATTCAATATAATTTTCTTCTTCAATTTCATTCATAGTTTTTTTTATTCCGCCAACTAAAATTATTGGCCAAAATTTAAAATTATTGTTTAATTTTAATAATAATTCGATCATCATTTCACTACCAGTTTTTGGTACTCTATTATAAAATAATTTATCAGTTTCAGCTACTTTTGTATTATTAAAATTTAATCGATTAATTGAATTAAGCTGAAATAAATTTATATTGTGATGTTTATAATTTGTTTTTTATTAATTTTTTTTTATAACATTAAATTAAAATAAATAATAGTATAACGGTGTTGATGATAAACATAATTTTCCTTTTTTTGCTTCTCCCTTCCATTATAAGCTTTGTATCAGTTTTAGTTATTTTTTTTTATTTAGCAACAATACAATATTTTTCTAAAAATTTTTATTTTCACGGTTATAATTTGAATGTGTATTTGTATACAAGTAAAATGTTATGAATTTTGAATTCCATATTTGATGAACGAATACGAATTTTATATTTTATGATATAAATTTATTGTCACAGTTTTCAATTTTTGGTTTTTTCTTTGATATAGTGAAAATCTGTGGAAGTTGGCCACCTTTGTATAACATGGGTACCTGAAGAAAATTCTTTACGAAATTGCTTGAAATTACGTTCTTATGTTGTACCTATAGATTTAGGTCATACTGTAAAATGTTTAAAATATTACGGAAACAATGAGTACAGAGATAACACACACATTAACAGAAAACGATTTTGTGTTTTTTTTTTGTTTATATTTTTATTTCTTATTGAGTTACGTAGTTCGGAAGCAGTACATGTTTGACACTTGAGGCTGATAGGAAAATTATTATGCAAATGAGCTGTCACTTAAATTAAATGACTTAAAACAAAGACGTGATATAATATGGTATTTGTTGGCGCTTTCATAAATTATAGTATATTATCATTTGTTAATTATCATGTAGATTACTCAATATATCGGTAATAGCAATAAGCAATTAGCATTTAATACTCATGCGTTCACATCTTATTTGGATTTGTGGTTTTTTATTTTATTTTTTGAATTTTTGACATTTTTAATTTTTAAGTTTGAAAATAATTAAATCTTTAAGATTTCAATCAATTTTGATTAATAAAGTAAACATTTACATAATATTGTCATACACAGTTAAATTATTTAATTGACCTTTTTTTTGCAAGTTGGCCACCTGTAAATGTTGATCAAAATTTTCGAAGTAAATTTCGAAGTTTAGAGAAATAAATTTTTTTGTTGTTCTTTTTATAAATATTTTTCATTATTTTTATTAGAATAAACAATAGAAGATGATAATAAACCTTAATTTTTTCCTGTTTCATTTTAAACTATTTATAGATAAGTGGCCAAGTTAAACAGGTTTCATTAATGTTATACTTAATTCGAATTCTAAGTCTTATCAGTGAATTATTTAGTCTATAAATATCAATGTTTTAAATTTGTATTTTTTTTGTGTTTTATTTGCAAAATCTTTTAATCGTTAATTTATTAAATAATTTACTATAAAAAAAAAACTAACATTCATATTTGGCGGAATTTATAGCAGAAAAATAAAATTTTATTTAAAAAATAAACCCACTTACAAACAATCAATACCATTTTGACCACAAAAGAATAATATTTGACGAAATTGATTTTTATCATTTGTTCTTGTTTCACCCTGAACATATAAACATTCTGGATCTCCAGTTAAAACACATTCCTCAAAATCTTTTCGTACCATTTCAAGAGTTGGTAATTGTGGCCATTTTAAAAATAACCATGGTGAACGCATAAAATAAAACCAACTAATTATTCTTTCAACTGGATGTCGTACAGTATTAAGATAAATTGGACGTCTAGCACCATATTTATGAAAATCTAAATAATTGATATGTGGTGCAAAAACAACACCTTGTGGTGCTATAACTACTTTTTGAATATATTTTATTTCTTCAGTTTCATTCATAGTTTTTTTTATTCCATTATCTAGTATTAAACCAAAAAACTCATAATTATTTATTGGTTTTAATTTTTGTATTAATAAACTCATCATTTCACTGCCAGTTTTTGGTACTCTATTATAAAATAATTTATCTGTTTCAGCAATTTTTGTATTATTAAAATTTAATCGATTAATTGAATTAAGCTGAAATAAATTTTTATTGTGTTGTTTAAAAGCTTTTTTTTGCGTATTTTTTTTTTTTGTATTTTATCTATGAAAACATTGAATTTTAAAATTAATAAAAACTTTATGCCATAAAACAACAAAATTCTGAGTTCTTTTTTTGTTTTTCAGTTTTTAAGCTTATATATCGGCTTATAAGCTTATATTGGCTTTTAAGCTAATATCAGCTTTTAAGTTTTAATCAAAATTTAAGCTTTTATCAATTTTAGTTAGTTTTATTAAGCAACAATAATTTTCCTTAACTGTTTTTTTCTCTGCTATCAGCTGACGTTTAATGTAAATACATATACATATGAAATGTGATGAATTTTCCAATATTTTTGATGTATTACTTATAATTAATTTTATAAATTCTGTATGTGCATTTGTTGTAGAAAGATTTACACTCAATTTTTTATTTGCTTCAATTTTAATTTGTAAAAAGTTTTTTAATTTCTAATTATTAATTTTATTTTTTTTTTTAGGTTATTTTCCTCACCCCTGTCATATATTTTTGACAAGGGAATTACACATCTGGAATCTTTCCTTTCCAGATGTGGCTATAAAATAATGTTGTAATGGGGAATTATTCTTACGATGTGTGATACTACATTCGGTGTTTACAGTGTGTTTTATATGTGTTTTATAACCCACTAGGTCACCGAAACCCCCAATTATTAAGAATACTATTTTATTTTATTTCTACATTGTAAAATTTTAAAATTTAAAAAAAAATTCCATTAAAAAAAAAAACACTAAAAAAAAACGCACTTACAAACAATCAAAACCATTTTGACCACAAAAGAATAATGTTTGACGAAATTGATTTGAATTTTTTGTTCTTGTTTCACCTTGAATTAAAATACATTCAGGATCTTTAGATAAAACACATTCTTCAAATTTTTTTTTACATATTTAATATTTGGTAATTTTGGCCATCTTAAAATTAACCATGGTGTACGCATAAAATAAAACCAACTAATTATTCTATCAACTGGATTTCGTACAGTATTAATATATATTGGACGTTTACCATTATATTTATGAAAATCTAAATAATTAATATGTTTTGTAATAACAACTCCATCTGATGCTTTTAAAAATTTTTCAATAGCTTCAGCTTCTTCACTTTTATTCATTGTTTTTTTTATTCCAGGGTAATTTTTCATTAAACGTGAAAATTTATAATTATTTTTTTGTTTTAATTTTTGTAGTAATAAATCCATCATTTCACTACCAGTTTTTGGTACTCTATTATAAAATAATTTATCAATTTCAGCTACTTTTGTATTATTTAATTTTAATGGATTAATAGAATTAAGCTGAAATAAATATATTTATTTTATTTAATTTTTTTTTTTTTGATTTAAGTTAATCATATGTATATGTATGTAATGTCAATTCGATAAACAAGAATAGAAACAAGTAGAATTGTAATACGGAAAGTATCTATACTCTGAAAATACTAAAACATAAAGTATCTAATAACCAATAATAATTAAATAAAAACAATATTTAAAAATCGAAATTACTATTAATTTCACAGAATTAATTGTAGAATAAATGTACAGATACATAATCGTATTAATAAAATTAGAGTCTAATTCAATATTATTTAATCTAATATATGTATAGAATGGGAAAATAAAATTTACCTTTGAAGATATAACAATCTATCAACTGTCAGTTTTAGAATTAGAGGCATAGGTTACCTGAAATAAAGCCGAATCTATATTTGAAGTAGAACCAAATTCATAAAATATTGATTCTCGACTTTATTTTATTAAAACAAAAAAAAAAAATAAAGGCAAAGTTAAAAATAATTGAAGTCAAAAATATTTTTTAACACTTAAATACTCATTAATAAAATTTTAATTCTAATTATCTTTTTTTTAGCTGTAAAATCTTTTCTAATTATTTATTTTACCTATATGTATTACAAAAATAAGGTATTTAAAAATGTGCGAGCTGGAACTCATAAATTCCCGCTAAACAAATTATTGAGACCTCGCTTTTGTAACGAACTGTAAAGTATACCTTTTTTTTGGCCAAATGGCTTTATTTCAGGATTTTTTTAATTCCAAGAGACTTTCATACTACGTTTTTTTTCTTTCATTTATAAATTTTTAATTCAAATCATACTTATGTTAGTTGAACGGTTTTCGTTTTGTTCCAATTTTACATCCAATTTTAATTTTATGATTAATTTTTCGTTTTTAACTTTTCTTAATCAAAAACGAGGAAGAATACAGTTGCCTTTGTCAACTCTTAGATACCCGTACGAACCGTTAGTATGTTCACAGCCTGTCACTCTGCTCACAATATTATTTTTTTAATATTTTAGTATTTTAAAATAATTTGGGTAAATTTTATAATTTCTAGAACTATGGGTTGTATAGTATATAGAATATATACTATATATAGTATATATAATATACTATATATAGTATATATGTATATATAGTATATATAATATACTATATTATAGAATATATATACATATATTCAAACTATATGTTTATATGTACATTCTTCAAAAGCAGATTCTAACCTTTCACATAACGATTATCAATCCAAAACTTTTTCAAATATTCTATAGTACCATTTAATACTAAGCGGTAAATGTATATTAAATTTACTTAGTACAAAATAGTAAATATAATTTTAAATATTATAATATATTATATTTAAATATTCATTTGATAGAATAATTTCTTATAAGTACAATAAAATACATATATGTATGTAAATACGGCGTTATATAATATACATCTATACTCTTATCATTCATTCACTAGTGACATATACGATATGTAAATAAACATGATATTATATAAGTATGTATGTATATCAATATCATATAAATAAAAATTCTTCAAGCAACCGTTATGTTGTTTATTTATTTACATTTTTTTGTACTACGCATTATATCCTCAACAATTTCAAATTATCGAGTAAAACAAATGCAAAAAATTCGTTTTAAAGAAATTTGTTAGAAAAATTGAAAAAATCAAGTAACACTTTTGTCAATTATAAAGTAACCCTATATTATTAAAAAAAGTTGTTAACAGAAATAAGAGTATAATGTTGGAGCTTTAATTTTTGTGTATTACTTCAAAAAATTTTTAAAAGGTGTTCAAGTTACAGGTGTTTAAAAATAGGAAATTTTCAGTTTTTGACCCCTTACACCTCCTAAACGGGGGGTGATACAAAAAAAATTTCTGAAATGACTCATACTTATTTTCAAAGATCTAACTTCTGTCAAAATTTCAAGTTTAGAAGATAGAAGGGTTGAGGGATTTTGCAAAATTTGAGTTTCATATAACGGTAAATTAAGACACCGTATGCCACAAATATGTATTTATTGTACATATACTTTTAAAGCTAATAAAAGTAGTAATCGTTTTGCGTTTTCAAAATGAAGATATACCTTATACAACTTGTGCTATAACAATTGAAATATAGAGCTTTTTTGAACCTTTGGGGAGCTGTAGCTCCGTAACGGGTGGGGCTACAAAAGTTATTAAAAATAAAATTAATATTTTTGTGAGATCTATCAATAGTTAAAATTTCATAGCTCTATTACAAAAAAAATGTGGGGATCTAAAAGTTAGGTGTTCGAGAGCTACCCTAAGGCTTGGTCCAAACTCAACCAAAAAAATAGGGAACCTACAAATTACTCCCAGAATATTTTGTGTAAATTTCAAGATTCTAGCTTTCTTAGTTTTTGAGTTAGCGTGCTGACGGACGGACGGACGGACAGACATGGCTCAAAAGTCTTAGAATTTTTTTCTGATCCGATCCATACCTTTGAAGGTATATCTAGCTCGCTTATTTCGAGGTGTTACAAACGGAGGAGTAATTTTATTATACCCGATGCTATCGTACGGGTATAATTATATTGAAATGTCCTTTTAATAAATTTAATTTAAAACATTTTTTGATTCGATTTACGTTGCATTTTTTTTTTTGTTTTTTTTTTTTTTACACATTTACATATCTCTAAAAATGTGTTCATACAATATTAATTATGTAATGTATGTAATTTTATTTAATTATTTTTCTTTTTTTAAAACT
This sequence comes from Poecilobothrus nobilitatus, assembly GCA_947095535.1. NCBI lineage: Eukaryota > Metazoa > Arthropoda > Insecta > Diptera > Dolichopodidae > Poecilobothrus > Poecilobothrus nobilitatus. The sequence continues at coordinate 83,724,410 of OX352774.1, read as the reverse complement.
TACAGACATTCTTCAGTATTGTGTCCACAAAAAAATAATGTTTGACGAAATTGATCATTACTTTGTATTGTAGTGCTATTTTGTTTTATAATACATTCAGGATCATTTGTTAAAACACATTCTTCATAATCTTTTCTCATAAAATCAGCTGATTGTAATGTACGATTATTTTGTCTTGATTGTACTAAAAATATCCATGGTGAACGTATAAAATAAAACCAACTAATAATACGATCAATTGGATGACGTATTGTATTTATATAAATTGGACGTTTTAAATTAAATTTTTTAAAATCCAAATAATTTATATGTTCAGTTATAATTCTATTTTCACCAGTTAAATAAACAATTTTTGCATGATCATATTCTTCTGTATAATTCATTCCTTTTACTATAGGACCATTATAATTTCTATGTAAAAAATTATTATATTTTGATAATTCTTTAATAAGTAATATCATATTTTCACTTCCAGTTTTTGGTACCCGATTATAATAAACTTGATCAATTTCTCCAAAATTAGTTTTATTCAGATCATAAATATTTAATGATTTTAACTAAAATATATTGGATTTTTATATGTATATTTATATATATATATATATATGTTAAAATATGAATATTAAATAATGTAAGCTATAGGTATATACGAGATCATATCCAATTTTCATTAATTTAAAATTTTTATTTTTCCAAATTTTTTATTGTTTTTTTTTTTAATAAAATTTTATGAAATTTTTCTCTTTTTACTTAAAACTCATTTTTATAAAATTGTTGAATAAATTTTAGTTTTTAATAGATTTTCTATATACCTAATATTAAAATATTTAAAAAAACCAAAAGTAATAGCAATATTAAATTATAGAATATTCTTATATGTAAGATCTGCAATTTTCATATAGGTTAACATTAACAAATATCTAAATAAGGTCGGATTTCAACAAAAAAAAAAAAAACACAATATGAAACCTTTCAAATTGGTCCAAAAATATATACTATAAGTTTTTGATTTATCGAACTAACGGACCGACGAACCGATAAAACTTAATCAATTATATACTTTTTCGATTCCGATTCGATCCATACACTTTAGTCTATATCTAATATCATATTTATTTCGATGTGTTATGAACGGAAGAGGCAATTTTAATATAACCGTTTATACTACTTCGTTCATACGTTCATTGATACAAGAATTTTACTATTTTAGGTACGGATATATTAAAGGTATTATAGGTATAATAAAAGGGTTTAATTATTATCTAATAATATGTTACAATTACAGTTTTGACTTATTTAGATGTAGAAATCTTTTTATCATAATAAAAGTATACCGAAAGAGTGACATAATCAAAAAAACTATATTTTTTTTAAATTATTTACAGTAAAATCTGTAAAAAATAAGTGGTTCTCGAATAAATATTCTCTGTTTTCCGTTTTAAAATTATAAAGTAAAAATTTTCAGTACTATTTTCGATTAGTATAAGAAACTTGGCTGTTTAGTGCTACCTAACCCTTGTTAGTGTCTTTTATTATTGAAATTTATAACAATAAATTTATATATATACATTATGTATATATATAAATTTTAGACTTGAAAATTTTTATGTTTAACTCTAAGTTTAATAATAAAATAATGTATATGTATACATTTCTTTTACAATTAATTCGGTGCATCTGTATTTTAAAACACATGTCCTTTCAAAGAAAAAACTTAATATGTCCTTTCAAAAAAATAAAACTTGAATAAAAATTGGATTGAATTTGGAAATTTGGAAAATTTCGAAATGAGATCAATGATTATAAGTTCACGAATTTTATGAGCCTTTTCAATCTACAGTTTTTAGACATAATATCTTACCTATATTAATAGTATTTTTAAATTTCGTTTTTATTTTAATACTTTCAGTGTAATACGATATAGTGCGGGGATAGAAATATTCTTTAAATTCATATAATAAAAAATAAATTATTAAAAATTAAATAAAAGATTTGTATAAGTGTTTTAATAAAGCATTAAAAAGAATTCAGATAAATATGCTTTAATAAATCACGTAAACGGATTTGGATAATTGTTTTACACGTATTATTACTCTAACCATTCCAAAATTGTTAAGATGCCATTTATTCGAGACTCAATTTTTAAATATACAACTTTCAATCAATAAATTTTTGTTTTTAAAGTTTAAGGATTTTAATTAAAATCAAAATAGTAAACAAGAGTAAAAAAAAAAAAAAAAAAAAACAAACATCATAAATATTTTCTATTTCATATTTTATATAAAAACTTACAAGCATTCTGTATTATTTTGCCCACAAAAAAATAATGTTTGTCTAAATTCATCATTTCCCATATCAATATTACCTTGTATTGTATTACATTCTTTATCATATGTTAAAACACAAGTTTCAAAATCTTTTCGCATAAAATCTTGTGATTGAAGTGTTCGATTATGTTTTCTAGCTTGTTTTAAAAATATCCATGGTGATCGTAAATAATAAAACCAACTCATGGCACGATCAATTGGATTACGTACTGTATTCATTAATATTGGACGTTTTAAATTAAATTTATGAAAATCTAAATAATTTATATGTTCAATAACAACATTTAATTCATCACATTCATCTACAGCTACTGCATGTTCTTTTTCTAAATCATAATCCATTGTTTTTACAATAAATGTATTTATAACTTTTACTTGAAAATTATTAAATTTTGATATTGATCTTATTAATAAAATCATCATTTCACTGCCTGTTTTCGGAATACGATTATAATAAAGTTTATTTATTTCTCCAACATTTGTATTATTAAGAACGGAAACATTAATTGAATCCAGCTAAAATATTTGTTATAGTAGGTATGTATTTTGTTTTTTTTTTAAATCAAAGATATTTTATATATTTTCATATATGTTATATACTGAGCTGAAGCTGAAGCTATAAGAGATCAGATCCAGTAACTTGTACTAAAATAAATTATTTATTTTGTAAATTTTATGAAATTTTTCTCTTTAAATTTTCTTATACTAATATTTTTAATAAATAATTCTTAATGATTTCAAAAACAACTTTTAGAATTTTATAATGAAAATTTATAACAAGAAAAACTAAAACAACAAAAAATAAAAAAAAAAAAACAGTATACAAAAAATTCAACTCTCCTTTTTGATATTAAAAACTTAACTTACATGCATTCAGTTTTATTATGTCCACAAAAATATAATGTTTGACGAAATTCATCATTTCCATTCTCAATACTACCTTGTATTGTGGAACATTCTACATCACCAGATAATACACAATCTTGAAAATCTTTTCGCATAAAATCTTGTGGTGGTATCGGTCTATTATGTTTTCTAAATTGATTTAAAAATATCCATGGTGATCGTAAATAATAAAACCAGCTAATAGCACGTTCAAGAGGTTCACGAACAGTATTAATATATATTGGACGTTTTAAATTAAAATTATTAAAATCTAAATAATTAGAATGTTCTACAATAACTATATTTTCACCGGCTTCATTAACTGCTATTGCATGTTCTTCTTCCATTTTAATATCCATATATTTTTTTATTTTTGTATTAAAATTTTTTACTTTAAAATCATTAATTTCACATATTGTTCTCATTAAGAAAATCATATTTGAACTGCCAGTTTTTGGGACACGATTATAATAAATTTGATTATATTCTCCAATAAAAGTATTGTTAAGATTCCAAGTGTTAATGGAACTTAACTAAAAGAAATTTTTTTTTTTTTTTTTTAATTTTTGTAACAGTGTATTTACACAGAAAAAAATAGAAAAAAAAACGTTTAAAGAGATGGAATTAGCCACCCGCAGGGAAACTTCTAAAATTAGCATTTTTAAGCATTTTTTTTTTTTTTTTTGATATTTAAAATGGTTATGAAATTTTTCTTTGAATATCTGATATAGGATTTGCTATTAATATAATATTAGGTTGCTCAGATTTTTGGAATGGTAATTTAAGAAAGTTCAAAAATGAAGCAGTGGCGTGGCTATAGTTAAAGAAAGTTTAAAATAAATTTGAATATGATACAAAAACTATGGGTTGGGTACGAATGATGCTCGTGTCTTAAAATTTCGTTTTAACAAAATCTCGTTTCATATAATCTTGTTTTTTAAAGTCTCGTTTCTTAAAAACTCGTTTTTATTTTGCTTTTTTTTTAATGTTAATTTAATTATTTTTAGCACAATTTTAATAAAAAAGATATGAATATTACAGGTCAGATATTTAAACTCTAAAATACCTACTAATTTTTTTTTCATACATTTTGTAAGATGAAAGTTTTTGAAGTAGTAGGGGCTGCCGCTTTCAAACCCCCGCTAATCAAATTATTAGAACTCTGCTTTTGAATCCAACCCTAAAATCCATCCTAATTGATAATCTCATATATATATATGAATATTCTGGAAAAAATGTAAAACCCTGGAAAAAATGTAAAAATTACAATATTTTATTTTTTTTGGAATTTTCAGAAAATTAAAGGAGATATTCAGATATTTTTAATAAAATGAAATTTTGAAAAGCGAGATTTTAAGAAACGAGATTGTAAAAAACGAGATTTTGATTAAACGAATTTTTGAGAAACAAACATTCGCAAAGCTCCCAAAAATAATATTTGAATTGGGATAAGGAGTCGATTTCGAATAAATCTTGTTTTTAAGAAGAAATAATAAGTATTGTACATGTTATAGTTTCTGTCCTTTGGAATGTAATAGGTATTTACTTATTATTAATATTAATATATAATTATTTGTTTAAAATTCTATTTGTATTAAATCAAGGTGGGTGAAAGGTGAAAGGGCTTCTATACATTAAAATGGAAATAAAGTAAAAACCATACTGTATAGTATAGGTATACTGTATTACCCTAAACTGTATTCTTAAAAAGCTCAAAATCAAATTCATATCTTCCAAAGTATAGAATGAAAGAAAATGAAACAAATATTAATAATACCTACGTCTAAACTGTAAAAGTTAATATTTTTTTTTTCTTAATCAAAAAGAATGCATTGATTTTTAAAGAGACGGAAAATATTTTTAACAAAATACTTTATTCTCAAATCTGGTACACTTGATATTTTTATCTAAATTTTTATTTTATTTAATTTTTAAGATATGCTTTACCGATTTTTATGATAATGTTTTTGAACCGATCACACATATATTTGTTTTAATAGTATGAAAAGAAATTTTCAATTACAATTTCATACAATAAATAAATATTACAAATATTTTGAAATTTAATAAAAATATATAAATGGTTCTCATATTGCTTAAATATGGCTCATTTTGACTAATATAAAAGTGTAAAAATATATACATATTATCATAATAAATATATAATTGGTATAAATTAAATAATTAAAAGATAAAAAAAAAATGTTTGTTTCAACTTGTGTTGTTCTTTAAGTGTTTATATTAAAATTTTGCTACGCCACTGTTCCAATTTTTTTTTAATTTAAGTTAAATATTATTATGTTTTCTTTTATGTAATGTAATTTTTTTATTTAAATCAATTAAATTAAATTTAATTAGAGAAAAATTTCATATTTCATTTAATCATATATTCGATTTGATCTCGTTTTTATTATTTATTTTTTTTTAAACAGTGATTAACAAAAATTTGCGTACAAAAATGTATAGAAAAGATAATTTAAATAAAAAAAAAAAGTCTTTTAATTTTATAAGCGGCTTTTTGTTTTTATTACGATTATAACGAATAAAGCTAATAACTCATTTATGTACATCAAAATTAACAAAACCAATTACATAATGAATACCAATTTGTAAATTTTTATATGGGATATAAATGTTTTTTTTTGTTTTTTTCGAATTTCCAATCAAAATATAGCAATATGAAACAAAATGATACCTTAAAAGTGTTTATGATAAAGTATTTTAAATAATTTAGGGTGAAAAAAAGACCATCAAAATATGTACGTATCAAGTGTCAGAAAATCTTTAATACTCATTGTTTAATATTCTTAAACTAAAAAGATTACAATAGTCTTAGTTTTAATTCATTTTCATCATTTTCTTTAGTAATTGTTTTAGGTAAATCATTTTTTACTAAACTTATATACTGTTTAAATAATTTACGTTTACAAAATTCATAAAAATTAATTTCATTTGAAAATTTTTTCTTTAAAATTTCCATAACGTCATCTGCAATCGGATGTTTATATGGATTTTCCAAATTTTCCTTAATAAATGCTATAAAAAATAATATATTTAAATTCGTTTTTTTTTTTTTATAAAATATATTATAGTTTTACTCTTACTATAAAATAAACTGGTAGCACCACGAAAATATCCTGGTATAAATTTTTCAAAAACTTTTAATGTAGCATTTGTATGATCCCATGTCCCAACAACAGCATATTCTTCATCAACAATTTTTTTAGCTTTTTCAACAGTCCATTCAGAATTAAGTGGTCTATATAATATACGTATATAATATTGTCATACCAATACAAACAAAAATATAAAAAAAAAAAAAACAAAAAACAAACACTTACAAACAATTCTTTTCATTTCCACAGAATGTCATTGATTGACGTGGCCAATCATATTCTTTATTTTCAATTGAATGTAATTCATATTTACATGGTGGTAATTTTTGTCTTACACAATCATTAAAATCTAAATCATACCATGAACGATTCATTATTTTTTGTATTGCATTTGTTGCATTTTGTTTTTGACCAAGTACAATAGCTTCTCTAATATGATAAAATGAACTATGTACTCTTTCAATTGGATTACGTATCATATTAATATAAATTGGTTTTGGTAAATCATAAAATGTAAAATTAATATAATTATGAAAATCAACATAAACAGTACGTAAGATTTTTGGAATATCAGCAATTTCTTCGGCAAGTTTTTTTTCTTTTTTTTTATTTAATTGAAATGGTTGAAAATCTGGTTTATTTATAATTGATTCTTCAATAATTTTAAAATCATTTAAATTACCCAAATATTCAAAAAGTTTTAATAATGTTTCAGTTCCAGTACGTGGTATACGATTTAAAAATACTAAATCCATTTTAGCTTTTAATGTATTATTTAATTTTTCTGGTGTTAAGTTTTGAAGCTGTTTTAAATGGGATTTAAAAGTAACAAGAAAAAAAAAATTTTTTAGATTATAAAAAAAAAAAAAAAATTTATAAGAGGAAATATCGCAACTCATAGACGGACGATACCAATTAAAAGAGAAAAGAACAAAAAATAAAAAAATAAAAAAATATTAAGGATAACATTATAAGGAGAAAAAAAAAAGTTAATTTGTAAGATAAAGTTTTTTTTTTTTTTTTTTTGAAGAAAATAGACAAATAATATAGAAAAATAATAAGTTTTTTTTTTTTTTTTTCCTAAATATATGATTATTATGTTTTATTATTTAATTTAATTGCTATATATTGTTTATATAAACGTTGTTTACAAAATTCATATAATTCGATTTCTTTAGTAAAATTTAATCTTAATAAATTTTTTATTTTATCGCTTGTTTTTAATTTCCATGGATTACTATTTTTTATATTTTGATGTGTACCAGTGTAATCCACTAAAAAAAAAAAAAATTAAATTAAAATATTATATTATAATTATAATATTTTTCTTTGTTTTCATTATTTACAATAATATAATGCTGTTGCTCCTTTAAAATATCTTGGAATATAATTTTCCAATACTGTTAATGTTATATTTACATCTTCCCATAAACCGATAACAGCATAATTTTTTTCAATATTTTTTTTAGCTAATTGTAATGCTGCATCCGTATTAAATGGTCTAAAATATATATTTTGTATTTTTATACATATATATTTATATATATTTTTATATATATATATATACGAATATAGGGTGATTCGTAAGTAAGGGGAACGTCTAAAAATCCCAAAGTAAGAAAATCTCAAAGTAACAAAATCCCAAATCACAAAATCTCAAATTTCAAAATTACAAAATCCCAAAATTAGAAATTTTCAATGTTAATTTTTAAAAATTGATTTTCTTCACATACAAACATTAAAATTTTGAAAAAATTTACTATTTTTCATTTTTGTATGAAAACGTGAGTGCATTGGCATGCTTTTGTATTGATTTTAGAGTTGGATTCAAAATCAGAGTTCCAATAATTTTATTAAGGCAGGTTTGCTTTCCTTCTAAATTTATTATTTTTCATATATGAAAATGGGAAAATTGAATTTTTTTACGAAATTAGTATACGTATGGACATACTATACGTATTGATTTTAAAGTAGGATTTAAAATCAGGGTTGCCTCCTTTTACGGAGTATTTATAAACTCGTGTATGCAAGATTCCGAATTAGGAAGGGTTTTAGAGTTGGTTTTAAAATCAGAAAGTTGCCTCTTTTTCCAGAGGATTTATATATTACCGTATGCCATATTCTGATTTATCAGGGATTTTAGAGTTGTTTAAAAAATCAGGGTTGCGCCCTTTTCCGGAATGTTTAGATATGTATTTGTGTATGCGAGATTGAATTAAGAGGATTTTTAGTGTTGGTTACAAAATCAGAGTTGCCCTCTTTTCCAGAGTATTTATATAATATATATCCGGATTTTTACATCATATTGTCTATTATTTTAATTGTACATGTTTGAATTTTGAAAGTTTGGATTTTACTGTAAATTTTGTAAGGAGAATAACTCTTACGACGTGTGTGGGATTCAAACCCATACTCCCTTGGTGTTTAAAGCGTATTTTATACGCTCTTACCTACTAGGCCACCTTTATAATTTGGGATTTTTTGTTTCGAGATTTTCTGATTGGTATTTGTGATTTGGAATTCGTACCCAACCCGTAAGTAAGTGCATTAATTTAAACTAGCGTATAAACCAGGGGATGTATTAATAAAACTTTTGTATGGAGGTGAAATTGTGAGTTTAATAGTTTTGGAGCTGTGGGGCCTTGAAGGATATTTGGTAGAATTTTATTTGTTTTGACTACAAACAAGATTAAAGCATTCTGAAAAATGCTTGTAAAACCATGAGAAAGGAGTTTATCTCTTGAACCGTAAAAGATAATTTAACATATGGTATACCAAATTAAAGCTTGTGAAAGAGTCTTTTTGAAGCTTGGAACACCTAAAAATAATTTCATATTAAGTTACTAGCAAAATGAAATTTTCTCCTATCAAAAATTAAACAGTTTTAGAGCAAAATATAGAGATTTAAATAAATATATTTAGAAAAGTTCCTTTCTCATGCTTGCTCTTGTTTGTAACAGAAGTTATTGTCATTTTAATCAAAACAAAGAAAATTGTACCAAATGTCCTTTAAGACCACACAGCAGCTCTAAAAGTATTGGGCCCACAATCTAACCTCAATGTCAATACAGTTACTTATGAATCACCCTGTGTATCTAATATTTATATATACGTATATATGTATATATATATTTAATTAAATTTTTTTTTTTTTTGTTTTTGTTATAATTAAAATATTATTTAGAACCTACATACAAATTGGATCGTGACCACAAAAAAATAATATTTGTCGACGATAATCACCATGTCCTTCATGATAATAAGAACCAGGATCATATACACATTCTGGATCTTTTTCTAAAACACAATTTTCAAAATGTTTTTTATAAAATTTTTCATTTTCAATTTTTCTTTTTCGATTTATTCTATGTGTCATTATAGCATACCATGGTGTTCTTCTATAATAATACCAACTAATAACACGTTCAATTGGATCTCTTATCATATTCATATAAATTGGTTTATTTAAATTAAATTGTTCAAAATTAATATAATTAACATGCATAATATATGCTGTACCATCATTATAATTATTTATTTGTTCAGCTAATTGTTTTTGTTTATTTGATATCATTAAAGGTATAATTGGTTTTGATGGTGGTTCACGTATCATATCAAATTGATTTACTTTTCCTAATTCTTTTAATAAACTAATCATTGTTTCACTACCAGTTTTTGGTACACGATTAAAAAATAAAACATCAATTTTAGAATTTGTTTTATTTAAATGATCTGGTAATAATTTTTTAAGCTGTAAATAAGAAATATTTAGAAAGAAAAGAGGAATGTTCACTAAAAGTCTTGTTAATTTTTTTTTTGTTTCGTAAAATATGTACAATTTATAAAATTTATTAAATAAAAGTATTGTGGATCTGAGAAAACCGTCTCTTGTTTTTTTTTTTGAGTAATTCAATTTGAATTAAACGTTTATTTTATAAATTGACATATTTTAACGAAATTTTAATTAAAACTTTTATAATATTAGGTCTGTTTGGTATTTGAAAAGTTTTTAAAAATTTTTTTTTTTTTTACTATGTAAATATTTTTTTTTTTTTGACAGTTAAAGAGAGAAAAATGTGATGTCATTATGTATATCACAATAAATTTTTTTTTTAAATAGGTATACATAGAAATTTTTTAAAACAAAAAATTATTCGAAACATGTCAAAATGGAATATATGTATAACATATGTAGCAACGAAGAAACAAAAGAGATGTTAGAAGTTTTTAATATTTTTTTTTTTAAATTAATTCAATTTTTTCTCTTTTTATCACAAATACTGGAAGAAGTATTTCAAAATAATTTTTATAATTTTGAATATATTCCACCAAGATTGTTTTTTTAATTTCATTAATTTTCTTTAATTTACACTGCAATAAAATGTTTCAAATGCTATAAATTCGAATTGATTTGAAGCCAAATGTCATTTTCAAGCACATGAGCTGACATATTGAAAAAGGTTCCTTGAAATTCAAGCTGATGTTAAAATTTAAGTCAAGTATATACAAGTCGCCATATAAACGCGGTAATAGAAACATAAATATTTTATTTCTGTCATTTATTTTAATATATAATAATTTATATATTAAAATAATAAATAAATTAATAATTAATAATTTTTATTTTTATTTTAATATATACTTAAAATAAAATCTTTTAATAAATTCAACAATTTTAACAAAAATTTAAATAATAAATTGAAATAAAAAATTAAATAATAAAAGAAAAATTATGTATATACATAAAAAAGAAAAATTATCAAAAACAATATATCAAATTTACTAAATGTTATTACCTAAATGTTCGATTTTAATTTCCCAGATATCGTAGAGCATTTGAATGTAAATGTCAAAATGGTTATTTTTTTATATGATTTGAAACTTTTGACAGGTTAAAGCTCTATTATGTGTCAAAATTATTTCGGAATGTTTAGAGATAAAATATTTTTAATATGTTCAGCACGTAGTCTATGTGCTCAATATCTGTTCAGAGCACAAATTTGAACTAAAAAAGAAGAACATTCAGTATATACGAATCAACATAAGAAAAACTATGTTTAACGAAACTTAACGAATTTAATATATGCCCATTAATAGGCAATAATATTAGGTTTCCATAAGTGAAACTGAACATATGTCGCTAAATAACATTTATATTTGTCGAACTGTATCATTTTGGTTACCGTTTAAGATTTGTTACTTTTTAAATGAATGAAAAATGTAAAAATTTGTTGTTGTTTCATTGTCAAAAAATATGTAATATAAATGACTTCACTTAAAATATCAAAAAATATCAAAAAAATTTCAATTGTTTCATATTAGAAAGAAATTTTTTGGAAGTTATAAACTTCTTTTTTGTTTCAAATTTAAAGGTTTTTGCGTTTAATAATAAATTCTGAAGTTTTATAAAAATATGTTTTTCTCCTTTCGAATTGAACATTTATTTTAAAAAATTATATTAAAAAAATTTTTTTTAAAGAAACATTTTTAAAGCTTTGTATTTTTTTAAAATTTATTTGGTTTTCTTTTTTGAACTGTCAAAAATTAAAATACCTAATAAAAAGTTTTTGCAAGAAAAATATTTGATATATTTTCTTTGCAAATGCGTCATTTTCTTTTGACAAATCACAATTTTATTTCTCATTTTTCTCTGTGTGACAAGACAACTGACAACACGTTTCTCTCTTTCTGAAGTTTTTGGAAATCTTATACCAAACAGACATTTTTTATTATACTAGACACATTTAAAATATCACTGTAGAACTGTCAATTATTTAATCACTTCAACTATTAGTATTTTACATATTATATTAGAGTAAAAAAAAAAAAGTTCTAAAGTACCTAATTATTTTTAAATGACTTTAGTCATAGATATTTCGAAATACACACTGTTGCCGATAATTTTTAAAAACCGTTACTTTTATTTTTTTATTATTTCTGAAATGCTGCATTTTTAACCATTAAATAATTAATTGAAATATAAAATCAAAGTACCTTAGAGAGCATTTAAAATATTAATTTTTAGAAAAATAAAAGTAATATGCAAGTATACAGGTTTTTTTGTTGTTTTTTTTTATTAAATTAAATTATTTAGGAACCAAGAAATAAAAATTTTAACAATTTAAAAGATAATTTATTTTTTTTTTAATCTTCTTCAAAATCATCATTATTTTCATTTCCATTTATTGTGTTGACATACGTTTGAGGATTTTCATCAGTTTCATCATCATCTTGATTATCATTTTTTGTATTTTCATCTGGACTCATATTTGCATCAGCAACATCTAAATCATCTTTTGGTATTTCTAGATCTAATTTTATAGCATTATATTGTTTGTATAAACGTTGTTTACAGAATTTATAAAATTCAATTTCATGTGTAAAATTTTTCTTAAGTATTTCGCGTACATCATCACTTATATGTTTTGTTACATTATTTCGATTAATTTTCGATAATTGATCTTTACCCACTTTTGTGTTTTATATATTTTGTTTTGCGTTGTTTTTGTAATAATTGGTAAATAAAAAAATAAATATTTTTTTAATTAAAAATCTTTTAAATTTGTTTTTGTTGTGAAAAAATTCAAAACTTTTAAAGAATGAATAAAAAAAAATTGGCAGTTTATATTGATGTAAGAACTTTTATCAAACTTATGTTGTGTATAAAAATAAAAACTTTTTTTAATGTTAGGAATCTACTTAAACTAAAAATTATACTAAATATAGGCTGTGAATACTAACAAATGTTGCGCAAATAAAAGAATCTTTAAATAAAAATTCTTACTTCAATTTAATTCAAAAAATAAATAAAAAAATTATTTTTATATTTAAAAATTTTGAAATTTTATATCTTACAATGATATGCAACTGAAGCATGTTTAAAAAATTTTGGTATATAATGTTCTAAAACTTTTAATGTCATATTTGTATTCTCCCATGTTCCAACAACAGCATAATCTTCTTCAACAGCTTTTTTAGCTTTTTGAAGTGCTGTTACAGAATTAAAAGGTCTTATGGTAAAAAAACAAAACAAAAGATAAGAAAAAAAAATAATATTTTTATAATTAGCGTTATATCCATGTATAAATTTTATATACAAATATTATATACGACGATATGACAAAAGTCCCGGAGCCAAAAGTTTTCCGGGGACTTATGAATCAAAAAATAAGTCGAAACTCCTTGGGAGACTATAACTCCGATGACTAAGCCTTAAAAATAAGACATAATTTGCCATAAAATTATGTATTTATATCTATCATTTTTACTTTTACTGAAAATATATTTTTTTTAAGTGAAGTCATTTATATTACAAATAAAAACTTTTTAAACATTGTTCTTCAATGAAGACCTTTTACTTTTAATGAAAACATTTTTTTTTTGATGATGAAGATTTTCAATGAAGATTCTTTATTTCAGTAATTTAGTTAATATATATAATATATGTGTATATATATAAATATATATATATAAATATTTATATGTATACACACTTATCATATATGTAGGTATATTATCTAAATTACTGAAATAAAGAAAAAAATGTCATTAAAAAAAAATGTCTTCACTTAAAGTAAAGAATTTTCATTGAAAAAAAAATGTCTGCACTTAAAGTAATAAGTTTTCATTAGATTTGGATTCATTACTTTCAATTGAAATAAAAAAGTCTTCAATTAAAGTAAGAAAATCTTCAGTTAAAGTAAAAAAGGTATATTCATCTATGAGATATTATATAATACAACTTAGGAGGAGTTTTAAAGTTGGTTACAAAATCAAGGTTGCCCCAGCAAATATACTGATTTCGTATCCAACTGTAAAATCTTTTTAAATAAAATATTCACTAAATAAATACTTTTAGAAATTTTGGAAATAATTGATTGTTTTAATACTGAATTATATTCCCCAAGGAACTTTTGACCGTTTTATAGGAGTTTAAATCCCTCGGGCAGTTTTGCCTGTTTTGTTGAGTCATAAGTAAGCCCTAGGGGGGGATGATGACACCGGGACTTTTGTTATATCGCTATTATATACATATGTATATTGAAGAACATTAAACACTTACTGACATGCTGGTTTTGATTGTCCACAAAAAAATAATGTTTGACGTCTATGATCACCAACAAAATCTTTACTTGCACCTTGTATAAATTGACAATGATTATCATTTGTTTTAACACATGTATCAATATCCATATTCATAAAATTATCATCTGGTGTTTTAATATTTTTATCAACTTTTGCTCTTAAATCATTATAATACCAATGACTACGTATATAATAATGCCAACTAACAACACGATCAATTGGATCACGTATTAAATTAATATAAATTGGTTTTGGCATATCCATTTTAGTAAAATTTAAATATGCAACATGCATTGTAAATGTTGATGGTTGTGGTTGTGATGCTATTTGTATTGCTAATTCAATTTGATCATTTGGTTGAAGTAATACAGTTTCATGTTTTCGTCCAGGTGATTGATTTGTACTAAAACCATTTATTTTTGATAAACGTTTTAATAATTCCATCATACTTTGACTACCAACTTTAGCAGCACGATTAAAAAATAATATATTAATGTCAGATTTACGTGTATTATTTAAACGATAACTTTCTGAAACTTTTTGAATAGATTTTTGTTTTTTTTTTTGTGATAATTTTTTTTTATGTGATTTTATTTTGAATTTTTGATTTTTCTTTGAATTTTGACGTTTATGCAGAAAATGTTTACGAACATTTCTATGATGTCGTTCATAATATGATGGAATGTTATTGTCATTTATATTTGATGGATAACGCTATATTATTATTTTTATAAAAGTAATTTATTTAATTATAAGAATGCGAAAGTTGTGTTTTTTTTTTTTTTTGAACCGTATAAGGTTTTGTTGCAATGTCCGAAAAAAAAGAGAGAGAAAAAAAAAAAACAAAAATACCAGGAAATTTCCAACTTTAATATTAGTTAAACCAGAAATATTTTTAACTAGATATAATTTGTATAGTAGTTAAAATAAGAAAGAAGTTTAAATATACCTACATATATCATATTTAATAAAAGATTCTTTTAAATGATATAATAATTAAAAAGGAATAAGCTTTTGATTGATAAAAATTCTTACACAATAATAGCTGCTAAAATATTAATTATAATAAATCGTATCGAATCTTTAAATATATATATATATATATTGAAAACTTACTATAATAAGTTGCTGTAGCATGTCTAAAAAATTTTGGAATATAATGTTCTAAAACAGCTAAAGTTATATTACGATCTTCCCATGTACCAACTACAGCATATTCTTCTTCAACAGTTCTTTTAGCTCTTTGCAATGCTATTTTAGAGTTAAAAGGTCTTTTTTTTTTTTTTTTTGAATAAAAAACACAAAAAAAAAAAAAAATATATATTAAGAAATTTTTTCTTTTTTTTTTTTCGTTAATTAAAAACTACTTACAGGCAAGTAGCTTTTGATTGACCACAAAAAAATAATGTTTGTCTTCTATGATCTCCAATAAGTTTTTGTGTACCTTGTTCAAAACGACAAAATTTATTATTATTTTTAACACATGTATTAAAACTCATATTCATAAATTTATCATTTGGAGTTTTAATATTTTTATCAATTTTTTCACGTAATGCACTATAATACCATGGTGTACGTATATAATAATGCCAACTATTTATTCTTTCAATTGGATCTCTTACTAAATTAATATAAATTGGTCGTGGTAATTGTAAATTAGTAAAATTTAAATATGCAATATGCATTGAAAAAACAATTGGTGTTTTAAGTGATGCAATTTCAATTGCTAATTCTGTTTGTTGTAATGGTCCTATAAGAACAGTTTCAAATTTTTTTGCAATATCACGTTTTGCTTTATAACCATTAATTCGACCTAATCTAGTCATTAATTCCATAAAAGTTTGACTGCCAACTTTTGGAACACGATTAAAAAATATTATATCCACTTCTGCTTTTCTAGTATTATTAAGAAGATCAATTTCTGAAAGTTTTGATTTTACTGTTGATGATTTCAATTTTTTAGAATTTAATTGAAAACGTTGATTTTGATTACTTCCAATGGTTAGCTATTTTCAGAAAAAAATATTTTTCAGATAAGAGAAATTAACAATAATATGTATTAATATTTCAGGAGGATTGTGTTGCATTGACAGGAAAAAAAAAAAAAAAAACCACTAAGAAAATTCAATATACATAATTGGAATTTTTTCAAAGAAAATATGTATTTGCATATTATGTTGGTTAATAAGAAAATAATATATAATGTTTGCGTTCCTTTTACAGAGTATATTACTCTTTTCTACTCCCAACTACATACCAGCGAGAAAAAGTATTTGAAAAAGAGTAGATAGGAGTAAATACGGTTATGTTAAATTAGCGTTTCATTTATACCAACTACTCCCAACTATCCTGAATTAGGTACTGTTTTTGTGTAAAAGGAACACAAATAATATGATTTACTATTAATGATAAGATAATTTTAGATTATTTAAAAAAGTAGAAACATGCAGTAAAGGTTTTGTTATGATGGTGACAGAATAGATATTTTATTTGCATACTTATAGGAAATATTTATTGGAAAAATAAACAAAAAAAAAAAATGGTTTTTTAAAATTGTATTATGTAATTACTACTTTAATGACAAATTAATATAAAAATAAAAGAATTAAAATAAAATAAAATATAATGTATTTTGATTTTTATTTAAAATAATTATCATCAATTTTTTTTTCTTCTAACAGCACAATATATTGTTTATATAAACGTTGTTTACAAAACTCATAGAATTCCATTTCTCTAGTCAGATTTTTTCTTACCATATCTTTAACATATTCTGGTATAGATGGTTTGAATTTATTTTTATTCTTTTCCTCAAATGTATCCTTATATTCTGGATAAAATTTAATTTTAGTTATTAAATATTAGTTAAATTATGTAGGTATAGGAAATTTATTTAAGTACATTTTGCCACAGATAAATTAATTTTTTTAATTTATTTTTTTGTTTATTTAAAAGAGATTTAGAAATTCAAAATTTTGTAATGATTTAATATTGGAATTAATCTGAAAATTTATATAAATAACATAAAATAAAATATCTGATTGAGAGCTGAATTAGAGCTGAATTAGAACTGAAGATAACATAAGTTTGGAGATGAAATATACACAACTTAAACAAGCAGTAATATTTAAATTTGTTGTTCAATAAAACAGTTGGTTTAATAAAAAAGTGTGACTTTATTCAGTTATATTGAAAGTCAAATCGAAGATGGAAAGAACATTACATATCGAAAAATAGCATACTTATAGGTCATATAATAAGAAACTAGGAATACTATCACTTCAGCTTATTTTCTAGGTAGGATTAGAAGTGATAGAGTAAGATATGAATCGAATCGATAAGTAATGATAAAATGAACAAAAAATGACACACATAGGAGTAATAATGAATTCAGCCCATAACAAAATGGTTGCTGCAAAACCACCAGTAGAGATTTTGAAAGAATGAAAAGATCAATTAAGTTCCGTAATATAAAAGGTAGAAAAATTATAAGTTATTATTTGAATAGAATAAACCAATTTTAATTTTTATGTAGTTTTGTTTAAACTTTTGGACAAAACTAAATAATTTTTAAATTAAGTTCTTATTTAGAACTCTCTTTATTCAGATTTATTTGCAATAATGTACTAAAGAAAATTTCCTAACATAAAAAATTCAAATAATAAAATCTTACTATGATAATATTGCATTGCTCCTCTAAAATATCTGGGAACATAATGTTCTAATACACTTAAAGTAACATTTGGTTCATCCCAACTTCCTACAACAGCATATTCTTTTTCAACATTTTCTTTAGCTTTTTGTAATGCTCCTAGTGTATTTAATGGCCTTTTTTATTTATGTTTTTCCAAAAAAAAAAAACAACATAAAAAATAATGGAGAAAAAAAAAAAATAATAGAAAAAATGTACATATAACATGTATGACAGTTCATTTAAAAAAAAAAAGAAGAAAATACCAGCAAATTATTTAACTCTTATTTAACTCACATGCAGACTTGTTTATCTTGACCACAAAAGAATAATGTTTGACGTCTATGATCTGTACCATCCCAACTACCTTCAATAAATGAACATTCTTTATCATTTGGATCCATAACACAATCTTCAAAATCTTTTTTTATCCAATTAACATCTGGTAATGGATAATCTTTATGTATTGTCACCATTTCAATATAATACCATGGTGCTCTTACATAATAATACCAACTTATTACACGTTCAACTGGATCCCGTATTAAATTAATATAAATTGGTTTACCGTAACCAAATTCTTGAAAATCAACATATGCTGTATGTTTAGAATAAACTGAACCCATAGGATTTTCTAATATATCTGTTATAAATTCTTCTTGTAATGTATTATTCATTAAAACATCTTCTGTCATTTTCGGTTTATCACGAACAGCAGCGTAACCAAGAATATTACCAAGTGATCTCATTAACATCATCATTGATTGACTACCAACTTTTGGTACTCGATTAAATATTAAATAATCGATTTCAGCTTTTTTTGAATTATTCAATTGACTACATGTTAATGTATATAACTGGAAAAGTTCTTATTTGATTTTTACATATTTCATTGTATATATATATATATATATATATTTTTTTTTTGTGAAGGCACATTTAGTTACCATTTCATTTTTAAGCAACAAATAAAACGACATGTATGTATGTATAATGGTACTGTAGTTAACGAATACGCAGTTTTTTTTTAAATTGATTTCAATGATATAAAAACAAAAAATTACTTGTTGGCACATAAGACATAATATATGTATGTATGTAGGTATGTATTATAAATATTGTGAAGCACGGAATTTGATATGAATTATTGTAAAATACATAACAAAATTTGATGAGATTTTCGATATAGTAATGTTCTATACACTCTACAAGAATACCTATAGCTTATAATAAATTTTTAAAGGACAAAGATAATAACTTTTACAAAATAAAAAAGAAAAATGTAATTTTCCAATTTAAGTTTCTTTTAATCATTTTGTTTTTGAATAACTTTTGGATAGTTTTGTTTTTATAATTCTTTCCGAATTATTCCACTTGTTTTCTATACTTGTTTCGAATGAACATTCTATAAATTTTTTATATTCTTATTTTAAAAATTCTTTATTATAAAAGTCACCCAATTATTTAAAAACTATTCTAGAAGAATACATTTTGGAAAAAAAGAATTAAAACAAAAAAAGAAAGACAACTGAAAATATTATATATTAGAAAAGTTATTTTAAATATTTTTGAAAGAAACTATATTAAAAATCTAATAAGTTTTGAAGTTAAAAGAATTATTCCGATTAAAAATATTGAATTTCAATTAAATGCAAATATTTTTATTATTAAAAAAATAAAAAATTTAAAGACAAAAACATACAGAAAAAGTGTAGACATTATAAGAATTTAATTTTAGAATATAGTTACAAATTTCGTTTTTATTGCTAATGGGTTAAAAGTCAGTTGAACATATTTTAAAATAATTAACGTATAGTAAAGATTAAATTATTTACTACTAAAATTAAAAGAAACTTAAATAAAGTTAATTATGTACTTATAATTTAATATTTTAATCTCGCTTTATCTTTTTGAAAATTTCTGGTCGCCTAAATGTATGCAATATTAAGTAAAGTCTTTTATTTTATGTTTTGCGTTCATTTTATTTAATCGATTTTTTTTTTTTTTTGTAAACGTGTAATGGATTCGTTGAAACTTAAATTAGATTTTATTTTAAATTAAATATATAAGGTTTTAATTGATAAACTTTCAAATAAGATGTAAAATTTAATTTGTTTTAATAGATTATAACAAATTTTTTAGTTTTTATATTAAACTGTTTTCTATATAATTATTCATCTGTACTACGTATCTATCAATATATAGGTATAATGTATATATATGTATATTCTTAATTAAAGTTTTGAGAATTTAGGGAGTTTTATATTAAGAATTATTTATTGTAAATAAAAGAGAAAAGTAAAAAACTAAAATATGTCTGAAAAGTCATACTAAAAATATTAAGAAGTGGTCATTGAGTAGAAAAAAAAACTTCATATATATATGTCAAAAAAAAAAAAGACTTCTTTAAATTTTGAAAAAATTAACTATATTGTAAAATAAACATCCTTTTCTTAATTCGAATTAACGTAAGTTCTTAATTCGATTTAAAATATTTTAAATAATAGAATATTTCAACATTAAGGACATTATATTGTTTACGTTCCTTTTACTGAGTTGCTCTTTTCTACTCCCAATTACACTTTGCATCAGCCTTTGAGAAAGAGTAGATAGGAGTAAATACTGTTATGTCAAATTAGCATTCCATTTATCAACTACTCCAAACTTTGTACTATTTTCGTGTAAAAGAAACGCAAACATTAATATTGATACTTTTGGCATTAATATTATTTTATTTTTAAGTGATCAATTAAATGTCAATGATTATTCGCCTGAAAATATGCAAAATTTTTGTACTTATTACTATTTGTAAAATAAGGTATTAGACAAGGGGGGGGGGGGGACTTCGGCAGCCTAGTAGGTAGGTGTGTAGCGTATTAACCGAAGGAGTGTGGGTTCGATCCCTGCACAGGTCGTAAGTTTTTTTCTTTACATACCCCCCTTACGACCTAATATAATGTAAATATATAGTATATAATATAAACAAAATAAATAATATTAGTATATAATTTAATAATAGTATAAAAACCTATAATGGCCTAAGTAGCCGATGGTTCAATAATATTGCACTACATTAATGTATGTAATATTAATATAAATAAATAAATAAATAGACAAGGGGCTTCGGTAGCCTAGTGGGTAGGCGTGTGGCGTATTAACCGAAGGATTGTGGGTTCGATTCCTGCACAGGTCGTAAGTGTTTTTTCTTTACATACCCCCTTACGATCAATAACATGCCGTTTTTTATAAACTTTTTCTAGGCTAAGATATATGTAAAACTGTATTCAAAGGTTATTAGTAAAATAAAAAATAAAAAGTTGATATTCTTTTTTGTTTATAGAAGATTTTAGAAAAATTCCAATTTTGAATGAATTTTATTAAAGTTAAAGTTTTTAACATTAATTTTATTTTGTAATACATATTAGTATTAGCTTTAATTTAGTAAAATACCTTGTCTGTATACTTACATTAGAAATAAATTTCCTCTAATCGTGTATTTTAAATTATTTCATACATACTGCATATGTCCTGCATAGATATTTGGCCAAAATGGGAATAAAATATTCTATCAATATGGTACTGTGATATTGATAAAATAGGTATCAAAATTTAAGTCAAAAATATAATAAATTGTTTTTCGAATGATCCTTTAATTTCCTTTTTTTTGTAAGTAACTTATAGGTTTCAATTTAAATGAAAAGAGACATATTTTTTATTATTAAAAAATATATTTATATTTTATTTTGAATAATCATAACAACAAATTTAAGAATAATTTAAGAATGTCACTTAATACATATATATTAACAAAATTTTAAATTATTACTTATAAACAAAAGGATAAATAAGTCATTCAGTTAAAGTAACATTCATTTCTTAATAAAAACTATAATCAAATAAATTAAATATTCTTTAAATTAATTAATTTTAATTTAATATGCATTCGTGGAAATTTTTTCTTCTATAATTAATGCTAAATATTGTTTAAAAAGTCTTTGTTTACAAAAATTATAAAATTCAATTTCATTTGTCATATTTTTTCGCAGTAGATCCTTTATTTCCTCTGATATCGTAGGTTTAAATACATTTTTATTTTTATTAACGTACATTTGTTCATCTTCTATTTTTTTAGTGGTTTTTTGTTTTTTTTTTAAGTAGATGTAAATTAAAAAGAAAGTTTTTTTGTATAGTTTTTATTATTAATTTAAAAATTGAAAAAAGAAATTTTTTTATTTGTGTAAAAAAGTCATTAAAAATTTTTTTTTTAACAAAGGAAAACCTTTTATATTTTTCAATTATCCACCCTTGTATTCAACAAAAATTTTAAAAAGTTAAATTTAATTTCTTTAAACGCATTTACAACCATTCGAACTGAGATTAATGAATATTATATTAATTTTAATGTATTTTGTAATCTATTTAAATATTTAAAAAACGATTAATAAATGATTTTGATGTTGTCTTTTGATTAGCTACAAAAGTTTATATACATAATAATGTTTCTATAACAGTATGGAGAGATTTTATATACCGAAGTTATACTGAGGTTATTTTTTTTTATCAAATAAGAAGTCTTTTAGTCTATGATTATAGGTTTAAATGCCCATATCTAATTTTAGGACACACATGTGTAATTTTTAAAATATGGTACTGTCAGGTTTAGTTAAGCCACTTCTCATTTAGATAAGCGATAAAGCTTTTATTTATAATCTTGAATAAATTTTGAAATTCTCCTATTAATCCAAATATATGATGACTTTTATTTTTTGTATTTAGAATAAAAACAATGAAATCTCAGTAATTTTTTAAAAGAAGAATAACTGCATAAATATGGTATAAACGAAAAAGTCGAATTTAGCTTGAATCTTTTTTTCGGAATTTTTTAGCTTGTATCACATATAAAAAATATTTTTGTTTTAAAAATATTGAAAATCTATAGAATATTAATTAAAAAAAAGCTGCTGATTGGGAAAAATTATGAAAAACTTTTAGACCAGATAAAAGAAAAATACTAAACAAGGTAATATGTAAAATAAAATGGTTCAATTTGAATGAAAAATAGTTGGATTAGACTCTAAAAAAGTCACAATTTAGAAGATCTGTTGATTTAATTTTTTCGTTTTACTTTGAAAAAATTATGCTTTGAAAAAATAGGTGCCTAAGTTAGAGATTTGCTAAAAATAGCAAATTTTTAAAGTGTTGACCCCTAATAGATCTTAAAGAGTGGCAGATACATAAAAAAATTTCTGAGGTATTTTAAACAAATTCTAAAAGATCATTCTTCTTCTAAAATTAGAAGATTTTAACTAAAAGAATACCGAAATTATGAAAAATAAAAAATCTTGCAAAATTTTATTTCACATAACGGTAAATTTAATTACTAAATTAGCAAAAGTTTGTATACTTTTAATTCTGATTTATAAAGTTAAAAAACTGTTCTTCTATTTGGGGTTTTTCAATGGAAAAAGTGTTAAACATAAACTGAAAAATATACAATTCAATATAGAACTTGAGGACTTTTTTAAACTTTGAGGGGTTGCAGGTCTCCGTAATTGATGGGGCTATTTAAAAAGTTATTCTAAAACATTAATTTTTTTGAAAGATTAATTCATGACTAAAATTTCATTGTTTTATCTTAAATCGTGTTAAAGTTTTTTTGATCAGTCAGATCGACGAATGGACAGAGTAAAACTAATAAGCATATTTTTTTTTAAAATTTATTAATGTTCTAAAAAGTGATCAACTTGCAATTATTAACTTATTGATTATTTTAATTTTGATTTTTATTTAATTAATTTTTTATTTGAGAAAATAGAATAAAAGTTCAGACATAATTTTGTACTCAGCACAAAATGCTTAATTTTTTTTATGATTTTATTAGTTATTAAAAAGATAATAAGAACACTTATGAAAATTATATTACTGATTTACGGCCCAACCTAAATAAAAACTTACGAAGTTCGAATTATAAACGCCGGACGATGCTACGTTCATGTCTCCCAAAAACGCTCTCAAAAACGTCGGAGTATGTCAATCTAAAATTTGAAAGCTATGTAAAAAAAAATAAAAACATAATAAAAAAATGACACAAAAACAAAAAACGTCGTGTCAAAATTGAAAATTTGAATATTCAGCGTTTATACGTCGCGTATTTGGGTAGGGTTCATATAAAATGTATGTGCTTTAACACATTTTGACAAACGCAGTCATTTTTTTAAATTTGTCAATTTATTTAACTTCACTCAGAAAAATCCACAAAAAATGATGTTCCATACTTTTTGATAAATAACTATTAAATGTTTTTCATTAAGACCCTTTATTATTAGACCCCACAAATTATAGTTTTTGTAAAAATTGAAAATTGGAATTACGATTTTAATAAATGATTTGATTTCAATTCCGTTTTTTTTTTTTTTTAAATTTAGAAATTATTTTAAAAATTTTTGACTTTTAAACACAAATTAAAAGTACAAACAAAAATACTTATGTAATAATGGTACTTACTCCAATAAATTTCAGTAGCTCCCTTAAAATATTTTGGAATATAATTTTCTAAAACAGTTAAAGTAATATTAGTTTCTTCAAATGTTCCTACAACAGCATATTCTTTTTCAAGATTTTCTTTTGCTTTTTGCATTGCATCAAATGAATTGAATGGCCTTTTTTTTTTGTTTTTTTTTGTTTTTTAAATTTTAATATTTTTTATAAATGTCAAAAAAAAAAAGAAAGGATTATTTTAAACATAATTATTACAATATAATTGTATTATGATATACTCACATACAAAGTGATGTATTTTGTCCACAAAAAAATAATATTTGTCGTCTATAATCATTTCCATCATAATTACCTTCAATATATTTACATTCATTATCCATTTCATTTAAAACACAATCTTCAAAACTTTTTTTTAACCAATTGGGATCTGGTAATGGTAATTCATTATTATGTAATCTAACTTCAATAAAATACCATGGTGCTCTTATATAATAATACCAACTAATAATACGTTCAATTGGATCACGTACCAAATTAATATAAATTGGTTTATTATAACCTAATTGATTAAAATCAATAAATGCTGTATGTTTTGCATATGCACTACCTATTGGATTATCTGTCATTTCTTTAATACAATCTTTTTGTAATATATCACTTAACATTATATGCTCTTTACCAACAAATTTATCACGTGTCAATATATAATCATTTATTGTACCTAAATTTCTCATTAAAATCATTAAAGATTGACTTCCAACTTTTGGAACACGATTAAATACCAAATAATCCAATTTTGATTTTTTTGTGTTATTTAAATCCATTGTATTTAAAGTATTTAACTAAAATATTTTTTTTTTTATTTTTTTTTTGTTTTTAGTTTTTATTATTCTTTAAAAAATATATGTGTTAAAAAATTCTTTTTTTTTTCTTTTTTTTTTTTAAAAAGAACATTTAAATTTTAACACTTTGTAATTAGAACATATAAAATTTTTTAAAGTGCATTTCCATATAATATTTAAGTGTACGAGTATATAGGTGGTGGTAGGTAGATACTAGTATATATGTGAATAAGCTGCGGCTTATAAAATGTATTTGTTTTATATAAAATATATTATTTATAATATTGTTTTTTTTTTTTTATAATATAAATTAAATAAATTTTGTGCAAAATCATAGTGTTTTTTTTTTTTTTTTTTTTTTTTGTGTAAAACATTTATATAAAAATGTGCTAATTCAGTGCTTAAAAAATTTTTTTTTTATTAACATAAAACATTAATTGTTTTATATTCAGTTCAAAAAATATTTTCAATTAAAAATAATAAAAATAAAATTATGTTTAGGGTTTTTTTTTTTTTTTTTGGGTCTATGACAGTTGACCTAAAACCATTTCGCAAAAAGACATTTCGCCTTATACTATATATATGTTGAATGAAAAAACAAAATGTATGTAGTAATATGCGTTAAAAATAAGTTTTTATGTATATTTTATATAAATATAAATAGTTTTTATATCAAGTTTATGTACATACTACATACATATATGCATAATATGTAATTAGGATTTTCAAAGAAAATATGGATAAAATACAAAATATTTTTTGGAAATGAGAGTAATTTTTGAAGTGGTCGATAATGGAAAAAGAGTGATGAATTGGTTTGGTATAACATATTTTTTTGGAAAACAATTTCGTAATAAGTAAAAATTAATAACTACTGAGTTCTAAAATCAAAAATTAATTAAAAATTTTATTATTTAATTGCATACAATATTCTTTCTATTTATTGATCAGAAATTATTAAATTGGTAAATTTTATGTGAGATATGGAATTTAGTCACAAACTTCATATCCATTTTATTCAGAATCTGTCACATACATATATACATATTTTGGAAAAAGCGAATATACTTATTTTGTAACCAACTGAGTTTAGAGTCTTCTAATAGTCTTCTCTAGAGGCTTCTAATTATGTTTTCTACATTATATATTTCATCTAGACAACTTTTAACATAGGTGCCCCGCCCACAAACCCCCGCTAAACAAATTATTAAAATCCTGATTTTAAAACCAACTAAAATCTCTCCTAATTATATACATATGTATATGTGGGAAATCTAAATTCCCGTTTAATTATATTATAGATTATATTATTTTATTTTACTACAAATTATAATTATTATTTTATTTAAATTATGATCCGAGCTTAGTGGCTGCTTGTGATAATTTGATTATATCCAATTTCCTTTTTGTTCGTCTTGTGAACTGCCATAAAAGGTTTTATAAAAAAGTGAGACTTTTCGAAATTATACAATACTAAATAGAACTGTTTTTATAAAGAAGTGAGAGTATATTATTTTATTATAAGAAGCAAGACCGGTTTAAAACTTAATCCATTCACAATAAGTGAATGTAATAATAATTCAATAAATTGGAAGTAATTCAATGATTTGATAATTCAATACATTAGGAGTAATTCATTAATTTTCTACTTAAAAAGTAGTTCAATAATTCACTATGTAATAAGTAGTTCACTAATTCCGAACACTTCTGGTGGTTCGGCTTTCTACATATATTTATGTATATATCTTTTTAATACATACTTATTACAAAAATATTTCTATGTTAAATATTAGTTTGTTAAAAGTCTTTTTGTGAAGTGTTACTTTTGTTAAATGGCATTAGGCAAAATGTCTTTTTGCGAAGTTAATTTAGGCAAACTGGCATACTCCCTTTTTGGAGTACGTGGTAGAAGAAATAATATTTCGATTTTAATAAACAAATCTAAGAACATTCAGAACTTACATCTATACAATATGCTTATACGAAGAATTGATTTATCTGCTTGTCTACTGCCATCTTTTTCTATATACGGAAGATTTAAGTTACAGAACTAAAAATGAAGATAACAGAATTAAAAATGAAGATCAGTAACAATTCTAAACAAACCTAAAGAATCTAAATTCAAACTCAAACAAACTCCTTATACCAAAAACAATCTGGACTCAAACAAACGAAGTATAATTGAAACTGAACAAAATTATACAAACAATGGTAATAAATGACAATAAAAATAAAATATATTACCTAACTTCGCTAAAATGTAAGATGTAACAGTAAAAAAAAAAGTGAAAACTAGTAAAATAAGAGTGAGAGATTTTACTTCTAGAGAAGATCTAGAATTGAGTAGAGATTTCTAAAGAAGATCCATATAGAATTTGTGTCTGACAAATAAATAATACCATATTTATTATTTCAGATGGTATACAATACACATATTACTGTAAGTTTTAGATATACCTAAGGAAATATTTTTTAGGTCTCTAGCTTAATGATGACAATAACTTAAAAGAAATGCCGTCATCATGTAAGCGGATGCAGTAGGTGATCGGAATAATAAACCAAATCAATATTATTGTTCAGAGTACTCTTATATTCTGCGGGAGAGATATTAGCCCCCAATCAAGATCAAGTTCTTCAATATGTTGGTATACTAAATGGTAGATATTATAACGGTATATGAACAGGCAAACAAGAAAAAATCACCTGACTATATTTCTCAAGAAAACCTTGGATAATGTCATAACGCTTTTAATAGGTTAACAGGAAGATGAAGAGAAAAGTATATTTTATAAAGGACAAGTTTAGTTTTTTTCAAGTATCTTAATATTTTAATGTATGTACATATTTGTAATGCTAACATTTACATATATGTATATGTTGGTTGGAAGATATATATGAAAAAATGTCTTAAATTAAAATAAATAAATTTTTCATACATACGAGTACAAACAAATAATACAAAACAAAATAAATTTTTTTTTTTTTTTTTAATTTTTATTTTGAGATTCACGATCTAATTGTAGTGCGATATATTGTTGATATAAACGTTGTTTACAAAATTGATAAAATTCAATTTCATTTGTAAAATTTTTTCTTAAAATATCTCTAATGTCTTCAGGAACGGGTGCTTTGAAATAATTTTTATTTATTTGAGTAATATGATCTTTCATCACTGTAAATTGTAAAATATTTAAATTTTTTAATAAAAAAAAAAAAAAAACAATGAATGATCAGAAAACTTACAATTAAAAATAATTCGAGCTCCTTTAAAAAATTTTGGTATATAATTTTCTAAAACAGTTAATGTAACATTTGTATCTTCCCATGATCCAACAACAGAATAATATTTTTCAACAGTAAATTTTGCTGTTTGCATTGCTTTATATGAATTAAATGGTCTGAAAATGATTTATTTTGTATTTTTTTGTTTTGTTAAATATTTTATAATCATTTTCTAACAAATTCAATTTATAAAAAAAAGAAAATTTATATATGTATGTATCTACATATGTATCTACATAATATTGAACTTACAAACAAGTTCTTTGATCTTGACCACAAAAAAATAATAATTGTCTACGATGATCACTAACTTCATTAATAGCTTCTTGTGTATATGTACATTCTGGATCATGATTTTTAACACAATCTTCAAAACGTTTTTTTAACCATTTTGGTTCTGGTAATTCTAAATTTTTAAACATTTGTTTACGTTCAACTAAATACCATGGTGCCCGAATATAATAAAACCAACTAACTAATCTTTCAATTGGATCACGTACCAAATTTATATATATGGGTTGAGGATAATCATATTTAGTAAAATTCATATATGCTATATGTTTTGAATATATTGCTGGTTCTTCTAAATCATTTATCTTTTCAATTAAATCCATTTCAAGTTGTTTATCAACAAGAATTTCTTCAGTATCTTTAGCTTTACCACGTGATACAGTAAATTCATTTAATTTAGCTAATCTTATAATAAGTTGCATTAATGATTGACTTCCAACTTTTGGGACACGATTAAATACAATTATATCCATTTCAGCATTTTTAGTATTATTTAAGATATTTGTATTAACATGTTTTATCTTGTAAAATTGAGAAAAAAAAAAAAGAAGAAAATATAAAAAAAAAAACAAAAATCTTGAATTTAATTTTTCAGAATATTCATTTAAAATCTCTTTTTCTGTATTTATTCTAGGAGATGTTGTACTGTGACCGATTTTTATATTATTATATATATATTGAAAGTGTAGAAAGGTTTTTTTTTTTTAAAAGAAAATTGAGAAGTTTAAATTTTGGTGCATGTTTTTGTTTTTCGTGGCTCTTATAAAGTGCATCCAAAAGGAAATCTCAGTTACTACAAACATAATGAAAGAATGAAAAAACAATTTTACAATTAAATACAATTATTGTAAATTAATTTAAGTACCTAATAAAAAAATTTCCATTCAATAAAATATAGTTAAAAGAAACAAATACAAATTCACAAATCAGTTTTCAGAACATTTTTAAAAATGTTACAGTCTTTTAATAAAATCTAAAATAATAAATATATAAACTATAATAAATAATCTATTTAAGTATAATTTAAGAAAAAAAAAATCCTTGTAAATTTTTTTTTCTTTTTATAAGAAAATTTAAAATAACAGACAAATTTTGCATGTTATGAAACATAAAAAAAAAATCATTAAATAAAGCTGATATATGTTTCTATGTTTTTCTTTTATACTGGTAACAGTTTGCCAAACTCAATTGAATAGTCGTGACGCGTGTCAACCTTTGTCGCATTGTTGACATCAACATTTTTGACGTTTAAGTATTCATACTATATTTTTGTTGACGGTTGCATTTTGGTAAATATGATTGTGTTTGTATATAAAATTCATTTTTTAAATTTGTAATTGAAAAGTTTGTATATGTATAATAAACAAAATTGTAATCCTTAAAGTATATTTTATTAGATTTTGTTAAGTTAGTGAAATATGAAATTAAAGCAGGGATATTGAGAATCAAAAAATGCAACAAGAAAAATTTTGGAGACTTTTGGAAAAATTATTTAGTTTGTGCGGGATGAAAAGTATAAAAAAGGTGTTACATTGTTCATATAGTGTGAATAATACCAATTTATTGTGCAGGTTTAATCACGTAAATACGGTAACTTGAAATTTCTGAATCACGTGATCATTTATAAATTGATTAGATAAAATTTGATTCTTTTTTGAAAGCCTTTTTTCGTATAATAACTGGCAACTTTAAGCTAATATACAGAATTTCTACTCAGATATTTAGTCTTAAATTGGCAAAGATTGACAATATATAATTTAGTGTAAATAAAGTACAATTGCCTTTAAATTAAAACTGAATACGAACAATTTTTTTTAAAAGATCTATGAAAGTATTTTTAAGAAAAGAATTTATTGTTAATCTTTTTATAATCTATACAATATTTACTTCATCCTTTTGTCAGTCCGTCCGTCTGTTTGTAAATTTGTTTACATCGTTTGAAAAATTTTAACTAGAGAAAAAACTGATTAGCGCCATTTTTAACGAATCTACAATCACTTAAATTTAGAAAAAAGAAAGGTTTTATAAACACTATTTCAATATTTTTATGTATAATAAAGTATTAAATAAATTATTCTAATATAAATATTAGAAATAATATTTATAACAATCTTAAAATTAGTTTTCTTAATAACACTTTTATATTTTCTTTTTTTTAATATCTAATAAATAAATTTTTTTGAATTTTGATTAATTTCAATTGGTGTTAATTCAAAATTAACTTTTTTTTTTTGACATATTAATTCATTGTTTTTGTTATATACTTTTCATTTTATTTCTTTTGTTTTTGTTTTAACACAATTCACATTTTGAATTAATTTTTTATTTCACATTAACTGTATATTCACATTTTATAAAAGAATTCAAAAACAAAAAAAAAAAAATCAAACGGAACCACGTTTTTAATACACGTTTTATATTTTAAGATATAAATATCAAATTATATAATAGATATATAAACATAAATTATAATAAATAAATAAACAACAAGAAATCTTATAATAAATTTAAATGCTAAAATATTTGTAGAATTGTAAATTTCAGTTGCAAATCAAATAATTTAACATAACATTAACAACAGAATATAAGAGAATGCATTGAAGATGACGTATTTGGTATGTATTGCATATTATTAGGAGATGGATGTTATAATTAAAACAGAGTTATGAATTTTAATTTTATTCATCATTAGTTTATATGATTTAAAATTTTACAAAAAGATTATTTATATAATTTTCTTAGCAAAGACTAGGTATAAACACTACTGGACAATTTTTCATCTGAAAACAAAAGCTTGAATACAGAATTTCTCAAAAAATTATTAAAATCTATTTAGAAAAGTTTGTTCTAATTTAAAATCTGATACTAGATTACAAAATTGTAATAAAAATTATTTTTGTGAGAATGCGGTTAGAGAAAGATGAAAAAATTTTTATTTTGAATGACTTAGCTTCAAATAATTTTTATTTTAGTTTAAAAAATTCTCTATTATAAAATAAAATTTGAGATTTTAATTTAAGTTTAAGATACTTACATATAATACATATAACTTTTGTTTTTCTGATTATAATTATTAAAAATGTTTTCTAAAATTGTGATTTTTAATCAAGTTTTGTTTATTTGGGTTGTCAGACTTAAGTTATAAACAAAATAGTCCCTTTAACTTTTTTATTTCATAATAACAAACATAATTGTGTTAATTTTGTTTTTTATGTTGAATAAATTAAAATTTTCTTGTACACTCATACTAAGTGACATTTGACAATTAAAAATTGACAACAATTTGTTTTAATATGTAATTAGACAAAAAAAAAAAAAAAAAGCCATAGACTGACAGGTCATTCAGTCACAATACATCATTAGTCTGAAGGTGAGAAATTCTGTTATAAATATTAATATAATTCTTTTAATATTTTATTAATTTTTGATTTGGAAGGTATGTATATATATTGCATAATTGAAGATATTTGACACGTGCGGTTAATTATAGTATACGTTTTGACACAAAATGAAAAAAAAAATGGGCACAACATTATAACGGATATGAAAGAATTTTTTTCATTTTAAAGAAATCACAAAATTCAACTAATAAATATGTTATAGTAAATAAATAATATTTTGTTCTTTTCATAATTTTCACTATAATTATATTTTTTTTACCTTATTTTAGTTGTTGTTTTTATTTTAATTGTAAGAAAGGTATAAAATTTTAATAATTATCATCTTTAATGTAAATGATTTTAAATATGTAAATTTTTTATTTTGTTATTCTCTAATAGTATCTGATAAGTTGAATTCATTCTTTATGTTGTCTTTTTTTTATAATAAAAAAGAGGAAAAAAAATCCAGATAAGTTCAAATAATATAATATTTACAATTTCAATTATAACCCTCCCAAAAAATAAAAGTTTTATTGTTTTTGGATAAAATTATGAAGATTTATATTTTGTGTAAAAGAAAGATTATTTTAACATATTCTCTTTTTATTTTTCTATATTTGTCATAATATATAGAAAAAAAAATAACAAAAGTAGATTTCTACATAGGAAGACATAATAGAAATAAGTTATAGGTAATAAATAGTAGAGTAATAAATAGAGAAATAATATAAGAAAAAATAATAACAAAGTACTGAATGAATTTTATTGTTAATTACAATTTTTATTAGTTGTTGTTAATTATATTTTGATTGATGTTGAATGAAAACGAAATGATGTTTTTGTTTTTGTAGGGTGAGCACAAATGATCAATGAATATGGGTGTGAAATAATTATTTAAAAGATATTATTTATTTATTTTTTTTAAATTATTTACAATATTCTTTTCTTTTGTTATTTATTATATTTGATTAAAAAAAGAGTAGATAAAAGAATATATGTATGACTGTGTTGATTATAGGTTGATTGAGTTTTTTGTTTAAAAAAAAGCGATGACAATAGATGACATTTGTTAATGGAATAAAATAATAAATATGATAATAATGAATGTCAAAAAAAAAAAAAAAAATTGATAACTAATTATTAACTTGTGTACTTGTTATTTTTAACAAGAAATTTATGTCAAAGTAGTTGTCAAAAATAATCAAATTTTTTAAATTAATCAAGAAGTGAAGAATTCGTCAATAATATATTTTTATTTAAAATTAAAATTGAACCATGAGAGGTTTGAAATTAAAAAAAAAAAAAATATAGTTAAAGTTAAGGTTTTTAACTAACGACGCCCTCACTTCAAAAACCTTATCTAAAGTTAAGAACTAAGTTAACGACGCCCTCACTTCAAAATAGAGAATAATAAA
Organism: Poecilobothrus nobilitatus; assembly: GCA_947095535.1. NCBI lineage: Eukaryota > Metazoa > Arthropoda > Insecta > Diptera > Dolichopodidae > Poecilobothrus > Poecilobothrus nobilitatus. The sequence continues at coordinate 83,690,598 of OX352774.1, read as the reverse complement.
ATTTTATTATTTTTGATAATTACCGGTTTTTGCAAAAATTAGTCGTCAAAAATTACAAGTTAACAAATTAATAAGATACGAACTATTTTGTATTTCATTTAAAATTACAAACTACCTATTTTTAAAACCTAAAACTTTTTATTTTTTTTTTTTTAAATGGTTAAAAATTTAAATAACAGTAAAAACTAATTTTAAATTTATTTGTAAAATAACAAATTTTAAGAAAATATGAACTTTCTATTTTAAATTGAGTTTTTTTATACTTTATTTTTTTTTTTTCTAGAAATTTGAAATCGATTTACAAAATTCCTATTGTTATAGAAAATATAAAATAGAGGCATTGAATCGAATACATAAATATAAACTTGAACTCAAATAAATATCATACTTGAACTCGTAGATTTCATTTTAAAAAGTTAGGTTTGAGATTTATCTCGGTTTTATGTATTCGGACCAATTATATTGTTATTTTAAAATTTACTTTCAAAGTCTTATGGGCGAACGCATAAAATTGAGCTTGAGCTACATTGAAGCTACATTAAACTTGTAGTTTTTGTTTGAAAATGTGAGATTTGAGTTCTAGTTGAGTTATGCATTTGACCCTTAGTACTTTGATTTTATGTTGATAAATCTTGGAGGATTCGATTCAAATTCAGCTCTTTCGTTAATATTTAAAAGTGATCATAACTTATTAAAAAGTAAATAATGAATTTCCATATAAAATTAAATTATATTGTTGCATATAAAGTAATTAAAAAAGTGTTTAATAAAAAAATGCTTTTATGATTTTAAATACGGTATAACAATTTAATTAAAATAATAAAATTGAATTAAAAATCATTGACAATGGAATGTGTTCAGTTAAATATAGCACTATAAAAAAATTTTGGTGTTTCAAGCAATTTTCTACTCATCGATTTTTTTATTATTATATATAAAGATTAAGTAAAGCGCTATACAGTGAAAAAAATTTATGATTACTTCTGTTGCAATTTTTTATTTGACATTTTATCTGTTTTTAGAAATTATTTGTTTATACATTTTATTTGCTACATATATGTATCAAATTTTGTAAGAAGTTGTTTTTTTTTATATTTTATCAAAGTAATTCTTCATTTTGTACGCGTAAATAATTAAAATAAAATAAAAGTTAATGAAATGTCATTTTAAATTTTGCTGCAGCCTACAACATGTTTAGTAGCATTTTGCAGTACTATTTTTAGTACCATTGTTATAGTCAATGTAGCATTTAAATTGACTATATATTTTGAACGTATCCAATGTCAAAATGTGAATGATTGAAAAATACTTATTTTTTTGAATTTCTTACGGTTAATTTTAAGTTATGCTTTTTTTCTTTTTTTGTTAAATAATATTAACAGCTATTTTATTGAAAGGGATATTTTTATTTTGAATAGAAAATTAATAAATCATAAAATATATAATATAATTGTTTTTTTTTCAATATAGGTATAAATGTATATTTTTATATATTTATTTTAGTTAAATTTAATTTAATCATATTTTCTTGTATTTTTATTTTTTTTATTTTAAAAGTATTTGATATATTTTACAACTATTTACATTATTTAATAAATATATGAATATTTTTTTTTTAAAATTAAAAAAAACTCTTTTTAAAAATTTAAATTTTGAATTTTAAACTGCATTGTTTTTTAGATTTAATTTTTTAAAATAAATTTCCGTTACATTTAAAAATTTTATTTATATTAAAATATTTTTTTTAATAACTAACTATTTTTTATTACGAAAATTAATAATGCAGTTTATTTTAAAATTTAATTAAAAAAAAAAAAAAAAAAAATAGATTATTAATAAAATAAATGAATAACTTTTTAATTTTTACATTAGATACTTATGTACAAATTTACAATATTTTAAATTCTTATATACATTATAATAAAATAATATTAAATATATTGTGATGAAATGAATGATAATGCAAAATAATAAAGTAAAAAGTTTTGTATAGATTTTATAGTTGTATATTTTTTATATTAAAATGTTATTTACAAAAATATTTTTTTTTTTTTTTTATTTTAATTACATTACATATATAATTTTTATGTATACATATATAGAATCATAGCCATTTTATATATTATAGAAAATATAGATTTAATTTTATAGAGTAGATAATAGATATGTATATATCAATAGAAAAAATAGTATAATATTATTTAGAAAAAATTTAAATAGTGAATAGCACAACACCACCTTTATAGTTAAGGTTAGATATTATCGGCTACCAGTGCAACATTTCCTCATACGCTTTCGATCAAATTTAATTTTTTTTTTATTTTTGTTTTGTAATAATTTGTTTTGTACAAAATTTTTGTATATTTTGTGTTTCAAATGATTTAATTTAATATTTTTTTGTTTTTTTTTGTTTTTGTAAAATGTATTTAAAAAAATATAATAAATATAATATATAAAATACCATGTGCTTTTTATTATAAATTGTTTTTTTTTTTTTTTAATTATAATTAATTATTAATAAAAATTAATAAAAAAAATTAATGTACAACAGAATGTATGTGTATGTAATTATGTTATTTACTTAAAAAAAAAAAAAAAAAATAATAAAAAAAAATTGTTAATATTAAAGTTATTGAACAATGTTATAATACAATACTTTTGCAAAATTAAGCAATAAGCACACTGCTTTTTTTTTGTTTTAATTAAGATTATGCAAAATTTTGTCGAAATATTATATTTTTGTTTTTAAACGTATTATTTAGAGACAGTATTACGACAATTTTAAAAAACTGAAATATAAATACATATTTTAATTCTAAAGATATTTTTCTAAATTTTTGTTTTTTTTTTTTCCCCCAAAAATAAAAAATTGTACATTAATATGTTTAATAAGTTTAACACTAGGATTTATGGTAGTGTGGTAGGATTTACACTAGACTACAAAGATGTAATTCTCAATGGAGATAAAATGAAAAATTATAATTTACCGTTATACTTTTAAGTACTTAAATATCTTTCTAGAAGAAAAAATTTTAACAACATTAAAGTTAAAGCCTATACCATAGAATATCCAAGTTTATATTGTTTCTTAAGAATTTGGAATTGGGTACGAAATTTCAAAAAAAAATTCAAAAAACAAAATCCAGAAATTAAATTAAAAAAAAAAGAAAATCAAAAAAGAAAAATTCCACAAAAAAAAAATAATCCACTTAAAACAAATTTCAAATTTATAAAATTTTATGGAAAATTTTTTAAATAGTGAGGGCTGTTGCCATTAAACCCCTGCTTAACAAATTATTGAAACCCCGATTTTGTAACCAACTATAAAACCCCTTCTAATTCAGAATCTTACATATACATATAGAAAATATATTGTAATGAAAAGTGTATAACTCTGATTTTGAATTCATCTTTAAAATTCCTCCTAAATCAGAATCCCCCAAAACACATATATGTTATGTATATATAAATATTCTATAAAAGAAAATGCTGATTTTGTACCCATCCATAAAATCCCTTCAAAATATTTTTTTACATGCTGTAATTTTATAATTCTATAGAATAAAACTAGACCATTTTTTAATTTAAATTTTTTTTTTTGGAATTTTGTTTTTTGGAATTATTTTTTTTGTTTTGAAATTTGTAACTTTGGAGTTTTTTTTTTGGAATTATTACAGCATCTCGATTTTTTTTATATTTTTCAATTATTTTATATTTTATATTATTCAATTATTCTACTTCCAAATGTCGAATTCCAATCCTTTAACAAAATTCGGTATATTTATAATATGTAAATTAATAAAAAATTTTTGATATCTCTGATGGTATCAAACTATGAGAAAAGATGAAGAAATTTTTTGAATTTATATTAAATTTTAATTACCATTGTAGAGTTACATTTAAACTTTTTACAATAGTAACAATAGATGCTCTTCTTTTTATTTAAATTTAATCCCATGCATTAATAGGAACATTAATTCCATTATTAATAGAAAAATATTAATTTACGATTTAATATGTATATAAAATATTAAAATTTAAAATACAAACTGTTTTTTGAAAAAAAACTATAATATTTTCGACTTAATTAAGCATAATCTTATTTATTTTTTTTTTTTTTAAATTGTTTAGTCATAATATAAAAAAAAATTATATATTATTAATTAATATTTTCTATTTTTTGTCTTTATTATATTATATAAATTGTAATTAAAAAAATAAATATTATATAAATAAATATTTATATGTGCATTTGGTTATATACAAAAATTTGGTTAAACACAATATTTTTTATTTTTTTTTTATTAATTTTGTTTTGTTTTTAATATAATTTGTTTTAATTACAAAAAAATAAAAAAAATTATTTATTAAAAACAAAACAAAATTAATGATAAAAAAAAAAACAAAATTTTTAATTAAAAAAAAAAAATAAACAAAAAAATACACTTACTTGGCCAGTGCTCTTTAAATATTGATAAGTACTATGTAATCCTTTCAAATCATGATGTTCTGCAAAAAAAAATAAAATTTTTAAAATAAAATAATTAATTGAATAAAATTTTTATTAATTTACTATTAATATAATATGTATATAAAATGTTATTAATTTATTATATTAATAAAAATTTATTAATTATTATTATATACAGTATTTAAATCAAATACATTCATTTGTAATAGAATCATTTAATTTCTTTTGTAATAATTATAATAAAATAAAATAAATGAAATTTTAATAAGAATTAATTATAAACTTTTAATTTTTAATTAATATTATATTTTTATTATTAAATATCTGCGGGTTTTTTTTTTTTATTTTTTAATTTTGATTTTATACACTCAATTTAATATTAATGAAGTAAAAGGTTATAACGTGAATATAATTTGTTAATAGTTAGTTGATTTTATTTAATTACGTGTAGATAATGAAGTGATATTCATTTGATTTTTTTTGTAATATAATTTTTGTTTTTTTGGTAAAACTGAATAATAGAAAATTTAATTTCACCTTAATTATCAAATTTAATTTCAATTCAAAATCCAAAAAAAAAAAATAGTTTTTTTTTTTTAATTTGCATATTTTTAGGCTTATGTCATTTCGGTTAGATATGAATGCTTTGCTTTGGAAGTGATATATAGCAGTTAAACGGTGACGAAAAAAAATACAATTAAAAGGAAAGATAATTGAATTGAATTTTAAATAGAATATTGGGAAAAGGTGAATAGTACAAGAAAAACTTATAATTAAAAAAAAAATATATAATTAATTAAAAATCTTTAAAACTTTATTGTTTTATTAAATGTACTAAAAAATTATACTACTGCATTATCATACTTGGTATTGCAAAAAAAATTTAATTTTATTTTCTGAAATATGAAAGTTTGATGCATTTATGATAATGCATTTTATTTACATTTCTATCAGATTCTGTGAATATTAGAACCAATATTCCAATATCACGTATCATCTTTAATTTTTTTTAATTCTGTTATAGTTTGTGGTGTAATTATATTAAAATCACTTCTGTTCCATGGTATATATACATAAACGACACGATTAATCTGAAAGTTTCAATTCGTTGAACAAATAAAACTAAATAAAAGCATTAAAAAACAAAATAAGAATTTATTTTTATTAGGTATCCTAAAACTCGAGAATAAAATAAATATTGTTACGATATTGTGTATTGGATGTGTACTTTTTTTTTTATCTGTATAATTTTCAGTATTAAAATAAAAAAAAACTTTGAAGAAAAAAATAACTAGATTTTTTAAACTTGCACACATATGTATATTCCAAATCAATTGTTAAAAAATATTAAAAAAAATATTAAATATTGAAATAAAAATTATTAATTATTTTTTTATAATTGTATTTTGAAAACTGTAAAACCCACTTACCCATGATAAAATAAAACCCACTTGGTTTTACCATGGTAAAATTTTATAGTTTATAAATATTTTAAGATTTTTTGTCTAAAAACTTTTTAAGATTTTTAACGGGTATTTTACCTAGGTATTAATAATAAAATTGAAATTAAAAAATTTAAGTTTATTTGTTAAAAATATTTTACATCTTTGTTAACGTGCTATCTTTAAATGAAGATTAGACTGATTTATGCTGTTAATTCTTTGCAACTATGATATTTATTAACATAGTATGTAAATTTATATTTATTTTCTTCAAAAATATTGTTAACAAAAGGAAAATTGAAGGCGAAAATACTTATTTGAAAAATAAAAAAAAAAAATTTAAGATTTCCCTATTTAACATTATACTTAATCTATAATATCTCTAATACCCATTTGAAATAATTTTTTTGTAAGAATATTATTAGAATATTTTAATATGGAATTGAACCTTTCATATATTTTTGATATTTTAGTTTCAATGATGTTCATGTAAAGCTTATGATGAAGTACACAAGTAGAATAATGTCAAGAGAAATGAAGCATTAAACTTAATATTAGATTAAAGTATCTATTGGATAATACTAATAGTATAGTGTCATCTGCGTAGACTATAAAAAGACAGTCACTAATGTTTGATATGTGCAAATATGATAGTACCAATTACAAATCCCTGTGCGTAACACTAGATTTAACATTAAATATTTTAAATTTAACTTTACCAGTGCATATACGCTGAATTATTTATCTGCCAAAAAATTTTGGATAATTTAATTGAGATATAAAGAGAAATAAGATGAATGTAGTTTATGAATTATGAATGAGCCTGTCATGCCAAACACAGTCAAATGCAATTTTTTTATGTAGTTATTATAAAAAATAAATTAAATTTTTTAAATAGATAATGTTGATATATTTTTGATGTTGTTATATTTTTCCTGCTTTTAAGAAAATGTAATTGAAATTGAGTATTTAATCAGTTTTTTATTTTTATATACACAGAATGGTTTAAAATTAATTTTTGTGATGTAACATATGCCTGTTTAATTAATTGATGATTTTGTCAATTCAAGCCAAACTTTAATATAATTTTATTTAAACTGTAAAAATTCAGTTTGAACAAACGGCTTGATTTAAAATTAAAAATAAAAATTTTTTTGTTTTTTATCCTATAATTGTCAGCTATAATAGCTGTTATGTATGTATTTTCTTTTAGTTAAATAACTAGATTTAAATTTGTATTAAATATTTTTGAAAGTAGGTTAATGTACAATTAATCTGATTTTTTATACGAGAGTATATTATATGATAAAAATATTGTTAATCAAATTTTTAAAGTATTGAAAATCAATATTTTTTCACTTTCATCGATTTTAGCACATTTTCTAAAAAGTTTTTTTTAAAAATTTGTTTATTGGTTTTACTTTATTCGTTCAATAGTTCGTCCATCTTCAAAAATTTAATTAAAATAGAGGAATGAAATTTGAACTATGGTTGAATCAGATAAAAAAAATAATGTTTTGAAGCAATTTTTTTGTGCAATTACATCCATTACGGACAACAGTCCATCAAAATTGGAAAAAAGCCATATTTTCCAATGTTTATATTTCAAGTTCTGCTTAATATTTTTTGAAGCTAAAAACGTCAAATGATAAAAAATTTTTTTAAGCTTATTCAATATAAAAATTTTATAATTTTTGAAATTTTGTATTTAAATTAACCGTTATGTAAACCCAATATTTTGCAAACTTTTGATTCCTTCGTATTTCCGGACTGCTTAAAGTTTGAATCTTAAAATTTTGAGAGGTGACAGTTTTTTAGATAATTCTTTGATAAGTTAGCTCTGAAAAATAATTTGTACTTCTTCCCTCGTTTAAGAACTATTAGCGGTTAAAAAGATGCTCTATTTTTATACACGCGCTATTAAGACATCTGTGGTAATTTATCAAAAGTAAGACATAAAAATGAAAGCTCCTAATATTATATTTGTAGATGTGTTAACAACTTTTAACTCATAATTATATACTTATATAGGATTACCTTAAAATTAAAGAAAGTGTCGGTTTATTTTTTGTAATTTTCTGCAAATGTTCTGCGCTTTTACAAATCATTTGTTTTCCGTATTGCCTTGTTTTTTTTTTTATAATTCCTTTTTATTTTAAACTTTCAATATAAAATTGGATTGTGATCTAAAAATGATCTTACAATCAATTTAAAGATTATTTTTTTTTTTTAAATAAATAATAATAATATTATAAAAGTAATTACATTATTTTATAATTACTTTAGTATCTGGATTAAAAAAATCATTAAAAATCGTGCATAGAAAATAAGTGCTACTAAATAAGTGCTTTCTACCTGAAAACGAATAAAATAAAAATAGAAGTTGGTAGCCATTATTTCATTAATATAATAATAGTAGTACAGGCTGTGTGAAAATTTTAGCACTATATTTATATATTGAAATTATATACGTACATGTGCCTACTAATTTTCATTTATGAAATCTAAAATTAAAATCAGACTTAAACTAATCAACATTACAGAATTGTTATTTGTCTTTTTTTTACGAGGGACGTTGGAAAACATCAAAAGTCACAGAAAGGAACTGCATATTATATATTTCAAATGGAATTATCTTTTAGAACTTGATCTCTAATAATAAAACTTTAAGACACCTTATTTATTATTTTATGTCTTCTGTAACTCTAAAAAAATTGCTTTAATTGTTCCTAGTATTTGATTTCTATATTTAGTAATGCCCAAAAAGAAAAAATTATCGAAATTGTAGTCAGATGAGGGTAAATGTAAAATTATTATTAATTTTTTATCATAACTAGCAATAATGTCCTAAACTAAAAAAATTAGTACAAAAAAAAAAAGAAATCAGTCTACTTTGGGATTCGAATCCAGACACACATGCTACTTCACCATATCTTTACCCATTATACCAAATTCATATTCCAATTATTGTGTTTTATTTCATATTTATTTTTGTTCTGGAATGACGAACACAAATTTTCAAATTATCGTACTATATAAGGGTCCTATCCTATAGGGTCCTATCACGCGTAAAAGTGCAAACTAGTTTTGCATCGGAGGATTTGACGATATTAGGAAATTTTGGACAAAAATTGTTATTGTTTCATGTATAAAAAATATGCACCGATCCTCAACTAAAATATCCTCTACCTTAACCCTACTGCGTATTTTATTTGATCATGGATATTAAATCGACGTTATTTTTTTTGAAGTTTAATTTGACATTTCGTTTTTAGAATATATTTGGAGTTAAGAATTTATTTGGTTTCGGTTTTAGGAATTTATTGGGAGTGCATTGAATAGAAATAGCACATTCGACTGAGTAATTTATAAAAATCCTTTAAAAACTTTTTTTTGGCTTTTTTTTTTATTTAAAAATTATTTATTTTCCAAAATCAAAACTCAAAAATTATATTTTAGTTTTTCAAAAGTGAAAAATAGATATTTATTCAAATAATATAATATAATAATTATATTATATATTAATAATAATATAATATAACAGATATATAATATAACAATTAACATTTCTTATAAATACCAATCAACAATTCTGCAATAAACGTTTCTCTAAACCAATCAACATATACGTCATCTGTAATTTTTTAATTTGCAATTTAAATTTTGCATCGGGTCGTTCACGTAAAGTAGGAAATTTTTCCTTCGATGCACTTTTACGTGAAGATCCCTATAGATTAATTACTGCTTTTATTAATTTTTTAAATAAAATTTGACCTGAAATATTGGGATCCGTCTATTGGCATTCAGTTGATCAAAAGAAATTATGAAAAGAGATAGTTTTCCAGCTAAAGAGATGCTTTTCCAGCTAAAATAGTTAAACCTAAGAATTTTTATACCATTGAAGACCAAATTAAGAGCCAAACAGTTATTAAATATTAAGAGTATTAAATTTAAACCGATACTTGCAGTTATGGATATCACATTTAGAAGCCAACTCAAAAGTTCGAATTTTTGTCTTAAAAAAATTATCAACTAATATCAGTCACTTTATTAACTATAGAAAGTTAGAATTTTGTGAACAAAGTTGAATAAAAAAAGCTGTTAAAAAAAAAATAATCTAAAATTTAAATAAAATTAACTTTATTAAAATCTTTTCTAAATTCTTTTCTAACTTTTAATTTGTAATAATAAATGACAAAAACTAGCTAAAAAATTGTTAGCAATTTTTCATTCAACTATTCAAATTGAAATCAATATTTACTTATTATAATGTTTTAATTAATTACCATTCTGTAAATTATTATCATAGTAAAGTAAAAAATAAATAAATGGAAAGTTAAAGAAATACTAAAGAAATAAATAAATTTAACGTTTTTTTTTTTTTTTTTCTATTTACTATTGAACCTAATAAATCAGTTTTTCTATAATATTGAAGTAAAGAAAAAATAATATGAATTGTAAAAAAGAAAAAAAATAAAATAAACTTGGTAGATAAAAATATTGAGATGATAGATAGATAGTAAAACAAGGTAAAATATAAACCAATGGTTTTTAAAAGCCCACATTTCCAAAAGACACTACAAACTGTTTAGAATTATGACTTGAACAAAAATTTGAAAATTTCATGTAAAAAACGTGAAAATAGGACTTTTCTGGAATTTTGAGAAGTTGTAAGTCCGGAACAAATATATTATTAAACCTTTAATTTTCATATCTTACCGAAGCAAAATTTTTACAGTTCCCTAAGTTACAGGTCTCTAAAAATAGCAAACTTTCAATTTTTAAGGCGTAATAACTCTTAAACAGGGGATGCTACAAAAATATTTTCTGAAGAAACTTATACTAATTCTAAAAGTTCTTTCTTCTCTCAATTTCAGGTTCCTATCTCAAAGTGTGCCGGATTATGAAAAAAAGAAATATCATGCAAAATTTGGTTTTAACATAACAGTGAATTTAAATACTAAATTTAAAAACTATATATAATTTTGATATTGATTTATAAAGGTAATCCTTTCGAATGGCGTTTTCAGATTGAAAAAAATGTTACGCCGAATCTGAAATATATCCATTTAAAAATACGGGGTTTTTCAAAGTTTGAGGGGCTGTAGTTCCCTGATGGATGGGGCTGCATGAAAAAGTTGTTCCACAAAATTATTTTTTTATGAGACCTACCAATGGTTAACATTTTTTTTCTCTATCTTTGACGATGTAGGAGTTTTATAAACAGAAGGACAAACGGACGCATGGACGGATGGAGTGAAACTAATAAGCACATTTTTTCAAAATTTTTTTGGAAATGTGCTAAAAAAAAACAATCAAACAATTAAACGTAAAACTGAAAAGATAAAAAGGTAAAGGAGAATATACAGTTAATAGAAAAAGTTTACATATTTTATTAATATAATAAGTTAAAAATCTGTACACGCAAATGTACAAATTATCAAATTTTTTAATTTTTAATATAATTTAATTTTTAAAATTATTTATTTTGTTAATATGTATATGTTTTGATTTCAGTTCTGTCATCTGAAACAGTGAACAGTGAACAAAACAGAACAGTGAAATCGATTAAAGACAACTAAGTAATCTAATCGATTTTGACGTTTGCAAATTGACGTTTTACTATTGTGAATTTTTGCAAGGAATGTTGTGTAAAGAAATTTTTACAAAGGAATGATAAAAAAATTGAACATATAGGTATACATATTTTTAAATTTGGAATAAAAAATCTAATGAAAGAAAAAAAACCAAGGTTTTATTTTACTTATTTATGTATATGTATATGGTGTCTATTCAATTTATTATATTATGTATATGTACAATCTTAAATCACTGCTGATACAATTTTCTATCTTTTTTAATAACCTACTTATGTTTATGTTTATATTATAAAGGGGGTCCGATTATCATCAATTACCTTTCAAGCGTTCTTCAATAATAATCTTAAGCCCAGTTAAGATTTTTATTACAGTACTATTGTTATTATTAAAAAAAAAATCTTTTTGGTCTAAAAATTGGTGCTTACATTTTTTTTTCGATTATATTTTATGTACATATTATAGATTTTTTTTAGAATGTTATATAAATTATTATGATATGAATATTTTGTTTTTCAAAGTACCCATTAATTTTGAGAAATTTATAAGAATAAAATTGTTGCTCAAAAGTCTTATAATTTTAAAAATATGCTCATATTATGTTGTAAATATACCACACATTGCTTGGAAAATTTAGATTGACCATTCGGATTTATCTGTAATATGTACTGTTGCGGCATGGTTATATAATTTAAAAATAGTTGAATGTACAATTTTTTTTTTGAGTAAACTAAAGGTATTTTTAAATTAAGGATAAGCAGAAGAGAAATTGATTTGACCATAATTAATTCAAATGCTTTAATTATTAAAAGGAATTATATTTAAATATAGTTATGCTTGTATTACAAATCTTAGAAACATTCAATTAAAAGTAAACAAATTTAAAATGTATATACATTTTTTTTATTAACTGTAATTTATAAATTGAAAAAATTGAAAAAATATTTAGATCGTTAGAAAAGCGCATAACTTTTAATTTAAGAAAATTAAATTACCTGATGGCGTACCAATCTGTTTGGAATTCTTTTTTTGTTTCTTTTTTTTAATTTTTTCAATTATTTTTTCATGTGGTTTCTAGGTTCTTTTCTTTTCATTTCAATGTGATTCTTTTTTTATCTATTTTTTTTTTGTTGTTGTAATGCTTTTTTTCAAATATAATTTTTCAAACTAGATTTTATAATCACTTTTTTTTTTTATTTATTCCTATTCTAAATATATATTATGTATATTTAAATGTATATACTATATAGAGATGTTTTTTTTTTATGTTGAAAGTAGGAGGTTTTTCATTAAACTATTAGTAATACCAGGTAATATCTTTAAGTATCTAGTTTTTTTTTTTATTTTGTTAAAAATAAATACAGTATTAAACAAAAATGGAGATCTGGTACATTTTGTTAAAATAATTTTAAAATAACAATATCGAAAAAACTAATTTGAGAGTTTTTAGAAGGTGTCAATCTGGTTGCATAGATTAAATCAATTGAAGAAAGCTTAAATCAAGTTGAATAAATATCTATTTACATTTGTCTCATCTAGAAACGTCTCATAGTCTTGTACAATAGCTACAGTCGAGTAATCAATGGCTTAGTGAAATTAATAATTCCAGAAACTGAAGCTTAATCAAATATGAATAATAAATGACTTAGTGGATGCCCTATACTCCTTATAGGAGTGGCGAGGGAAAAAAAAAATGTATACACATACATATATTGATAATACTGTCTTAGCAAACAAAACAAAAATGAACTGTAACAAAATATGTATGTATGTATAATAAGGAAAACAAAGAGAATGTTTATTTTGTTTGTTTAGATTTGGTTTTGGCAGAGTGCCAACAAGTTTTCATTTCTTTTTCAAATTTTTGTGCTTTCGTTTCAATTCACTAACATTCTCTATGTTGTCTATTAATATATGCCAATTCATTTTATACCACGTTTGTGACAGGTTTGTGACAGATCAAGAATGTCTGTTCTTATGTATATATATTTTCACTATTGTATATTGTTACGGTTAGAATGTACAAGAACTACAACACTATACATATATCCTACTGTGTGTATATTTTATATTTTAATATTTATAATAGAAAAATTAATTGTCATAATTTTTTTTTTTATACACAAAGTAAATTTAGTTTTTTTTGTTTTTCTCCACCTGGCGGTAAATTTAACCAATTTTTTTTTTATTTCATTTTTTTACATCACTTATTTAGGTTAAACTGATTACAACAAAACTTAAAAAAAAAAATCATGACTGACCATAAAATATGAAACAGTTAAAAAATTAATAAAGGGAAAAAAAAAATTTTTTTTTTTTATAACAATTTTGAAAGGTTTATAATTTTTTTTTTTTAATGTTTTTATTTTTCTAATGTATATTTTGTAGACTTATTAAATTGGTAGAACTACAATATGGACAAAAATAGAACCGGCCTTTATTTTTTTTAATTTTCTTTCAGTTTTTCCCAAGTTCTTTTTTTTTTTTCTTCTTTTGTTATTTAATATTATTTTGTTTGTAAATTATTATAGTATCTAAGTATACGTTTTAGTTCGGGTTACTTAATGTCGATTTTTTTTTTTTAATATTTTTATTATTTGTTGTTAAAATTTTTTGTTTTTAAATTCTGTTCGTCAGGAACTAAAACTGGAAATATTTCTTTTGTTGATTTGTTTCCAAATGACTGGACATAGATAAAAGTAATGATTCTACTTGATAAGAAAAAAAAAAATATAAAACAAAAACAATTGGGTTGTTCTGCTCTGTTCTGTTATTCGCTCTTTTCATTTCTTTTTTGCTTTTTTTAGTTTTCTTTAAATGTCAGTTCGGCATCGGAAAGAAACAATAAAGGAATTCAATTTTTTATAATTGTTTTTTTTTTTTTTTTTTGATGAAATGAAGAAATTAAAAAAAATATATATATAAAAGCTACTGGTGATATTTACTTTCAAGTTTATTGGTCTCTGGTATAGCTTTAAGTAAAAAGTTATTTATTTGAAAGTAGATTTAATCTCTATATTAAAAGAAAGGTACAAAGTTTTTCTTTTGTTTTTTAAATTATGTTTAGGTTTTTCATTTTGATCCTCATAGTAAATTTGATTTATGCTTTTATTACTTAGTTTGTTTTAATTTTTTATTTATTTTTTATTTTTTGTAATTAATTCATTGGAAAAATAAAAACAGATCTTTGTCGTTATTAAAATTTAAGTGTCTTTTAATAAATTATGTTGTTATCTGTATTAGTTATGTATCTTGAAATTAAAGTAAGTTAGGGGAGTTTGTTTTTTATTTTGTGAATGGAGCTTTAACTGTTAATACGGAAGTTATGAGCATAAGTTCTAAATATTTCTAAAATTAATATAAAATTTTATATTATATATTTTTTTAAAAGTAATTATTAGATATTGTATCTGTTACGTACAAATACATCCAACCTAAGATGGATGGACCGATCGGAGGAACCTCAAAATTATTTGAGTTACCTTAACAAAGTTCAAAATCGCAGTTTCCTTTTAATAGGCGGCCTGTCGAATTAGTAACACTAACTCCTCTTACTATTCGTCGAAATATGAAAGTTTCCGTTAATCTCATTTTTGTAGAAAATCTTGGATGTTCTCATTCTCATTTCGGTAAAAAATTATGTCTCGTCTAAAACAATTGCAACGTACAACGAGATAAGCAGTAGGTAAGTGTTCATTTCTAAATTATTGAAATTCTTATAAGTGGCGCAAAACTGGTTATGAAAATTAATTCGTTGTGAGAACTGCAAGGATCTGGATTCTTTGTGTGAACTAATGTCGATGTGGAACATTTTTCTGATGAAATATGTTCCTCTCTGTCAATAATGTTCTATTCCTTTATTTGCAACAATTTTAAAAGAACCTTTTTAAGTTCATTTCTAATGTAGCCTTCAACTTTTCCTTAATATCCTTTTTTTCTCAGAATTTTTAGCTAACGCGTAAAAACAAAACCACCAAAAGACCATTTTTGATAATTTTCGAGATAACGAAGGCTAGAAACTTAAAAAGTATATGTATGCAATGCAAAATAAAAAAAAAAAAAATTGTTTAACTGATATTCGAAATTTTTATGTCTTTAAACAATTTACCAATACATATAAAATTAATCTCTTTATCAAAATTGTGCAATTTATTTACAATAATTTTCATTTAAATATTATGGCACTTAACAAAAAGAAAGTGTTAACAGCAATTTTCTGCAATTTGATTAGTGAATTCAAATCATATGATTGAAAATAAATTTTCAAATTGATTTTTTATCAATTAAAACTTTTGTATAAATAATAAAATCAATCGATTTATAAACTTTTAACTTAAGACAATTATATAAAAAACTTAAGATATTTATATAAAAAAAAAGTTTTTCTCTTTAAATTTAATCTTAACTTCTCCTATATATAATTTTAAATCAATATATGTTAGGAATTAAATTTTTTAATGCTTAATTTTGTATTTTGCAGATAAACTTTTCAAGAATTTATACATATACAAAACAAATTGTATCAAGAAACTTTTAAAATAATATAAAAATATTCAATGAAGAATGAAAATTCAATATTTAAAATATTTAAAATGAATTGTATTGAATATATTGAACCTAAGATGATTGCATCTCTAAGGTTAAATAATTTCTTAAAGATTATTGAGTTTTTAAAATTAGACACATTATAATTGAATTTCGATCATATTCATAGATTTAATAGAAAGATTTTATTGTATCTTATGTGGTTAATTTTCTAAGAGTTATTAAAAAGCATGTGCCAAGAGGTAACTTAAAAGAACTTTTTATATCTATATAAAGACTTTTTTTTTTATCTTATAAGAAAGAACTTATAAAATTCTACTTTTATCATTTTTAGCACATTTTTCAAAAAAAATAAAAAAATTCGTCCGTTCGTCCGTCTGTTTGTCTGCCGGATTTTACAAAAAATTTCTTCACCTCTCAAGCTAGATTAATGAAAATTTAACCATGGGTAGGCCTCTTAAAAAAAACTCAATATTGTGAAATAATCTTTTTATGTAGTTCCATCTATTAGGCTTCCATCTATAATTGTATTTCCATCTATTAGGGAACAACCATAAAAAAAGATTATATGTAGTTCCATTTCCATCATCCTTCAAAGTTTTGAAAAAGGTTTATTTTCAAATGTGTATATCTCAGATCCATGTTAATATTTTTTCAATCTAAAAATGTCAAAGTTTTGGTAATTTTTTTAGATTTATAAATTATAATCAAATGTATACAATTTTTTTTTTTTGTAATTTAGTATTTAAATTAACCGTTATGTGAAAACAAAATTTTTGAAAAACTCTTCGCTTCCTTTATATCTGCGCAACGTTTCTAGATAGCTCTTTGAAATTTTAGAGAGAAGAAAGATCTGTTTTAGCATAAGAATAAGAATTAATTAGCATAAGTTAAAATTTCAAACTATATGAAAAATAGTTTACATTCCAGATTTCATTTCAGATTTAAAAAATACTACAGTAATGTTCCAAAAGATTTCGTTATTAATTGTGTTTTGTTTTTTCTCGTGATAATTTTAAGTTGACTTATTACAGTCAAATTAGATTACAATAATAATGAAATCATTGAAATTTTAAAATGTTTTATGTTTCAAATTTGAATGAAAAAGTTACAACATTTCTGTTTAAAATGCATTGACTAAAAGTCGTGAACGAGGTTCTTATAAAAAATTTTTGTTACACAATGATTATGATACCTAATGATCGTTTTATAAGAATTCAAATTAAAATTTACTTTAGGTTAAATTTAAATAGATTTTTATTTTTAAGATATAAATATAAAATTTTTGTTTTTTGTTTTTTTTTTTTTTTTTGAGAATCGTTAATACAAGTTTTACGGTAATATAATGATGAATTATATATATGTATATATACTATATTGTATTTGGTTTATTGTATTAACAAATTGTTCCTTTTTCTTCCATTTATTTAAGTAAAATACTTTTAAGTATAAGATATTAAATACCAAATAAAAAAAAAAAATCAAAACTTTTTATTTTCAACCTTTTACAATTGCACAAGAATTTTATGAAAAATTATAAAATTTAAGAATAATTATTATGTATCATAATGGTAATGGTAAATTCTAAGTTAAAAAATGCATTTAATTGGATTGAAAATACAAATTAAAGCTCTTATTATGGCTGTAATATTATAATCGGATAATTATGATATATTATGCATTATTATATAGGTTTTTTTTATGGATTTGTTATTGCATTATTATCTTCATTTAGCTTAGGAACATTTTATGATAAATGACAATAAACAGATCTATTAGTCTTACTAACAACAATCCCTCAACACTCACTCCATTCAACTGTCGTCGTTAAGTTGGGACAGTAATCTATCGTAGTATAGTTGGAACACTGACTTTGTTTTTTAGATACCTTGTAGGAATAAACATCTGTTCTAAAGAAATTAAATAATTAATAGGCTCACTAAAAGTTTTCCAAAGAGAAACAAGAAGTGCAACAAATATTCTTAGAGTGTAAAACTGTTAAGATGGCGTAACATAGCTTTAGAAAATTTATTTTTTGTCCTGTCCATTTCACATTTATGGAACCTTATAACATTATATTTATTCCCTTAAATGGTTGATTTATTCATAGGTTCATAGAAATATAGATACAAATTTAGTAAAATTTAGAACAAATTTAGAACATTAATCAACATTTTTCTTCAAAATTTTTCTCTAAATTTTCCTTTCTCATTCTTCGTAATCGTAAATTCCTGGAAACCCATTTCTCAAGTATTCTTTCCATGTCTTTAACCGGAAAATCAAACTGTACATTTGTATTAATAATTTCATCATAAATTTTGTTTTTAAAGAGGTTGGTTTTGGTTTGGTTAAAGTCCCACCTTATACAAAAGAACCTCGTGCTGTTCTTCTGGATGACTTTCTATATTTTTCACTGTTCCTCACAAAACACAAGAGAAAAAAATTGTTTTATTTTCTTTAAGTTAAGTTAATAACAGCTTAGGTTTCGCCAAGTCAAAGTCAAAAGATTTAAAGTCAAAGCTTCAGCTTTAAAACAAAGTCAAACATTTTTTTTATTCACACAACATCCAACATCCATAACTCCCCATATTTCTCATTTTCTTTAATTCCTATTTTCCAAAACCTTAACCCAAACTGTAAATTGTGCCATAGGTTCTAACCTAATGTCTGATTTAAAAGGAAAGTGGCGTTTGGTTGGTTAAAGTATCTACAACACTACCAAAGAGAACTGGCGTGTTGATCTCATTGGTGTTTTTCACAAGACTCCCACCTACCCTAGAAAAAAAAGGAAAAACGTTGATATCATATAAAAATCAATAAAGGAAATTTTAACAGAGATGTAAATGTAATGTTTTTAGCTGTGAATCAAATTAATTAAGATTCAAACCAAAAAAAAGTTGGCTTTACGTTTTATATACATTTGACATAAAAATTATGTGCAACACTATAGCACATTAAATTCCAAACAATCAATTAAATGTTTTCGAAAAAAATCTAGGTTACTAAGATTACTAGGACATTATTGAAACTAAAATTAAATTTTCAAAATTAAATTCAAATTACAGTTATTAAATAGTATATTGATTTTTTCAGATTAAATTGCGAAATTTGAAATTTTTCCTTTCTTTCACAAAATTCATCAATAATTGTTTTTCTTTTTTTTTGCCTAACATTGTTGTTGCACAATAAAATACAATTAAATGTGACTCAAATTGAATTGCAATTCGTAATATTATAAAATGTTTAGAAAAAAAAAAAATAAGAAAGAAATAAAGGAGGAGTTTTCATTAAATACAGTTGGAAATATGTGCCGGAAATACTTTCAAAATGTAACTTCTTTATAGATGTTTTTTTTTTTTTTGTTTTTCTGGCTTATGTGCCATTTAACTGGTAATCCATGAATATTTTTGATCTGTATATTTTGCATTTAATTAGTGTTTTTATATAATAATGTATATACTTTCTTTTGGACGAAAAATTTTATATTTGAATGGTTATTATTAATAAAACAAAAAACTCGCACCCAAAAACATCAAATTGATATTTTTATTTCAATAATAAAAAGTTTGTCTATAATTTCAAAAGATTTTTTCTTTACTCGTACTTGGACATTAACAAAATAAAAAACTTTCATTGAATATTTTAGTACATTGTTAGACTATGCAAGTATATAATAAAGCATTACAATTTTTTTTTTTTTTTTTTTATTGTACTTAATAGTAACTGCTTCCATTTACAAGCTCTAGTTTAACTTAAATTGTCTTTTCACTTGTTGTTAGCTTTTCATTTTAAATTGCATTCACATTCACTCTTTCTTCAATGTAATAAAAAGCGAATTAAAATGAACAAAAAACCAAAAAAAAAAAAAAGCAAATCAAAACAAAAAGAAAAAAAAATCCATTTGAAAATTAACAATAATATTTCATATTTTTTTTTCCTGATCACTAGAGTTTTACAATCGAAAACGGTTTAAGAGAAAAAAATTGTTTCATAAATCGATGCTAAGATATTAAAAAAAAAGGGGTCTGTATCGAAATAGATACTGACTTTCAAGATTATGATATTCAAAATCCGGTTTTACTTTTTATTATTTTTTTTTATTTGTTTGTTTTAGAGCTGACTTAGAACATGAACTGATTCAAAAGGTTAAAACCATCGAAAAATTCTATGTGAAGATAAGTTCTATTTACCAACGTTTGAGAGATATGAGGTCTTAAAATTTGTTTCAATTTCAGAATAAGTTAGTTTAATTTTAAGACTATAAAATCGAAAAAGTATAAGATAGAATAAAACAAAGTACCAAATTCTGAAGCTTTCAAACTTTGACTTCTAATTTATTTAATCCAGATATCTAGCGTTTTTAGGACGGGAATTATTGGCACCTTAATATAAAATTTTTTTAACTTTTTATCTACAAATTATTGTTTACATTTTTTTAATTAAAAGAATAACGGTAATAACATAACATTTTTAAGCTGGCCAGTATTCCTTTTGTTATTTTCTAAATTTTGTAACCACAAACCTTATTTTAAATTTCTAAAACAATTACAGCTAAATATTCTTTGTACGTACATATTTCAACAAGACAGTAATAAAAATATTGGAGGCTACCGCTCCCAAACTCACGCTGAACAAATGATTGAATTTTATAACAAATACACATATGCAAATATATTTTGGGAAAAGCATTTATAAGCCTAATATTGTAACCAACTATATAAAATCCAATTAATCCTATTGTTATTAATTTTCACATAAATTTTTACAAAATATATAAATTTTCCAAAAATACAAAAATTAAGCAATAAAAAATTGAATATACAGGGTGTCTCCTATAAAAATTTTATAAGTTCTGGGGCAGATAGGGATGGTGAAAACTAGCAAACAATTATATGGGATGGATGCCTATTCTGAATCTTTTTTTGAGAACAAAATACGTATAGGTACTTTAATTTATATGTACTAAAAGGTTTGAACTGATTTAAAAAAAAAAAATTTTCTTTAAAAATCAATTCTTTTTTGAAACACTCTGTATTTGAGATACTTATTATTGGATATTTAGAAAGAACTTTTTCAGCTGTTGAATTCTGAACGTATCTCTTTCCGTTTTCAAAATATCACAAAAGTGGGATTGCCGTAATATCAAAAGCGGGATATGAAATGTTGGGTGTTTAAACTGGGGGAATCTTGAAATGTCGGAATCTTTAATGCCCGGATTTTAAAATGTCGGGATTTTGAACATCACCCAAAAAAAAAAACATTTTATAAGTTCTATATCGATTGATTTTGCTCTAGAAAAAGTTATTTTTTTTTTAATTGGAAAATTATAGATAATTGGTTATGATTGGAAATTGATTCTATTTAAAAAAAAAAAAAAAATCAATCATATGGAGAAAGTTAATAGCAGTTAGTAATAAAAGTAGAAAAAATATAATATAAGTAGTTATAATTTATATAATAAGATCTATACTGTTAAAAATATTGAATTTTACATTGATTTTTAAGTATGGCAAAAATATTCTTAATGGAAATTTGAAAATTAAGGTATTTTAATCGAAATATCAAAAACATTATATAAAACTATAATTTAATACGACGATAAAAAATATTATTTGAATGTAAAATTAATTGATACATTGTGTAAAGAAATACTATATATATGTATATACATATATATATGTATACGTAAAGTACAAATTGATGCACTTTACAATAATTTTAAGTTAAAAAAAAATGTAAATGTTTTCCTCCTTTTTTTTCTTTTAAATTTTTCTTTTTTTTCTTTCAGATGTATGACAAAAGAATGAACAGGTGAGATATGTGTATATGTATATATGAACTTACCATATACATATATGTCGTATTATTTTACCTTACATAAAGTATTAGTATAGAGCTTATTAACCAGAGCAAAAAAATAAAATAGTTTGATCTAGTAAATCTGATGACAATATGCTAAAAAAAAAAAAGTATTACAAAAAGATTTGAAGTGTTGAAAAAGAAAAAAAACAAAAAAAAAAAAACCAAAAAAATTTAAAAACGTTTTCTTTGAATGACACAAAAAAAAAACAAAATTTTACAGGTGTAAATAAATGTGAAGGTAAATGTGTTTGGAAATAAAAAAATTGTGTTACTGGTTAGTTAAATATAAGTTTTATGTACGTTAACTAAAAAGTCAAATTGATAAAAAAGAAAAAAAAAAAAAACCAAAAAAAAATTTGTTTTTTAAAAGGTAAAGGATTATCAATTAATCAAAAGTGAATAGAATGAATGAATGAATTTTTTTAAGTGTAAAAGAATTTTACGTGATAATTTGTCTATTGTCCATTGTATTGTGTAAATAAAAACAAGAAGTCAGTCAAAATTTATAAAAACCATTCTAAAAAACAAAAAATAAATAAAATAGAATCTGATCTATATGTTAATTGTATATAAAAATTATTTAACTTTACAGGAACAGAATAAGCGGAAATACTTTTTGTTTTATAAATGAAATGCAAATCTATTGATTTTGGATTTTTCTATTCTTTTTTTTTTTTTTGTTTTTTCTTTAATTCAGATTTAAATTTATCTGATGGTATTTCATTCAAATTCACCTTAAGTTTTTATTAAACATTTACATAAAAAAAAAGTTTATTTTTTGAGTTGATGAATTTTCTTTTTTTTTTTTTTATTTAATAATGATTTATAATGGAATTTTTAACTAAAGTATATATATATCATATAGATACAGAAACGATACCGAACAGCTTGTTGATAAAATCTTTTATAAGACTTAAAAGGAGAATAGAAAAAAATCTTGATTTTGATCTGAATATTGTTAAAATTTTTGAAAAAAAAAAAAAATGGTGAAGGTAAATATTGATTTAGGTATTATAGTAACTTGTATTATTGATTGAAAATCTTTACAATTATTTTCAAATGTAGACAAAAATGCGTTTCGAGTTAAAAAAAGATTTACACATTTTTGTTTTTTTTTTTTAAGGCATAGGTACACATGTTTTTATTTGCCTGTCTATTTGTCGTTATTTTTTTCTTTTTGAAAAAAAAAAAAACATTGATTTTGTAATGAAAAGAAAAGAAAAAAAACATTTGCTCTATCTTAAAATGACGGAAATCAAGGTTTTCTTATGATTTGTACGGTCATTTTTTTGATTACGTTGAAAATTTGATTAGGTTGATACGTTCATTTTATAACCGTTAGTCTAAATTGATATTAACTGTTAGTTAAATCTGTCTGTACCACTAGTACATTTTTTAATAAGATAGAAGTTATATGTTTTGAAAATGGAATATAAAATGGATGCGGATAATGAATGAATAATGTAGTGAAGTGGAAATATGTTAAAAATATATTCTAATTTCGTTATAAAAATTGATTTTAATTAATTTGTACTAAATTAGTACATGTCAGATAATACTAGATCTTATTTCATGTATAGAATTACTTGTGAATAATGTGAATGTGAATAATTACTTGAAGAAAAAAAAAAAAAAATATGTAAACATAAATAATGCAAACTGGAAACGATTTGAATCGAAACAACACAAATTGAAGTTTCCGTTAAGGTTTTTTTATTTTCTTAGCGTTCTCGAAAAGATAAATTGAAAAATTTAAAAATTGAATTTATGGTAACTAATATTTTACAAGAATTAACAGATTAGAGATATCGGTCAAAACTTAACTTTGTAATTGATATGCAACATATATTTTAAGTGTTTAATGATACTCATAATTCGGATTATTATTATTATTTCACCTGTAGTTATATTAAATTAGATTAAATTGTCATTTAAAAAGCATAAATGATACTGCAATCTTTTGATGCAGATCTATTGTTCTCCCCTTTGTTACTACATGTTGCCGATATTGTCTCAACTTATAACACTTTTGTTCGTCTTATAATTATAAATAATTCGATAAAATTTGAAATCCTATTCCTCTGGGATGCGATCATAACTATTATATATTATTTTATATAGAATTTTTTTGAATATTTAATTTGAATATGATCATGCCGGAGTTTTAAACCCAAGTTCTTTTGACTAAAAGACAAGAAACTTAAACACTGCACTTTTAGTAAATATTTCACAATAAAATAATACAATAATAAATAATTTTACATAAAATAAAATACTCAATATAATATCATTCTTGTACCAGATAATAGATGGCTACCCAACAATTAAAAAAAAAAACAAAAAAAAATTATGGTTGCAGTCATATAAATAACAATTAATTATAAAACTACAATAAAGTTAGTAGGGAAAAAATAAAAAGGTATGAACAGGAAACTATAATTTGATTATCTATAATTTGATTATAGGTGAGCAGTTATTCACTAAAATAGTAAACAATGTAAATTAATTGTTTTTTTGAGTAAGCGTTTTATGCATTTACATCAATAAATAAAATTTGGATGTATTTCATCAATTAGATTTGACAAGTGATGTTAAATGTCACATAGTTAACAGTTACTATTTATAACACAGCTTCTCAAAAAAATTTTTTTTTGTTATTCTACTACTTTGCTTTATTTTATTTATGTAGCCCATATTCTCATTGAATGGAATTATATGAATTTGTCTCTATTTAAAATGAAGATGTGAAATATGATTAAAAAAAAAAAAAAAACAAAAAAAAAACAGAAAATCAGATTCAATATTAAATTTGATACAATTCGTAGGCTTTTATATAAGTTTTATAATAAATTGTCACATTGTGCTTGGTACGCAATGCAACGCAATAAAAACAACACAAAAAAAAATGAGTTAATGGATTGCGAAAACGAGAAAAGTGTGTATTCCTACCTTATTTATATATTCTGTATAACATCTATATATATAGTGAAAGTTTTTTTTTTATTTCATTTTTTATATACTTATAGATAAAATGATTACGTAAAAATCAATGTACTTCATAAATTATAACTACATATATATACATTCTATTTACTCTATTCAATTTTTCATTTCTTGATATAAATTTAACATTTTAGTTTTTATATATAGTATAGGTAATCACCTAAAACCCAGCATGATTAAAAATATATAGTGCAATATCTAATTTTAATAAAATTTTCCACAGTGTTTGTTTAAAAGGAAAGTTTTATATGGTAAACTTGTATAACTCAAATAATATAATAAATATAATGGAGGTTTCTTTTTGTTGGGATTCATAAATGTCTTAAATAATGTATGCATTATATTGTGTTTAAAATTGAAATTTCTCAATGATCTATAAATTTTTTTGTTTTTTTTAGAAAGTTGTTAAAAATAGTAATTTTGTTTTTTTTATTGAATGCTATAATTATTTATTAAATTTTAAGGAAAAAAAAAACAGAATTAATTATAATCCTGATGATTATAATTAAAGTATAAAAAAATGGTGATCACTTAATGCATTGTTTGGATGTCAATTAAAAAAAAAAATTATAAATAATATTAAATAATATCTAATGATATTAAAAAAAAAAAAAAAAATCGATAATGATTTTATGAATTAATCGGATATTATTTTTAATCCAGTTTTTATTTTTTTTTTTGAAGTTTTTTTTTTATTTGTGGAAAAGCTTAATTTTTTTTTTGTAATGTGGATATTAAAGGGTGAAGCATTAAATAGTCGAGTTCACACTATGTCAACGTGATAACGCTCTATTCTCAGTCCAATGTATGTATTTGTAAAAAGTATGTAATAGCAGTATATTTTTGTACCCTATATACCCTATGAACATTTTATTTAGTAATGTTTTTGTATTAGTAAATTACGTCAAATGGTGCGCTTAAAATTTTTGGTGACAAAAAGAAACAGTACTCACCAATAACACATTTACAACTGGAAAAATTTATTGACAGGGAGATATGAAAGGAAGGGTATTAGTATCATCACATTGATATAGTGTGAACATGGTTTAAAAAAAAAATAAGGTAGAATGTAAACCAACGGTTTTTAAAAGCTCACATTTCCAAAACTCAATACAAACTGTTTAGAATTGTGACTTGCACAAAAATTTGAAAATTTAAAAAATAAAATTTAAGAAATTTTTTGTAATAAGAAAAAAATAAAAAATATGACTTTTCTGGAATTTTGAAGGGCTGTAAGTCCGGAACCCTATATAATTAAGAAAAACCGTTAACACACGTAAAAATATATTACTGGAGCTTTAATTTTTATGTTTTGTCGAAGAAAAATTTGTATAGGTGCTTAAGTTACAAGTGCCTAAAAATAGCAAATTTTCAATTTTTCAGCCCTAATACCTCTTAAACAGGGGGTGGTGCAAAAAAACTTTCTAAGGAAACTTATACTAATTCTAAAAGTTCTTTCTTTTCTCAAAATTTCAGGTTCATATCTAAAGGCGTGCTGGAGTTATGAAAAAAAAAATTTCATGCAAAATGTGGTTTTCACATAACGGTAAATTTAAATAGTAAATTACTAAATTAAATATTTAAATTACAAAATATTACATAATTTTGATATTGTTTTATATAGATAATAAAATTTTCGATCTTCTGGCGGTTGTAGATTGCAAAACTATTACGCAGAGCATGAGATATATACTTCTGAAAATGGGGCTTTGTTGCAATTTTGAACAGCTGCAACTTTGGAACCCTGTACAACTAAAATAAACCTTTAACACACGTAAAAATATATTACTGTAGCTTTAGTTTTTATACCTTGCAGAAGCAAAATGTGTAAAATAATAAATTTTCAATTTTTGAGCCCTAATAGCTCATAAACAGGGAGTGGTCCAAAAAAATTTTCTGAGCAACCTTATTCTAATAACTAATTTTAAAAGTTCTTTCTTACCTCAAAATTGCAAGCCTCTATCTAAAAGCGTGCCGGAGTTATAAAAGTAGAAAAATCATGCAAAATTAGGTTTTCACATAACGGTAAATTTAAATATTAAATTTAAAAAAATTGTATAATTTTGATATTAATTTACAAAGTTAAAAAAAATAACTGTCGAATAACGTTTTCATTTGAAAAAATCTTAAGCAGAACATATGATATATGCATTTAAAAATAGGGCTTTTTCAAAGATTGAGGGGCTGTAGCTCCGTAATGGATGGCGCTACATGAAAAAGTTGTTTCACAAAATTATTTTTTTTATGATACCTACCCATGGTTAAAATGTTTTTTGTCTATCTTTAACGGTGTAGAAGTTTTGTAAACAGACGGACGGACGGACGGACAGAGTGAAACTAATAAGCACATTTTTTCAAATTTTTTTTGGAAATGTACTAAAAAATAAATATAAAATTGCTGCGAAAAAAAAAACCAGATTATAAAGGAAAAAAATTGCAAACAAAAGAACTGTTTTAATAATTTTAGTATTAAATATTAAAGGGAAACTGTTTAATTTTGTTAAACAAAATTATTATAATTATTTTTAAATTAAATGTACAATCTGTTTATTTTAAAATTAAACATACAAAAAAAGAAGTAAAAGTTATTTTGAATGGTAAAAATTGGGTATATGGTATTAAAAACCTAACTAATATAGATTTGGATAGAGAATTAAAATCCATGTATAATCTTATACATAACAAAAAAACAATCCATGGTAATAATCTTAGTGAACTTCTTACCATGAGTAAAGAGTAATCATTTCTTTGATTTCCTTGGTACTTTTTTCCGACGTTATTCATATAGTAGTTAACTGGGTTCAGGTCATATAGTTCATGGAGTATTCTAATTAAATGTAAGAAACTATCAATGAGAGTCTTAAAATAGGTTCTGATGGTGACAAAGAATTTAACAATTTTATTTATATCATTACTTTTATAGAAGGAAAAAAAAAGGATAATTCATATAATTAGGAGTCATAATTCGTTGCAATAAAACTGTTTTTTGGTCCATATACAGATATTCTGTTAACATTTCTTTTGGTAGTAGTTAAATCCGTATCCTTATGTCATTTATTGCGATGTATTTCCACGTTTTTATACTCTACACCTAAAATATAGGGTATATTAACTTTGGTATGGAGTTTGTAATCACCAAAGGGAAGCGAGTTAGATATGGACATGTATATATATTCTGAAACAGGATCATCTCCTGAGTCGATTTAACGATGTTCGTCCGCCCGTTCGCACCATAACTCAAAAACTAGTAAAGCTATCTTGATGAAATTTATATAGTAGGTTATTAATTATGAAAGGAATGCTAAGTTTCAATCTGGACAAAATCGGTCCATGCGTTTGTATTCTGGAAGCTTCCGAGCGAGCCCCAGAGCTAACGAGATTATCTCCAAAATCAACAAAGATAGAATCTTTAAATTTGGTACAATGATGTTCCCTCCTGTTTGATTTATGTCTCTGAAATTTGAAAGGAAGCTTCCAATTAATAAAGATAGAAACTTAAAATTTTGTACAAGGGTGTTAAAGGATGCTTCTTTTACTTTCCTGAAATAAGAAGTTGAATAAAGAAGAAAAGGGAAGAAGTTCAAGCAGCTGCCAAAAAAATTATGGATCAGACATACAATTTTAAATTTTCCCAGAGTGCATTATGTAAATTAATGTTACGGCGTAAAAACTTATTGGAAAAGAAAGGAAAAGTGTTGATTTGACTAAAAGAGAGAAGAAGAGAAGGAAGAAATAGGATAATAGGCGAGAGTTTAAAGGTAAATTTGTGGAAACAAACGTGAAAATCTTCTTTTTGAATAATTTTAAATTATAGAATGGAACATTGCCTATTATAGATCGGATAACATTTGATTGAAGTATATGTTTGTCATTTTAGCAGTTTTCGGAACAAATGAATTCCAATAATCAGTTTGAAACCACATTAGGAATGTTCACCAGTATGTAAATAGACACTTGCAGCTTATCTTGCGTTACGTTAGTAGTATTATAAAAACAAATTATTATTAAAGTTTTATTTTTCTTTTGTTTTTGAGAGCAGAATATAATCATACATATTATTATTCTTATCTTAGTTTTTACTGTTTTTATCTTAGTTTCTTTTCAAATATTTATACGAAAAATTTTATAAATAATTTATTAAACGTGATTATCTGTTCTTTGACATATACTATCTATAGTCAAGTTTTTAGTTCTAATTTTTTTTAAAACATCATGAAAACAAACAGAGCATTAAATTTGTTTTTTTTTTTTTTTGTTTAATGCATATGCAGATAATTTATTAATATTTTGTTAGTTTTTTTTTTTTTATTTATTTTTATTTAAAACCATGACTTTTTTCATTAACCTTGAGTTTATGGTCATGGGTAATAACTAAACTTTAATAAAATATAAAAAATTTAAATTTTATAAAAGTCAGCAAGAAATTTCCAATTATGAAAATATAAAAATATCAAATTATTGATCAATAATTTAAATTAAATTCAGAATTAAACTTAAAAGAAAGAAAGAAAAGAAAGAATATTGTTCTTATATTATGTTAATTGGAGCACATAATTTCAATGCATGATCAGAGTTGTCATATAAAAATCATAAAAAAATTATAAAATCATGGTTTTTATTTTGAAAAACGAGAAAAAGGAAAGAAGATAAATTTATATTTAAATGTAATGTATGACAATTTTAGGAATAGAAAATTAAATTGTTAATTTAATAGAAAATTGAGTTTTCATAATTCTTAATCAAAAAGGAACACAATAATTCTTTGGAAAAATATCCTTATTTTTATCAATTTCATGCATTTTTTAAATTGAGATAAAAGTTGCAAAAAATTAATTATTTAATGTGAACCTTTATTCTTTCCATTGTTGAAATAATTTAACTTAAGAATGAGTTAGTACATTAGTAGTAGTAATTTCCATTTAAAATGAAAATTGAGAATTTTAAAATAATAGATTTTTCTCATTTCATTTTCCAGAACAAACATACAACAAGAGGTCATCGAAAAAAAATCATTATTAGAAGTAAGTACAGTACTTCCCTATCTGAAACTACCATGCTTCAAGGAAGATTATTTCAAATAGAAAGCATTGAAGAAAGACAGGTCCAAATACATAATTATTATAATAATAATAAATTATGTACATATTATATAAGAATTCTCATATATCCTTCTTGTTAAAATATTCTGTTATTGGTTCTATTTAACAATTCCATTAGATTCAGTTTAAAAATATGTTTTAAATATGTTTTAAAATATCAAAAATAGCTTAATGGTTGTATTTTAAAATTATATGACATCCTGCATTAATCTAAATCAATTAATTAATCCTAAATTAATCAGAAATTGATGAGGAACTCGGTTTGACAAGATTTATATTGTTTGTAAAACTTTAAATCAAACCAATAAAAACTATTTTTAGCTGATAAAACATAGAAATTTCTTCCAGAAATTACAGATATATTTAAAGTATTCCAATTAGAGATTTAATATTCAATATAAATTAGTTTCAAAATTTAAGAGTGAAGAAAATCTATTCCACATAAGTAGTAATTTTTAATTTAAGAGATAACAAGATAGGAAGGCTGTATATGTATATGTGTATAGATATAGGTGTTATATGACATTACTCAAGACATGTAATTCATAGAGTCTTTGTATGTTGTTGTCTTTATGTTGTTGTTATATCAAATTAAACCTAACAAATCCCTGTTAACAAAATTAAACATAAATAAAAAAAAAACTAATTTTACATAATTTTTCATAAAATTTACTATAATTTTACATAATTTTTCATAAAATTTACTATACAGCTACAATAAATTTTTTTTTTACGTCCATTTACAACGATTCGCTCTGTATACAAAAATTTCACACTGACATAATAAAAACCTTTACAAGTGCAAAAATGACATTTATTTTTGTGTTGAATTTTGTTTTTTTTTTTCTTTAATTAATTTCTTTGTAAAGTTATTTTTCTTTAAGAAATTCAAATAAAGAAGAACGAAATATGAATATTAATGTCAATAATAAATATGACAACACAATTATATATGACATTTCAAAATGTATAGAAAAAGTATAAAAGTTAAAAGTTGATTAAGAATTTTTTTTTTTCTTTAGCTGCGTAAGTAAACGTCATGATTACGTTAATATTATTTTTTTGACAGCAATTGTCTGATGGCTAAACAAAATTGCGTTTGATTCTAGAGTATTCATTTAGAGTATGTATTTAAAAAATTGATTTTCTAAACATTATATTAATTATTAGATATTTTCTATATAAATCCAGCGCCGGCTGGATATAATTTTACGCCTTAGGAAAAAAAAAGCTAAAACGCCCTATATAAAAAAATACATAGAAATACTATAAAAAAAACACAAACTTTTTATTAATCCATTTCAATATTTACATAATTATATATATATATATAAAAATATAATATAAAACAAAACTGAATAAAGAATTTATATGAATTTATATGAATGATTTTTTTTCTGGCTTTTATGTCTGCGAACTTTTCTATAATAATTGTCTCCAGATTAAGGTTTCTTACAACATCATTTTCTACTAAAATGATAACCAAATTATTCAACCTATCGCCCGTCATAGTTGTTGGTAAATACGTTTTTATAAGTTTTAATATGATATATAAAAAAAAAAAATTAAAAATTGATAAAATCAATCTATTTTTAAATATTGATTTATAATTACATTTGATAATCGGTTAATCTTAAACATAGGAAAATTATCGATTATCGATTAACAGAATAATCGGAATGAAATCCCTAGAAACAAAATTACGATTGTTATTATTCAATAACAAATGTTTGGCGCCCTTTCGTATATGGCGCCTTAAGCTGTCGACTTTGGTCGCCTGGTCGTTCGACCGGGCCTGTAAATCTGATTAAAAAAAAAGAGTGTTTTGTCAGTTAAAATTCATAATTAATATAATAATGCCTAATGATTGTGTCATAATTAATAATTTATATAAAATTAAAACAAAAAAAAAAAAAAAAAAAATTTTAATAAACTTGAAAATATATAATATTTTAATTAACTGACCAAAAAAGATTTATTTTTTTTTAAAATAAAATAATTATTATAATTGATATTCCATAATATAAGTTAATAATTAAATATCAATCAAGTAGGATTTTATCTATAATTATAGTAATATTATATTTTACTTTATAAATTATTTTTATATTTTTTGTATAGATTTTGTTTTCTATATCGTTACATTTTTGGTCATTAACCTAAAATTTGTACATAAATTGTATATAAAAAAAAAAATTAAAATCTATATATATATATTTTTAATATATATATACATATTTAATATATTATATTAATTTGTTGATCTTTAGTAATATAAATTATATTTGTTTATCGCTATCTATAGCTATACATTATCGTATTTAAAATGAAAGAAAATAAAGGATGAAAAACTAAAACTTTCTGGTATACTAATAAATTTTGTAAAAATCATGCTATCTTGCAAAAAAAAGTGTACAGCTATAAACAATAATTGCCTTTTTTTTTTTTTACTTTTTTTGCACAACTTTTAGATATATTATAAACCAACATTTAACAAAAAAAAAAAAAAAAAAACAAAAAAAAAAAGATAAAATCAATTTTGATTTTTGTCGATCTCATTTCCGCTTTTAATTTTCTCTTTAATTGGGTATAAAGCAAACAGAGCAGCGCAATATCACAGTAGACATAATTTATTATAGTACACTTATTATTTTTTTTTTCTTCTTTTATTTAATTTAATTTTATAAGGAATGAAAAAAACCAGAAGTTAACTAATTAGTAATAACATATCCTATAATTAAATTATTAGGTATATGGTGTAATAAATTAAAAAAGTGATAATTTCTTATTAAAAAAACAAAACGACCCTATAATTTATTTATTTGTTATCTAATTTTTGTTTATTTTAATGAAGATGACGTTCAGTTTAGTTAATGGATTTATTAAGATATGATTTAATTTAGATTCATCATGATTTTTTATGGCGAGGTGAGACTATATTACAGATCTTTGGAAAATATTTATTTAAGATATTTGAGTATAACTTTTGTATATATACTCGTATATATTATGGTAATCGTTTATAAGCTAAATCTCAAAGTTAAAATCATAATGAAAATTTGGTTTTACTCATCAGAAGTAGAATTTTCTTATTATTGTGAGTCTGACTTTATGAGAAAAATACAAAATATGTTACAACCTTTTTAAGTTTAGCCGATTTTTTAAATTTTCATTTATGTTTTGTATTGTTCGAAAAAAAAAAAACGCTTCTCAGTAGTCAGTCGTAATTGATTTTTACATTTTCTAAAGATGTATTTCGATATATTTTATATTTATTATATCTATTATAACTTTTAAATAGATTGCTTTAAAGCGATGTAACAAAATGCATTTTTGAGTAAAGTAAATTTTGAGATTTAATTTTGATTATGTAAATTACGATCTTCATATGTCCAGTAATTACAAAGTATATGATGGTTTAAAGTTATTTAAAAAAATAAATATTGTTTCACAAATTAATTTTCTTTTAAAACGTCTTGTAGTTGGGGTAATTTTGATAGTATATTTGAAAAGAGTATTTTAAGCTTTATAAATAATACTAAATAATTTTCGCTCTATCATTCACCGTTTTCGCAATATGAAAAATAAAAAAAAAATACAAGATTTAAAGCTAGACCATCGCTTTAAATGGATTTTGTGGTATCTCATTAAAGCAAGCCAATCAAGAGTTAAAGATTTTCTAATAAAAAATCACCAAAAATCTTTAAAGCCCAATATCTCGAAAATGTTGCAGAATAAATCGCCTTATGGTCTTATACTATGCTTTTTTTTTTGGTGGTTTTTATCTTCCCTACCTGTTCCAGCGATACCCTATCTATTATATAGTAATAATTGATATATAAATGGAATTTTTTTAATTAACTATTAATTATATTTCCTAAATTATCAATTTTGATTGCTCTATTAATTAATATATTATTAATTTTTTTTTTCAATGTTTTTTCTAAATGCATAAATAATATATTTGTATGTAGGTATATATTTAATTAATTTTCAAATCATAATTTTAATTATGTTGTGGCTTAAAAGTGTTTTATATTATTATTATGTATAATATAATATTAATAATAGTATTAATATATAGTTTTTTTTTAATATTACAAAAAGATTTGATCTTTTGGTAAATATTTTAAAAAAGGCAAACAAAATATCAATTAACCAAAGTAATGGTATTAAAATAATAAATATTTAATTGAGAATATTTTGGATTTTTTTGTTTATACAGAGCAGTAAATTATAGTTACCATATTATGATAATATTATCAACAGAGTGCTGATTTTGTTACAATCTGAATGAAATAAGAAAAATATAGTTGAAATGAAACAGTAAGATTCAATAGGAAACATCTATAATACAAAGAAAAGTGATTCAATGGAAAGACTTAAGGTAAAAACTCAATTTTTGAGTTGCTTTTGTTGTCGCTTTTTGAATAAAATGATTACTCTCCAATTGATCGCTTAATTTTACAAATCAAATACTGTATGTAAAAATTATGACAATTAAATTGTCAATAAAAAACAACAACAAAAAAAAGAAACAAAAAAAATTATTGGCAATGCCACAAACGTAGAAAGTTACTCTACTCTAGCATCACTTCGATGTAGGTGCACTTCTTGTCACGCGTTTGATTTAGTCAAGCCGTATATAAATTAATATATTCTATTTTACGCTAAAGGAACACGCGTGGTGACACCAGCATTGTGTCAACACCTTTAGAATAAAGTAATGATCAAAATATTTTTTAATTAAACTAAAAAGAAAAAAATAAATTTAACTATAAGTTATCTTTCCTTAAAAAAATTTAAACAGACATATACACAATCTAATATTATTTAAAGAAAATTTTTTAAAATTAAAATCTAATATGAAACTAAGAATTGAATTTAAATCAAAAAATTAAAAAATTAAATAAAAATAGTACAATTTATACGTCCACATTAATATTAAAGAAAATATATCAAAAGTTCATTTAAAGATTTATTATTATGTATATTAAAATTGTTTGTGCTAATTTTTTTTTTTTGATAGAATTTAAATTTAAAAGCAATTTTTGAATAAAATAAAAACTAAATAAATTCAGACACTATCTGAAATATAAAAAAAAGAAGAACAATAATCTAATTAAATCAAATTTTTTTTTTTTTTTTTTGTTTTTTTATTATCAAAATACAACTTAATCTAAAATGACCTTAATAACATTTTGTTATATAAGAATATTTTTTTAATGGACAATCAATGGACATTTTCTGTTTTCAAATGAACATTTATTGGTAAAATCAACATAAAAAAAATTATGTTGTACATAAAAAAGTAAACATCCAATAAATATGTATAATTACCAATTTGAATTAGAAAAAGAGTGATCAAATCAGATTTCTAAAATCAAAATAATATTTTTTTTTTTGCTTTTTCTTTTTTTTATTATCTAAACAGAAAACTGAATTTATTTTTTTAATATTAAATTTGATTAAATCTCTGTCTATTTGTGTTGCCAAAATATGATTAAAATTCTATTTTCTGTTTTATTAAATGAGAAGTATAATAATTAAATGGCAAAGGGTCTTGGTGACGTATTGCGTAAGAGCATATAAAATACGATATAAACAAAGAGGGAGTGTGTGTTCGACACCGTAATTACAATTGACCTTTATAACAGCCACATCTGAGAAGGAAAAATAATTTCTTTGTGACATTTATGTGACAGAGAAATAAAGACAAAAAAAAAACAAAAAATTAACTGCCAGTAGAAATAATAACGGTAAAGTTTAAGAGGCGTTCAGATTTATTTCAAATCAAAGAAAATTTAAAACAATGAAACGAATCGACGGTTAAGCATGTTAGGCACGATTTATCATAATTTAAGAAAAACTTGTTGCAAAATTGAAGATTCTTTTGTAAATGATCGGGTCGTTGGGTAAAATGATAAAATGGTCGAGTCCGTTACTTTGTAATCTTTTATAAATTGTCCTAATAAACATATATTTTGTGTTTTTTTCTTTCATGCATTTTATGTATAAGATGTTTTCAAATAAATGAAGAAACTTCAGTTAAATATATCTAAAATCAAAACTTAATCTAATATCTAAAATCAAACTTAATCTACTTAATCTTAATCTTAAAATGGTTCACAAATTAAAACGTGTTCTATATAAGATATTATTTATTTGATTATCTGTAATTATTGTATGTTAGATAAGATTTTGTATACGATCTTTTTGAGAAGTGATTATATGAGAAGAATCATAAAAGAGTTTTACTTTCATTTTCTTTGGTCTATTTGTCTATTTTAAATTTGCTTACCACTTACCACTTACGGCCCTTCTTAACAAAAAATATTACTTCAAAAAAAAAAAAAAAATTGCTTAACTTGCTTAAATGTTCTTAAAAAAAAAAAAATTAAAATGGTCTTATCGGACCCCTTGATTAATTGATAATTCATTGAAGGTTTATAAAAATTATATACGTTCAGATATCCGGTAAACTAAATATTAACTACGGTAAAAAAAATATCTGAACACTATTATTTTGTATTTTATTGTAGAAAATATTTTTTAAACTGTTAATTTTGTTTTTTACGCTAATAATAATTTAAAGGTAAGGTAAAATTTCCAAAAAAAAAAAAAACCCATTTTAAGGATCGATTAAAAATCCCTTCAAGAGTCATGTTCTTATTGTAATTGAAATAACGATGAACAAATGACTTATTTATTTTTAATATCAAAAATTGAAAATTTATTAAGCAATGACGAAGTTCTGGCACCAGGAAATTCTTAAAATAATTTAGTTTATTTGTATAGGTACATATATATATGTACACATATACATACATGCATGTTTAAAGAATATAAATTTTATTAGAAAATAATATTAAGAACTTTAAAAATTTGATTTATTTTTGTAAAAACAAAAAACAAAAAAAAAAATCATTAAAAGGTTTTTTTATTTTTGTTTTTTTTTTTTTTAAATAAAAATGAAATATTCTTTTTAATTTTTTCATTTCATTTTTGTCGCCTCTTTATATTTGTGTTTGTGTATTAACATTTGGTAATAATGAGAGAGTAAAACAGAAACTATTCAGAGATTTTATATTGAATTGGTATTTTTGTTTTTTTTTGTTTTTATTTTAAATCAATCAAATTGGATTCAAGATATTTTTTTTTGTGTTTTTTCTTGTTTTTTTTTTTTTTTTTGATTTGTATGTTCATCTGCTCTTCTTTAATTTGGAATATTGGGATTGGAATAGAGTGGAGATGAGTGATTGATAATTGATGGAATTTTGTTCCCAATTATAGATTTGAATAATTTATAAAGGGATATATTTTACTTTTGAGCTTCTTTTTTACTTTTTTTACTTTTGTTTTTATTACGGTATAATAAAGTTTTTTTTGTTTTTTTTTTTTGTTTTTAGAGAACAGTGGAGCAGATTGAGGTCCTTTAAATGGGTTAATTGGATAAAAGAATAATTTTTGTAAATATTGAGTTTTGTGTTTTTTTGTGTGTGTTTTTTTTTTTTTTAATTTTCAAAACAGCTGTTTGTAATTTTATTTTTTTTTTTTGTTGTTTTGTTTCTTTTTTTTCTGCTATTTTTAATTCTAGAATCTATTAACCCGGAAAATGGATTTTGTATCGAATTGAATAATTTTTTTATCTTGTTTTTCTTTCAATTTTCAATTTTTTTTTAAGGATATTTAAGTTTTTTTTTTTTTTTGATCGAAATCAATAAATTGTAAATTTTTGTTTGTTTTTAGTATTTATTTATTTATTTTTTTTTTTGTTAATTGCCTTGACCTTAATTCAAGAGATTTGTAATTTGGTTGATGAAGATTTAAAAATAAGTAAATATATATTGATGGTGTTTAATAAATAGATGAAAATATTGATTAAAAACTTTTAATTATTAGTACGGATGTTAAGTGAAATGAAATGATTTAATTGATTTGAAAATAAATAATAAAACGAAAAAAAAACAAAAAAAGAAAATGTGTCTTTTTTTTTCAAATTTAATTTAATTTAAGATTATATTAATTATCATTTAAAAATAAATGTTCCATTTTTAGTGTATTTTTATAAAATAATTAAATTGCATAATAAGTAGTTTAAAAGAATTTCATTTTTTATTTTTGTTGTTTGAAATGGTTCCATTAATTATTTTAATTGCTATGAGTAATTTATTTTTTTTTTTTTAAATAAAATAAATTAATGATTTAGAAAAAAAAAGTTTAAACGAAAGGATTTTGTAAATTTTTTTTTTGGGTTAGAATTAGGTACTATGTTCGTAACATGGAGAAGACGAACAATTTTTATGGAGAATTGAAAAAAACGAAGCCACCAAGAACGTGGATGGGAACATGGACAATTAATTAAGTTATGATGGACATTAAATTTAAATCAAGAGATAAAAAAAAAAAAAAATTATAATAGGGTTTGAAGAAGAATAAAAAAGAAATGATGCCCCTGAACCTTTAATTAGGGATAAAGATTGAATACGAAGAAAAAGAAAAATTTGCAAATTTTAGTTAAATTTAAATATTGCTAAAAATATATTGTACTGCCATATTGAAGGCAGGCACATTTAATTTCTTCTGATAAAATGTGTGTTATATATGTTTTTTTTTGTACGATCCTTAGATAAATATTATTGTCGCAATAGAAAGTTAAAATTTTAGTTTTATATTGTTTTTAATCTTACCGACATATTATGTTATTAATCATATCAATTTAATGACTTCTTGTAGATTTACTTACCTAAAAACAAAAAAAACAAAAATGTTAATTAAATAAAAATATAATTTATTTAGTTTTATTTATTTTAGTTAAAGAATTTGAATTTTGATAATATTTCATAAGCATTTTGTAATATTTTTTGTAGACTACTGAATGATTGACTGTCGACTGGATTGTATTATTATTTTGCATTTATGGTATCAATAAAATTATTAACGTTCAAAGGGATTAATATTGTAAAATAAAAAAGTTACATACAATATGCATTCTAAAACTGTTTCATGGTTTCTATTTGTTTTTACGTAAAGCTAAAAAAAAAACCTGAAATAATTATTATATAGTTTAATGTCTTCCATAATTTTCGAAAAATCTTCTTAAAAAAAACTGTATGTTATACTCAAGGCTTTACTGTTATTTGTTGATAGACATATACATAAGTATATTTTATTCTTATAGAGATAACTGGCATATTTTTGATGATGATGATGATGATGATAAAATATGTCAATGTATGAACCTAACTATGAATAGTGTAATCAGATTAAAAAGCTTTATAAAAAATTGTTCATTTTACCAAATTTCAACAATGAATTATAGAGTTCAAAACAATTGTCTAAAAAATCTCCTTGAACTAATCTTTTATTTACAGTATTTACACTAAGTGACAAGTTGTCAATTATATTGTCCGTTTATGTATAAACATCTGTCTGTTTTCTGTCAAATTTTTTTGTCAATTTTTATATGTATATTAAATAAATTTATTGTCAATTAATTGATAATATAATTGACAATATGTTATTATAGTGTGTAGGAGATTTAATATTTTTCAACTATTAGTTAAAACAAACTGGAACTGTGACCAAAGTTTCATTTTTAGCACATTTCCAAAAAAATCCGTCCGTCCTTACGTCTGTTTCCAAAACTTCTACAACTTGTTACACAACTTCTTAAAGATAGTGAAAAAACAATTGGTAGATCTTATAAAAAAATTAATGTTGTGGCACAACTTTTTCATGCTCCATCCATTATGGAGCTACAGCCCCTCAAACTTTGAAAAAGGCCTATTTTTATGTATGTGTATCTCATGTTTTGTTAATATATTTTCAATATGAAAAAGCCATTCGACAGAAATTTCTTTTATCTTTCTAAATCAATATCAAAATTATACAATTTTTTTAAATTTAGTATTTAAATTTACAGTTATTTGAAAATCAAATTTTGCATGATTTTTTTACCTTCATAACTCCGGCCCGTTTTTAGATTCGAGTTTGAAATTTTGAGAAAAGAAAGAACTTTTAGAATTAGTATAAGTTTTCTCAGAAATTTTTTTTGTACCACCCCCAATGTAAGAGCTCAAAAATTGGAAATCTGATGTTTTAAAACATCTGTAACTTAGGCACTTGTACAGATTTTTTGTCGGCAAAAAGCTTGTATCATATTTTTTTATGTGTGTTAACGGTTTTTCTTATAGTTTTACAGGGTTTCGGACTTACTTTCAAAATTGCAAAAAAGTCCTATTTTCACATATTTCCTTATTGTATGAAATTTTCAAATTTTGGTGCAAGTCATAATTCGAAACACTTTGTATTATCTTTTGGAAATGTGCACTTTTAAAAACCGTTCGTTTACATTCTGTTTTGTTTTTATAAAGGTCACACAAACAAAATAAATCTGAATAAAAGTGTTTATTATAGATTGAAATTTAACTGAAGAAAGAAAGGAGATTTTAAATGAATTATGAATTAAAATTCTGAATTTAATGCAAAGAATATTTAATAAATATATTTTAAAATAAAAATAATACAAAAGTGATTAAATAAAAAAAAAAAATTATAATTTTTAATATTAAATAAAAATTTATATCACATATACCAATTAATTGATTATTTTATTTAATGGAGTATAATAAGTTTTTATGTTTATTGCTATTTATCCATTGTTTTTCTCATAATTTTCAAATTATCTCAATCGTATTTATGTCTACCTATTAAATATATATTTCTTTTTTTTTTTTAAATATTTATTATAAATAAAAATTACACAAACTTGTAATTATATTATAATATAAAAAAAATAAAAAAATATTCAATATATTTAATAAAATAAATAGAATTTGTTAAAATCTAACCTATAGATACACAAAAACAAAAATAATTATAAAAATTTTGATAGTGTTATAAAATCGTGCTATTTCATCAATTCTTGAAACCAAATAATATAAAAAATAAAAAAAAAAAATTATAACAAGTGGTTAATATAGGATTTACCAAAATGCATTTAATATGGTACATAATAATTTATAAATATCATATAATATACATTTTATGTATATACCTATATCTTGTTTTATATATAATTTTGTATATACATAATGGATATAATATTTATTTTAATATTTTTAAAAATACAGTTATGATCGTTAAATTTAATTAAATTTTATATTGTTTAATAATATTAGTTTTTTTTTTACCTAAGGGAAATGGATATCCCCTTTGTAGTGTCAGAATCTGACTGGCTAATCCCTTTTAGCCAATAAAATGAAATAAAACCCATAACTACTGACATATTATATTGGCTAGGAAGTACTGTTAAGATTGGACAAGGATCAGGAAACAATGAATTGGGTAGTGGGACTATAAGAGAACAATAATTCTGCCTATTATTACTATTTTTGTATCAGTGACTATAGCCATCAGTGTATAGTAAATAACACCTACATGTATGAGATAATAATTGAAAGCAACTTCATTGCATGCTAGAGTATCACGTATATTATAAATGAT
Organism: Poecilobothrus nobilitatus; assembly: GCA_947095535.1. Lineage (NCBI taxonomy): Eukaryota > Metazoa > Arthropoda > Insecta > Diptera > Dolichopodidae > Poecilobothrus > Poecilobothrus nobilitatus. Next base: position 83,649,071 of record OX352774.1, on the reverse strand, counting down.
ACAACATGCAGTAGGTTATCTTTAGTTACCTCATGTAGGAAGGTGATGTAAAATATCGTTTAGGTATTTGGTATTTTTGAATAATCAGAGATTATTAATATTGTAATTCTTCCTCATTTTAATGATATGTATAATTTATGTGATATGATATGTGACAAAAATGTGTCACTAAATTAAATCTCGAATAAGAGAACTTTCGGTTTTATTTTGGCCCAATAAATCATTTATCTTGGTTATTCATCTTTTTGTACCCAAAACGAGCTTCATGGCATCAATTCAATGAGAAATTTTGATAATATGTATCACAAGACTAACAAGATAATATGGATATTAACCTACATTTTTTACGCTTTTGAGGCATCAAAATAATCTATGATTTTTAAGTTATTGGTGTGGTGTCCATGTTTTGTATATATGTAGTTTACTGACAGCTTAAATTTTGGTGGCGTCTATTAAGTTGTCACATATCTTGTTTTCATTTGTCAGACAAACAGACTAACAAATATTTTGTTTTAAGAAATTTAGAAACATAATTACCACATGCATTTTCTGCATATATGCACATTTTTATGATGCACACTGTATAATTTTATAATTTAATGAGTTGTTGTGGGCCAGAAATAATCAGAAAACTTTAAATTAAATCATGTGAATTTGGTAAAGTTGCAAAAAACAAAAATTAAATTGAAAAAAAAAAAAAAAATAATTAATTTTTTTTTTGTTTTGTTTTTCGCTCTTCTTTTTTTTTTTGGGAAAAATTTTCAATTGTTTGCATTTAAGAAAAATTAAAAAAATTATTTCTTTTTTTTTTTTTGTTTTTTGACGAACTTTTTAATGAAAAATTGCTAATTGAGCGGATACAATTTACCAATTTACCAATTTTTTCATTTTTTTTTGTTTTTTTGCCTCATTCAATTTGGTTGATTTTTTTTTTTTGTTTTTTGTTTGGTGTTGAACAAAAATGCAGAAAAAAAAAAAAAAAAATAAGTTTAATTGTATAAAATGCGTTCAATGTTTTTAAAAGTGACCGAACATGGTCAAATAAGCACGTATTTATTGTATATATATATATGAATAAAGTATTGTGTCATCATAACATAACATTTAAACTTTTAATTAGTTTATATATCTATCTAGAAAATTCATCTAATTAAAGATACAAAATATAAATTTAAAATGATATTTGTAATTGTATTGTTTTTCTGTTTTTAATTTTTTGGAATATTTTTGTAATTAATGTAATGTGTGTATCAGATAAAAATTTTTTTTTTAAATATGAATGCCATTATATCTAATGTTTTGCCTGACCTAAAATACGAATCATATCTAAAGTGATATGAAAATTCGATTTAACTAAATGTAAATCTTTATTGCGGTTGATATGTTTTATCGAGTGCATATTTTTTTCTAAACTATAAATAAGATTTTATCCTTGTAATAATAAATGATAGAATTATGAAAATCATTATTATTACATTGGACTTATTAGTGAAAATAAAATAGTTTAAATAATTTTGAGAGTTAAAAAATGGAATATTATAGCAGCGTTATTGTAAAATTCACTTTAAATTGTCACTTGAATCTTACAAATTTAAAGGTATAGGGATTTTAACTGCGTTAGTCAAAAATTTAAGATTTTTATCTTATCTTTATTTTTTAAAATTACATAATCATGGTTTCTAATTAATATTTTAAAGTACCGTAAGTTTTTTCTTTTTTTTTTGCTAGGGTAGGTGGGAATCAACGAAAAACACTATAAAGAAGTGAAACGAACACGAGTTCTCTATGAGTGTGTGGCAGTTTAACCCACTAAACACCATCTTTTTTTTTGGCCAAACAGTAGGTTATACGACAAACAGGTAGGTTTAGTGTGGAAATGTTTAAAATATTTCTAATTGAGGTCTAAAAGTAATATTATGTACAGTTACATAATGCCCAGAAATTTTACTTTTGGTTTAGAAAAATGTTAGATATTTCAACAGAGACATCTCAATATTAAAAAATATATGATATATGAAATAAGGCATATAATAAAGTATAGGCAAAGACAATAAAATCAGTTTAAAATATTGATAAATATATAATAAATATCGTACCAAAACTATCTTCAATTTTAAGAGACTATTCTATAATTACGAAAAGCTGTTAACACGCGTTAAAATATAATGTTGATGTATTAGTTACAGGTGTCTATAAAAAGTAAATTTTAAATTTTTAGCTCCTAATGATAGAAGTTAAACAGGGGAGATAAAAAATATTTTTTTGAAAAATTTTGTAAGATTAAAATTTCAGTCAAAATTTCAAGGTTTTAACTAAAAATGTGCTATGTCCATAAGTAGATAAAGAAGCAAAAATCTTACAAAGTTCCGTAATAACGGTAAATTTGAAAAAATTGTATAATTTTGTTATTGATTTATAAATGTAAGATAAAATTCTGTTGCCTGACCTTTGATTGAAAAAAATGTTAAACGGAGCCGGACATGTAGACATTTTAGAAATGGGATTTTTTAAATTATGAGGAACAGAGCCTCAACTCTAATTCGTGTGACTACATAAAAAAGTTCATCCACAACATTAATATTTTTAAGAGACATATCTATTCTTAAAATTTCATTGTTCTATCTGAAATATCGGATGACGGACGGACTGAAATTAATAAGTAAACTTTTCAAAAATATTTTTAGAAAATATGCCAGAAACCCGAATTGTTTAAATTTCAAAAAGTGTTTTGTTTTTTAGAAAAAAGTTGATAATGATTATTAATGCTTTTGACATTTTTTTATTTTTAAAAGTTAATTTAAATAATTTGATTTCAATACATTAATTTCATTTTCAAAAAAGAAAAACTATTATAAAAGTAATTTTAATTTAACCTGATTTTGATTTTTATTAAAATTACAGAGTTCAAAATCTGATCAGATTATAATATTGGATAGTACTATAGTAACTATATGTCGTATATTATTTACTTATAAATAAATGTACTGTTATATAGTAAATGTATATATATATATTTAAAATATATTGACTATTGTATCAAATAATTATTTTTCGGTTCGATAATTAATTAAAAATATAAATTTACATGTATATTTACAAAATTTAAATATATATTTATTAGGGATTGAAAAAAAAAACTGTAAATCCTTTATTCCTTGTATTCGCTATATTTAAAATTCAGGATTCTCTGTATAACACTTGGTATATTATACGCCCATTATATTGATTATTATAAACTTTACTCACGCTGGATTTACTTTTCAATATTATAAAACTATCATATAAAACTAAACTGGAAAGTGTTCAATTTATCTTCAAGCTTTCAGCATATTAATCGGTAAAATTTTTTTCAAATTAATAGCTGCTTTTTTTTTAGGTGTCGGTTCAAAAAATCAAAAGGGACTGGGTCTAGAATACCAGGACCTGGAGCCAAATACTCAGCATTGAAAAGATGCGTACAATGCAAATTTGGTGGAAGATAGCAATAGAGAAATAGCTATTCTATCAGACAGCCAAGCAGCCATGAAGACACTAAACTCGCAAGCAATTAAATTCCAATTAATTTGAGAATGCTTAGTGAAACTAAAACGCTTGGGAACAAACAATAAAGTAATCCTCTACTGCGTATCTGGTCATGTAGTTAGAGAGGGAAATGAGGAGGTGGATTGACTTGCAAAAAAAGGAGCACTAAAAATCGTATATTGAAGTAAAAACGCCGTGCTCAGACAATCTTAGGAGTTTCAGGAAAATTATAACCAGAAGTGGTATGACTCTGTCGGCTAAAGGGACATTTAAAGAAGAAGAAGTGACTCCAGAACCCATACTAAAGAGGTGCGGAGGTTTATTTCGAGCATAATATGTGTATCTTGGCGCATATTGCTTTGTCCAAGATTAACTGCCAGCAATAAACCCTACACAGATCTTTAGTTTCTTAGAGGCTGCAGGGCTGACCAAGTATTATATTATATGTGGAGGCAAAATACACAACATGCCTCGCATTTAATTTTGATTGTGCCGTAATTTTTTATAGAACCATAAAAAAATTAATGTTTAAATTTCTATAAATTGTATTGAATTTTTTTTTTTTAGTATATAAATTAATTGAGATTCGTTTGTTATAAAAATATTTGTTTGCCTCGGTTAACTATATTTGAATGACTGTCGCTTCTCTTCTATAAACTTTTATACTAGGTTTTATTAGATGTTTTGTTACGATTAATATTATTATATCTGTTTAGAAATATGATAATAGGTATTTTTTTTTAATTGTTGATTTCATTGTCTTCTAGTTATTGATGTCATTTACTTAAAGAAACTTATAATTTTAATTAGTGTATTATTATTTGATCCACGCCATAATAAAAACTTTTATTTACCGTAGAAATAACAGCGTAATTATTTTAAAAAGTACTTATACTTCTATCTATAATCGATGTCTAAATTTGAATAAAAATGTTATAACCAAAGAAAAAAATACATTATATCGCTACGTTCTCGTTTAGTAACAATAGCCATATCATTATCGATCCTTTCATTGGAACAAGGTATATAGTTTTCAATCTTAATGCTAGATCGAGATTAATTTTAGATGACATCGTAATTCGTAAATCTAATATCGTAATTTAAACTTTATAAGTCGCCGGCCATCCGTATCGAAATAAAGTTTTGTGTTAAATATGTACTATGTAATACCGGTAATGCATTCCTCAATATTTATGTAATATATATAATATTTAAAGATTCATCTGCAGATTGTATAATAGGAAAAGAATTTATTTTATTTTATTTTTTGTTTTTTTTTTTTTTTATTGGTTGGTTACATTGATAGATTTTATTGTGTGTAATTCGTATAATATGAAGGCATATTTAAAGGAAATTAATATTAAATGCTTTTAACGCAAAATTTACTTTTATTTAATGGTGTTTTACTCTCGTTTATTTATTTATTTACTTTTTTTCTTGTTTTAAATATAATATGTTATTGAAAAATATCTTTTTTTTTTTTTCAATAGGATAATGGAAAATTATATTTATATTTTTCTTTTGTTTTTGTTATTTTTATTATTTTTCAATTTAATTTTTCTGTTGAGAGGAAATTGCCCGATAATTAAAATACATAAATTATTACAATTTAAAAAAGAATTAATATTAAATATTTAATATGATTTTTATATAACAGATCAAAAAGTAAATAAACTTTCATTTATTGTATGTTGACAAATTATTTTATATTTTATCTAATAATTATTTTTATTTTTGTAATGTATTTTTTATTTGTTTTAAATGAAGATTAAAAAAAAAAACATTAAAAAAAATAAACAGACAGCATTTAAAAATTTTTATTTGATATCGTAAATTGTTTTTCCAAAAATCGTTACAAAGATACCATTTTAAAATAAGTACATACTTATTATTAAACAGATAATTATATGAACTTCTACTTCTTACAAAGTATTACTGGTACATCGCGAAAGTATCTCATAATTTTAATGTATTTATTAAATTGATTTTGGGAATTTTTTTTTTACAAAATTTACAAGTTTTATTCCAATCTTTTATTATCCAGATATGAAAATTATTATTATTTATTTATATTAAGTATAAATAGATGGGTATACCCCTTAATATATAAAAGAAATTTAGATAGTCTATGTCTAGTGATAGTCTACTATATATTTTTAAAGAAATAGAACGAAAGAATTCCTGTGAAAATGTGGCTAGCCATAATTGTAGCTAATTACTGTAGCGATAATTACGAGTTTGTGGTCATTGAGAATTCACACAGGAAGGATTTTTTTGCAACACACAATATAGGCAATAGATAGAGGACGGAATGGAAAAGATTCTTCACCACTTTCATTAATAAATGTTTGGACATAACATGTTTGGGTTAGACTGATATCTGGGTACCTAATAAATTTACAAATTGAAGTCGGCAAAGGTAAGTAAAATTTGAGAGCTAATTTTATTTAATAAATTTTAATATCAAAACATAATTTTCCTTTTTCGAACAAACAAACTTTAGATAACCTTTCATAACCTGATTTAATGTTTAGACTAGGAAATGTAAGAATAGATTGGAAATGGTGTGATCCTAGGCCAAATGTAAGACTAGATTTTAGTTTGATCCTATAGGACAAGGTTTATTGTATCTAATCAGTTATATTTAGTGTTAGTAACTAATGATAAAAACTTTTTCGCTTTATAATTTGAATTGTTTTTTTAATACGAACTTTTATTTTTTTGTTATTTTTATTCAGTGTTTCAGAGTATAATTTAAAATCAACCGAAGGCCTCATTATTAAACGCATTAAGTAATTTGTAAGATTTTTATTTTATAGTTGATCGATTTGAGTAATCGATTTAAAAATCACTTACAATATTCATTGAAAAAATTGGACTTTAGTTATACGTTATTATACAGTTATAATAAAGGTTAAAACTTAAAAGATTTACGAAAAAAAAAATAAAAAGATTGGTTCAATATTTTATAACATTTAAGGTGAATTACCACTACAGCAACAGGTGACGACAACACAGCGGAAGACATCGTATTTCTGTTTATACTATACCGACGTATTTTTTTTCTTCATAAAATTATTTACAAAAAAATAATATTAAATTTACATAAATTTATCACGTTGTCCTATTTATTTTATAACGATGACGTAATTTTTATTTTATTTTTAATTTTGAAATTTCATTTGTACTATGGATTTTTTCTGAATACCAATCTTATGATACCTGACGACATTTTGCCGGCAAAAAATAACATTCTCAACGATATTTTAAATTACCATATACGGTGTTACAATATTTTTCACGGTATTTTTTTTTTTTATTCCTTGCCACTCCCATGAGGAGCATAAGACATTCTCTAAGTCTTTTATTATTCATATTTGACCAAGTTTCAGTTTTGTGGATCATTAATTTCACTAAGCCGTTGATTACTCGGCGGTAGCTATTGTACAAGACTAAGGACGTTGTTTTTTATTTCTACGCCATCTATTATCTTATACAAGAATTATGGTTTTATTATTATTTTATTATATAGCTATTACAACTATTACCGGTTTAGTAAATTTATATTCTGAAGAAATTTTTAGTATAAATAAAAATCACGTCATCTCGTCAGTGCTCCGTCGTTACGTGTGGTTGTTATGAGTATTCCCCTTTAAAACTGAACTTTTTCAAATTAAAAGATATTTTAATCGTCTTTATAATTTTAATGAGTAAAATTATGATTTTTATTATAATTAAGTTGCAGAATTTTAAAATAATATATTGTAAAATTATTTTAACTTTAAAATGTAAAATTTCTGGTGAATTCGTGAGAATTTTTGTTTAAATAGAAATTTTAATCGATCAAACGTAAATTTTATACAAAATGCTTCAATACAAAAGAAATTCAATAAAAATATTTTTTTTTTTTTATTAAAATATTATGTTTCAAATCTATTAAATATGCGAATATTAAACTTTTTAAAAGTTCAAAATAATAAAAGGTAAAGAAACTAATTTTGTAAAGTATTATAATTTATAAAAATATTATAATAAAAAAAAAGTAGATAAAAAAATAATAAAAAATAATGGTATAATTCAGATATTAATTTTATTTTATGTTTTTTCTATAGGGAATTTGTCATATAAATTATAGTTTTTAAAAATTATCAATTTTTTTTTTTTTTTGTTTTTTTTTTTGATTAAAGTAATAATTTTTAAAATAATATTTTTATTTTAAATACAAAATAGATATATTATATTTAACATAAGTTCAAATAAATTCAAATAAGAATGTAAAAGCGATTGATCCCTTGGGTTTATAAAAGTGTAAATCAGTTTGTTTAAAATTTACTATAAAATTAAAATTTGTTAAAAATATTATTTAATGAAAAATATTTATTAAAAAATAAATATGTTAAATAAGGTAGTATGTAAAATAAAGGTTTTTTAAATGAGTACATTTATAAAAAATATTCTTAAATTTTTCTTTAAAGAAAATTATGAAAAATTAAGACACAGTGTCGAATGCATAAAACTGAGCTTTAACTTAAATCTCACATTTTCAAACAAAACTACGAGTTCAGTTTTAGATTATGTTTGAAAAAGTGAGATCTGAGTTGATACTCAGTTTTATGCATTCGACCCACAGTTTCTTCAATTTCCAATAAATCTTTTATAAATACTTATAGGAAAAATTCGTTAAGTAAATGTGAATTATAATGTTGATTTATGCATCTTGACTTTGAAAAAATTGCCTAATTAGTTATATCCTGATGGTTAGCCAGATTTTTAGTATTTAAAATTAGTAAATTTTATATTTTTTGATCAGTAATAGCCTCTTAATGGAAGCGTAATACATAAATACTTGATAAATCTTAAGTTCAATTCATTACTAAACGTCTTGCATGTCTCAAATTTCAAACTTGTGAATTTTGGAAGGTTTGATTACATTTGTTTATTTAACATGTATAACTGTGATATTTTGAATCATGTTTTGTGCTCCCTCCATTATTATTTGCTGTGAATTTTGCCTTCACTTATAATACTTCTGTTGCCTCGAAGAAACTAAACATTCGCAAGCAGTTCATATTGGGTAAACCAGTATACTCCTAACTACAGATAATTTGTTCTGAGTAAAGCTACACAATTTTTAAGTATGTGTCCTGGTGATTGTTTTTCTTCTTGACAGAATCTAAATGTATCCATATTCTCCATTTCCACTGCTTTAAATGATCTTTTAGCCGGCAGTGTCCATTGATAAAAGGAGATAAGAGGTGTTGGAAATTTTAATTTCATATGACGGTAAATTTAAAAGAAAATTTCATTGTTGTTGACGTTTTCAGATTGAAATAATATTCAGCAAAATTTTAGTTAATAATCATTTGAATATAGGGCTTTTTTTCAAAACTTAGGGAGGCTAGTAACGTGTAGGATTAATAAAAAAGTTCTTGTACAACTCTTATGGGTTGGTTAACAAAGATTATTCATTTAAATTAGGTGGAAGATTTTTTGCTGTAGTTTCATTCTAAAACAACTTATATATAATTTCAACTTTTTGGTAACTTGTTTTTTTTTTCCTTTGTTAAAATTAAATCCAAGGACCTAAGAAACTAAGTCAATATCAGGCATCAAATTTCTTTGTCAGTAGTTAAGAGTTTAAAAAAGTTAAATGCTTAATATTTCAACAAAGAGTAGAAGGCCAATTACAATTTATAGAAAATGATGTCAAGTCAAATATCATAGAAGATTTAGAAAAGTTTCTTCTTGAAATAAATTTAAGGAGAACGAATCCGAGGAAAAATACAAAAAAGAAGAATAACGAAAATAAACTAAAAAAATTGAGGAAAATTTTCAAAATTTTTACCAAATAAAATTGTAAACGACAGTAAAATTTATTTTATAAAAAAGAAAATAAAAAAATTTATTCATCTGTCAATAATTTAAATCGTTAATTTTATGAATTGGATTCACTTCAAATTTTTTATAGTTCTAATCCTTTGTATTGTATTTAATTTTTATTACCATTACAATACAAAAAGAAACCATTTAGTTAAATTTATTTAAATGTATATATATTTTTTTTTGTAGTTTTGCATTTTCTGGAAAAGTCCCATTTTCATTTTTCTTTAATAGGAAATTTTTTTTTTTTTTTAGTTTACTTTAAAAGAAAAACAATTTTCAATTCATTGGGTATTTGTTATAAACTTATAAAGGCGTACATCCTGACTGTAACTATATATGTAAAAGGAATTCTTGAATATAAAAAAAATAAATAAAATGAAAATGAAAAATTTTAATAGGTTTTACAGATTATTTATTAAAAATATTATGCAATCTAAAAATTTCATCATCTTAAAATTAAATTTAAATTTTTCTAAGCTAGTCGACTGCAGTTTTAAGACTGTTTATAATCCACTACTAGATTGGAAATTATTCCATTATAAGCAGAATCAGGCCAAGGTGAAGAAAATAATTTTGTTTATGTATGAATATGAATTATTTTTATATGGTAATGGTATAAAAGTAATAATAGGCATAATAGGAAAATACTGTTTGTAACCGAATCCTTTAATCCAGGATTGAAACTCGAGCTTTAAACTAACAGAACTACGGTGTAAATTATTCAATGTAAATAACATAATCAGTTCACATAACACATTCATAACACATCAGTTCATTTTACATTGTAATATAAGAATTTAACTATAACTTTTAACCTTTATACCTTTTCTAAAGATTTGGATGTAATATGATCGAAGGTTCTGTAATGATTAGCAAATTCTTACTTTTTTTTTGCTGTGGTAGGTGAGAATCTTCGAAAGACGCTGAAGACAAGCGGTATCAACGTGTGTCATTACTTTAACACACTAATCATCACCTCATTTTTTGCCCAAACAATAGTTAGATCAAACTAAAGGTCCTATACTATTATTCTATTTATTGGACTTGTATGAAACATTTCTAAACAGTTCAAGCCGACTTTTGGTCAAAGAGGAAAGAAAAATAGAGAAATTTTCTTTATGAAAATTTACAAAATATTTAGTGTTGTCAAATAAATCAACATATAAAAGAAATGGGGTACCAAATTACATGACAGAGTTTTATTTAAATACGTAGGTACAAGAAAGAGGTTCTGATTAAATTAAAAAAATTCACTTTAATATTAAAAACATAATTAATTAGAATAAAGAAAATTTTAATTTTAAGGATTTTTCTGTAAAGGATAAAATTATAAAAGAATAATTGTTCAAAATATATAATGTAAATACATTTTCTAGCCTTTTTTTTTTATCGTATTTTAGAATTCGGTTTGAGATTTAAGTTAAAGAAATTATTGCATAATCGACTATCATTTTCTTATAGTATAAGTCTGGTATTGTATTTGTGTTTCAATTACATTTTATACATTTTATTTTTTATTTTTCTTTCAACATATTTTCTGTTTGGGTTTTTCTTTTTCTCTATGTTTTTGGTTCATTTGTTTTCATTTTTTTTTCAAATTTTTTTCTGTTATTTCTTTTAGATTCAGTATTTTATTTATTTTTTTTTTTTTTTTGTTTATTGCATCTTTTATTTCTTTTTTTCTTTTTCTTTGCCTTTATCATTTTCTCTTTCTTATTGTTACCCACTAGACAATAAGTTGTTTTAGTTTGGTTCAGTACAGTTTTTGTTTTGTTTCTTTTTCTTTAAAGCTTTAGTTTGTTCGTTTTCACTATACAAGGTTGGTAAACTTGTAACCAGAGAAAAAAAAAATAAAAAACAAAACAAACTATTGTTTTGCGTATAAAAGTGCAATATATTATTTTTCTTTTGGAGTTATGACTAAAAATTTTCTTTTACTGCAGAAAACAGAAAAAAAAAAAAAAATTGTTCATGTCGGTTTCAGTTATTTCAAATGATTTTCTTTTATTTTTTATTTTTTACTAAATTTTTTTTTTTGTTTTTTCTATACCAGTTATATTTTATGGTGTTTTTCCGGCAATGAATTTCCTTCTTTAAAAGAATTACAAAGTTTCTAATTTTTTTTTTTTTTTTGTATTTGTCTTCAGGTTTTGTTATTTTGAAGATCATTTTTTTTTTTTTACAAAAGTGTATTTGAAGTAGTATTGAAAATGAAAAGAAAATATATAGTTATATTATAGTAGAATATTTTATAGATCTTATTTTTAAAAAATCTACTAAATTTGAATAATAGTTAGGGTGTGTATATAAAAATGACGGGATTTTCAATTTTTTAACGATAAATAGTTAATTAATATAAACGTTTAAAATTGTTAGATCTATTGTCGAAGTCATCAATATTTTATTTTTAATATTTAAGATATGAATGTAATTTTTATTATTTATAATAGTATTAAATATCACATATTTATTAAATTTTAAATTTTGTGTAGGCACTCTTACCTATCTAAAACATTAAAGGACATTTCAAAAATTTAAGAGATTTGATTTCAAAAAAAAATTTTTGTTTTTGCCTTTGCCTTTGTAAATTGTAACTGGTAGATTTACTATCTACATCAGTATCACTTATTTTATTGAATTAAGCCTCTTCTCAAAAATTTTCAACATACAGCCCCTTAATAGATACCAAATAGCCAATTCTACCAAATAAAAATTCCCAGATGGTTTAGAATTGGTCCTTCGATGTGAAAATTAAATTACAAAAATGTGGAACATGTTTATATCAAAATTTCTTCTGTCAGTAATGTCCCGTTACTACAATTTCCATAAATTCAAAAAGGAAGCTTTTTAGTTTCATTTTTAATTTACTCTTAAAATTTCATTTTACATCCTGTTCACTTTCCGTTCTTCCTCTTACATTTCCTTAAATCTATATTAGTATAAAGAAATCCGTTCTTAGTCTTTAGCTATCGTCTCACAAAATAAAAATAATGTAAAAGTAATTGTGCAATGACATTTTCAATTCGAAACTGAAACCTTTAAGTAGTTAAATCTAAAACACTTAAGATTGATGTGAGTTATAAATATTCCTGGTCAGAGATAAAAAAAAACAAACAAATATTTAAAGCTTATGAGTAGCATTTATTAAAAGTGTAATAGAACAAAAGATTATAACGGTACTGTATATGGCAACTCTTAGTTTACTATCAAAAAAAAAAAAACTTATAATAGAAGTCTATACATATGTATATATGCATAATAAGTTTATATTAATATTAAGTACCTATAAGATAAACGTGACTAACAGTAAAAATGCATAGAAAACTGTTGAAATTGAAAAATATTGTACTTATAAAACCGTTACGCGACTTACATGTATATTTAAACACCTTTTTTTTTATATTTGTTATTACTGTTAATTTAAGTAATGTTTTAGATTTAACAGTATTGTTTTTTTTTTTAGTTTCTGTTATTGTTACAAAAGTTGTTACTGTGAAGAAATCGGAAAATGTGTTCTGTTTTTTTTGTTTTTTTATTTTTTTTTTTTGTACTGGTTTCCGTACGATTCGTTTGTTTTTGTTTTTTTTTTTTTGTCAGTATTGGTTTTAAATAACTGTAGTATTGTGCAATATTATAAAAAGAAGTTTTTAAAGAAAAAGAAGTTCTTATTTTAACACCTGAACAAAATATTGAAAAGTTTTTCCTGTTGTACTTGTAGTAATATGGTATGTTTTTGGTTTTTTGTAGGAATAGATTTTAAAGAAAAAAAAATAGTTTGTAGTTTGTAAATAACATGTTTGTGTTTGTGTAATAATTTGTTTTTTTTTTCCAATATCTATGAAAAGTAATAGGTACTCAAAATACTTTTTTTAATAACTGTTTATTTTAACATTTATATGAGGTTTTCTGAATACTGAAAGAAGACTTTCAAATTAATACTAATTCAAATTGTTTCATAGTTTGCGCAGTAAGTATCTTCCTGCCTTTCTGATGCAGAAACTGCCTTTTTACTAAATGATGAAATTTCTATTTCGAAAAGACATTCAAACAAATTAAATTGAAAATAAAATACTACTATTCTGTTTCCCATTTATACTCTAGTGAATTCTCCAAATTAAAATATAAAAAAAAAATTTAAAAATAAATAAAATTACGAAAACTTTGAATAGAAAATAATTGTTCCATTCCCATGTTGAACCGCTACACAAGAATAAAATAGGTCTCCGTATAAACACATAAAATATTGGATTGACGGAGTCTTTGGTAATTCTTTAAGCAAGAAACAAAATTCGTTTTAATTAAAATGATTTTTCTATAGCTTTTGTGGATCGAATCTTAAAATGAATGAGAAGCTGTAGAAATAAAAACATAACGCAAAATATAAAAGAGATAAAGAATTATTAAGATGCCCTTATTTAACAAAATCATTACTTATATAACATGTTTAATCGTACAGTGAGATCTCAAATGTTAAAGTAAGTACTTGAATGTAATTCGAACTGAAATTGATATTGTGTTATTACTTTTTCAATGCGCCATCTACTAACGGATACAAGAAGAAGAGAATAAATCGTTAATCGAAATCTGTTAAAAATTTTTTTTTTTTGGCCGGAAATTCTTTACTAATAGATTGTTTTGTATTAAAAATTCCGTATATATCTTTAACGCCTTACTTCCCGGAAAAATAACAATTTATGTAATATTGAATGTTTTTTTTTTTTTTTTTTTTAGTAAATTATTGTTGTTTACATTTTAAATGTTACGTGTTACATGTTACATGTGCATACTTAGTTTGCGTTTTCTTGATAGTTTAATTATAATCATTATATGATAGAATTTAAGAACAATAAAAGTAATTAAATTTAAATTTTTAAATCAGATATCTATTATATATGGTAGTACATAATTTTCATGATTTTTTTTTTATTTTTTTTTATTTTTTGCGAATGATCTCTAAGATATACCCGCTTTTTATACAAATACATTGAAATAATTGAATTGAAAGACAATGTTTTTGCTTATTTACCATTTAATAGGATATTTGGTTTCATGTTTGTTTTTAGAATAAATGTCTTTGAAAATTAGTAATCAATCGAGTGGAAATAATATTAAACATAGAATGAAAAAAATTTCATTCTTCATAAAGCACAAGAATTTATTTATTTTTTTTTGTTATTTTTCTTAAATTGCATAAATTTGTAAATCGGAAATATAATGAAATTCTATATGAATTCTAAGAATGGTACAAGAATTTCCATCGTCATTTGCTACACAAATTATAAATTATAAATATGGAAAATTTGTGTTTAGAACAAAAAAAGGTTTTTGGAGTTTTTGCATCGTGTCGAGTTGTACCCATTTAAGTTATCTGATTTCTATAAAGTTTCTCATTAAGTTGTTTTATTTAGTTTTATTTCTTTTTAAAGCTAAATATTAAGTTCTAGAGAAAAACAGGGAAATTTTTAGGTCAAAGAAATTTTGATAATATACTAGGGAAATATAACAACGGTATTATTTCTCTTCGATTTATATTACCTGACAATTTAACAGTGGCTGATTTTTAAAAGTGACATCTCTTGATAGATACTTAAAGTAAATTTGTTCCTTTTAAACTAGTAGTACTGGTACAGGGTAATTAAGAACTAAACTTATATATATTTTATGTGAGAAAAAAATTTGGTAATAGTATTTCTCTAGAGCTGATTAGTATAGTGTTACATGTTTCTTCTTTTCGCCAATTTTTTCAATTTTACTTTTATTTACTTTGATATTCAGGAATTTTAAAGTTAATTTTTGTTTAAAGTAAATTATTACTTGGAGTTTATATGGAGTTTACATTTTGAATCATTAGTGACCTTGGTTGGTTGGCTCTTTATATTACCAAAAAAAAAGTTGATAATAATGAATAAAAAGATGATAATGTTTTATTCAAAATACAAAAGTGTCATAAGACATCATACAAATATACAATTTTTAATAAATTTAATAGAATATAGGTCCGGACAGACATCTTCTTCTATATAATTTTATTCTTGATATTTTTGTAAATAAACCTAAAATCAAAAAAAAAAAAAAATTAACATAGAGAAAACTTAAAGAAGAATAATAAAAAAGAAAAGAAAAAGACAAAGAAATTGGTAATACCTGAAGAATAAGATTCTCATCAAAAATACTATGCATATTTTCATTTTTTTTTTTTATTTGAAATTTTTCTTTTGAAACTAATATAAATTCAAGTAGAAGATTTCGTTAACTAACTATTCAACTGTAAAGATAATGGTCAAGTGAAAACATAAAATAACTAATAAAGTAACGATTTTATTATAATGTTCATAGGTTTTATATACATACAAATGCTAATATTTTTATATTTATGATAAAAAGTATATATATGTAGATATATATATTTATTGTAATATAATAATATTGAATTTTAATAGATGTTTTAGGCGTTTTTAATGAAGTCCAGTTTTAATATCTTTGTAAGACACTTTTCATCAAATTGTGTATCTTTAGATTTTTTGTTTTTTTTTTGTAAGAACTTAGAAACCTATTTAAATGTTAATTTTTTTTTTTTTTTTTTGTTAAAGAAAGGAAAACAGTGATGCTTTTAGTGCGTTTATTTTGCAATAGGAAGAAATTACTAAAAAAATTTTATTGTAATTAAAATGAGTAGGAAAAATTTAGTATTAAAAAATAATTGGTTTAAAATTTACTTTTTAGTTGTTGTCTGAATAGTAAAATTTTATTTTACATAATTGTAAGGTAATAAAAAATTTAATTTTCTAATGTTTTTTTTAATTACTTCCAATCGATGCAATGCCGAAATGTTTTGTGCTAGGTGTTATTTTCAGGCTGTGGATTCTGTTGTTAGCAAATAGTTAAATTTCATTTTAATTAAATTTTTAATCATGAATTGTCTAGAGTTTTGTTTTAATAACTTCGACTGGATGCAGTGTAGGAAAGTTTTTTTTTCAAGGATTCGGAAATTCGGTTGCACGTCGCGTTTATGCAACCTTATCCCTGTAGATCCCAAAAGTTGGTAATTCATTTGTGTACGATATAACAAAATTCAAGAAGAACATTAATATCCTTCTTCATAATAACTATCCAAATTTTTCCCTTAATCCGCAATAATCCTTATTATGCCAAACCTAATTTCTTAATAATCTTTTCCTCATCCTTTTTTCAAAACCAAACTGTACATTATATTATTATGTATTAAAGGATTCATCCTAAAGTTTGGTTTTAAAGATGGTGGTTTTGGTTGGTTAAAGTCCAACACTACACAGAGGAACCTCGTGCAGTTCCTTTGAGTGACTTTCGATATTTTCCACCGTCCCTCGTAAAAAAAGCCGTTGTCTTGAGACTGAAAAGTTTAATGTTTAATTTTTTTGGTTTGGAAAAGAAATTTTATTTTCAATTGAAAAGAATTTGTAAAATGCAGCCTTTGTTTTCTGTCAGATAATTCGAATTTCCGTATATATAGGAGGTCCGTATATATTCCGTAGTTAAGATGCTTCAATATCATGAGTTAGCATGAGTTAGCATTTATTTGGTTTTGTATATCTTAAACTTTGTGCATCTTACATTTTATGTTTTAGGTTTCTATCAATCCAGATTGAAAATGATAAATTAAATTTAAAAACTTATATCAAGGGGTACACCCCTGAATTTTATATTTTCAATGTATATTATTGATTAGATTTATAATTTGAAGAAATTTTCTAAGTATTTTAAAATATTTCTTTGATCATTACAATGGAAATCATCGAAGTTTATGCTATGTAATTTTCCAATTATGTAAATTATATAATGCATATAAATATTGTACATACAAACATATTAGATATATGTATATGTTTTTGTAAAAAGTATATATACTACAACAAGAAACTTATTATTATTGTTAAGTACAAAAAAAAAAAAAAAAGTAAAGAAAAAAAAAAGATATTTTACCACAATCTTGGTAAAATTTATGTTTTTGCATAGGAAAATTTATGCTTGATAATGGCAGGTGTGCAAAATCTTTATATAGACTTAATAGAAGAGTCAATAAAATTGATTTTCAATCGAATTTTTATTTTATTTTTTCTTTTTTTTTTTGTGTGTGTGTTTTTATACTTTTATAATAATTTTTAAAGTAAATAAATTTTCATTTTATGTATTGCTATCAGCGATGTACTGGAAAGGAAGAGGAAGATTGTTGATAATAATAATAGAAATAAAGTATATATAAGATATCTCTATAAAATTGAACAAAATAAAAAATTTTTTTTTTTTTAAATTAAATAAAAACTATGCCAGAAGTGTTCTAGATGAATTATTTTAATAATAATAGAGAAAATTAAGTAATATTGAAATATTATTTCTTTTTTTTGCATTTTGTATATATATACATACATATATGTATTTTATGACTGTAATAACAAATTCTTGGATATAAATCATACAAAAAAAAAAAAAAACCAAAAAAAAAAGGGGAAAATTCGACTTAAAATAAAAAATATTATAACGGGTTATGAAAAGTTGTCCTACTTTTTACTTCAATTCTTTTTAAAGAATTTGATTTTTTGTTCTTTTTTTTTATTTTTAATTTGTTTGTTCGAATGTTCATTGGTTTCGATTAAAATTTTTAGAAATCAAAAATAAAATTAGAAAAATTTAATGATATTGATATGATTCGTAATGGTTTTTAATAATCTTTTTAAAGTCTTAAAAATCTTAAGTAAGTAAAATTTTTATATTGAAGAACCATGCCTCCTAATGAAATAATTGACATTAATTTATAATATATACGTATAGTTCAAATTCCTAAATGCCATAATTCAGTATATATGAAATATCGTTTGTGACTCGAACATTCCTAATCTTGAACCATCTTCAACCTTGTATTCTTTGAAAAATATTGGAGATGTATACATTTTCAATTTACAAAGGTAGGTTGAACGTCTATACATCTTCGGTCATCGTTTTCTGATAAACCTGATTTCACTAAATCTGATTTTACCTTCTAACATACAGTATCTTCTCTTTTCCGAATAGTACAATATACCTTTTTTACTTTAATAAAAAGAAATTCCACTTCAATTGCAAGTATTTTCATTTTAAGTGCAAGCATTTCCTTCTCAAATGCAAGTTTTCCTTTTTAATATCAAGAATCTCCGTTTCAAATGCAAGTTTTAAAATGATATTCAAAGCTTTCACTGCTTGCTATTGCTATTCAAATATTTGCCTTCAAGAAGGAAAACTTGTATTTGAAAAGGAAATACTTGCTATTAAAAAGTAAAACTTGTATTTAAAAATAAAATACTTGCAATTGAAGTTGAAATCTTTCTTATTAAAGTAAAAAAAAAAATAGAAGTTAATGTCTTTTAACCTATTGTTTTGTCAAAAATAGATGGTGCTTAGTCGATTAAAATTCCACATGTTGATAAAGAAATTGTGCTTATAGCTGATTAGCTGATTCTTTAGCTGTTTCTTTCGATGATTCCAACGTACCCTCGTAAAAAAATGTATATATGAATCTTTTTATTTTTTTTACCAATCCTCCCGTCTAATGGTTTAGCTTAAACGACACTGATATGGAAATGATTAACTCTTCAATTCTATGGTGTCAAAGTTCATTAAATGCTTTAATTTATTTATTTAATTTTATATTTATTATCTATAATCTGGGAAGAATTTGAGCCTATGTACCAATTCCGGAATCATACCGAATGCCTATCAAGGTCTGAGTGTAACTTAATTAAAATTAAAATTTTTGAAAAATGATTGCATATTTATCGGAGTTTTGTTTAATTTTTTTTTACCTATTTGCAATATATTATCACAATAACGATGCAATTTTTCTTTTGATAATGATATTAAAATTAGTTTATTTTAAAAAAATTTTTACAGTTATTTTAGAGAGTAAAAAAAGTAAAAAAAAAAAAAAAAAAAAGTGAATTATTTATGTACCCAGTACAAGTATGAAGAAGTTTTTATGTTTTATATAAAGTTTTATAAAATTTTTTTTTTACTTCATGTACTAGACTTTAATTACAATTTGTGTTACTATATAAAGAATAAAGTTAATTATAATGAATAAAAGTTCAATTCAAATCAAGTTTTATACTGATTTAATTATTAGTTATCTAATGAGATATATTGAATATATATATATATATATATATATATATATCAATATATGTAATTAATTATATTTTATACATTTGAAATTATATAAAATAAAATATTATTTTATATAAATGTATATGTATATATTTTTAAGTACATTGCTATGTATGTATATATGTTGTACATATATATTTGATAAATTAAAAATTAGGTTCTTTTGTATATTATGTTAATCCTAAAATAAAATAATTTAAAGTATGCCATAGGTTGTTATTGTTTTTTTTTTTTTTGTATTTTTTTAATATTTAATATTTCATCAATTTTACAATTTACTTCTACGAATTAATTAAAAATGTTATAAGGGCTTAAAGGATTTTTAATAAATATGTAAATTTGTTATTATATAACCATATTGTGATTATTAAAAAAAAAAAATATTAACATATATCATGTATGAAATGTAATAAATTTGATTTTTACACTTTTTCTTATTCAGGATTCAGTTCTTTTTTATGTTTCTTAATAAAAATTGAAAAATGTTTAATTATTTTAAAAATTAAATCCATTTTCTTTACAGTTTTATATTGAAGATGTTTTATAAATTACATTTTGAAAAATAAAGGTTGTTTTACACGAATAAGAATTTTCTTCAAACAAAATTTTCCAATTCTGGAGGAAAAACTTTTAAAAACAGGCAAAATGCATGTGCATGAAGAAAATGGAACACATATATGTATTTTGCTATTGTTTGATGACAAATTTTAAAGTTTAAGATTTAAATCCAAAAATAGTTCATTTAAAAGCTATGGTCTCAAATTTTGAATACTTTAGAATTTATGTTAGCTGAAATGCAATTGTCGATGCAATTATGACTCACAGAATATATTATACAACTCAGATGAAGAGAAGAACTTTAAGGCTATGAATAAACTAGCGACAGACAAATAAATTTCAAAATTTTGCGAGCCCTACGAATGTTTGTTTCCACGCCAACAAAATTCATTTTTAATTTCTTATTCTGTGATGGGCAAAAAATTAATTTTGAATTAAATTAGGAAAAATCTGGAAAAAAAAATTTTTTTGGTCAAAACTATTTTTTTGGAACTTTCCAGATTCCATATACATTTCTAATTATAAACTTTGAATTTTGTACATATGAATATTTTTTTTTTTAATGCATTTCTCTGCCTTGGATAGGAAATTACACAGCCTTTCCTGTTCAGGCGTGGCGGTAAATGTTGTAAGGGGGAATAACTCTTACGACGTGTGTGGGATCCGAACCCACACTCCCTCGGTGTTTACAGCGTATTTTATACGCTCTTATCCACTAAGCCACCGAAACCCCTCATATGAATATTATAAAACAATATAAACATTTTTTTTTTTTATTTTATTATTTATTTGGGCAGGCCAAATTTGATTTAAAAAATTAAGTAAAGCAAAAAAAAAAACAAGCATCCGTATCTAATGCCAAAATATATTAAGCCTTGTTTTATATTTCCAAAATATTCATATACTGGCATAATAAATAAAA
The DNA here is from genome assembly GCA_947095535.1 of Poecilobothrus nobilitatus. NCBI lineage: Eukaryota > Metazoa > Arthropoda > Insecta > Diptera > Dolichopodidae > Poecilobothrus > Poecilobothrus nobilitatus. Next base: position 83,628,013 of record OX352774.1, on the reverse strand, counting down.
ACTTTTACGTAGTACATGTAGGATATAAATTATTCAAGAATAAAACAAATACAGAAAAGATCGAACTAGATTGTTACAAAGGGAAGATACTCTAGTATGGTGACAATTCACGATTAAGTATCAAGATGGCGTACAAAAAATAAGTTAAGGGAAAAAGAAAGGGGCGATGGTCGGGAATGAAGAAATATGATAAGGTTTTTTACTCGTCGTCGTTTACAATTTTTTAAATCTGACTTTTATTTTCTTATAAAAATTTTGTCTACGAATTATTTTAAACATTTTCTACTTTAAATTTAATAAAAATTAAATTAAATAAATTTTTTTATAAATTTTTATCATTCTTAAAAAAAAATTTTTCCAAAAAAAAATATAGTATGTACCTACCAAAAAAAAAACCAATTTTTTTTCTTGAAAATTTAAAAAGAATTTTTGCTTGGCAAAAAAAAAAAAACAACTCTTCTATATTTTGAAAATTTACTAACATACTATAAAAAAAATAAGGAGAAATTCTTCAAAAAACAAAAGAAAAAAAAACTATTACTAGCAAAGAATTTTTTAATTAATTTGAAATTCGAAGAACTTTTATAAAAAAATTTTCTCATTAAGGTGCCAAAAAAAAAAAAAAAGAAAGTAATAACAAAAATTGTCGTTTTAAAATAAAAAGTTATCGATTTAATAAAATTAACCGTCAATTTTAAATGTTTTTCAGTTATTTTACACTAAGTCTTTTTTTCATGAATCAGGATCAGGATCCGGATCAGTATCACAGGAGGAAATTCCCCTGCCACATAAATGTGACTAGAAAATTACACAGCCTTTCCTTTCCAAATGTGGTTGTAAATGTTGTAAGGGGAAATTATTCTTATGACGTGTGTAAAATTCGAACCGACATTTCCTCAGTGTTTACATTGTATTTTTAACGCTCTCAAACACTAGACCACCGAGGCCCCTGAAGTAAAACTATTAATTAATAGCACCATAAATTAATTGTTAGTCCTTAAATTGAACTTCGGAACATGGTTCAGAAGTATAATTCTTTTTATTTTAATTTTTAGTTTAGTTCCTCTACAATGCTTATTTGTTCAAAATAATCGCAACACTTAAACTACATGTAACTATAAATTTCGATAAGTAAAAAACATATAAATAAATTTATATAATAAATAATTTTAATTCAGTCCTTATAACTCACAATACGATAAATGGTAAGATTGTGTTGGTAGTATACCAGAAAGTCTATAGATCTATATATTTTTTTTAAAGTGTTTAATTTGTTTTTCCGTTTTTTTTTTACATTACATTTAGTTTTATGTTATGTAAAGCGATGAATTTATTCTGTTTTTCATTTTTGACTTATATGTATGTGTAATCAATAAAATAAGTTTTGCAGTAGCTTTTTAATGTGATCATTAAGTTGGAAGTTTTCGTTATTATCAATTAAATAAATAAATTCTTTGCACATGAAACATTAAAATGAAGGATTGTCTCAATCCAAAGATAAAAGCCTCTTTATAGTCTAGTTTGATTATAGAAACTATTACAAGAACGGAATTGTTTCAATTATTGCTAATTAATTTTAATTGCGAAAAAAAAAAACAACGAAATAGGAAAGAAAATATTCATGAATCCACAAAGGGGTTAACACTTACAAAAAAAAAAAAAAAAAAATTATAAAATCAATAATTTTTCCATTAAAGAAAATAAAAAAACAACAAAAAAAAATGTAACAAAATATTGAAAAACCATCACATTAAGTCAGGGGAGGACAGTAAATGTTTGTTTGTTTTTTTTTTCTTCTAATTTAATCTTTCACCGTCGTTTTTTTTTATTTTTTTTATTTTGTGATGTCACTAAACTAAATAGTATACACAATTTAATAACACTGTGTTGAATCTGTTAAAAATGTATAACTGTATGTAAATATTATCCATATATACATAATATTTGTACATAGTATATTAATATATTAAGATTTTTTTCTAGAATACAGACATTAGTGCGCTCATTTCATTATTTTAAAAAGGTTTTTAGTTCTATATATTTGTATGCATGTATGGTATGCACAATATAGGATTCAATAGAAACGTTGTTTTGTTTTTTTTTTTGCAAATATACATAATATGTAGTTGCAAGATTTAATTGCAAAATTGTAAACAAGCTTTAAAGAATTCTGCTGAGATCAACATATTAATACGTTTCTAATTCTTTAAGCGTTTAGTTATTTCCATTTTGATTATTAAATTAGAATTTTTTTATTGTTCATTCATTCTATTTATTATTTTATGTTGTTAGTCTGTCGCAAAAAGATATGGAATAAAATTTAAACATTTATCTGGAAAATGTATAATGTTTAAACCCAATGAACCTAAACTCTGTTATAGTTGAACGAGGAAGTTTATGAATGTTTATTAAATAAATATTTGAAAATTATCGGTTATTATGATTGAAAAGTATAAGTCTGATAATAGCTTTAAAGCCCGCCCTAAGTTTTCAAATAAAAAAATGTAGTGTAAAGTCGTTTGTTATTAACATTTCCTTTATCATAGATCTCAAAAAGTATTCAGTTATACATCATAGTCGAATTTATTCAAACTCTGTGTTAAAATAATTGTAAATAATAATTATAAACATAAAAAAAAGGAAAGCTCTTGAAATGTTCCCAATGAATTCATATAGAGTTAGAATTTATGACTGGAGAAATATTAAGGTAAAGGAAATTAATTCTGAGCATCTCAATTTCACAAACAAAAAAATAAATAATTTGCCGGGAATATACTTAAATGAAGGTATGTAATCCCAAATGTAAATACAGTAAAATATAGAGAAATGATATGATGAAAAGAACATTTAAAAAAAAAACTCAGCTTGATCTAAGATACATGTAAATTGTATTCTATCCGTGAATCCAATATCTCAATTTGAAATAAAATAATGATTTACAATTAAATTCTCAACCTATCTGAGTATATGTCACGAAACTATCGTCTTATGCCAAAAACATTCATTTAAATATTATTAAATCATTTTAAAATAAGATATTAAGAAATGTGTAAGTAATTCTCTACAGTATTTTCGATATAGTGACATCCGCCGTGATCATAAAATTTCATATGAAGTTAGTAGTGAAATTAAAAAAATTGGATCGCAAAAATAAAGTTCCTTTGCGGCAACATATAAATGTCGAGGCTTCTTAACTTCAAGACATCAGAAACTCAATTAGAAGCTTAAAAACTTTTCGAGTTTATAACAAAAACACTAAAAAACTATTGGGTTTATAGTTTGATTGAAACCTTAGTCGTCTGCTCTGGAAAAATTTCTAATTACTCTGAAGATTAGTTTTAATTGAGGAGCAGTATGGTTTACAGGGTAAAAATCTATCATAGAATGTCTATTTACGGGTCTTATTGTATGTTTTAAAGATTCTGCCAACCTACGTAAAAAACAAAAAAAAAACAAGAGCTAGTTTAAAAAAAAATCAAAGATTTAAAGTGATCAATCGAAATGATCTTTTAGTTAGCAATAATTAGGTAATTAATTGATTATTTATCAAAAATAGAAGGAATAAGAGGTTTATCATAGAAAAAAAAAATGATGTCTTCCTAACAGACAAAAAACAGTTTAGTTTAGCAAAGTAAGATTTGAGTTCAAGTTTAGTTTTATGCATTCGGCCTATTATTAGTTGCCAACATTCGTACACCGATTCCACCGTGAAAAAATCACCATAATTTGAAAGTACAGTTAACAATTTTTTTTTAAAATAAAAATTAAAATACTGTTATTATATCTACATTTAAAATTGAACTCTTTTGTTTGGCTAGATTTGATTTATTTTTTTTTTGTTTTTTATTTTTTCCATTTTCATAAGATTCAATTCAAAATTATTTCCTGCAGTTAAGTGGTACTGGATACAAATCTATACAAATGTATTTTTTTTTTTTATATAAATGTAACAATTATGAGCATATGCATGTAATGAAATATATATACATATATATATGTATGTTCATATAAAATATTTAGTTTTTTAATGATATTTATGATATGGTATAATCATATATTTTGTTGCATTAAAAATTATAAACGCCGGATTAAACTTAATAATAATTCATATTATAATATATATACATACGTATAATATATATATATATATATATAATATATGTACATATAATACATAAAAAACATACACAAGTACTGTATATATATAATTAAACAACCATATTATATACATACATACATATTTTAATATGAAATATTAAGGATATAAGTTAAAAATGGATCATATTATGCTCATATTTGTATATATGCACAATATACATATATATAACAATATACAATTTATATAAGTATCTTATATGTTGGGTGTTATTATAGGGTTCGGTGGTTTTTTAAATGCGTATACTTCTAATGAAGACATGAATAACAATGGTTGTTGGTAATAAAAAAAGATTCGTTAGATTGCATATATTTAGTAGTATATAATATTATATACATATATATATATATTTGATAGCATACGTTAACATAAAAATAATTTAAAAAGAAAAACAAAAAAAATATAGTTTTCCTTAGGGCTTACTATAAAATTTATATGTTAGTTTTGGTTGTATTATACCTGACAGTCTCGTTTAGTTTAATTTTTTTTTTTTTATTATTATTATTTTTTTGTGAAAAATTGTGGAAAACTGGTTGAACATTTAGTAAAATATGCTACTATATATATATACATATCTATGTAAATCTATGTATCTACGTAAAAAAATATTCAGAAATTTGTATTGTTTAATTTTTTTTTTATTTTTTATTTTGTTTGTAACTTGGTTATATTTTATAAAAATGTAGATTTAAAGTTATTCACGAGTATAGTTACTATAGAAGTCACTTACTATATACATATGTGCATGTGAACGATGTGGAAAAAATATATTTTTTCAATTTTATTTCCTGATAATTTCCATCAAATTTTCTAATTGATTATAATGATTTTCTTATATTCTTTGAAATGCATAAAGACTTAAATCATTAATACTTTTCATAGACAGATTGAAAAAAAAAAAAAAAAATGATTACCAAAGGTGGTGAAAAAAAAAACCATAAATCTAGAAAAATTCTTATTTCAAAAGGAAAATAAATGAAAAGATGTAATATGTATGTGTATATATATATTTTATAATAAAATACACCTGTGAGATTATAAATAAAACAAAATTTTCTAATTGAATTTTCAAGTTTGTTTATATTGAATATAAGTATTAAGAATAATTTCTTAATAATTAATTACAAAATATATATATAATAATTGTAACCAGGAAATTGATAACTCTACAAAAAAATATAATTTTATAATATTTAATATAATTATTTCCTTTTTTATTATATAGTGTAATCAAATATAGATATACTTTTATATAATATAAAACTTTAAAGTACAGAAGATTAAAATATTCAATTTAACTGAATGTAATTTAAAGAGTATTTATTTAAAGTGATTTTATATATATAGTTCTATTCTTTAATATTAAGAAATAGACTGATTTAGTTTTTATTTTTTAATTGATTCACATATGAAAACACAGAAAAAATCAGTCTATATTGTTTGTCTATATTAAGCGAATGAGAACTTGAACCTATATTATAAAAGCGTTAAGGTTTTTTTATTTACACAACGGCGTGATATTCCTATAACGAAAAATGTTTTGACCTCAATTCCTTAACCTCAACTCTGAAATATCACCTAAAATCTTGAAAATAAAAATTGTCATAATTCATCCTTTTCTTTCATAAATCGATACTGATGTAAATTATGTGTTTCAATATCATCAGTTCTAAATCATCAAGGCTCTCTATATCATTAATTCCGTTGAAATTCCTTTAAAAAGCAGTTAAGTTAAGTTAGTATATGCTTACTAAATATTATAGCATTTCTATCTATCTGACAATAGTTGATGAATTGATGAATCCAAAGTAATTTTTCGTAATCTTGAACTTTAGGATTGTAATTTTGAACTATTGGTACGTATATAATGCATCCTCGCTGTTTAGTTCTAGCTATAATCTGTTCTTTGCTAGCTCTAATTTTTATAATTACTTTAATGTTTATAAATAAATATATACAGTAAAATGATTTAAGAAACAGGATTAATTTATATGAATTAAATCTCAAAATCTCAGAGATTTAAAATTAAAATTTCAGACCAATAAATAAAAAAATCAAAGTTAAAGTTTATGTTTATTCAAAATTATAATTAATTTCTTTTTTTTTCTTCGCACTCCTATAATGAGCATAGGGCATACACTAAGTTTATGTTCATTTATTATTCATATTTGACTAAGCTTCAGTTTCTATAGAAGAAAAATCTAAAAAAAATTTATATATAAAATTTATATATAAAAAGTTTTAGAGACAGTTCGGAGTAAAGGCAGATCTGTTACAAAAATAGTATACTTATATGGTAAGATGTTTCTCAATAACAAAAGAAAACTAAGATATTATTGCAAAGTTCTATTATTTTCTTTGGTTAATAGTTATACATATTATATTTAATTTTTCCGTATCCACAATATTTAGAGTATCTTTTAAGTTTTTCTATCCACATTGCAGAAAACAAGTACATATTTCTTAAATTTTACTTATATATGATAATACTTTTTATACTAGAGATTAACATTTAAAGCGTTAATGCTACTTCGGCAAACTTTCCTTGTAAAAAAAACTTTCATAATTATTATTTCTATGTCAAATTTTATTCTTTCTCTAACAATTTCCTTCTTAAATTTTCTTAGCTTGATAATTTACATATTATTATTCTCAGTTTATTTATAGTTATCAATTTCCAATCTAATATCATTACAATCTTATATTTTTAATTCTAGATGTGTTTGAAAGTTAAATTTTGCATTACCTATACTCTCTAAATTTAATTTAATTTCAATGAATTTTAAATACAACCTACATAAAAAAAAAAATTTTTTTAATTATTTTAAGAAAAAAGAAACAATAAAGTAAAAAAAAAACCATCTATAAAAATAGAATGATTGCCCTCTTTTTCATTCCATAAAACAAAAACCATGCAAAAAAAAAAAAAAAAGAGTAGCCTTCAAAGTAATATCAAATCAATTTCATTGACTTTGACAAAAGATTTTAATACCTTTAAAATTCCAATTTCTTTAATTCAATTTTTTTTTTTGTACTTTACCTTTACAAATTTTACTCTATAATAAAAAATAAAACTTTCCTAATTATTTTATTTTTTTTTTTTGGTGAAAAAAAAAAAAAAAATTTTTAAAAATTCAATTTTATTATGCAAATTCATTTTTTCAGGAAAACAAAAACCTACTCTATATTATAGTATCTTAAGATATAATTTGTTTTTGATGCGTACTAAAAAAAAAACCAAAAAAAAAATAAAAAAAATTCCAATTAAGTTTCAAGAACAAATTAAAGAAAAATAAATAAAAATGGAAATAAATGAAACTCCTCTTGATACCTAATATTCTATATTTTGTGTATATTATATACTACCAAAGCTACTATTATTCATATTCTTTATAATATTATTATTTTTTTTTTTTTTTTGTAAATTATAATGAATTTATGTATAAGAAAAACCTTGAACTTTTCTTTTTCACGATATTCCTGGTCTCATGATTAAATCATCTTTTAAGAAACTCCAAATAAAAAATATTGGTAACCTTCCATTTTTTTCTTTTTTTTTTTTTGTAGATTAATATACAGTTTTTGTATACTAAAAATTTATTTCTTTTCAGTATTTTCATCTTTTCTGTTTTTTTTTTTTTTTTTGTTTTTTTCTTTATAACAATTTAATTTATTATTTTTTTTTATTTAAAGTAAAATTAAAATAAAAGTTATAGGTACGTACTGTACAGACATCCCATTTCTTTCCGAAGTAAAAAAACAAAAAAAAAAAAAAAAACAATAAGCTGATATGTCCTCTAAATATGATTTTGTTAAAAATAAAAAAAAAAAACTAAAAATTTTAAACTCTGTGAAAAATATTACATTGGAAGATGATTTAAAGCTTAAAAAAAGGTATAGGTAAATTTTACTATATTTTCTTAAAAACAAAAAAAAAAAAAAAAAAATTGATAAGTTGTCTCTTTATGGGTAAAAAAAAAGCAAACATTGACGAAATGTTTATGTTGAGAAGAGAGGAAATGCCAAAAATAATCGTGATGAAAGAATAATAAATACATGAAGAATTTTAAATTAAGTGACATAAATATTTACTTTATTTTATCATTTTCTAATGCTGATGCCCATACACGGCAGAGTATGTTGTAAACTTGGTACACGGTCAGGTTTTAGAACCATACCACACACTTATCCAATCTATCATCCAACCATTGTAATTATATACTTTATATTTTTATTATTTTCTCAAATCAAAAAATCTCAATGTGAAAATGACATTTAAGTTGTACAACTTGCCCATACACGATACAACTCAATCACAAACCAAAGACTCCGCTCACAAAAAACCAAATTTTTTTGAAATTTATTCAACCAACTTTTCAACTATCAAAATGGTTTTACTTGCCTAACTAAACTATGCTACTTTTATGGTAGCTACTTTTATGCTACCCAAAATATGGTGAATTAGGCGAAATACTTCCAACAATTTATGTTGATTCACTCATATTAATTAGTTTTGTTGAGGCTTTAAAGGACTTTATCATCTGTTTAGGATAACTTTTTGAATTGAAATTTAATATTCTCTAGAGGCTTTGTAACTGTGATCTAGAATTTTAATTGAATAATGAGTCGAATGTATAAAACTGAGCTTGAACTCAAATTACACTTTTTAAAACAAAAACTATACCTGAACTTATAGTTTTGTTTGAAAAAGTAAGGTTTGAGTTTTCGCTAAGTTTTATGTATTTCAACCAATGACAAGAACCAGTAGAGGTAATAAGAACATAATGCTTGAGTCAGATTATCATCAACTATAGATAATATAATTTAAGATAATAAAATTGTATAGATGAAAATTTTGTATAAATGAAAATTTGGTCCCTTATTTTCATATCGAACTGTACAAAACAAAACGAGATTATAAATCTTTACTTCATTTTCATTTTACATTATCCATTTTACTTATGTATACCCATATTTACTCTTTGTAGTTTGAAATTGAAGTTCTTCAGGTACAATGTTTTAAAATATTTATTTTTGATTTAATTTTTTCTTTTTTTATTATTGTTAATTTTGTCTAATGTCGCCCGCCTATATTTAGGTTTTAGTTTTTATATAATTTTTTTTGTATTGTTTATAAAATTTGCTTTTAAATAACCTTGACTGTAAAAGAAAGATGAAATTTTCGCCTGAATATGACCCATAGTTTTTATTGTATGTTTGTTTATGAATTGTGCCTTTATTGCAATACTGAACTTCAACAACATTGCATAATTTTATAACTAAAGTTTGTTTTTTTTTTTTTTTAATTTTTTTTCTTAAGTAAACAAAAATTTAAATATAACGAAAATTGTAAGTGAAGCGTTTCCTTTTTGTTTTTTTTTTGTTCATTTATGTAGAAACAAAGCAAAAAATAAGAAAATTAAATTTAGATATTAAAAAATATTATGCAATGTTATGCCGTTAATAATTTAGGATTTACTTCATTACAATGTAATAAATAGTGTATAAAATATCTTTTAGCGGCTTTTTGAATTTAAACTTGTCTCAAAAAGTTAAATGGTTTCGTTAATTTGGTCTTCACAAAAGGTCTCCGCAATACGTTTTATAGCGTATATGTATTTCAGTTAAAATTTAATATTTGGGGTAAACACTTAATGATTAGGTAAAATTACTATAGTTTTTTTTCATTAATTTTCGGAGCATTCAGGGAGTTTGACTAGAACAGAATTGAAGTTATCACATATGCTGTTTGCCATTTTAGTTTAAATATATTGATAACGTCAAACATTCAGTTTCTTAACTATAATATATTAAAAAGTATAAGTATAATTAAGTGTATTCTTAAATTTTCTTTATCAATTTTCAATATTCAGATAACTACCTTTCTTTTTCAAGACCGCTTTGACTTTTCCTAGACGAATTAACGATACTTTTCTTATACCGCAAACACTAATATTTCTACTGTAATTGCTTTAACGAAGAAAAATTTCGTTTTTTCACATGGATTTTATATTTTATTGCTTTTTTTCACATGGATTATTTTCACAACTATATATTTTGATACATTAATGGTGAATTATGATTTAATTTTGTGAATAAATTTTTTTTTTTTATTTTCTTTTATTTGCAAACTTAAAAAGAAAGAAAAAAGAAGGCTTTAACAAACTAAATGCAGATTTTTAATGTTTAAAGCATTAAAACTATTAATAAGAAAATAATTAAAAAAAAAACAAACAAATATACTTAAATACAATTCGATGCTTTATGTATATATATATATAATATGTTTATACAATAATTACATATATATGTATACATACAACATATATGTATTGTGTACATAATTAATTTTAATAGAGCTTATGGTATCATTAAGTTCACAATGCCGTGCAGAAAAAAAAAAAAAAATATATGCAGTCAAAAACGATTACCAAGCATTATTATTTGTTAATATCAAGTTCAAAAACGTGAATTAAATCTGGTAGACGCATTAAATGTCTTTTTTTTTGTTTTTTTTTTTTAGATTTTTGTTTTGTAATTTTTTTAGGCGAATTAATTTAGTTGTTCCGTTATTATTATTATGTAGGATATTTTTTGTTGAAACATTTATTTTTTATTTTTGATTGTAGCAATTTTAGGTATAGTTTATAATATTTTCAATTTCTCTACTCTGAAAATCTGACATATCAAAAAAAAATTGAAATGTTTTAATAGTTTACGGCTAACTTTAATGTTATAAAGGGCAAATTAGAAGGGAAAAGGGAATCTAGATTTTCATTGAAGAATATTATTTTTCATTTTAAGAATAAAATTCTGTTATAAAATATGTAATGTAAAAATAATATATATATATCCATATACAAAAACAAAAAAAGTGTACCTAAAGTCCTTAGTAAAAGCATTTTTCAATATGAAATTGTATAAGAAAAAATGTAGACAAACGTAATATATAATCAAATAGATACCGAAATTCAGATATAAAAGATTTAGTTTTTTTTAATTTTACAAATTAACAACAGTTTGTTGTACAACGTAACAAGGACACCGACAAGTTAATATATAGCTAATTTATATTGAATTATTTCGAAAACGTGATAAAAGATAACATAAATTAAAGCTGAGAAATTTAATTAAAATGTGTATCATATAAACGGTTTTTATGAAACAATTACAGTTATTCTAAAAAAAAAAAAAAGTATTGCAACTTTTTAGTTTAAAAAATTTACAGTTTTTTATAACTAAGGTATTGATAAATATTTTTATTAGGCTTTTATGTATATAAAAGTCGATCATATATTATCTAATATAATTATATTATATTAATATCTAAAATAATAAACTGGTATTTAATTTTAAACTAATCAAAAATAAAACTTTTAGACTACATTAAAAAAGATAAGGTTTTCTTTTTTAAAATATATATTCGAAAAACCTTAAATACCCTTATCTTGAAAACCATTAAAAATTCTCTCCTTTGAAATAATTTTTTTGTTTGTCTTGAAATTGTCAACTTATAACCCATTACAAGAAATTGTCCTTTATGATTCGTATACCCTGTATATTTAAAACTATATATTATACGTCTATATGTTATAATCGGAATTTGTATTAAAACATATACATCTGAATTTCAATAGACCATAATGAGTCAAAATATATGAGATTAAATAATTATAATTACAAATTTGTGATGAACAAAACAATTATTTATAAATTATACATAGACCAGTCATTAAATAATATTATTATTATTTTATACATATGTATGTAATGTATGTTATACGAAATTAATAATCCAAATTTTTAGGATGAAGAGAGAGAGAAAAAGACAGATATCAGACAGATATAATATAATCTTTTTTTTTTTTAGTGTTGTTGTGTTTTGTTTTGAAAAATATGTAATAATAATAAAAAAAAAAAAAGAAAAAAAATAAATTTAAAAATAACATTATAAATTATTAATAATTTTATGTTATTAATTATTAATTAATAATATTTATATGCGTGTTAGATTTATCATAATTTATAGATTCGTTACATGTTTTTTTTTTTTTTTTTTTTTTCGTTTACATCGAAATAAGATAAAATGAAATAAAAAATTAACAATTAAATAAATAATTTATTTAAATGCACTGTATTATATAACAATAATAAAAATGATGTGTTAAAATTAAAAATAAACTTAAAATCTGTGAATGATATGTTAATTTCATGGTTTAAAAAATGTGCCGGTTACCATCACTATTTTTTTTTTTTTTGTTTTTATTTTCATTATGTAAATATTTAGAAATAAAATTAATTAAATTATTTTTATGGTTACTATCCAATGACCGTAATAATAATGTAAAAATCTGTATACAGTATATGTATTATGTATTTAAGTATATTAATTTATAATATATAACAATATATTAACTGGTTGTGGCATGAGTTTGCCGTTAGCAATTAATTTATATTCATATACATATATATACTTTATAAATTTAATGAAATTATAAAATGAGGTAAAATAAAGCAGTATTTGAAAAATAATATAAAAATCATATTTTATTTTATATCATAAATTTAAAATATTTATTTATATATAGTGGTTGTTATTTTGTTTTTTTTTTTTTGTTTTGTTTTTCTTTTATTTTACAGTTAATTTGTTAGGATTCAGTGCTTTCATCATTATTTATAATTTTCTTTTATCTTAAGCAATTCTAGTACAATATCGTGATATTTTTATTTTTGGGTATCTTCTATATTTTTTTTTTTTTCCTAAGGGAGGTGGGAATCTTCCAAAGACACCAAGAATTTCCCCTTGGTAGTGTCAGATTCTTACTGACTAAACCCACCTCCCCCTTTAGTAAATATAGTGGGATGAAACTCTTACCTGCGAACACAGTATATTGGTTAGGGAGTAGGGATAGGAAAGGATAGGGAAATGGATACGGAAACATTGAATTGGGAGTGGGACTGTAAGGAAACAATGAATCCGCCTATTATTATTATTTTGCTAACAGTGACTAAAGTCGTCACAACAGTTACAACATGTAGTAGTAGTATATATATTATTACTACATGAGGTAATTATTGAAGGCAACCCCCACTGTCACTGTAACGGCTGTTATTATTGGTATTAATATTCTTATTAATATTATTATTATTTTACTACAGAGTCAGCGCCATCAGTGGATTACAACGTGCAGCAGTATATAACACCTTACTTGCATGATATAACCAAAGATGGCTCTACTGTAGCAGCTATTATTATTATTACTATTATTATTATAATTATTGTTATTATTATTACTATTATTATTATTAATATTATTTTAATATTATTATTGTTATTATTTCTACTATTGATTATACGATATACATTATTACGATATAAAAGTACTACATATTTTTTATTTATGACCGGGGTTTGAACCCAAGACCCTTCGAAGGTTGGCAACTTAACCACTGCGCCATGAGTCAGATCGAGTATCAGATCAGATCAGATATAGTATTTTATTAGTCTGTTCAATAATATTATACGACATTTAGTCATATATATTTTGTTAGCCCTGCATTTTTTCTATCGCTAATAAAATTTTGTTTCAAAACTACTCTAAAGTGAATATATAAATAATAAAAGACAAAATGGTAAAATAATTTACAGTTATTTAAGAAATTCGACATTTGCTAAATATTATATATTACTAACAACGTCTTTGTGATTTAAATATAGTTGTATTTTCAGTAGAGATTTTCAGTTTTGCAGGGCTTTCACATTTTCTACTTTTCAATATTACATATAGTAATTTTGAGTTTGCTGTGGGTATTGAAATTTATGATTGTTTTTCAAATCTTTAGTATAGTTGCAAACACATTTTATACTGAAATTATCTTATTTTTTTCTATTTGATACATGATACATACATTTTGATGTTTAAATTTAAGAAATTATCGCCTTGAATATTTTCTATTGTTTTATTGTGATTTTGGTGATCCAATATTAATTTGAAGTTATAAACCTTTTATTTTTTAGTTTAATTATTGAATATTTTTTGTCAAAAAGGATAATCACAATTTTTCTCTACATTTTTTTAATTCTCCAATATTATTCTTATAATATGATAATTTGAATTATAGTGGTAAATTTTAACACTATACATATATATACCGTTTAATCTTATATTTTTTTAAAAATATATTTATGCTATGATAAACTTTTAAACCGGTTACTAGTTGTTTAATGCATTTCAAAAGAATATCAAATCTCAGAAATAGTGGAATGAGACAAAACATATGGCAAAATAGAAAAAAATTTGTTTTTTTCTGCATCAAAAACTATGAAATTAATTTTTCCTCAGGTTTTCTATTGTAGTTTTTTTTTCTTTTTTTATTCTCTTTGATTCTAAAAAAAAAAAAATGCTTAGAAAAAAACGACAAAAAAAAAAACTATGGATAGAACTATGTAGTAGTTTAGAGAAGAAAAATGTTTTTTAATTTCTCCATAAAGGAAAACCTAAAAAAAAAAAAAAAAACCAAAGAAAAACAGAATACAAAAGGAAAAAGAATACAAAAAAAAAAAAAACTTTTCTTAACAAGCTGACTATCATGCTATTTCATTTTATATTTTCTTTCTCATTCCTTTTCATTCTTTCTTTTTGTTTTGTAAAATAAAAAAAATTATAAAAGAAAAAATTTGTTATTATCCAAGATGACATGCTGCGGTCAACAGGCCGCATAATGTTATGTAGATGGATATCTTTGACAGTGTATAATTATCTATAACTACGTAACTATATATATATATATATATAGTATATATTAAAAGGAAGATAATATCTTAAAATTATGAAATTCATAACCATAAACGGGTGGTGGTCTGTACTTTACTATAACTAAAAAAGACAAAAAAAAAAAAATAATAAATAAATAAACTAATCATAACTATAAAAAACTTCAACACATCTTTTAAAAACCCAAAAGTTGAAATGCGATGAAGATGCGCTCTATTATCAAGAGATCTAGACAATACAACAGTATAACACCATTTATTGTATATCTATACTTATATATATATAAATATATATTTATATAAATACTTATTGAAAGAGAAGCTTATATTTTATAACAAATTATTTTTGTAGGTTTGTGGGTACATGCGAAAAATATGTACGAGTAACCTTACTAAAGAATAAGTGATAATAGTAGGAACCTGTATGGAATTTTTTTTCTTATTTTTGTTTTTTGTTTTTCGTTTTTGATTTTTGTTTTTATTTTTTTTTTTTTTTATATGAAATTTTCCAGGAACATAATAATATGTGAAGCATCTGTTCGATTGTATGTTAGTTTAATATAAATGAATGTTGATGTTAGCATACCATATAATAATGAAAGAGATGAAGAAGAAAAAAAAAAAAAAAAACAAAAAAAAAATAGGAAAAGAGACAGAAAATGATAAAAAATATAATGCTATTGACATTGAAAGGAACTGGCTTAGCTTTTTTTTTTGTTTTTTTTTATTATTTTGTTATTGTTTTTGTTTTATTTTTGTGGTTTATGTCCATAATATAAAACAAAACTATTAAATGCAAAAAAAAAAGAAAAATTAGAGAAACTTGTTTTCTTTCTCTTTTCTTTCGTGTTTTGAGGAAGTTGTTTAGTTCAGTTCAGTTTTTTTTTTTTTTTTCTTAACCTTTATCCTCATCCGGCTTTATAGTCTTATTTATAGTATAAAATGTATAATAGAAATGAATTTCATAAGGTTATCTGGATACCATGGATATGCTTAGAATGAAAATAGCAAAAAAAAAAAAAAAAACAATAACTATAAAAAATGAAAAAAATAATAAGGAAGAAATTTTTCTTGTATTTTTTTTTTTTTTTTTTTGTAGTAAAAATAAAAAAATACGAGTATCTAAAATAAGAACTAACAAAATAGGTTTTAAGATTTTATATTTTTAGTATTTTTCGAATTTGTTTTTCCTTTTTGTTTTTTTTGTTTTTTTTTTCATAGGAAGGCTATTAAGAAAAAGAAAACGTGAAGAAAATATAATCTTTTTAGATGAAACTATTTATTTGCTTCGTTGAGATTAAATTGATAATAGTTTTTGAATGAGAAGAATATTTTTTGTGTGTATACTCTTCAAATTGGTTCATTCTTTTGGTACAAAGTATAAAAACTAAAAATGAAGTATTTGTTTTTAAATTTAAAAAAAAAGAAAAAAAATCTTAAAAAAAAAAAAAAAATAAAAACAAAAACCATTATTAGAAAAAAGAATTAGAAAAGAAGAAAATTAAAATTGAAGTTGACTGGTGTATACTGGCAGTATTATAGATAGGTATCAAATTAAGGATCATATTATATTATGAGTAAATGCTAAATGAAAATAATCATGGTAATTTTTAATTTGGTGTTGGAATTTATTTCAAAACTGGATTTAAGTTCCATTTTTTTTTTTTTTTGTTGTCTTGGTTAGAAAAATAATTTAATTGGAATTATATATTCATATATATAGGTATATATTTATTTTTTTTAAATTTAATAGAATAAATGAAATAAAATCAAATAGAATTAGAAAATTTAATAGATTAGGTCTAAAAATAAGAAATTTTTTAATAAAATTCATTTTAAAAATTGTCTATGAAGTCGAATAATATTGAGGAAATTTATTTTAAGACTAAAACAAAGATGGTATTTATATATCAAAAAAAAAAATTTTTAATGCTAACTTAATTAAATATTTAAAATATTTAAAGTTTTTTTATCAAATAATTTAAATTTATACAAAATATTCATAAGGTAATTTTTTTTACAGAATTTTTTGTACAGCATTGAAATAAAGAAAAATAAAATAACTTGATGAAGTTTAAAAAAAAATATATTTCTTTATTTTTTTTTTTGAAAGAAAATTTTGCTTGGATTATAATACAAGTAAGATAGACATAATAATATTTCGGCATTTTGAAACGATTATATAGTCTAAGATTGGGTGACAGATGACAGAGATTAAAAATAAAAAATAAAAAATATAAAATTTTTTTTTTGTTGCAAAAAAAATAAATAATACCTATATAAAATTATGATAATATATGCATTAGATTTTTAAAAAAAAAAAAAAATCCTTAAAGTCCTTAAAATCCAATCCAAAAATATATTAAAAAAAAAAAATAAAATAAAAAAATAATAATTAATATTTGGATTGGTTTTTTTTTTTTTAGATTTTATCAAAGAAAAGTTTCTTTTGAAAAATTGAAAATTAAAATGTATATAATAGGTACATATATATGTATATAGATATACATACTCGAAATATATATATATGTATGCACATAGAAACAAGTAAAAGATTAATGTATAGAATTAGATTAATAATAGAGAGCATCTTTATTAAAAAGGACTCTTTAAGTTTTCAAATCATTCGTCAAAATTAGGAATAGTTGATAAGTTTATCTGAATGTAGTGGTTAAGTTACCAGCCTTTCAATCGGAGAGCCTTGAGATGAAGCACCGGTCAGATTATATAAAAGAAATAAGTAGTAATTTTATATCGTATACGGTAATGTATACGGTATAATAATATAATAAAATATCATTAATAACCTCATACAGGGAGCTACAGTGCTACAGTGGAACTACCTTCAGTTATTACTCCCTACAAGAAGGTGTTGTATACTACGACTTGTTGTAGCTGTTGTTGGCTTCATCAATAATAGTAATATTAATAAAATAGTAATAATAATTCATTGTTTTCTTATGGTCTCATACTCAAAATCAAATGTTGATGGTTTCGTCATTGTTAGCAAAATAGTAATAATAATTCATTGTTTTCTTATGGTCTCATTCACTCTCTTTAAAGTTTCTGTGTTCCTGCCTTTTTCTTTCTTATCTTAACTTTCCAACTAATATGCTACGATAGTAATTGGAGTTTTCATACCGTTTTATTGGCTAAATGCAAAGGTGCGTTTATTCAGTACTTATACGATACTACTAGGGAAGTATTCCTGATGTCTTTGAAAATTTTTTATCTTTAAATAGGTAATAAATAAGACAGAATGTAAACCGCAACGATTTTTAAAAGCGCACATTTACAAAAAATAAAAAACTGTTTAGAATTGTGACTTGTTCCAAAATTTAAAAATTTCATATAAGAAAAATTAGCTTTAATTTTTATGCCTTGCCGAAGAAAAATGTGTACGGGTGCCTAAGTTACAGGTGTTTAAAAATAGCAAATTTTCAATTTTTGACCCCTAATAGCTCATAAACAGGAGGTGTTTCAAAAAAATTTTCTGAGGAAACTTGTACTGATTCTAAAAATTCTTTCTGCCTGCACGTGTGCTGGAGTCATGAAGATAGAAAAATCATGCAAAACTTGGTTTTCATATAACGGTAAGTTTAAATGCTAAATTTAAAATAATTTTACAATTTTGATATTGTCCTAGAAAAGTAAAAAAAAAATCTGTCGAATTGCGTTTTCAGATTGAAAAAATGTTAAACAGAACATGAGATATATGCATTTAAAAATATAACTTTTTCAAAGTTTGAGGAGCTGTAGCTCCGTAATGGAGGGTAACATGAGAAAGGGCTACATGAAAAAGTTGTGCTATAACTTTAATTTTTTTATTAAACCTATCTTTGACGGTGTAGAAGTTTTGTAGACAGAGGGACGGACAGGCGGAATTATTCGTATTAATATTCGGACGTAAAGTTTTAGGATTCGGAGAAACGGCAAATATTTTTGAACGAAAGTTATGAGATGGTAAATAATTCATATCAAAAAAGGACAAGTGTCGCAAATAATTTTTTTTTTCTTCTTTTAACTCAAAATTTAATATCCTGTTCAGTTTATTTTACTTTCAGCTTTGAGATTTTTAATTCTCTTGTTACTTTTTTTTTTTGGTTTGTCATATTTTTTTAAATATATGTATTTAAGTTTATTTGTCAGGAATATGTATATTTAAAATTTTTTTAATTTTTTTATTTTTTATTTTACATATTTAAATTTTTATGAATTTTTTTATACATAATGTGTATATGTAAATCCTATAAATAAAAAGTAAACAAACATTACTTACTTGCATTATCATTAATTATTGAATTGCCACCACTTAATCCCAATGCTGATAATTCAGATGGTTGCAATTTTGTTTCCATTTCATGCAACTTACTATTCAAATTTTTTGTATGCATAAATAGGAAGAATGTACATGAAACTGCAATTAATGCAACAAATTCAACGGACCTATAAAATAATAAAAATAAATATATAATAATCATATGAATATATATATGTATATAAATGTAATAATGTGTATAATAATTAATATAATTATTTATGTAGTTACATATACAACTGAATGCATAAAAATAAAAATTTTTATAAAGTAAAACAAATAAAGTAAAATTGGGTGAAAAAAATTATAAATAATATTCATAAAACAAAACAAAACACAATAAAAAAAGAGAATACAAACAAAACATAAATTTATTGTATTGTAGAAAAGAAATAACAATAAAAAACAGAAACAACAGTAAATAAAAAAAAAAAATAAAAAATAAAAAAAAAATGCAATAATAATACAACAATAAATAAAAAATGCTAAAATAATTAAAAAAGTAAATAAAGAATAAATATGAAATAGGCGAAAGCAAAGTGTACAAATTAAAGATGAAAATGTAAATATGATAAAGAAAGATAGAAATAATAAAATGAAAAAAAAATACAGTTGATTTGGTGAGTTCTAAGATACAAATTTATATGATAACAACAATTGTTTTATATAATCCTTTAAAGTAATACACACAATTTCGACCATTGACTATCGATTACTGGTAAATGTGCTTCGCTCAACTATTTTGCGTCAAATGAAAGTTGTAACCAAACGAAAAATAAAAATATATATGTATGTACATATGTAGTTGTTTATTAAAAATATGC
Organism: Poecilobothrus nobilitatus; assembly: GCA_947095535.1. Lineage (NCBI taxonomy): Eukaryota > Metazoa > Arthropoda > Insecta > Diptera > Dolichopodidae > Poecilobothrus > Poecilobothrus nobilitatus. Next base: position 83,607,941 of record OX352774.1, on the reverse strand, counting down.
AACATAAATAATTTTTGAAATAAATTTCAAACTTAATGATCAGCGAAGCGATAAATATCAAACCGAACCATCAACAAAAAAAGTTGAAAATATCTTATTACAGCGACGACGAATTTTTGTGTCGATGGTCACAATATTTTGGGTAAATAGAAAAGAATCCATATTATAATTTTTTGTCGATAGTCGCGGAATTGTGTTTATTAGGTAAACTCCAAAACATTTAAAAAATATTGTTTATTATTAGAATAAAAGCTTTTATATTTTTCATTTGTAACTTCAGAGATTCGAATTAGTTTCCTTTTTTTTTTTTTTTATAAATTTTGATTGATATTATTTGCAATATTTTTTTCCAATTAATTGTGCTTTAAAATTGCTCTTATTTATCTTTTCTTTCTTTTTTCAATGAAATTTTCAATTATTTGTTATAAATTTGATTTTATCTTATAATAAACCCGTTGAACAGTTAAAATTTATAGTTTTGAAAATACAGCCTCTTATTTTTTTAGATATTTGCCGCTTATATAATAGAATCATTAATGCTGAATGAATAGATTATGTAATTTGTATTTTAATTAATTACGAACATCAATAAGTTTGATGCATTTGAAATGTGAATATATTGCAGAATAATGAAAATATATCATGAATAGAACATGTGAACAATAATAAGGTTCTAAATAAAATAAATAGAAACCGTGAGTTGTTATTAACAATCAAGCGCAGGAAAACAACTTATCTAGATCATACAATGTGCTATAATATTGCCTGGATTTTCCACAACTTAAGCTACCAAGGTAAAATATTGACCGCTGAAGGTGTGTTGGCAGAAGGCAAAATGTCGTGCCTTAAAATTATCAGACAATGGATGGATTTTCAAATGATGGTATAGAATTAATGTATGCAGCGTATGATAGAGAGAGCTTTAGGAATGTGATCGCAGGCATCCAGCAGCTCAAGAAGAAGGAGATTAAATTAATAGATTAGTTGACAACGATTTGATGAAAATGATTCTTCGAAAAGCCTTAAACATAAGAAAAAGCAATCCTAATCATCTGTAACATTCCGAAGTAATAAAATTTAATTTCAATTTGTATATTCAATATTTTAAGGTAATTTTTGTATTTTTGAAACGTCATTACAACTTAAAATACTTGTAATTTGACGTATTAATTAAAGTTTACTGTAAAGTTATGAATCTAATGCTTACTATACACTATATACAGTTATTCTACAATTGTACTCATGCGGTCATCTTAAGAATTCTTTAATATTTTGTACAGAAATTTTACATTAGAGAGTAAAGTAAATGCATTATAGAATACAAAATACAATACAAATATAAATACAATATAAAATAAGAGAAAAAGAGTAAAACTATATACAATAATTTGTATAGTTATTCAAAAAAAAAAAAAAAAAAGAAAAAATGAAACAAATAAAATAAGAATGAAAGAAAAATGAAAACTACATAGTAAAATATGAAAATTTATTTTTTAAATTAAAAATTTATCAACTTGTTTTATTTATTTTTTTTTTTTTTTGTTTTTTTTTTTTTTTTATATATAATATAGCTAGTGAAAAAGTTCTTTGTTTTTGGTATATTCTTTTTATTATCCAATTCAGACACCTAAAATGGCAAACATAAAATTTTAAATGTGACCATATTCGAATTAATTTTGTTTAAATTATGAAAGTTATATCTTTCTTTTAGTACTTTTGAAAACAAGCTAGAGTTAAATAATGGTTTATTTTTAAGTATAGCCTAAGTATGCTGTATGATAAATTAGAGAAATTAAATAAAACCTTCAGCTGTTCTCATCAAAATTATATAAAAATATTTTAAATCGAATATTTAGTCATTGATGTTAATGGAACTGTTTAGTCATCATTCATTACTCTCAAAGTTTTATTTTTCTTTTCATCCCTCTTCATTATCCATTAGATGTTGTCAGTTTTTCTAATCAATAATCATTGATAGAATATGTCTTTGATTATCGTTTTGTATCAATTTTCCATGAAAATTTTTTTTATTTATAACAGAAAAGTAGAATTTTCACAAAATAAATTTAAAAAGCCAGAAAAACGATTCTGAAGTATTCAAAACAGTTTTTCAAGATTTTCGAAATTCAAATATTAAATTTTTATTTACAAGATAGAAAAGCCGAAAGTTTTGAGTGAAAAAAAATCTTAAACGTAGTTTTAATTAACTAACGTTTAAACGTTCCCTAGCTCTTGGACTAGGTATTTGTATATGTGTAGGTATCTGTATATCTGATTGAGACGAGTATTTACCAGAATAAAATATCTACAATTCTGTTTTAGAAAATAAGTGATTCATTTTAAATTTACGTACCTATTATTGTACCTATGTACGTACCTATTACGTATCATTTCAAATTGAATTATAGATCTTTAAATGTTGGTCCAAAAATGAATGTATTCTATTAATATATAAATGGAAACTTTAATTTACAAATTTTAATACAAAATAAATGCTTTACAGAAATTGGGAATAAAAAAAAAAATGAGCACCATAAACGAAAGCCTTTGAAAAACTTTAAGCTAAACTCAAGTTTTTTTTTTTTGTTTTTTTATTGTTATTGTTTTTTTTTGTATTTTTGAGGTAAATGAACAGGCAACGATGCATTATTTTTAATTCAACTGTTTTATTTGATTCTCCTTTTTTTTGTTAATTTTTTTTTTGTTTTTTTAAATAAAATTATTCACATATATAATAAAAACAATTAGGTATACACCAGAAAGTTAAATAAAAACTGGGGAAAAAAAAAACCAAAAAATAAAACAAAACAAGAGTAAAAGACAAATTTTTAACAAAACCCAGAACAAGAAATAGGTCGTTCTCAGTAACCGCTATAAAATGGTTATGCAATGGATAGTATATGAATTAATAAAAATTACGTTCTGTGTTTGGTTATTTTTTTTTTGTTTTTTTTTTTTTAATTTTTTTTATTTTATTTTATTTTATTTTTCTTGATTCATTGAAAAAAACAAAACCACACTCAACAGAACAACAGTGAACAAAATAAATGAAGAACTTTATTTTATGACAAAAGTGGTTATTTAAGGACACTTTTTAGACACATTACTCAGTTTTCAAAAAATAATATCAAATGTTTAAGCTCCTGTTAAATATTAACATTAGTTAGGTTTAAATGAGTCTTAAATGAATCTAATGAACTGAATAAGTTTTCAGTGTGAGAATTTAGATCTAAAAACAAGTAGATTCAAATTTTTCTTCAAAATATCCCTCCAAATTCTAAATTTTCCAAACTCCATTCACCAAAGCATCCTTTTCTTATCATATTCTTATTTACAAAAATAAACTCTATACATTTTGTTTTGTATTTAAAATCTTTTAAATGTTATAAAGGTTGGTTTAGAAGATGATGAGCAGTCATATAACAAAATATATAAATGCTTGGCATTGGTTGAAGGAAAAACTCAATGACAAAGTGAAAATATTATATACTACCTTTTAGTAAGTGTATCTGGATAATAATTGAAGATTATAGTATATAAGCCACCTATTGATATGTCATATTATATAGAAATAAAATGAGTTTTATGTATTGTTGTCTGATTATGTGATATATTGAACTTTACCATTGAAGTTTTTCATAATATTTATATTATTTATACATCTGTCTCTTTCAATCCTTTTTCATGTTACAATTTAATTTTATCTTGAACTTTATGAAAACTCTGTTTTTTATTCCCCTTCGCAACCGTTATCTTTCTTCACGAGACTTAATTTACCGTAGTGAAGCTTTTTGCAATTTTATTTCGCAATGTATTACTTTATATTATTTTATCTTCTTATTTTTCTTTTTGTGCAGAATCTGCAGTTACTTTTTCTTGGTATCCCTACATTAATTTAATGGGAAATTTGTTATTATTATTTTTTAGCAGCTTTAAATTGAAATTTTCCCATTTTTGTTTGTTATTGAATTTAAAAGTAGAAACAAAAAAACAAGAAAAAAACAAATAGAATAAAACAGAGGGAAAAAACAGATTTTAATTTAATAGGACTTATCAGGATTGAAGAACTATGGAAAAAACAAAAAAAAAAAAAAAACAAAATATTTAAAATCAATATAATATTAAATAAGTTTTCTGATATTTGTTTTTATGTTATTAAATGTCAATTCAGCAGTTTTCATTCATTTTTTTTCTTTTGCAATATATAAATGATGATATTTGTTGTCGATTGAATCTTTATTTATTGGTTTTTGTTGTCATTTTATTTCGAATATTTTTGAATTTATTAATATTACTTTTAAAATTGATTGTATTTTGTAATATGAATGGTTTTAGTAAATTTTAACGAATTTATAAAACTTAAAAAAAAAAAAAAACAAAAATGTTTACAAATTAAATGCAAATTTTCTTGTTAATATATTTTAATAAAATTTTATATATGTATATGTAAATAAAAAATCAAATTCTTTTTTTTTTTTAAATTAAAAAAAAACAAGATAGAATGTAAACCAACGGTTTTTAAAAGCGCACATTTCCAAAAGATAATACAAACTGTTTAGAATTGTGACTTGCACCAAAATTTTAAAATTTCATATAATAAAAAGTTTGAAAATAGGACTTGCCGAAAAAAAAATGTGTACATATGCCTAAGTTATAACAGGTGTTTAAAAATACCAAATTTTCAATTTTTAAGACCTAATAGCTTATAAACCACCTGGGTCCAAAAAAATTTTCTCAGGAAACTTATACTAATTCTAAACTTTCTTTTTTATCTCAAAATTTCATATCTAAAAGCGTACCGGAGTTATGAACATAGAAAATTTATGCAAAATTTGGTTTTCATATAACGGTACATTTAAATACTAAATTAAAAAACAATTGTATAATTTTGATATTGATTTACAAAGGTAAAAAAAAAATTCCTGTTGAATTGAGTTTTCAAATTGAAAAAATGTTAAGCAGAACATAAGATATACGCATTTAAAAATAGGACTTTTTCAAAGTTCGGAGAGGCTGTAGCTCCGTAATGAATGGGGCTATATGAAAAAATTATATACAACATTAATTTTTTTATGAGACCTACTCATGGTTAAAACTTGTTTTTATCTATCCTTAACGGTGTAGAAGTTTTGTAAACAGCGGACGAACAGAAAGACTGACGGTCGGACGAACAGATGGACAGTGTAGATCTAAAAGGCACATTTTTAACAAAATATTTTTGTAAATGTGCTGAAAATAAAAAATTAAAATTGAAATGAATTTTAAGAATATGTTAAAAGATCTGATAATTTAATTGGTTGGATAAAAGATGTAGTACATACAAAACTATTATACATATACAGACAAAAGAAAATCTCAAAAATATACTTTAGAAAACTAATGTGTATATCATAATAAACTAAAATATCCGGGTTCAATATTAAAACCTGATTACAGTAATTTAGTTGTATGAATTTGGTCGTGCCTGTAAAAATCTTAAAACAATATAACCGTTTTTATATACATATGTAATATTATCTCATGTATTAATGTGTATAACTATATAAATGTTCGAATATCAGTAAGGCTTATTCTTATATTGAAATGTTGTGAGTAGTTTTATGTGAATGTTACATTAACTCTTGTCAAAAATAATGTAATATATATGAGTTTTCATTTTATTTTATTTTTTATTCGTTTTGCTTGTGTATAGGGAACATAAGGTATCCATTAAGTCGCTTATTGTTCAGTTGCTTGAATCATTTATACCCATTAACCTGAATAATTAATGGCAATATATAGCTATTGTATAAGATTATAAGACATAAATATTATTTTTTGCACACCATCTATTATCTGATACAAGAATAATTAATGTTCTTATATTATACGATATAGATTATTACGAATTACGATATAAATTATATTTCTAATGGCTATGATCTGACTGCGGTCTCAATCCGAGACCTTTCTGTTGATAGACCGGCGATTTAACTACTGTTATATTATTATGTCATTAGATATTACTACATATATGAGTAACTAAGAGGAATTGAGTCCGGATATATTATAATATATCGGTATAATTTGATTGGAAATTATTTTATAACCGAAGTTTTATATGTCTGGTTACTTTAATCGTACTGTATTTAACCTTATTAAGAGTGTACAAATTAAAAAAAAAAAAAAATAAATCAATTTTTTTAAATTAATTGAATCTTTATAATTAGTCAATGTAATTACACAAAAATTATCTGAAATCGTAATTAAGTTATGCGACCTCAAATCCTTTACTTGAAACAGATTTTTACCGCATATATCTCTCTTTCGCAGATACGATAGAATATTTTAAATTTAATTTAAAATTTTTGATGAACAATAAAAAAAATAAAAATTAATGTAAAATTTAATTTTATAGACAATATTGAAGAAATCTAGCTTAAAAACAAAAAATGCGTTAATTTTCCAAATCTACACTTTATTTAATTAAAACTCAAAACCTATGGTTGGTTTACATGCGATTAATGACTGCTATGTTTAAAACTAGAGAGTACAATTATAAAAGACAATATGAGCTGTTTACTTTAATGTTATTATTTTAAATTTTGTTAAATTATTTGGCAATATGTGTTATATAATAAATTAATTAACCCATTTTATTTACCTAAAGGTTTCTATATACATAAATGTTATATGATATATATGCAAATATTTTTTTCTGTCAAAATAAAATAATTTTTTTTTTGTTAAGTTTCTTTGGGTTTTTGTATTTTGTTTTTTTTTTTTTTTCTTGTGTTTTTTAATCAATTTTACATATACATTAAAGAGTTTTATGCAAATTTACTTGATGCCGTTAAAATATTCAGAATTTTGTACGATACCTACCTAAAAAAAAAAACAAAAAAAAACAAAATTATAAATTTTTCAATAAATTTTAAATATAAAACTGTTGTATTGTACGAGTTTTGTTGCGGATTTAAAAAAAAATTTCCAATTAAAACAGATAATTTCGATTAAATATAAAATTTAAAAGTTCTGATATTAACAGCTAAAAACCAAAAATAATAAAAAGAAAATTTAAAACTTTAAAAATTTAAAGTTCGATATTTAACCATAATATACTTAAAAAACGAAAAAAATTATTTTCTATATAGGTACTTAAATAAAAACGTAATTTATTTAGCGGTTACTTTTAACCGTTATTTGGTTTTGTTATAGGTAAAACTACGAAAACAAAAAAAAAAAAAAAAAATTAAAAATCAAATTAAAATCTGAATAAAAATTTCAAATTTAAAATTTAAACTAGGAAAAACGAATATCATATTCTTTATTAATTTAAATGACAAAAATCAAAAAAAAACAAAAAACAACAACAAATAAAAAAAAAATCTTATATTTAAAATAATATTCTAATTATATGGGTGAAATTTGTGAATATATACATATATATATATGAATAAATTTTCACAAGGATTTTTTTTTTTTTTCTTCGTAAATATTTTAATTTTATTCGGAATTTTTAAATAAGTTCTGAAACAGAAACCCTTTAAATTAAAGTTTATTTGAGTTTAAAATAAATTTTTATATTTGTTGTGTGAGTTTTTTCTTTTTTAAAAGGAAAATAGAAAAATAAAAAAAATTTAAAAGAAAATATAAAGTTTTTCTGAAATTAAATGAAAAGATTTTTCATTTTTACGAAAACATTAAAATCTTATCAGACAAAAAACAAAAAAAAAAAACAGTGCTTCACTAAAGTAAAATAAAATGGTACTTATATCCAATAGGATAATAAAAAAAAAAACAATTTTGATCTTATTTTTAATGTTAGACGCATGGTTACGCTCACTTGAAGTCAAATCTCAAAGTTTTTTTGAGTTCTGTTTTGTGAGTGAGTTTTGTTTTTTTAAAAAAACTACGCTTTAACTGTAGTAAGTTTTGTTTGGAAAAATTAGATTTAGTTTTAAAGATGGTTATTCTTAAAATATAATCCTTTTCAAACAAAAAATAGTCCCAATATACCTCAGGTAAAATATTTCTTTAATTTTGAATTGAATCATATTTTAAAGGTTCTTTTATTTAAGAGTTTTGGACCTGTAGAACATAATATAGTTGTTGCGAAATTGTTTAGATAATATTCTGTTTTTATCACAGGTGAATTATCCTTTCATACCTTATAATTTGGTATGTTATCAACCATTTCGAAGTACATATTTTCGAGACAAAAGTATTTTTTTTTTTTTAAACAGTTACCTTAGAATTTTTAAGTCATTCTTAATTAAATTTTAAATTAATGATTTGAGTGTATGACTTAGAATCCTACTTTTAATTTTCTTATTGTTATTTCTTAACCATTTAGCATATGAGACGCCATATAGTATATAAGAAGTACTCGTGTTTTGTAAGAAGTAACAAGCCAGGTCTAGGATATAAATAAGAGATTTTGATGAGAACTGATTTCGGTACTTCCGTCTGATTTTATAATACTGTAAAAATATATATATATATAGCTTTTGAAAAAATTTATCTATATTAATTAATGATTGGGTCAGGATATACAAATAAAGAGATATACTCCGTACCTATGTAAATATTCTTTTAAAGAAAATTTAGAAACTTTTTTTTGTAATACTAATAAAATATAATATTGATAAGTAGATATATATACATTATATGGATATATATATATAGATAAATTTAGCCATATATATATATATGTATACAGTATATGTATTTTATTATCTATATATGTATGTATCTACAATTTAATAAGTATAATATGTCGTAGACATTTGTCTTACTAAATACTGTAAGCGTATAAAATAACCATTTGCCTACCATTTATATTATTTTTATGTATGCTTATGTACACTTCTATACATATATAAATATGTAGATATATTTTAGAGAAAATTTTTTTTTTTAATTTTTGATTTTTTTTGTTTTTTTCATTAAACAGACATGCTTCATATAAAGTTTATTTATGCTAAAATTTCCGATTAAGAAAATAAATAAATATTTAATGTTTTCTTTCACATTTTCACAAAAAGAAAAAAGAAAAGGGGGAGAAAAAACATTGAAAATCATATACGAAAAATGATAGAAAAATTTTGAGTATAAACTTTGTCACATAAAAATTGTTTTTCTTTCGAGTTTTTCTTCTTCCATTTTTTATTTTTATTTTAAGGAATATTTAATGAAATTGTTTAACTTTTAATTTAATTTTTAAATTTTTTTTTTCTCTCTCGTTGTTCTGATTTTATTTTTCATTTTCATTTTTCCCCGAGAAAACAATAAAATTTGTTTTTTTTTTTTTTTTGCTGAGTAAAATGTATAGTATAGCCTGGAAAATTACGAAATACTGAAAAATTGTTTCACAGCACAGTTTAAAATTTTATAATATCGTTTTCTTCTGTTGTTTTTATTTCATTCTATTTTGTATCGTTTTATTCCATTTATTTATCCACAATTACAGTAACAATTGTATATTTCTATATGTACATAATTAAATATGCCTACATATGTAAATTTTTCTATATGTATACATATGGTTAGTTTCTTATTATTGATAAAACGCATTCGAATTTAAGGATTAAAATATTTAGATTTAAAATTAAAATCTTCAGATATAGTGTGATTAAAATTTTAAGTAAAGCTCGTAATTCTATTTAATTTTTGTTTTATAAATTGTTCTTTAGTTCAAGGAAAAGAACAAACGGGATTGAAACTATTATATAAAGATCCAGGGGTGTACTACGAAAGCCAGTTTATCATAATCCTATTTTATTAAAATCATGTTTTTTAAAGTCCTGTTTTTTTAAATTTGATTCGAAAGCGTAGTTCGAAAGGATCGTAAAAAGGGACTCTTAATATGAGTTCGTCACTTCAAAAATTGATTGATTCTTGTAAAAGAGATGAATATCACTCAATTCTGCGATTTCAACGAGGAAATTAATTATGTAGGAGTTCCGAAAATCTAACCATTTAAGAGCATGAAACTAAAGGACAAAATGCTGTGAAATTAGCATATTTTTAATTTATCTAAGTGCTGCCAAATGTTTGACTTATCTTTCTTGATATGAAACATTTCGATAAGATATCTGTTAAAAGACTATATTCAACATAAAAAGATGTACAACTGTTCAAAATTATAACAATATGAGTTACCTCGACGAAGTTCACAATTACGTTTTTCTCTAATAAGCAAATTTGTCAATCTATAAACACCAATATATTGGAGCAATTTCACTTTTTTATAAATATCTTGTTGATATTTAACAAAAATTAATTATGCTTACACTTAAACAATACAATAATAGAGGCAGCAAGTGTTTATTTCTACATAGTGGATTTTTTCTGGTAGTTCAAAATTTGTTATGGAAACTAATTTGTTGTGAAAATTGTTAAGGAGTGGAATATGCTTTCATCAAATGTATTATCTCTGTCAGTAATGTTTCCTATTACGATTTGCAACAATTTATAAAGAACTCTTTACGTTCTTTTCTAAATTACCCTTGAACTCTGTTTTAATATTTTATTTCTCTTTCGTTTATCATCTCCCATTTAGTTAAATCTACATTAGGATTACTACATTAAGTAATCCGCTTTTAGTGTTTAATAAGCATATAGAGAAAGAAAAATTAAAGTCTTTTGAAATATTCGATTTATCTATACACTGGCACTTTTTCAATCCTTTTTATAGGAATACATCCTGAGCGTCAATTGGATAATAATAACAAAATTAATGAGAAAGGCGATTACAATTTAAATTAAAATTTTTTTTTTATATTATATCGCCCAGATATAAATATCTGCCGATATTTTTAGGACCCTTTTGCCTTTAGCATATGAGCCATCTCGGTACAAGTATTTAATTATAATTATATTTAATATTTTGTTTACATTATTTTATTATATTTTATATATCATGTTTGACCTGACCGGGGTTTGAACCCGAGACCTTTCATCAGAAAGATCGGTGACTTATGCACTGCACCAATGGTCAGATAAAATTTAAATTAAAAATAAAATAAAAAAATTAAAAATTTGTTTAATTGTTTCATGTCCATCCATTCGTTTGTCTGTTTGCAAAACTTCTACAACGTTAAAGTTTGAGCAATGAAATTTTAACCATGGGTAGGTCTCATAAAAAAATTAATGAACAAAAATTAATTTGAACAAGTTTTTATGTGGCCATCAACAATTCTGCTTCAGCCCTTAAAAGTTTGAACAGCCCTGTTTACAAATGTGTATACATTTTGATTATATATGTGTAAATAATTCAAAATCTTTTAGAAATTTAGTATAAGTTACTTAAGAAAAGTTTTTTGTATAACCCTCCTATTTAAGAACTACATATTAAAGATTACAAATTTTCTATTTTTAGACACGTCCTGTAACGTAGATACTTGTACAAATTTTTGAAATGCAAAATGTAAAGCTTTAATTTTACAATTTATACATATATTAATAAAAGCTTTTCTTAATTACATTGTGTTTCCCGATAATTGAGGAAAGTTTCGGTTGAGTTTTCACAATTTTTCCTGGCGTATAAAATTCGAAGAAAATTTATAAATTATACTGCAAATGACAGTATTCTAAACTGTTTTTATATTATTTTGGAAAATTGTGCACTATTAACAACCTTTCATTTTACATTCTATTTTATTTTTTTGTTTGAATCTGAAATTTCTGTGTTATACCTACCTTTTTATTTTTCAATTATTCAAAAACAAAAAAAAAAATGTATATTTCAATACAAAAAATACTAAAGTTTATTAATAATCTAGAATTGAGTTATAATTAGAAAGTAATAAGGTATTTTTATAAACAAAACACATTAAAACAATTAAGTAGAGCAAAAATGAAATGTTCATTTTAATAATTTTCCATTACATTAATACAAAATTAATTGGAAAATTTCACATATAATTTGCACCTGTTAAATAATTTGAAATCTCATTCTGGTATATATATCGTATATGTAATCAATATATATTTCACAAAACAAAAAGAAAAACAAAAAAAGAAAATTGAAAAATTTTGATATACCTAACTTTAATTTTTAAAGTTACTTTGCATTAATTTCATTTCAATTTGTTCCCATTAAAGTAAAATATATTTTCCTTCAAAATTCTTAAAATAAATCAGTCACTATTTTTATTTTTTCTTTTTTAAAGAGAGAAATTAAAAGAAAAATGTTAGTAGGTTACAGTAAGTAAATTAATACTCTAGTGCATTTTTAGTTTTTTTTTTTTTTTTGTTATTTTTAAGTACATATACTCTATGTTAAGTATACACAATACGAATGTTATGTTATACACCATAAATCACTTTAAATATTATAAGTATTATTTGTAATTTTAATCTAGTTTCTTTCTTCAAACAAATCAAGAAAAATAAAAATCAAAAGTCTATAACTTGTAAAAATTCTATTATTTGTATAAATAATATACCATTTCAATTTGTTAACTATTATGTACACACCTGTAAAAAAAAAAAAAAAAACCAAAATCATAACTGATTTATTACCTTTCTATTTCGAACAGAAAAAAAAAAAAAACAAAAAATTATTTCAAAAACTTTTACTTTTATTATATATGTTCATTATATACATAATATACATACATAATACCCTTAACTCAATTCACACATTGTTCACAAAAGTAAAAATTGCACAAAAAAAACAATTTTTTTTTTATATTTCCACCTTCTTTCCACTAAAATCCATTCATCATAATCATCATTACCATTAGTTATATTTACGTATTTTGTATTAGAGAGGAAAATATAAAAAGAAAATCTGTTAAAATCTGAACTCTTTGGTAGGTAGGTACCATTAAATGAAAAAAAAAAAAAAAAAATTTACAAGTTGTCGGTAGTTATTAGATAGTAAGTTGTTAAAAAATATTTTATTAATAGAAGTAAAGAAAAAATAAAAAAAAAAAGTGTTTAAAAGATAAAAATCTTAAGTTACATTTGTTTAACGGTTAAATTAAGAATATATGAAAATGTTTACCGTTTATATGATAGTTATATTAGCTCACCTATGTATTTTATTATTATATTAAATAAAAATTATTAGAACTTAACATGATGTTATCTATATATAACATAAATTGAATAAAAACTTATAAAAGGGATAATTTTAGTCTACAAATAAAATAATTTCATTTTGTATTCAAATAAAATTATTTAAATAAAAAAAAAAATAGATGAAGACTTTAGTATAGGTTCAAGATGAATATAGTAGACATACATAGTAGACATTTTTTTTTAAGCATATTAAATACCATCTGAAAATCCTTTTTTTTTTTTCATTAATTCTGTTCCATTATAGATGAATTCTCCTGCTCGAGGAGAAAATAGTTATAGTTAAAACTTTCAAACAAAAATTTTATACTTGAGATTTTTTTATTGTCAATGGTATAAAATGTAAAAAGACATTAAAATATTATATATTGAGAATAATATTTTTGGTATAATCCTTATAGTTTATAGAATTTAATATAATATAGATTTAATTTTACCTTTTTATTTTGCTCTTTAATCAAATCGTACAATTGAGGAAGCTTATCCGAAAAATCTTTTACAAAATAATGTTTAGTTTCATTGTTTTTGTGAACACAAGGGAATACTCTTAACTCACAGATCATTTTATTAATTTTTAATATAATTTAGAAGTTTCCTATATAGGAATAGTTCAGTTTATGACTGTGGTGTATAATAAACTGAACTAGGGTGAAACTACTTTTTTTTGTTTTTTATAAAAAAAAAAAAACAAAACTAAACAAAGTCAAAAAAAAAATGAACTAAAACGATAAAATTTTTGTTTTTATTTGTGATAAATAGATTGTAATTTAAAACAGAACACCTTTTCTTTTGATACAATGCCGATATTGTCACTGTAATATATTCAAATTTTAATCCCTAAAAGTATGCAATACAATTATTTAAAAAAATTATATTAAAATTTAAATCGGGGGGCTTCGGTAGGCTAATGGGTAGGCGTGTGGCGTATTAACCGAAGGAGTGTGGGTTCGATCCCTGCGCAGGTCAAGTGTTTTTTTCTTTACATATCTCCTTACGACCAAATATAATGTAAATATATAGTACATAATATAAACAAAATAAATAATATTAGTATATAATTTAATAATAGTATAAAAACCTATAATGGTCTTAGAAAGCCGATGGTTCAATAATATTGCACTACATTAATGTATGTAATATTAATATAAATAAATAAATAAATAATTTAAATCGGTGAAAGGGATGTTCGGTTGTCGAGTGGTTAAGCACATGGCTTATTTACTACCAAATGTAGTGTAAATATATAAATATAAGTTATCACCATCTCAAATTACATCTAACATTATTTTAATATCTGATAGATCAAGTTACAACAGGTGCATGTGGATACAAATTCAAGTTCAAACATGTTTAATGTAAAAATGTTGATAAAGCAATATTTCTATGGGAATTAAAATTAAATCGATTTCTCACCAAAAATGTAATTTTATTAATTATAAGTTAAAATACAAATTATAATTTTTTTTCATTTATTAACTAAAATTGTCAATTAAGCATAATTAAATGTATAAATTAAGTAAAATTTAATGTAATAATTTAGTCTTAAGCTTAACTTGTTCTAATAAACATTTTTTTTAACACGAAATAAATTTCATTTCGTTAACTGGCGCCCGAGCTAAAAAATTTTTTTAAAACGCGAAATTAAAGTATAAATATATCGTAAAATTTGTGAACGAAAAAATTATATACATATAAAATCCGGGAAAAATAAACTCAAAAATAAAAAACTAAATTGCATTATATCAAAAGTAAACGATAGTGCAATCAACAAAAAAGTGTGTTGATAGTGACTTGATAATTGTGCCATTAGTAGGATATAGACAAGGCTAACGTCTTTATCTAAAAAGGAGTAACACAGATCATCCATCAGCTGTAGAACAAAGTTGCAGACTCACTGGGAAAAATAAGGCATGCGAACCCACGCCATTAAAGCCTTCATTTAGTAAGTTTTTAAACTTCCTTGAACAAAATTAAAATATTGTCAATAAAAGAAAATAAAAGAATAAATTTTTCAAAAATAAATTAAACAAGAATAAAATATAAGTAATTATAAACTTATAAAAATTTAATAAAATTAAAATAAAATAAAATTTAATAAAATTAAAATCTAAAAAAATTTAAAATAAAATAAAATTTAAAATTAAATAAAATAAAAATTAATTAAATTAAAATAAAAAAAATTTTTAAAACTAAAATAAAACAAAACTTAACAAAATTAAAATAAAATAAACTTAATTAAAATAAAAGAAAATTTAAAAATTAAAATAAAAATTAATAAAATTAGAATAAAATTTAATAAAATAACTAATAACTACTAACTCATTTAAATTTAATAAGAATTATAAGAATTAAGAAATAAAAATCTTTTAAACGATGGATCAACTCCAGAAGAATATAACCGATCTAACAGGTGCTATGAATGCACAATATGATCTAATAAAAAAATTAGAATCACGTCTGGAACGGTTAGAAAAATCGCAAAATCCGATACAATCAACATCAAATGCGGGAACCCAATCGAAACCCAAAAGTGAACAGGATCTACAGGACATTAGTAAATTGCCGGATTCTGTCAAGGAATTAACAAATTTTGATGGCAATCCCATTCATTATACATCATGGGTACATAGCGTCGAAAGCATCCTAGATGACTACAAAATAGTGTCCAATAAACCAATTTACCGCGCTATATTGCAGGCAATTAGACAAAAAATAAGAGGAAAAGCAGATGCAGCACTGGTATCATATAACATATTCGACGAAGATTGGCCAAGCATTAAAAAATGTTTATCGCTCCATTATGCTGATAAACGAGATATCAGAACTTTGGAACACCAACTTAGCCAATTATATCAAGGCAAGTTCACCATAGATGAGTTCTACGCGCACGTAAACCACCAGCTTTCACTAATAATAAATAAATTAAAAACTGAAGATTACACTCCAGAAACAATAGGAGTTCTATCGGAAACTTATAGGAATAGAGCCCTTGACGTATTTATCAGAGGTCTAAAAGGAGAACTATCAAAGATGTTAATCATTCAAAAGCCTCAAACCTTACCAGAAGCATACACAACATGCTTAGAAATTCAAAATCTCAATTTCAGAAATATTTCAATTCACAGAAGAGACTTCAACAATACAGTAACAGCACCGATTAACCAAATATTCAGCCCAAAACAAACATCAGTTCCAACATATAAGCCAAGTTTTTCAGAAATACGTAGAAGAAACAATATGTACAACCATCAACAAGAATCAACTCAACCATACAGAAACCAGCCAAATTTTATACCACCAAGACCAATACAACCTAAACCACCTACACCAATGGAAACTGACAGTTCCTTACAAACTAGACAAGTCAACTACATGAACCGACCGTTTAACAATAGTGGCGTAAAAAGAGAGATTACAACGGAAGAATATTCTCCACATAAACATCAACGGATATTTAATTTAGAAACACATAATGATGGCATAGCAGATGAAGATTATGTAGGATACGAAGATTACCCAACATATTACGAGGATCATGAAGAAGAAAATAATCCAGCAAACAATGAAGAAAACGGCGAGCTAAATTTTATGATGGGTGCCTTTCAAGCATTCCATACATAGAATACAAAATGCCAAATAATAAAACCCTCAAACTTTTGATTGATACAGGAGCCAACAAAAATTTCGTTAAGCCAGAACATGCTGAAAAAAGTATACCAACTAATAAATCTTTTAAAATAAATTCTGCAGCTGGAGATATAACAATAAATCAGAAAATAACCGGGAAAATTTTCAAAAGTTTAGGAATTAACATAGAAGTGGAATTTTTCGTGCTACCAGGATTAAAATCATTCGACGGTATCATAGGAGATGATACACTAAAACAACTAGGAGCTTTAATAGATAGAAAAAATAATCTCCTGATAATTCCACCTAATATAAAAATCCCTTTAAAAGAAAAGCAATCAGCTCAAGTTAACAATATAGAAATAAGAGATGGTCATTTACAGTATGAAACAAAACAAAAAGTTAAATCATTACTAAAAAAATTTGAAAAATTATTTGGCCCTATAAATGACAGAGAAACTATCGAAACTAATGTGGAAGCAGAGATAAAAACAATCACGGACGAACCAGTATATGTTAAAACATACCCATATCCAGTTGCTATGAGACCAGAAGTTGATAAACAAATAAGGAAACTTTTAGAAGATGGAATTATAAAACCTTCGAAAAGCCCATACAACGCACCAATTTGGATAGTAGAGAAAAAAATGGACGCATCTGGAATAAAAAAATACAGGATGGTGATCGATTTCAAGAAACTAAATGCTGTTACAGTGTCTGACACTTATCCCATTCCGGATATTACAAATACTATTGCAAATTTGAATAACTCAAAATACTTTACTACAGTGGATTTAACATCTGGATTTCACCAAATTAAAATGAGAAATGCTGACATCCAAAAAACTGCATTTTCAACATTGAATGGGAAGTATGAATTCAAAAGGCTTCCTTTTGGATTAAAAAATGCACCAGCAATTTTCCAACGAATGATAGATGATGTGCTTAAAGAATTCATAGGAAAAATTTGTTACGTGTACATCGACGATATCATCATATTTGGAGGAGAAACAGAAGATGAACATTTAAATAATATCAAAAAAGTTTTTTTAAAATTGCAGGAAGCTAACTTACGAGTGAACCTGGACAAAACCGAATTTTTAAAGCAGGAAACCGAGTTCCTGAGATACATCATCACTCATGAAGGTATCAAACCAAATCCGGCGAAAGTTGCAGCTATCAAAAATATGAAAGCACCAGAAAATTTGAAAGAACTAAAAGGATTTTTGGGACTAACATCATATTATAGACGTTTTATCAGGGACTTCGCTAAAATAGCAAAACCACTTACCAATATGACGAGAGGGGAGAATGCTCAAATCAGTGCAAATCAATCAAAAAAAATAAAAATAAAATTTAACAAAGAAGAACAAGAAGCTTTTCAAACATTGAAAACATTGCTTTCATCATCAGAATTGTTGATCTTTCCAGATTTCAACAAACCATTTTTGCTAACAACAGACGCATCCAACCATGCCATCGGAGCCGTTTTATCGCAAGGCGAATTAGGTAAAGATAAACCAATAACCTATATTTCTAGATCCTTAAATAAAACCGAGGAGAATTATGCCACAAACGAGAAAGAGATGCTGGCAATAGTCTGGGCCTTAGAAAATCTGAGAAATTATTTATACGGAGCAAAACAAATCAACATACTAACAGACCATCAACCGTTAACATTTGCCCTAGGAAGTAAGAATAACAACGCAAAACTAAAACGATGGAAAGCAAGACTAGAGGAATACAATTATAAATTAACATACAAACCAGGATGTACCAACAAAGTCGCAGACGCTCTGTCAAGATTACCAACAGAAATCAATAATTTGTCATCATCATCAACAGAAACTGCAAGCGAAACAATTCACAGTGCAGAAGAAGACAGTATAAATCTCATCCCACATGTTGAAGTACCATTAAATGTTTTTAGAAATCAACTTATTATCACACAGGGTAAAGATTGTGAAGCTTTCGAAGTGCCACATCCAACATACAATCGCCATTATATCAGCTTACCAGTCATAAATGAAAGAAGCCTAACTAAAGTTCTAAAAGAAAAATTACACCCAACTATAATAAATGGTATAAAAATTCCAGAAAATTTCATTCAAATATTGCAGGACGTATACAAAGAACATCTTTTAAGTTATAAAATCAGAATAACCCAAAGAATAGTACAGGATATTTGCAAAGAAGAAAACATTTTCTCAATCATTAAAGAAACTCACAAAAGAGCGCATAGGAATCACCGTGAAAATAAAGAACAAATACTCGAAGAATACTATTTTCCAAGAATGACATCATTAATCAAGAAATTCACCGCATCTTGCGAAGAATGTAATAGGAATAAATATGACAGACATCCTAATAAACCTCACCTACAACCGACACCAATACCAGTTTATCCAACGGAAATAATTCACATAGACATAATTGAAATACAGAACGAAAAATTTATCAGCTGTATCGACAAATTTTCTAAATTTTTAAAATTATTCCATATAAAGGATAAATCCGTACTTCATATAAGGGAAAAACTGATCAAAATCATTCACTATTTTACAACACCAAGAATGATAGTAATGGACAACGAAGGAAGTTTTATAAGCCCAATTGTAACAGATTATATAAAAACACTCGGAATAGAATTATACTTCACACCACCACAAAAAAGCGAGGTAAACGGAGCTGTGGAAAGAGCACATTCAACAGTAATCGAAATTATCAGATGTTTAAAAAGTGAAAACAGGGATTTAAATATGAAAGAACTAGTGAATATAGCAGTTGACAGATACAACAACACATTTCATTCTGTAACACAAAAGAAACCTAGTGACATCTTCTTTGGAAGAATCGAGCGAATTAACTATCAGAATTTGCTCAATTTTAAAGAAAAAGTAACCGAAGATCTTATAGGACGTATTAGAAAAAATCAGAAATATAAAATTAATCGAGAAAAACATAAACGAAATCAACCAAAAACTTACGAAACGGGTCAAACTGTTTTCGCAGCAATAAAGCAAATTCAAGGAAAAGATAAGCCTAAATTCACTAAGGAAACTGTCGCAAATAATAATAGAGTCACAATTACTACTACATCAGGAAGAAGAATCCATAAATCGCAGCTCAAAAATATTAATTAACAAAAATTTCAATTTCTTTCCAGCTTTAATTTTAGTTTATGGACGATGTCATATTCATTTGACCTATTCACATACAACACTCCAATAATAGCAATTAAAGAAGGAAGAGGAAAAATCCTGAACGGAAACCTAAATATAGTTCATCTCATAGATTTAACCAAATATAAAGAAATAATCGACAGTATGCTACCAATGATAACAACAATAAACGAGAAAAGCACCTTTAAATCTCAGATAGTTCATCAATTTAACCAAATATTGGATCTAGTATCGGAACTACAGGGTCAACCAGGAAGAGTACGTCGCTCAATTAATTGGATTGGAACTGCATGGAAGTGGATAGCGGGATCACCCGATGCTACAGATTGGGACAAAGTGGTCGAAAGTCAAAATGAAATTATCATGAACAATAACGAACAGTACAAAATCAATAAAATTCTAATGGAAAATGCAGATGAAATTTTGAAAGACTTCAACAAAATCATAAATCATTTAAATCAAGATTCAGAAACAATAGTGGAACAAACATTATTCAACAAATTAACCATAATAAAAGAAGAAATAAAGGAAGTTATCAGAGCAGCACAACTAGCAAAAAGAGGAATCATCAACACGAATCTTTTAAGTAAAAACGAAGTAAATCAATTAATAACAGAAATAGAAACCTTACCATACGCAAATGAAATAGAAGCTATTGAATACGCAACTCCAACTATAATGGTAAAAAACTTTACAATTCTTTATATAATATCTATTCCCAAAACAGGCGAAGAAACTTTCAACCATGTCATTATAAGACCAACTATAAAAGACAACAAGCAGATATACTTGGAACACAAGGAACTTCTGACAAATCAAGAGACAACTTTCGGAATTGTAGAAAAATGCGATTTATTTGGGGAAACTATCATATGCAGAAAAAACCAAGTAAAGCAGCTAGAAAATACTCATTGTATTATCCAATTAATGAAAGGTCTTAATGCAAGTTGCGAATATCAGATAAATGGAGAAGAGTTAATAGAACCCATCAACGAAAACACCATATTCCTAACAAATTTCAATGGAACAATCAAAGACAACATCTCCAGTAAACATCTAGAAGGCACCTTTCTCATTCAATTCAAGAACGAAACGCTGCAAATAAAGGACATGATCTTCACTAATAACGAAATAAGGACTTCTCATATACTACCACCAATTTTGCAATCTAACATAAATAAAACAGGAGCAAGGCTCGATCTAAAATATCTACATTATCTACATAAAAACGATTTCAAAAAATTAGAAAAATTATTCTTCAACCATGAAGCAACATCTTATATAAATATTACAATAATTATAGCAATAATCATCACGTTGGCGCTAGCAACATTCATCAAATTGAGGAAAAAAAAGCAAAAAATAATGTTAACCGAAGCACAAAAACAACAAAAAGAGGAGCAACCACAATTGCAATCAATTCAATTAAATTTTGATCCACGGGTCGCGGATCTTTAAAAGGGGAGGAGTTATCACCATCTCAAATTACATCTAACATTATTTTAATATCTGATAGATCAAGTTACAACAGGTGCATGTGGATACAAATTCAAGTTCAAACATGTTTAATGTAAAAATGTTGATAAAGCAATATTTCTATGGGAATTAAAATTAAATCGATTTCTCACCAAAAATGTAATTTTATTAATTATAAGTTAAAATACAAATTATAATTTTTTTTCATTTATTAACTAAAATTGTCAATTAAGCATAATTAAATGTATAAATTAAGTAAAATTTAATGTAATAATTTAGTCTTAAGCTTAACTTGTTCTAATAAACATTTTTTTTAACACGAAATAAATTTCATTTCGTTAACTTATATGATTACATAAATATAAACAAAATAAATAATAGTACTAGACATATTAATAATAGAACTCAGTTTATAAAAAGTTTAGTAGCTGAATTGTTAGTGATATTGCATTATCTTGTGTATTTTGTAATATTAATATTAATAAATTAGCACTAATACATCAAACAGGAATCAATTGGACTCTTACGTCTCGCCTAGAAAATCTCTAGTACGCAGATGACAATGCCCTGATTGCACAGGAATATGCAACAAAAACTAGATTCCCTAAACGCAAAGGTACATAAAGTTGAACTCAAAATAAACATTTCAAAGACAAAGTCTCCAAGACTGAATGCTAACAACTCTAATCAATTAGTAATAAACAACACTAATATAAAGGATGTGGCAAGTTTCAATTACCTTAGTACCCTTACCAGAAACTGCGGAGCTAAAGAAAATGTCAAGAACCGCATAAAATTAGCAAAAATTGCGTTCGGGAGACTTTGGGCTATTTAGCGGAGAAGAATAACAAATGAGAAACTGCTAACTATATCTAGGCAAAAACTATACTACAAATAAAGAAAAAGAAATAAAGGTGGATAGGTCATACAATTCGAAAGACGCCAGAGAATATTGCCTTCGACTGGAATCCACTGGAATCAACAGAAAAAATGTGTTGGTAGACCTAAAGTAACATGGAGAAGGTTAGTAGTGAAGGAGATTGAAAGCAGTGGTAAAACGTGAGCAGAAATTAAACAACTCGCACAATAAAGTGCGATATAGAAGCTTTGTAGAAGCTTTAAAAGAAAAACAGAAAAACAAAAGTAATTAAATCAAACTCGTGAAAGTGACCAAGGGGTTAAGCATATTAATTAATTTATTATTTATGCTAAGTAAGTTTAGATAATTTATTTTACCATCCAAATAAATTTCATTTCTAGATAATAGAGGCCTAAAGTTCAAAAACTAGACAGACAAATAATGTAAAAAACTTAATGTAATGTAAAAAAATCTTGGAAGAATAAAAAAAAAGAAAAAAATTTATGATTTTGTATTCATATTAGTTGATTACCAGCTTTTTTTTTTATAAAGTAAACATCTATTTGCATATTATTACAATTTTTTAAAAATTTTTAACTATTTCAAAGATAATAAAATATATATACTCTTATATATACATATATATTTTTTTTTTAAAAGTAGAAGTTGATAAGAAAATTACAGTAGTTTAAAATTTTTTCATCTTATTATTATTATATTCAATAAATTATTTAAAAAAAAGTTTATAGGATTTTTTTTTTTTTTTTCGTAAGTCGTATGTATTTTTAGCGGTATGTATTTTTATTCGTATGCACCAAGAAAATTTGAAAAATTTGTTTCAGTTCATTCTGAGAAAAAAAAAATTATAAGAGCAATTATTTATGTATGTATTCAAAAAAAAAAGATTTTTTTTTATTTTAAGTTGATGGGTGGTAAAACGTTAATTTGCATATTTGCGAAAATATATTTTTTTTTTTTGTAAATTTACCTTAATAACGAATACATACATACAAATGCACAATGAAGGTGATGAAGAAAAGTTTGCAATGAAGATTTCAAATAAGAATTTTACCAAAAATTTTAATTTTTGATCATTTGTTTTATTTTTATGAAGAATTATTTTTTTTGTTTTATTTGTTGCTGTCTGTCTTTTTCTTTAAAATCTATTATTGAAACAGTATATTATGAAATTTACTTCAGCTTCTTAAATTTAAGTGGACAAAATGAGCTCTTGAATAAAAATATAATCGATTTATGGTTACCGTAATTCTTGATTAATGCGCCCAACATTTGTGGTTGAAGCTCAGAGTATTTAAGAGCATAAAAAGAAATTTAAAAGGAACCTTTATCCTTTTTTTTAAGAATTTGCTTCTTATTCTTTATGAAAATTGTTATTGGGAAAAAACACCTTTGGTGTTTGATTAATATTATAATACTTACGATTTACGATTTTCATAAGAGAGTTGAAATATAAATGCTTAGTTATTAATAGGTACGTACTACCTTATTATGAACTTATTATGATAAGTAGGTAGATAGAAGCTACAGATGAACACTTAGGCTAGTTTAGGCCCGTTGTGATACCCTATATCAGTATTTTTCCTAATAAAACATTGGGAGCGTATTACAAAGCGGTGTAAATTAATAAAGTTTTGTAAATTATGTAGATTTTTATTTATTTGTAGTGCACCCTGTGCTCATGTTGATAAAAACAATGATTTTCAACTGAAAGTTCTTATTGCCTGTGTGTATTTTAGTATTTAATAAAAAAATGTTAAAATATAGATAGATAACAATTAATAATGATCAAAAATTTTAATTTAAAACTATTTTCAATTTGCACTTATAACTCACATATATGAGAGCTATTAATTGTAAAAAAAAATTGTAATAATAGAATATTTTCAGCGATTCCACGTATAATTATGACAATTAGATAACTAAAGAAATTAATAAACAATACTATAAATAAATTTATATTTTCGATTCTTTTCGTAGGACTATTTTTAGCTTGTCTCCAGCTTACACAACTCAAGGAAAGCCTTGGGAGCTTGACAACAAAAAAAACAACCACACAAGCGTCAAGTGGACTTTTAAGCCTACTATTATATTTTGTTTATTATCATTAAATTTTTTTTAAGATTCTTTAATTGTCAGATATATTCAACAAGTTACAGGAACTGTAAAATTATTATTGTTATAACGGTAAAGTCTTTTTCAATATTATCTGTAATAAAATTTAATAAAATAATTTCCAAAAACTTTTTAAATTTTGACACATAAGATACAAACGTTATTATAATGACTGGTACAAAATATATATATATATATATATGTATATATATAGTACCTACATAATTATATCTAATTCTATATATATTTTATAAAGGACTGTTATAGAAAAGCAGTTCTTTGTTTGATAATAAGAAGACATAAAGTAATTATGCATTTCCTTTAATGTTTTTGTTTTTTTTGTTGTAATTTTTATGTTAACAATTTGAAACAACATCATGGTGACTATCGTGTCCTGTTATATACTAAAGATTTTATAAAATTAATATAATAATGTCTATTACATGAGTGTAGTGTACATTAGAATATATACATGTATATAAGAATATGAATATCAGTTCACCTTTTTATTATCATCGTATTAGATTGTATTTAATACAACGGTTTTTATAATGAAAAATCAAAACTTTTAACGAATATGATACTAACCGTTATACCAATATATATGTATAGTAATAAAATCGTATAACTATGTTATTAATATTGATTATATATATATATGTAGTTCATATTTATAATATTAAAATTGTATCTTGTTAATGTTAATGGTATCTTGATATATATAATTTTCAATTTTATATGTGTATATAAAATTTATATGAATATATGTATATATATATATAATATGTCATAATATGTATATGTATACATATATAAAAAGAAAGTAATTAAGATTAGGATAAAACAAAAGTATAAGGAAATCGGATATAGGTAGGTAAATTCCGAAATCTTATATTCTAAGAATAGAATTAGATTTTCTTATATAAAATCTTAAAATTGTATTTCCATAATTCTATTGTTATGGTTTTTGTCAGTTTAATAATCGTTAAAATATAGTAAAATGAGCAAAAAATATATATGTATTATATATACAAAGTTTAATTATACCAATCATTTTGTATGAAAGATTTGACTTACAAAAAGTATTATTTAAAAATTATATTTACTATGTATAACTAATTTCGAAGGATTTTTCGGGGCGAACCAGTCCAAAACCAAAAGCAGAACAAAAAAACAAAGGAGATTCTAAAATTAAAAAGAATGGATCAAAGGTTTTCATTGTAATATGTATGAGTCATTTGATGCATAAGAGCGCATGTCAAGAAAATAAGTAGAGCGGAGACTAATCTATACAGTAAATGTTGGTAGGAAGCGGAAAAGTACTACATGGGCTTTTGGAAATTCCAAGTCCTGAAATTTTGGAGGAAATGAACTTTAGGATAAGGATACTTGGAGAATTTTTCTAGAATGAGAATGCTAGATTAGGCAAATATTATATGATGTATATCAAGCGCTGTAATTACGAGCACAACGATTTGCAGGACCTAAGTGTTAGAATAATTATATTCTCCTTTACGAAACAACAACAAAACAATCAGGTTAACGTTACAATCATTATTGGGTTAAAATGTTTTTTTTTTTTAAATGCCAGAAATAATTCCAAATTTTATACTATAGATGTCATATTGATTTTATGGTATTTGTTGTGGTAAATTTTTTATTTAGAAATGCTTAAAGTACTATACAGGAATTATTTATGATATTAACTATGCCTTTATAGTATTATAGTATCCTGTTGTTAATAAGTAATTAATACTGTTGAAATTCAGTCAATTATTAAAACTTTAAACTTTGAAATTTTGTAATGGAATGATAATAAACTTTTTCTAATGTATAATAAATCATTTTAAAAAAAGAGAAGAACATTTTTACTGAAATTTTGTTTTTCCTGAAATTACTTGTAGTTCTGAACAAAATTATTTCACAGATTTTAATTATTTTGTAGATTATTATGAGAGAATATATATGCAACTCTGTAAATGCCCATACAAGAATAAAGTAATTTTTTATGTAAAGTCAACCATTATATTTTATATATAAATATTATATAAATAGTGAAAATTATTAATTTTCTTAAAAATTTGTTCAAAAGTTGTTTTTTTTAAAATTAAATTCAAATTATTTTTCCTTTAAACTTTCAACAAAATCATGTTAAAAACAAAACAGAGCTGAATGAAAACCAATAGTTTAGATGCTCCTTTTTCTAAAGACAATACAAACGGTTTAGAATTGTGACTTGCACCAAAATTTGTAATTTCTCATAAAATTTATTAATATTTAAAATATATATAAAGAAAAATTGTGAAAAATAAAGAAATAATTTTTTTTTTTTAATGAGGGAAGGTAAAAAGCATCGAATACCATCTAGGGAGCAGCACGAAGTTCCTCTAAGATAGTGTTGGGCTTTAACTAACAAAATACCACCAAATTTTAGGACTTCTTTCATTTTTAGGACTTCTTTCAGTTTTAAGAAAACGTTATATAAATAAGTAAAGCTTAAAGAGGGGGGTAGTACTAAAATTTCCAAGGATTTGTCCGAATTGTTCTTCTTTTTTGAAGTATTTTAAAGATTTTTCTTCGTTTAAAACTTCAAGGATCTATCTATTTCAAGGAAAATATTGCTTTG
Organism: Poecilobothrus nobilitatus; assembly: GCA_947095535.1. Lineage (NCBI taxonomy): Eukaryota > Metazoa > Arthropoda > Insecta > Diptera > Dolichopodidae > Poecilobothrus > Poecilobothrus nobilitatus. The sequence continues at coordinate 83,580,970 of OX352774.1, read as the reverse complement.
CGGGCATATGAAAAAAGTAATATCTTACAAAATTTTGTTTTCACATAACGGTAAATGTAAAATCTAAATTTTGTAAAAATTTTTATAATTTTGATAATGATTTATAAAGCTAAAAAAATGTCCTGTCGCTTGAAGTTTTAAGATTAAAAAAAAGCATAAGAAAAAGTTAAGCATAAGAGCAGCTTTAAACGGTGCGGTATTTTTCTTAAACAGTTTTGTAAACAGACAGATAGACTGACGGATATAGTAAAACTAATAACCATAATGTGCTAAAAACCACTTTTAACTAATTTATTAGTTAATGAAATGAAATGAAAAGAATGAAATTGGTTTATATTGAAAATATTATTTGTTTGGCCATATAACCGAACAGTTAAACCTTAACAATTTTTAGATACATATTTTAATTTAAATTAAGATACAAAGGAGTTACAATGTCTTTATACTATTAAATTAACTTACATATATATTAAGTATGAAAAAAATCATAAAATGCTAATAATATACATTTCAATTTGTTGTTGATAAGATTTTATTTAAAACTTATTTTTACTATTACTTGAAACAAATAATCTTATGAGATAAAATAGGTATAGTGTAGGTACATTTTTAAATAGATTTACCAGCTAATAGGTGTAGGTGCTTTTTTAAACCTTTTTTTTTTATACAAACATTTTTTATACTCAGTATAAGATAAAAAAGTTTTCCGGTTTTAAGATAATTTTTTTTTATTGGCATGATTTTTTTATGCAAATTTGATGAACGTTAAATTAAAATTGGCGGGCAAAATGAAAAAAAAAGAAATATTGACCAGAAGTTTCTAATATTCCTATATGCTAACATAAAAAATTTTTTTTTGCTTTTGTACTTTTTTTTTAGGTTTTTTTGTCAAGAAATAGGAATATCTATCTATAAAATAGTTTTGTTCGTCTTTGAAAAGTTCATTAACTTTCCACATAAAAAATATTTAGACTTTTTAAGGGTATTTTTTTTTTTTGTTGTTTTTTTTTTTTTTAAGATTTTTATTAATTAATAATAATCTAATAAATTTAATTAGAAAAAAAAAAATGTTAATCATCGACAACATTTTTAAAAAGTCAATAATCTTTTTTTTTTAGATATCATTGAACTTTTCAAATAAGAATTTCGAAAAGGCTAAAAAACAGGCTTTTTTTTTCTAATTTAAGTAAATCTGTAATTAATCTATGATTTATAGTTATTTTAAACTTTAGAGTGAATGAACGTTTTACACGTTTATTTAAAAAAGCTTTTAAATAACTATGAAATAATTTAGTTATCTGATAGAAATCTGTACTTTTAGATTTAATAAGAATATTTTTTTTTTAATTTGTTATTTTTAAATTGTAAACTTTTATATTAAAAATGTATTGTGGTGTTTTATTTTTTTTTTTTTGGAGAAGTGGATATATTAAGTTTTTTCATAGTAAATTATTTTGACAGTACGAACGTATAATAAATTTGCTATTATGTTTGTGACATCTTAAAGGAAACGAGATAGAAGTGTATAATATATGGCCAAAGTATAAACATTCTTAATCGATTTGCCCATATATGCCCATCCGTCCATCTTCACGATAATTCATATAATAACGGAGCTGTAATTCTGAAATTTTTACCATTTCATCTTTATGAAATTGTTAGTTTTGCTATTGAAATTAAGTAAGTCCGACCGACGTGTTCAAGTAACTGCCGTACAATTTTTTTCTCTATACTAAAATAACTTAGTGTCTATTAAAGTTAGCCAGATATTTGAAATTTTATGAAAAGACATTAAGTCTTATGTCAACGACTTCTGCAAAATGTTGTTTAGCCTAGAGGAGCAGGTTCGAGTAGGTATCATACTACTCTAAAATTTGCATAAATATCTAAATTTCTTAGAGTGAATCCTATAGAGTCAATTATTTGTAACTCTTTTAGTTAACGAATTTTTGGCAGTTTTTAAGGTACATTTAACTGTAATATCTGCTAAAAAATATTAATTAAAAAACCATTTTCTTCTTGAATTAAATTTTGTACTTTTAAAATAAATCAATTAGTAACTTAGAATGTTATAAAGTTAAATTTCCATATACTCAGAATGACAGCTAGTTTAAGACTGTTGTCATCATTATATAATAAGTATAGAAAAATCTATGTTAGATTGTGATAATTGTTATAATATGTCACTTTGTATATCAGAATTTTACATATTAATCAATTGATCCCATAACAACTTATTTATTGTAATATGCTATAGAATGTAAGTAAGCAATAGAAGCTATCTGATTGTCATTTTTAAATCAAATATATATGAGCAAAAAACAAAACAAACCAAACAAAAAATATACACAAGATTTGATGATTCTAATATTCTTTAATTTTGGAATATCACTGTCGAAAAAAATAATGTACAAGCTTTTTCTTGGATAAATTAGATATTATGAGAAGTATTTATTTATGTCAGTTGTCAATTTTTTGCAAAATATATACTTGAAGACTTACACCCTATATTTATTAATTGTTATATGATAGAGTTCCACAATTTGAATTTATCTGTTATTTCATTGTTTCTTTTCAATATCATTTAATTCAATAAAAATGAATCCCAAACTTAATTCTGATAATAAAAATATTTATCAAGTTGTCATAATTCCATATTAAAGAAGTTTAAGTACAATATAGGTTTAAACATAATACCAAAATTAAAGTATAACCGAATTCTAAATTGCAAAACATCATTATGCTTAATATTTTATAGCAACTCTTGGTTTATATCTTTTAAACATTTTACAATTTTCCATTTGTCATAATGAGACACTTAGTAGTATTTGACAAATATACTCTTTACATTATATATTATAAATATTTTGAAAAAAGAGTATAACCATGATTTTGTAACCAATTCTAAAATCTCTCTTAACTAATTTTTTTTTTACATACATGCATACATACATATTATTTTAAAAATATATAGCATATTTTTTTTTTTAAACACTATATACTTAATTGTTAAAAGTAATTTTGACATTTTGCTAGATGTATTTTTTGTCAAACTAATATTTTAGGTAAAATGTTTTTCCTGAGAAATGAATTTAGACAAACTGACATGCTTCCTTCGTATACATAATATAAAATATTCTTTTCCTTCTGGCTATTATATTAAAAGAAAGTTCATAATATATGCATATATCTACATATATACTCAACATAATTTAATAACAATATATTAGTTATAGTTTAAAAGGAAATATACATATGTACATATACATATATATATATATATAATATATGTATTTACTTAACTATTATTGTAATAATAGTAGAAAAGAAACTTAATTTGGATCAATTTCAAAAATTTGATATTACGTGAACTTTTTAATATACATATGTATGTATATGTATGTATATATTTTAAATGATTTGAGAAAATTTTAAATAGCCTACAGGCTATTTTAAAAATTATTTTCAAAAGTAACTTTTTATTTTTTTTTTTTTTTGTGTATTTTTTACATTTCATAAAATAATTATTGAAAAATTTCATTTTCATTTACGAGTATGTATTATCAACATATATATATATATGATGTATATGTTAAGTTGATTGTTTGACTAATAAAAACGATGAAAAGTGCAACAAACCAATTAAACAAAAAACAAGAAAAAAAAAAAATGAATAAAAAATTGTTAAGATTTTAAATTTACCTTTAAGGGGGTTTAAAATGACCAAAAAATTGTTTATTTGTGTTGCAAAAAAAAAAAAAAAAAATTCAAATATCTTTAAAAAGCGATCATTAATCTAAATACGCGAAAATTATAATTAATTTTTTTTTTTGCAATTTTTTTTTGTCATTTTTTTTTTTTACGATTCAAAGTATTTTAAAAATCAGTACAATTTCAAAGTTTGGATGAATTTTATACAATACAATATTATCAGATATTATCTATGTTTGTTTTATATATCTTTTATATACGTACGTATATAATAAAAAAACAATTTAAATATTGCTTAAGGAGTTTGTTGTATGTACAATGTATTGTTACACTATAGTAATAGCTACGGATGATTTTTGTAAATCAGTTTTTTGCTTTTTTTTTTTTTATTTTTTTTTTTTTTAGTGTTAAAGTAAAAGGTTAGATGGTGTAAATGAACGGATGTTGTTAAGTGAATTTTAATTTTAAATATTTTTTTTTTTTTTGGTTTATGAGGTTTGAAATTACCATTATTATGTTTTGTTTTTTTTTTTCGTTTTTTTAACTGTTTAACATTTAGTTATTCTATTAATTAGTTAAAATTTTATAAATGTATATGAATTGAAAATGAAAATGAAAATGAAAATGAAAATGAAAAGATAAAAATGTAGTTAAAATATTTATATTTTTAATTAAATATATATTACAATATTATTATGTTTCACTTACTCTAACTTTGATTCGTCATTTTTGAACTTAATTTGAATAAAATTTAACTGAGACAAGTAAATTTATATATATGTATTTTATTTAATATGCATCAGTGGCGGAACTACAAAATTTTTGGCCCCCCCGCGCAAAAGTAAAATATTCCCCCAATAATTTTTTTTTTAACAAAAACAAGTTAAAAATTTACTTCATATATCATATTGCAATCAAAATAAAAATAATATAACTAAAACTTAATGGACCTTAAATATTAAAATCTTTCCTCCTTGACCAATCCAAGTTTAATCTGTTTCGCTTGATTGCAAATAAAAATAAGTCTAATTAAAGAAGATATAGTGATTTTTGTGATTTTTTTAAAAGAATGTAAGATTAAAAAAGTTTTTCCTAAATTTATCAAAATTAGATGTGCAGTCAATAATTCAAGAACAGGATATGTAATAGAAAAATTACAAAAACTATGGCTTAAACTATATGTAGAAATTACACATCAATATTCAAGATTAGTTGCAATAGAATTAAAAACATATTCACTTCACATACAAATCACTAAAACTCATAGCAGCGCTATTCAATGTTAGTTTAATATATTTGTGGGCAACTATATATAACTGCGGGAAAAAAGTTCCAGTGTATGTATATAAAAAATGATTGTAAATAATTTTTTTATTAATAATTTTGGACCCCGCAACGCGGAGTCCTAGGACCACCAGATTCGCCACTGATATGTATATAAAATAATAAGAAATCTGATAAATCTGCAATATTTTAGAGAATCAGAAAATGTTTTGTTTTTTTTTTTTATGAAAATTGGTAAAAGGATTTGAATATAAATTACTTTATATAATATGTAATAATTAATAACCACTAATACATTTTTAATGGAAAATTTAATAAAAATGTAGAAATGAAAAGTGAAATTTTTTAAAAAGAATTTTTAGTAAAATAATTGATAATTTGAGTTTGTAAGTATTTTTTAGTTTTTAGTCTTAAATATTTGATAAAAGTATAAATCAATTGTAAAAGGAGAGATTTGAAAAAGTATAGTTTAAAAGTTCTAGAAAATAGAATTTACGAATTTCAGTATTAATAGTTTTATTGTTTGTTTTTGTATTGGCCATGAAATTCCAAATACAAAATCTCAAAACACAAAATTCAAAAATTCAAAATCCAAAAATTCCAAATCCCAAAATTCCATAAAATCAAATTCCAAAATCGAAAAATACTAAAATCCCAAAACCAGTTTTCGTATCGTAATTCTTTTTGAATTTATTTTATTTCGGATGTGGGTCGATATATTGAAAACAAAAATATTGAATGCAAAAATTATCGAAAAAAAAAATTTAAACAAAAAAATCTGCTGTATGCGAAAAATATTGGAAAGAAAAATGTAAAAAAGAATATATATTTAAATATTTATATTTATGTTTCTAAATATTTTGGAAAAAGCGTATAGATAATCTTGATTTCATAACCAAGTTCACTCCAAGTTCAGAATATCTCATTCGAAACGCCGCTTTTAAATTGAAAATGTATAATTTATGTGTATTTCCAGAAGGAATTGCATAATTTTAGGCACACATAAATTTTATTTCAGATTTAATGTCCTAAATTAATTGCACAAGCGTATCCAAATATTAAATAGAAAAGTAATAAATGCAAAAGATTTTTAATTAAAATTTGGAATTATCTAGTTTATTTATATATAATTTAAATTGGATAGAATATTTGATGGAGTCTTTATAGCAATAACATAGCTTTATAATTCCCTAACGAGATTAGTTGTTAGGATGTTAAAATGTTTTATAATGCTGTTAAAGTTTTACTTTAGTTCAAGTTATTTTAGTAAATCTAACTGATATCTGATTTTCCAAAATAATAAATATATGAGCTGGGAAACTAAATATTGAGAATTTAAAAATATCTAATAATATGTTATTTTTATATTTTAAATTTTGTGACACAATGTGGTGAAAGTGCGTTAAAATTATTTTTATTATTTTTTTTTTGATTATATTTTCTTAAACAACCTTTAAGGTAGCCATTTTTAGTAATTATTTAATATTTCCTCTTAGCATATTATATTTATTGGATACTTTAGCTTTATCTGGTATTTAATTCAATTTAAAAAAAAAAAAACATAATATGTACTTAATTTTGGCTCTATTAAAAAACAGGCAAAATTGTTATTATACTTGTACGAATAAAAGCGTATTATAAATTTCCAATTACGTTTGTAATACTGTGAAGAAACGGGATACTTTGATATGGAAAAGTATATTTTTGCTCAGAATTGGATTTTGAGTCGATTCTTATCAAAAACTAATGTAACTACAAGATTCTGAAATTTTTACTATTTCATATTTATTCGAATAGCTGTCATATACAACTACTTTTTTATATTAGCATAATTCAGTGTCTGTATAATATGGGAATTTAAATTTTCATCAAATTTTGCAGAAAACATAAACACGACCTCTGTTTATGTTTTCTGCAAAATTTGTTTAATCTAACACAAGACACAAGAGTAGCTGTGCAATTTATATTCTTAAATTCTGGTACTTTAAAAATGTGGACATCTGAAACTATATAAGAGTTGATAAAGTTTTACGATAACAACTTCTGTAAAGCATGGTTGGTCATACGACAATGAGAAATTTACATAAATATATCTCAATACTTAATAAGTTCAAATATCGTAAATTTTCTAAAAAAATTATTAAATTTGATGAAAACAGTATATATATTATGTTTTTGTGGGTATAAGTAGTAGTATAAGTATGTTTTTGTGGGTGTGGGTGGGTAGAGTAGAAGATGACAGTTACGCATTTCTTAACTTCTTTAATCTGAAATAATTTTTGTTTTGTTTTTAAAATAGTTTTTTATATAAAGAAAAAAAACACGAACATGTGAAATTAAGACTTAAACTATACCTTATACTTAATTAAAAAGAAAGGATTAGTTTAAAATTAATAATTTTAGAAAGCACATGTTGAATATAGAAGTTGTTAAACAGTAAAGCAAAATAGATAAAAATTTTACAAAAAAGAAAAACTAATAAAAAATTAAATCAAAGAAGGATTAAAAAAATTTCTTTAAGTACTTATTTTTAATATATAATTATTCGATTGCTAAAAGGCAATTATTAATATTAACAGTAGCGGATTATGTTTTGAAAAATTTCACTTTAAAAGAAGATTAGTGAAAATTGTAAATAAAAGTTGATTTTTATATAATTAAAAAAAAAAAGTTTTAACATTATTGAAAAAGATAAATATTAAAAGTTAATTAACAAAATTTTATTGTAGATTTACATTTTGACTTATGTTGATTACATTTCGGCTTAAGTTGTTTACATTTTGACTTATGTTATATTTCAACTTAAGTGGTTTACATTTAGCCTTAAGTAAAATGTATTTAATTTATACACTTGTGAACTACAATATATTAGTTATTAAAGTTAGAAAGCATTTTGTATTTCCAACAGTTTAGAAATTTGTATTTTAAAATAGACATATGAACATATTAAAAAGATTGTTGCTGCACATTACTTATACCAGTTTGAACCGATTCTGATAGAAGATCTTAACCTTTTGGCATGTGGACTGATAGATAATAGTGTCTGCTTAAAATCCACAATAAACTACCGATATATTTTTGATTTAGGAATACAAGATAAGTTGATTTTAGACCCAATTTAGGTCTGGTCTATATATGACTATAGCTTAAGTGCATCAATTCGATTTACCAGTTTTTGAGTTGCAGTAAGTTCTCTATGTATAACAAAAACTATAAGACATTTACAAAATCCACCTGGACTTCAGTTTAAAAGAGTTATGCTATAAGTCATGGTATATGTAATATATTATAAATGACATATTTATAGTTTAGAAAAATTTCGATCTAAAGGAGAGGTAAAATATTTTTGAAGCTGATTTTAATTATATTAATAATGTTTTATATTAATAAATATTTTGCTATATAGTTATAAAAATCTAAAAATCATTTTGAAATTATTAATTTAAAAATATCAGAAATCGATACTGAAATTCTTTAAAATTATTTAGAATACAAACTGTTATTACAATTATTTATATTGTTATAAAATTGTTTCTACTGAACATTTACTTAAAAATGAATAGTGACACTAAAATTTTAAAATTACATTTCAAATATAAAATTTACATAATTTTCGATTAATTTTAGTTGAATGTGTGTTTATAATCATATAAATAAAACTTAAATAAGATAATATTTTTTTCTTAAAAAATTTAAGAATATGCCTATGTAAATATAATAAACGCCAATGTTTATTACAATTTTAAAGCGTTTTACATTCTAAAAAGATAATCATATTATTATTTTGTTGGTATTTTTATTCTATGTTTTTTTTTTGTATTTTTGACTAAAGTAAATGTAAATTTCAAATATTTAAGTACATATTATATACAATGTATCTTGAAATTTATTCCATATTTTATTCCTATACAAAACGTTTGAAATATAGTTAATGTAGCAGAATTTAATACAAAATGCTTATTCGAATATTATAAAATTTCTGTTAAAATTCAAAAAGTAAGAATTATTTTGAAAAAGTCAAAACATTCTATAAATACTAAAATACTAAGGAAATGACTTTAATATTCTTAAATTTTTGTCTATTATATAAATAAATTTTCAATGTGATTAGCTGTCAGTTCAATCAATAACTGTTTGTTAAATTTTAAATTTTCATGGATGTAACAAAATATTATATCAGAACGATATTAGTTAAGTATATCATTTTAAATAGAATAAAAAAATTAATTTTTTTATTTTGAAATTGTTTAATGAAAGTCTGAACAAGCCTTACATTTGATATCAATATTTTGAAGAAAAAAAAATTGCATACTTCTAGGTGTTGGTTTTATTTTTTTCTTTAAAATAAGAAATTTATCATGGTAAACGGTGTATTAGTTTTATTTTATACTTTATTATATTCTTAACTGCTATTAATACACAAAATATACAGTTCTGAACATTAAATTTTAAACATTAACAATTATTTTTATACTACACGTAGATATAGCTACACTTTTTTACAGAGTTTTTTTTTTAATAGCTTTTATAATTTTATTTTTTAAAAATACTACACGATGACTACTTAAAAACTACTTAAAAAATTTGTTTTTGAAAAGTGGATTCAAACATTTTTCTTTCATTGCGTTTTACTAACTGTTCCTATATAATATTATACTAGTACATATTTGTATACTGAAAATATATATTACACATAGAAGTAGTAATTTACGTGGATTATGTTCTACACTTGACATGCATTATTATAAAATAGTATTATTGAGCTTTTGTGAATTTTATATTAACAAATACCTACCTCATTGCCACTTACATTATATTTTATATATATAAATTTCTGATTTTTCGAAACACACTTGTATATATTTGAAAATTACATAATGTTATACACTGATAATTGTATCAGGACTCACCAATTTAATCCAGAATCTTAAAACCAAAATATACGTAGAAAATAAATATGATAAACGAATTCTATAATATATATATATATATATATACATATATATGTATATAAGGAAAAAAAAAACATTCAAATAACAAGAAAATAATACAACTAGAAAATATCACATTAAAACAAGATACAGGATATTCAGGATATTCAGAATATAAAATAGTTTTTTATATATGTAATAGTAATAATATTAAACTATGATGTACTTATACTAAAAAAAAAAAGAAAATAAATAAATAAAAGTATGATAAAGCACAAAAAAAAAAATAGAATAATTTACTTCTTGCTTTAAAAAAAAATCACATGGATTTTATAATTTTCATTGACAACAATGTTATGATACAAATAAAAGTTTATTTAAAGTTATATATATATATATATATTAAATGTTTATATATATATATATATATATATATATAAATATAGAATTTTAAGAATCTAAGTTTATAAATATAATTATATGTATATTATATAATGCTTGATTTTCCTTACTTATGTAACAGTAAAATAGCAGCCAGCATATTTAAAACATATCCTATATTTTTATTCCATTATTTTTTTTTTCGTTTGGTCCTTAAGCTTTTGAATCACACTCAAAAACTTATAATGAATGTGATTTTTACACTTTCTATCTTTTCGATTTCTTTTTGTTTTATTTATTTTCATTTTTATCATTTTATTAAATATACCAGAGTTTTTTAAATTGAAAATCTGTACAAATTGTGGATAAATTTGCAAAACATACAATTTATAAACGGAAATAATTTATGCTTTTAATGTTTCTTAAAATCATATTAGATATAGATATATTTTAAATAGATAAATTTTTTGTAATTTTTAATAATAAAATTTAATATGTAATATGATTACATATGATTGTAATATGATTACTCCATAAGGAAAAATAGTATATCCTTTTCCATCTTATTTTCTGCGTTACTTCTGAGCCATTATATCTCACAAAGCAGGTGGGTTATTTATTCCATTATTTCCACAATTTCACTAATTCCATTCATTCCGCTATTTATGGGATAGATGGGTTTAGTAAGTGAAAATCCCACTAGGTATTAGGTAGTCTAGGAGTTGTCTGTTTGTCTTTTCTTAGAAAGGGTTTTAGAAAAAAATATTTATATATAATTGTACTTAGGAGAATATTTTCGTTTCTTTTCTTTCAACTTTTCTAAAATGAGGTTAATTGTTTTTTTTTTAGCTGTTATAGCTGCTACGGTCATCTCAACGTCCTTTTTATTAAGCTTTTAGTGAATTTAGTTCTTTAACCGATTAAAGAGATTTTAAGAGTAATTTGAGTTTTGTATTAATATTTTTGTAAAAGATGATATTAACCGTTTAGTAGCTGCATCACTAAATTAGAATATCATAGAAATTCATTATTTTTATTGAATTTTATTGGTATAAAGCTGTAAACTAATCGGACCTGTAGACTAATCTAAATATTAACCATATGATAATAAACACATATCAATTTTATACTATAAAGTGTAAAACAAATGGTCTGTTTAATTCAAAAGCTATACGTTTTTGTTATACAAACATATATATATATATATATATATATATATATTTTTGATACCTTTGGTGGTAACAGTTTTAAATTACACGTTTGTTATTTTCATAGTCTCTATTTCTTTTTTTTTTTTAATTCTTTACATTCGGGAATGAAACGTTTTATGTAAGTACATATGAAAAATGATTTCTGACATACAACCAGCGTATCATAGAAACAGAAAGAAGGAAAGGATGAAATGGTATCAAGTATTTTTGTTAGGAATAAAATATCAGTATATTACAAGAAACAAAAAAAAAAAAAAAAAACAAAATTACAAAAAATAACAAAGAAAAAAAAAGAAAACCAAAATGAAGAAGTATAAAAAAAAAACAAAAAAATAAAAGAGAAGAAAAAAAAAAATAAAAACAAAAATATTGTAAAAATGAAATTTTTTACTGTTAAAAGTGAACTTTAAATTAGCACGTTTTATATCCTTTGTGATTGCGCTTCATGTCCTTACTCGTTATATTTTATTATTTCATGTTGCCGTTGTAGTGAACTGTAAGATACATCTCTTTTGTTGTTTTTTTTTTTTTTTTGTTTCAAATTTAATAGAGTTGTACTTTAACAAAATTATTTTTAATATTATACATACATATGCATATGTATAAATATATACGCACAGATGTTCTTATCACGTAGAGAGTAACTAAGAGGTGCCTGTCTGTATATTAGTTTATACCAGACTTTAAAATCGCCTTTTAAAGGACTACATTTTATGTTTTCTTTTTTTTTTAATTTTATTTTATTTTTCTTTTTGTTAATTAAGTACCTACTAGTTCTGTATATATTTTTAACCTTTCCTTTTTTTTTTTTTGGTTACATGTACATATACGTATCTGTATTTTATTTTTTTCAGGATATTTGTTTGTGCGTAAGTTTTATATATGTACATATTTAAATTTAAATTTTGTTATTTCATTTTTAAATAAATTTTTGAAAATTTTTGAGCTTTAAATGAAAACAAAACAACAAAATTTCTGGTTTTTGGTGTTAAGTGGGTTGAAAAATTCCATGGAAATTTGGAGAGTGAATAATATATTTTAATGGAATATCGCAAAAATGGTATGATCTGGTAAATTGTGGGGAAAAATGGTATGTAAATTGTAATGGTTTTTATTTTATTTTTTTGCTTTTGTTTTTTTTTTTTTTTGAAATTTTGATTTGGAGTTATGATATTTCCGTCAGAATAATAAAAAAAACAACTAAAATAAATAAGGAAAAAGGAGAAAAATAATTTAACAAAAAAAAAAATTTAAAACATTTTTTTTATAATGAATTTTAAGTATTAGAATATAATATGACGTTTGAAAAAGAAAAAAAAAAAAGAAAATAAGTGCAAAAATTATTATTATGAAATTTCCTATTTATTTTCTTTTTTTAAATGAAAAGAAAAAAAAAATAAAATCCAATTAAATAATGAGAAAATAAAACCTTGAAAATATGTTGTATTCGTTAGGTAAGTAGTTTATACTTAGTTAGCTTGTTTGCCTTTTTTTTTTTGATTGAGTTACCAAGGTAATTACTTTAACTTACATCTTTTGTCAATCTGTGTATTATAATTTTATGATAACGGGAAAATAAATATTTAAAAAATATTATTAATTTTATTTTTATTTTTTTGAAAAATTCTTTAACAGTTACTTTTTATAATTTTACACGACATGAAATAAAATATACTCAGAAGTTTGATATGGAAAAAAATTTTGACATATACGACAATCACTCAATGCTGAGTTTTTTTTTTGAGTCAACTTAAATCAATAATACACTAACAAAAGTAATATGTCAAAAGGTACTTTCTATTTATAATAATTTAATAGTATTTGTTTTAATGTTCTTAGTCATCACATATTATATTGACACAAAAATTGTTAACTGAAACTATTAAACTATGTAATATATCACAAGTGAATAATAATAGTGTTATTTTTGTTTTGCCTATATATAGCCCATGTTCTAATTCTATCTGTAAAAGTAAAATATTTTTTATTTGATTTTCATTCTGATTGTGATGAATAATAGTTCGTCATTTGATTCAAATTATTTTCACTTCTCAACATTATACATCATATCCCCATTTATAAGTTTTAATATAGATTAAGAGTTAGAAAATAAAAATATGTAGTATATAAGATTATGCTTCATTCAAAATGATGCTAAGAGTTCGACGAAATAATGAGTCTGATACTTCCATTCAAAGTTCTGCAAAAAGAAATAAAGAAAGCCTTCTGTTATACATCGCTATATTAAATCTCTAGATACCATAATGATAGATATGGATATGGATATGGATATGGAAATTCGTTTTTTGACTTGGTTGTCGGAAATGTAAAATAATTTTCCATTTCATGTATACTTATTCGCTAAAATTGAGAATGATTGCATTTTCAATTTACGTAGATTTAAGGAGAACGTCAACACCTCCATTCTTCATATTCCTGCTAACCTTAGACCTATTTTTATTCCATAGTAGACTCGTTCCTTACCCAAACAGTACAATAGTATTAAGGATTCCCTAACCTACTATATAGTCCCAAAGGCCGTGGTGTTTAGTGGATTAAAATCTTACACGTTGATAAAGAAATTATGCTTGTATGTCACTTTTTTAGGGTCTTTTGATGACCCCCCCCCCCTCCCCTATACAAAAAAAAGTAAAACAAAAAAATGTGTTACTTAATCTTCGATAGAAGTTGTAATACCTATCTGGTTTGTAAAAAATATGTTAAATTAATGTTATTATTTAATTTTTGTCGTGATTCTGATAACGGTAAAATATTTTAAATATGTATTTAAAATAACTGTTCTCAACAATATGTTTTTAAGTATTATTATTAAACAAAAAAAAAAAAAAAACAAATTTAAGAAAAGAGGATTTTATTATAATTTTAAAAATAAAATATAAAAAGTATATTTTGTTTTAATTGGCTGTTTTTATTATAATGAAGTTATTGCGTAAATAGGACTATAAATGTTGCAAAAAATAAAACAAAAAAAACTTAAACTACCTAGTAATAATGAAAAGAAAAAAAAATTGATGTCTAAATGATGACAAAAATGTTTAAGAAGAGAGAAAGAGTAAAAATGTAATAATAGTATTATGAGGAAGGTTATCAAAATTAAAATTTAAGGTATTCTGTACACGTTTACTAATTAAAAAAAAAAAATGTTTTTTTATTTTTATTTTATTTGTATCTTTTTTATTATAATTTCTTTTTATTTTCGCTATTTAATTTTTATCATGTGAAAATATTTGTATCACATTTTTATTAATAATATGTATTAATTAAGAGAATTATTAAAATAAAAATTTTTTGGCTTTGAAATTATATAAGTGTTTCGTATGTATATGTATATAAAAAAAAACAAGGTAGAATGTAAACCAACGGTTTTTAAAAGCGCAGATTTCCAAAACTCAATACAAACTGTTTAGAAGTGTGCCTTACACAAAAATTTTAAAATTTCATGTAAGTAAAAATGTGAAAATAGGACATTTTTGAAATTTTGAGAGGCCGTAAGTCCGGAATCCTATATAACTAAGAAAAGCCGTTAACACACGTAAAAATATATTATTGAACCTTTAATTTTCATGTCTTGCCGAAGAAAAATTTGTACAGGTGCCTAAGTTACAGGTGTCTAAAAATAGCAAATTTTCAATTTTTGAGGCGTAATAACTCTTAAAGAGGGGGTGTTACCAAAAAATTTTCTGAGAAAACTTATACTAATTCTAAAAGTTCTTTCTTGTCTCAAAATTTCAGGTTCCTATCTAAAGGGGTGCCGGAGTTATGAAAAAAGAAATTTCATGCAAAATGTGGTTTTCACATAACGGTAAATTTAAATAGTAAATTACAAAATATTACATAATTTTGATATTGTTTTATATAGATAATAAAATTTTCGATCTTCTGGCGGTTTTAGATTGCAAAATTATTACGCAGAGCCCGAGATATATACATCTGAAAATGGGGCTTTTTCGCAATTTTGAAGAGCGGCAACTTTGGAACCCTTTACAATTAAAATAAACCTTTAACACTCGTAAAAATATATTATTGTAGCTTTAATTTTTATATCTTGCAGAAGTAAAATGTGTACAGGTTCCTAAGTTACAGGTGTTTAAAAATAGCAAATTTTCAATTTTTAAGCCCTAATAGCTCATAAACAGGGGGTGGTCCAAAAAAATTTTCTGAGCAAACTTATACTAATTCTAAAAGTTCTTTCTTGTCTCAAAATTTCAAGCTTCTATCTAGAAGCGTGCCGGAGTTATGAAAGTAGAAAAATCATGCAAAATTTGGTTTTCACATAACGGTAAATTTAAATACTAAATTTAAAAAAATTGTATAATTTTGATATTAATTTACAAAGATAAAAGAAATACCTGTCGAATGACTTTTTCAGATTGAAAAAATCTTAAGCAGAACATAAGATATATGTATTTAAAAATAGGGCTTTTTCAAAGTTTGAGGGGCTGTAGCTCCGTAATGGGGGGGGGGGGCTACATGAAAAAGTTGTTCCACAAAATTATTTTTTTTATGAGACCTACCTATGGTTAAAATTTTTTTTCTCTATCTTTAACGGTGTAGAAGTTTTGTAAACAGACGGATGGACGGACGGACAGAGTGAAACTAATAAGCACATTTTTTCAAAATTTTTTTGGAAATGTGCTAAAAAGAACACTCAACTCAATCATATTATTTTTCAGTTACATTGAAAATTTTTTAAATTGAATGATGTCATATTATTTAAATAAAAATTGGGTTTAAAATGAATATTTAATTTATGTTAATAATATACATAATAATATATATATTATTTAATTTAATTTAAAGTGATTATTACGTCATTTGTAATAAAACTACAGGAAATATTTATAGGTTAGATTATGTGATGAGTGAAAACCGTTAGAAAAGTAAACAGAGACCAGAAAAATCAATTAGATTTAAGACTTTTACTTAAATATTTTATAATAAACTTTCACTTTTTCAGTAACCCTAATTTAGATCTTCGAAAAAGTAAGTTTCATATTGCCGAAGTCGATTTTATCGGAAAAATTCTAATTAATAAATTTTTTGAAGATTATGAATTCCCGAGAAAGGGACAAAAAAATTAATATTTTGGAATTCTAAGTTATTATTACTTGTAAAACTTTATGGATGAGGTTATAATATCTTTTTTGATCTATAACTTCCATGATGATGGAAATCTACCATACAAAAAAGAAATTGGATATTTTCATACATTTTTTTATTCTTAAAGAATCAGTTTTAAGACAGTGTTCCACTAGTTTTTTTTAAAAGTGTTAATGACTTTTCTCAGACAGACGTAATGAAAGATATACGAAAAGAGTCAAGGAGTCGAAAAACGAGACTTTTTTTCTCATAATAACTGTTTGTATCCGAATAAAAAGTGGTTGTTTGTATCCGAACAAAAAAAATCTTTGAACAGAACCAAAAGGAGTTAGTGTCCGCAAAAAAGTTTAATTTTTTGATATTTTTATTTGTTTGCCATTTAATTCTTTAATTTAACGTAAAAGTTTTAATTTAAAAAAAAAAAATTAAAAATAAAAAATCATATTTTTAAAATTAAAAATAATAAAATAACAATAATAATAATAATAAAATAATAATAGCTTTTAGAGAGATTTGAAAAAAAAAAAGAATCAGAATATCAGAAATATTCCGAAAGTTAAAAATTTTATCTCTTCCTGTACTGAATAAATTTTACATCCTGGCTCTGTCTGTTTTCATTTTGGCTATTATCACTGTTCGAAAAAAGACAAAGAAGAGTACGGCCTTTATATATTTTATATTTCTCGGATCAATTTCATATTTCAAAAAAAATTAAGTTAAGGGACCTGGGTGGCCTAGTGGGTAAGAGCGTATAAAATACGTTGTAAACACCGAGGCAGTGTGGGTTCGAATTTCACACACGTCGTAAGAGTTATTCCCCCTTACGACATTTACAGCCATGTCTGAACAGGAAAGGCTGTGTAATTTCCTATCCACATTTATCTGGCAGATAAATGCATTAAAAAAAAAAAAAAGAAGTTATTAATTTTATTTAATTTACAGTTAATAATTATTTTCAAAATAATATTATAATAAAATGCGTGGGGAAAAATTCACTTTAAAATATTTTTATTTTTTTTTTTTTATTTATTTATTTATTTGTAAATTCAAAAAAGTGCAAACCATTTGTACAGAATTTCACATATGTATGTATGAAATATTTAGTATTTACAGTCTAAAATAAAAGTATAAAATAAAATTTCAAAATGAGATCGCTATTTAAAAGGTAATTAAAAATATACATTTTAATAAAATCATTACATTACAAAAGATATTACATTTGTTTAAGTACAGAAATGTGGATTAGGTAGCCATAAGATACTGCTTGAGATGATGTTTAAAATAGACGATAGAAGTTAAATTTTTTATTTGCAGTGGTACATTATTAAAATGAAAAATCATTGTGGATACAAGCGCATTCATTGGAACACTTTGAGCAGATAAATTTTTTCGATCAATAATATCATTTAAACTGTTGTTTTTTTTTTTTTGTAAAATGGAAATTTTATCCAAATTAATTCGTTATTTACTCATTTTTTTTTGTTGTAGTATTTGATCAGAATTTAATATTACCTGTTGTTTTTTTTTTTTTCAGAAATTCAATAAATAATTAAAAAAAAAAATTTAAAAAAAATTTTAATTAAATAATTTCACTATAAATATCATTTCACTTTCAATTTAATTTTTTTTTTTTAAATTTAATCTTCCGGTACAAAAAAGCTGTCAAGTAATTTTTTAAATTTTAAGAAAACAAAGCATATTTTATCTTTTGATTGAAATTATTGTATATATATATTTTCTAGTTTTTCATGTTTCAATTAAGTTTTATTTTATTTTTTATTTCATTTTTTTTTGTTTTTATTGTTTTTGTTTTTGTTTTTTTTTGGTTTATTTGTTTCCTTTAATGTTTAAATGTTATAGATTTTTCACGCTTATTTTATTTATTTAATTTTTTTTTTTTTTTTAATTTGATTTAATTTTTCATTTTGTTTTTTTTTTGTTTTTTTTTTTAACTTTAATTTTATTTTACGACAATGAATGATTTAAAATGAACAATAAAATTACAAATTTAAACTGTCAAATACACAAAACAGTTTTATTGAAATTTTTAAATGTAAAAGTTTGACAAAAGTTCATGAGTAGAAATATGTTGTAAAGAGGCAGGCAAGCACATGAAGAAATAATGTAGAAAAATAAAAACAAAGACAAAAAAAAAAAAAAACTAAAAAAAAATTAAAAAGAAAGTACATAAGTTCTTGTTAATGTGTTTTGATCCATGACATTTTCAATTTTATACTAAATCTTTTCTTATTGTTCAATTCAATTATTACTTTGTTTTTTTTTTCGTTTTTGACTTTAAGAAATTTTTGACTTTTGTCTGTCAAATTATTTCTTTTAAAGCGTTACAATTTTCTTTTTTCGCTTTTTAATTTAGATTTTGATTTTATATTTAAAAAAAATCTAGGATTGTAATTATTTTTTTAGTTTTTTTTTCCGAACGACTTACGATTTATTCTTTGAGCGTTTATAGATTTATTTTTTTTTAGTGTTTCTTAAACTTTAAATAAGGAGTTTTTTGAAAATATAACGTGAAGCAATAACTTTAATAAAGTTTGTATAGTAAAATTTAACACCTACAGAGTTACCCTAATGAAAGAATATATAGGTTATGGATATCTTGGTCTTTAGTCATCTCATCAAATTTTCATCAATTTCAATAGTTTTGTACCTTTTTTTTTAAAGATTTCATTATATGATATACTTTTTTGTATTTAGAACAGAACGTGTCTTAATCCGGCAGTATTCTAATTCTGATTTACATGGATCAAATTATTTTTAAATAAATACTGACAATGCTATATATTTCATTTTCGTAATATATCCGCGTTTAGTAATCTAATTAATTTTTTCTTTTTTCCATTTTTATACCCATTTTCATTTATATATGTTCAAGAGTATAATAAATTTGTTATTACGTTTGTGTGTCCTTAAAGGAGTCGAGCTACATATAGTGTCAAAATATGGATCGGCTCAGAATCGAATTCCGTCCGCAAGTTAACACAAAAAATAAAGGAGCTAGGAGGCTGCAATTTTTGTATGTCACTTTGGCAAAATTGTTAGTTTTGCTATTTAAATTCAGCTTTTTTGGCCGAGTAGCTGCCATAAAACTTATTTCTTTATATAGGAATAACTCAGTGTCTATTGAAGCTAGGAATCTGAAATTTTGTGAAGAGATGTCGAATTACATGTCAAAAAGTTTTGTAAAATTTGGTTGATCTAGAGCAGCCGGTTCAGACTTCTTGCACCTTTTGGAACTTAATGAAGCTAGGTGTCTGCAATCTTACAAATGCAGATCAAGTTTTATGGTAACAACTTCTGTGAAATTTGATTGTGCTGGTGCAATATATTTGGGTAGCTGTCATGCAACTCCACAATTTACATAAACATATCTCGGCATTTATAATGCGGTACTAAAACATCTGAAAATGTTTAAAAGATGATCAAGTTATATAGAAACTTGATATATTACGTTCATACAGGTACCCCAGAGTTGACCCAGTTTATTCTACTGCACTTTTCCTCGTTTATTTTCAATTCATCAATTTTTATCAATTCCAAATTTATGATAATTTCTTACCCCTTTTTATTTTCTCACAAAATATTTTAATGAAATTGTGCTTAAGTTAATTGAAGATATAAACCAATCCTTATTAATTGATTATAATAGACAGAAACCAATAATTAACAATAAATAAACATTTAGTTTTTCCACTATTAAAATTTTCAAAAAAGAACAGCTACATGGTGTGTCTATTTAATACAAATTTAAGAAATTTTTGAAATATAAATAAAGGAACGAGGAAAAGCAAATTACAATTTTTCTTAAATTCAAAATAAAAAGTCTAATGAAAGAAGAAAAAAAACCGGAATTTATTTTACTTCAATCATTTATAACGGGTTATGGGGTTATTGCTTTAATTTTATATTGGGGAAATTTTTAACTGGAATAACAGGACAATATAATTATAATTTTAATAAAAACATTCATTTTAAATTTAATTTAATATTAGGGGCCTCGGTGAACTAGTGGAAAAGAGCATATAAAAACTCTGTACACACCAAGGAAGTGTGGGTTCGAATCCCACACACGTTGTAAGAGTTATACCCCCTTACGACATTTACAGCCACGCCTGAACAGAAATGGCTATGTAATTTCCTGTCCAGATTTATGTGGTACAGAAATGCATTAAAAAAAAAAAAAAATCCAATATTTTTCATATTTGGTAATTGAGAATACGCGTTTTTATTTTACATTGCTTTGTTTTTTTTTTGTTTTTATTTTGCGTTGGGCATATAAAATTGCAAATAATTTTACGACTAATTTAAAATTTATTTGATTTGAATCGCTTAAATGATTCATTCATATACATATTTGGTTTTTATATACTTTACTTTGGTTCATTTTTTTATTTTTTGGTAAAGTTCATGGGGTAATGATGTTTTAAGACAAGTGATGGGTTTATGTAACTTTTGATTTTTGGTATAATAAAGTTTTTTGAACCATATTATGTTTAAGTAAGCAATACGAGATAAATGATATTTATTTTTATAAATTTTTTTTTTTTGACATCTTCTTATAGATGTTTGACTTCTTATCCAGTATGTTTGATGTTGTTTTATTTTAAAATCGTTTTGAAATATTTTTTACCATATTTAACATTAAAATTAAGCAGTTGTTTAAGGGTTATTAAACTAATTTTGTTTATAGTCAACTAATGACTGAAAATTTGTCTTTAATTCGTTGATGTATGGTTTCTTAAGGATAATTTAAGTTATAATGAAAAACGAAGAAGAAATTATTTTTGATTGATTGTCAATATTGACTGATTTATTGTTTTGTAATAAAATATATTTAAATGTAGTTTATCAAGGTTACGAACCATTTTTTTTATTTTGGATGTAGTCTATACTGAAATTATTTTATTATATATTATATAAGTTATAAGATTTTTTAAGTTTTTTATAGAAAAGTTTAAAACCAGATCTATTAAGATTTATTATTTTTCCTTATAAGTAACAGTTTCTGTAACAATGGAGCAAATTGTACATGTTTTAATTAAGTACTTATTTATCAAACAACTTTATTTTTAACAAGTTTTTTTTTTCAAATATACGTTGTTTTAAATAGGTGCAAAATCACAAGATTAAATTTAGAAAAATTAACAGCTGTTATATTAGTCAAAATGTATATTGTATTTTAAAAATACCTACTCCAATTCTTCAAATATATTATTAGTAAAATAAAAATTCTACGAGTTTTATAAAATACCATATTAGTAGATATAATATTGATTATTTTTTAGTTGGAGAAGGAAAAAATTTGCATATAACAAAGGGGTCTACACCTAAATTTTATTATTTTTCAACTTAATTTTTCAAAATTTTATTCTTCAAAATTTTATTTGATCAAGGTCTTCTTTTTTCATTGTGTTTACCAGCAGTCGAAGTCGGAAATCATAACTATCGACTTCAACTTAAACTTATAATTTGTTTTTAACTTTAAATACAAGTTTAAAATCGACTCCGTCTTCGGCTCTTTAATATAACACGTTTTAGATAATGTTAGCCTTATCAATTAAACTGTATACTTAACGTACTGCACGCTAAAGCTAAAAATCTTGTAGAGAAGTTTATGTATGTATGTATGCTCTGCTTTCTTTATGATGATAAACATATATTATTGAAAATTTATTATTTGAATGCAATAAAATAATTATATATATAAGTAACTACATAATATGTATAAGTATGTGAAATTTAGATTTATTGCAATTGACAGAATAAGTATTGAATTAAAATACTGATTTTTCATTAAGTAAGTTAAAAAAAAAATAACTAAGAGTGTACCTAGATAATTTGTAACAGAATGTTATTTTTAGAAATAGGTAAATAATTTATATTTGGCCAATTTTTTGGGCGCACTAAACTAATTTGTTAAAATAAAGTGAAAGAATTTTTAATTAAGAAAATCGTCAAGTCGTCACTTAAATCGTCAAAGTCTTCGCCAGACCGCTGCGTTTCGTACAGAAATCGTGCGGAATCCGCATATGTGTCCACACTGAATATTTAAAAATTCGCATAAGTAGACGTCAAACAGAAAATAAGAAATAAATTATGGTATTGTCAATAAATTAAAAAAAAAAAATTTGTTTGTATCGAGTGACCTGTATTTTTGTTTACAAAAGTAATAATTTTTCTATTTCAAAAAAATATTTGATTTATAATAAATATTTAAAATTAAAAATATTTCCTTTAGAAAAATTTCTAAAACCATATTTCATGCCATATTTCATCTTTTTTTCTTAGATTTTTTTAATTGTTGTTTGATAGATCGAATAATATGGGATATTTTTTCACTAACTCGATTAATTTTTCAACTTTGTTCTCCGTTTTATCCTTTCGTATGATAAATTTCGAAAAATAAAAATATTTGATATTTATTTTGTGAAAACCGCATGAAAACCGCTGTCAACCGCGTGTTTTTTTTTTTTGTGAGAAAAATTAGTATGCATATTTGCCGCAAAAAAAATGATGTAAAAATGCGCGGAAATATTGTTGGCGTAGGCATATTCATAAGCAGCCGTGTAATAATATTTTGCGGAAAAAAAATGTACCGCTGCGGCAAAAAAAAAAAACGCAAACGGTCTGGAGAAGGCTTTACTTTGAATTTTTTTAATAAAATTGTCTTATATTATGCAGCATATTTATAACTTTTAAAGATGTTTTGAACTTACACAACTTTGTAATACGTTTTAAATAGTTAAACACTCATAAGCAAACAAATCTCAATGTCTTACCTGAAAAAAAAAGAATTTTTTCATATTAATAATATGAATATGTATAAAGTTTTGTTAAAAATTTTTTATTTAGTTAGTTATTTATTTTAATACATCCTCTACTGTATTTAATGTGATAGAGAAGTGAAGCATATCTGTCCTTTGCAAATGCGACTCGAGTTAAAAAATTAGAATATTTGAAATATATGTAATATGTATATAGTTAGTTATTTAATTAAAATATAGTATTTTTTTTAACTCTAATGTGCTCTTAATTGCGATCAAATAAAAATAGAGCAGAATGTAAGACAAAGTTTTTTAAAGGCATACATTTTCCAAAAAACAATAGAAACTGATTTGGTATACTGTGACTGCCATCAAAATCTGTAAATTTTCTTAGAATTTTAAATTGTTGAAAATTTAGAGAGGCATTTTTCAGTTTTAAGGAAACCTTTACCCCTAAAAATTTTCTGAGATAACTTATGTTAATTTTAACAAAATTTTCTTTTTCTGAAAATTTCAAAGATCTAACAAAAAAGCGTTCGGAACATATGAGAACATATTTACTAGTAAGCATTTCTAGTAATATTTTGTTCTTACATAACAATAAATTTAAATATACTTAATACCAAAAATTGTTAAATTTTAATTTTAATTTATAAAGATAAAAAAAAATTCGATTATTTGTGCTTTTAGATTAACAAACAATAAGTAGAAGCTGAGATATACACATTTGAAAATAGGACTTTTTAGGTTATAGTTTAGTTTAAATATGAAATTAAGATGTAATCAGGAATTTTTTAAATTAATATTCTATTTATAGTTAAAATTGCATTGCTTAATCATAAACAGTGTTCAAATTTTGGAAACAGACAGACAGACGGACGGAGAACCGACAGAGTGAAATTAGTAAGTAAATTTTTCTATTTGTTTTTGAAAAATGTGCTAATTATAGTGAAATTAAAAATTTCATATTATTTTTTTCGAATTTCTTTGTTTTTTGAACGATTTTGAGAAATAAAAAAAAAACGGATTTCAAAACAAAACCTCAAAATTTTAAATGTATTTCAAAATGTACAGACAGTTGTACATATAAAGGATAATAACCTTCCGTGTATAAGCAAATATTAAACAAATTGCTGATTTTTATTATTCTTATACTTTATGAAAATATTTCTGAACATTTTAGATTCAATTTTAGACTTTGGGAATCTTTAGGTACAAATATGTTTATGTTTAATATTTGTTCTGACTTCTTCAGTCACATTTGGTCATCTCTTTTGCGGGACAAATTGACTAAAAGTTTAGCTGATAATTTAAAAATTAAAATTATTTTGCATTATTATTAAAGTTAAATAGCGGTAACACTAATACAGTATAATATACTCATAAAGATCATAATATGTAAACACTTGTTTACGACTAAGCATAAATAATTTAAATTTTTACGAAAAAGAATGAATTTTTTTATGATTTTAAAGTAACTTGTCATTTTCATTTGCGTGTTGACAATCTCTTACTGTATACAAAGAATTATATAATATTAAATTATTTAAATAATCAAAGAAATAATATTTTATTCTTTAAAATACTCTTTAGTTTTAATTTTAACAAAAAAAAATTTTTTTTTGTTTTTTTTTTTTGTGTTAAAAACAATCACTTTTTGTCACTATTTTTGCAGACTTATCATAAATCTCTAATTAATAATTTTTATTTTTTTCATTTTATGTAATAAAATTTACGTTTAAAATGAATGCTCTAAAAAATTTCATAATTTTTACTTATAAATATACAAATTACAATTTTACAAATTTTTTTTTTTTTTTATAAGATCTATTTTTTATTGTGTTTATGTTTTTGTTTTTTTTTTTTTACACTTTTATGTATAGGATACATCAATCAAGAAAATAAATTTTATTTCTTGCATAAATGATTTAAATAAAAAAAAATGTTTAAAACACGCAAATTTTTGTTTTTTGTTTTGTTTTGTGTTCAAACATTTATTGTTTAGAAGAGTTCAAACTCCTTTGTGTTTATTTTAAAATGTAAAAGAGCGTTTTAATTGAGTGAATACTTTATATTATGCACTCATCTTTTTTTTATGTTAAAAAAAAAAAAACTCATAAAACACTTTTTTTAAAAATTGATTAAATACATTTTTTATTTCGTTTAAAATACAGTTAGATATTTTACAGTTTTGTTTATTAATGCGGTTCCGCGAAATAACTGCTAATGAAATAAGAGGTTACATTTTTAATGAAAAATATGTATACAAATGCAATAGAAGTTACTTCATAGCAAATTAACACAACAATTATAAGATCAGTATGCGAATTCTCTTTGGTAGTGTTGGCCTTGAACCAACCAAACGCCGCCTTCTTTTTAAACCAAACATTAAGTAAGAACCTATGTTGCAATGTACTGTTTAAACTGGTTTGAATTTGATGATTGAGAAAGAATAATGAAATAAAGAAAATTGTGGAATATTGGAAGTTACTGAATGTTTGTAAAAGTATTCAAAACAAAGATGTTGATGATGTTTTTGAACTTAAGTTGGTTAAGTTGCCAATTTTTCGAAAAACTTACCATTTCAAAATATTAAATATTCGCGCTGTACGAACAAACGAATTTCCATGTGAGAAGCTATGCTATCTGAGGATTTTTAAGGTACAGCGGCCAGTTTGTGCAGTTCTCCTTGTATCTCAGTTGAAATTTTCAATAGAAGGTATTAAAGTTTTTATACGGATAAAATATATATAAAATAGAGTGGGAGCTTCAATGACCCGCATTAAATTATATTTTAATCAATAAATTTAAAATGTTTAGTATAGGAATAAACACATACAAATACATACACACACACATACAACCAAAAGATACAAATACGAAACAGTTTAGTTGAAAAAAAGTATCAAAAGAGTTACGAAAGAGGAACATTTTAGAAAAATACATTAAAATGTTTTTATTAAGACAAGATTTTCGAAATGATTTCGCTACATTAACTAATAGATTTATAAAACTTATATGCTAAGTGATAACGCCCCTTAAGTTAGAATTGCAATAAGCGTAAGAATATAATTTATTTTCCATTTCGTTTGTAACACGAATAAAACGAGATGGATATATAGGAAAGTATATATACTCTTGCTCTGAATTGAATTCTGAGTCAATTTAGCTTTTTGTGTCCCTCCATCCGTACGATAACAAAAAAAAGTTGTTGAGCTAGGATTCTGAAATTTTTATAATTCAATTTTTATATAGATGTCAGTTTTGTTATTGAAATTATACAAGTTCGACCGAAGAGTTTGAATTGCTGCATTTAGTTTATTTTTTTGTATGAGTATAACTCAGTATCTATATATATATGCTCTGCATATTTGTAAAACGAAGATAAATTTTGAGTAGATGCAAAATTTATATTCTCCTAATCTCGATACAAAATAAAGTTAAAGATTTTAAATTTTTTTAAAAGATTATCAAATTTTATGGTAAGGAAATTTTGTAAAATTTTGTTGGTTTGCCAAAATTAAAATTGTTTTGAGAAGATTTTGGGTTTTTCTTAAGAATATTTTTTGCTTTTACTGTTAATTAAAAAGTGATGTAATAATAAAAAATTATCGGGGCTATTTGATTTTTAAATGAGAAGCAAATCTCTAACGTTTTATTTAATTATTTATTTAATTTTGATTTGAGCTGTTATTACATTAGGGAATATTTCACGATATTTTACATTAATGCACAAGCAATAAAAATTTTTTTTCATATATTTATTTTATGTGAATATTATTTTATTACTTCAAATAAATATTAAATTGTACTTATATATATTGAAAGTATTTAAAAAACAAAATGATAGAATGTTTGAGAATAGTTGAAAAATGCATTATAATATTCAAGTGAATATTTTAAAATGCCAATCGTATTTATTTCAATTATGGGCAAAATTACAATAAAATGTAAAAAATTTGTAGATTTGGTATAACTTAGATGTCAGTATTTTAATTTTAGTTTTCTGTCAGTTAATTTTTTATGAAAAATTTAAAATATCCATTTCCCAAGTATGTGGAAATTTCGAAGAACGTGATTTAGAAACTATTTCTTAGACTAAAGTCTGAGAATCTAATCCATTCTAAAAATATTTCATTTGTTCATTGTAAAATTATGGTTTGAGTCTTTGGTAGAGATATTCAATTTAGTATAGGCAAATATCGAGCAAATGTGACAAAAATAATGGGAAGTAAATTATAAGAGATTTTCGAACCAAAATTCTCGTTGAATTTTATCTGTACCGTGCTGGAATATGTAATGATTATTAAATTTAAGAAACGAGTTAAAAAGTGAATTTTGACAACACTGAGCGGAATTATTTTTTTTGTTTCAACTTTATTTGTCAAGTGAATACCTACACATGATTCTTTTATACTTTTGCAATAATTGTCTTAAAAGTTTTAACATTTGTTAACACATTTAACATTTGCTCTTAATACCAATTTTTATTCTATTAAGTTATAAGTCTTTAGAAAAATAAAATCAAAGCTTTTATAATCTCAAACAAAAAAAAAGAAAAACAAAATCATTGTGCAATTTTAAAATTCATTTTCTTTTCATTTATGGTAATCCTATATATTATGAACAACCATTTGTGTATATGTATATTTATTTGAAACTCTTGTTGAAAACACGCGAATATTTATTTAAAATTGAAATGCTTAAAAGCTATTTGCAATAGTCAGATTTTTTTTTGTTTTCTACCTAACAGAAGTGATCGCATATAGGTTTAGTTTTTCAAATATTTTCAAATTTTGCGTTTATAAATGTGTAGTTTGAAAACTTTTAAAGGGGAATGAGAAGTTATGTATATATATATATATATATACCTATATGGATATTCAGGAAAATTAATTTAGACTGTATAGTAAATAATGAAACAGTTATGTAGGATATCTTGTTTTATATTTTAAAATTTATTAAATAAAAAATTGATTTAAAGATTAAATCTTAAGATTGAAAAAGAAATTTCCTTGAAGTTAACAACCAAAATTTAACTAAATAAAAGATAAATATATTTTTGTATTAAAATGTTTGTATATAGTTTAAAATTAAAAATTGTTTTCAAGTAAATGTTGTCGGTGCAGTGCCAAAAATCCCAATGGGACTATTGTTTTAGTGGTAAGCACAAAGGTCAGAAATGAACATCAGACCTTTTTTTAAAGGCTTACTTTTGATTCACTTTTGCCCGACTTTAATGAGGAAAAAGTTTCATTAAAATGAAAATAAATTGGGAGGTAATTTCATTTTGCTTTTGAGAATAATTTCCATATTGTTTGAGTACCTCTTTAAAAATGAAGTTTGGATATCATTTGGACTAAGTTCGGAGCTTTTATAGTTGGTTTCAAAATCAGGGTTTCAATAATTTGTTTAGTGGAGTCGACTCCCTTCTCTCCCAACTATTTTATCTAGTTTTAGAAAGTTTTTCTTTTTTTTTTTCAGAATTTTTATATAATATATTCCATTTAAGATTTCTGAATCAGAAAAGTGAAGTTTCATATGGGATTTTTGCCCTTGCATACCATTGTTTACACCTTTGATACTGAAACATGATTGAGTTATTGAAGAGATGTATGTTGGTAGGAGATAAAGGCAGTGTGGAATTGTCATTCAAGGAAAATAATAAATTTCAGATACTGAAACAGTTTTAGACATTTTATAAAAGTGTATTTTAAGGATTATATTTTAAATGTAAAGAAATCAAAAATTATTATGTAATATATTTTCCATTTTTTCTTACATTTACGTCACTATAAAACACTTCCTTTACTTATTATAGTTTTATTATAACTATGAATAAAATGGATTTAATTGAAAAATCAGGAATCAGTTAAAAATTTATTTTTTTTTTTTTTACTTCAGGAAAACTAAGTTTTCTTTTAGAATTAAAAGTTCACGTTTTTATAATCATGTTTTATGTAATAGTCAACTTTTTAAACTAAAATGCTTTACTGCTAATGATGAATAAAACATTAAAATAAAAATTTAAATGTTTAATTTTTTTTTTATCTGGTACAAGATGTATTTTTAAGAAAAGTATTATAGTATTAAGAATAAAAACTTGAATTTTAAAATTTTAATTTACGTATTTCAGCGAAGGATTAAAAGTAAAATTTAGACATCGGAATTTATGTTGGGATCTTTGTTTATAATTTATATTAAAAGTATGTCATAATTATTTTACCGTAAACGTAAACTTAATGCTGTCAAAAAACAAATTTAAAAACGTTTACGTCTCTTATAGTCTGATTGACACATGACGCACAGAGAATGTACGCGTCTAATTCAACAATACGTCGCGATTTGTGCAAACTGTGTATGTAAACTTAAAAGTAGAAAAAATTTGTTATAAAATAATAAAACAACAAAAAAAACTTTAAATGTTAAAAATAAATTTGGTTTAAGATTTTGTTTAAAGTATTTTTTTAAAAATATTGTTTAAAAAAAAAAGTCTTATTAAGATTATGTAACTGTATAAAGCCTTGTAGAAATCCTGTCTCCAAAACTGAGAGGAACAATTAACAAAATTATATTTTTAGGTAAGTTTTGTATACATAAGTATATTATGTATACATAATATTCCATCCATTTTGAAATTTGAACTTCAACTATAGGAAAACATTTAACATGCTAAATTTAATTCTTCGCTAATTTAAACGTCAAAATGACATTTTTTATAAATTTCACACGTGTTTACATATTCGTAACCTTTACATATTCTCCTTTTTTTTAAGTTAAAAATTACAGTTTTTCTGATGTATAAACCAATGTACGTTTTGACGTATGATAACTTCTTATGTCGAATACATAAAACGCTGAGCTTAAATTCAAATCTCACTTTTTCAAACAAAAACTACATCTAATTCTGAACTTGTAGTTTTTGTTTAATTAACAAATAAAATTTAAGTTTAAGCTCAGTTTTATGCATTCGACCGCTTGACAAGGTTTTTTATTACATATTTCCTTATTATATACACATTTTTTGTACAAAGTTTCTATTCTAAAAGAAAATCCCTTTACTTTAAAACTTAATTATCAAAATTTCCTTATTATGAGTATAAAAAGTCATTATATGATTTGTAATTTGTGACATATTAGCAGTCGCCGAATAGCAGACGCTAAGTTGAGAAAATTAAAGGGATTAAATTTTTTAAAGTTTTTTAGGTTTTCTCAAAAAGATTAGAATTTTTTTAAGTAGAAATAAACGTCACGTCTTTTTTTTTGCAGTTAAAATATTACGGTAAAGTCAACGGAATAACGGTAAAATCATTATAGTTATACGTTTATTGTTAAAACTTTTTTTTTTTATATTTTATGGCGCAATACAATTACTCATTACCCTTGTAATAATTCCTAATATAAATGATTATAAATTGTGAGTAAAAATGTTCTAGTTACAAAAAAAAAAATTTTCTTTCAAAATTAACTTTTTTCTTTTTATGGGAAAAACATTTTTTTTCTTTAACTATTTTTTAAAAAGAAAAATCAAAAAAAAAAAAAAAACAGATTTGCGATCACCAAATTAGGAGCAAAAAAAAAAAAATTGTTTATAAATTTTTTTTTTTTGTTTTACATTTTGTTGTTGAAAACTTTAATGGCTAATTATTGCCCATTTCATTTTATTCCCAAAAATGTTGTGTAATTTTGTTTTTTTTTTTCTTCTTAGAAATTCTAAAAAAGTGTTTGGATTTATTTTCCAATTAAATTGATGTTTGCAACAAAAACAACAACAACAACAACAACAACAGCAACAACAGCGACAACAACCATAACTATAATAAAAAGTAACAATTTTAAAAGTAGTTTAAAAAGTTTATGGTACAAATAATTAAATTAAAAAAAAAATAAAAAAAAAACCAGAATGTTTCCGATGATGATTATGATGTTGGTAATGCTACATTTAATTTTTGTTGCTCTATAAAATTGTTGTAAAAAAAAAAAAAAAAAACTTTAAAATGATTGGAAAAAAAAAATGTAGAGCGGGCTTCTAATGCATTTTTCTTTTTTGTTTTTTTTTAGTTAAACTCAAATTGTTAGTTTAACAACCTTTCTACGAATAGTTTAAAATTTCCACACAACTGGTTCATAAACTAGGTGAAATCAATGTGATTTATATGATTTAAGACAAGGAATAGTTTTTTAATAGAAAACGTGTCCCGGAAGTCTATTATATGTGTACGTATATAATTTTATTTCGTATAATGGTTGTCTCGATATATAAAAATTGAAATCGAATCGTATCGTATGTATCGTATATGTAATTTTTGATTTTTTGATTATTTTACTCCAGTTTTTGAAAAATTGATATGTATTAGAAAATCAATTCAGAAGTTAATCCAAAATAATAGTAAAAAAAAGAAAAAAAAAAATTGATTTTATATGTGTTATAATATGAATATGTGGTTCAAAATATGTGCTTCTTCCCTTTTTTTCCAAGTCTTCAATATAATTTTTATAATATTTTTTTTCTTCTATATATTCCATTAGGTCTATATATTTTGTTTTTTATCGTTATATAATTAAACATACACTTATACTTTTATTAAAATTCGTTTTTACAGAATGATTTCGTTGACTATTTGTTTGAAAACTTGCTGCTTCCTATATGAGTCAAAGCATTGGGTACTATTTGTTTACTGCTTTGTCATAAATCCTTAAGTACCTATTTTATATGTTTGTTCTTCGGTTTTTTGCAGCGTCATGTTGTTAAATTTGTAAAAATACTTTCTGCTAAAATGTCTAATCGTTTTTTTTTTTTTGTAATTGATTACATTATATATGAAAACCATCACCTACATCTCAATTGCAACAGGAATTTGTCACAAACTAATTATTTTTAGCAAATCTTTTATCATGAAATTGTTCAAAACTATTTGAAAGCAATATTTTATAAAATATATACTAAAGGGATATTTTATAGAATACACTTGGAGTAACCTATAAAAATTTCAACTAAAATTTATCAAGTAGATTTCTATATATGTGTTTATTATTAGCTTTAAACAATAAATACAATAAATGCAATATCAATATGTAACCATTAGAATATACTTTATCTCAATATTTATAAGTTGTATTTTCATATAATATAAATTTTGATAAACAAATTATAATTGTTAAAAAAACCTCCACAAGTCTCGGATCTTTTTGGAGCTTTGGTAAACACAAAATAAGAGAGGCATTAAAAACCAGAGAGAGAAAGTGTAGGAGCAAACTATGAAAATTCAAAAATTCGTGCTCACACAATGAAGCTTCTGGGATACTATAACCGGAAAAGATATGAAAAAATCATAGGATCCAGTAAAACTAAACAGAGATTTCTAACAGATTTTATGTTACAGACACTGCCAGCTAATGAGTCACTTAAACAAAATTGGAATATTTAATGACAGTATATGCAAATACTGTCAAGAAGAAGAGTCTTCAGGATTGCATACTCAAAGCATGCTAAGCTTTACTCCGATCAAGATTGTGCACCTAGGAGCATAATGATTTACCGAAAATTAACTATCAGCAATAAATACTCTACAGAGTTTTAGTTTCTTAGAGGTAGTAGGGTTACCAGATTTATTATAAGTGGAGACAAAATCTACAACAAGTAGTAATATGTGAAGGACAATAGATCTACATCAAAAGGTCGTATTGTTAGTTATAATACCCCTTAAATAATTAGTAATCTAATCTAATAGATCAAATAACTGAAATTCTCCCTTTACATAAAAATCTAAAATGAACGTCTAATCAGATTTAGAAAGATAAAATAGCTGTTGACAGTCAAATCTCAATATTGAAGGGACATTTGACTAATAAATGAAAATCTGTTAGAATTTCTCAAAAAACCAAAAGAAATTGTATTAAACATAAAATTTGTAAGAAATTAATTCATCATAATTGAATTAAATCTATCCATTGAAAACTTTCACATATTATTTAAGTTATTATTTAAGGTATTTAATTTTTTTTTTTATATAATTGAAAATTAAAGAGAATGTAACTAAAATTTTATTTTCATATTATTTCAATTTTTAAAAGATTAATAAACTATTAAGTACTACATAATATATAATATAATATATGTACAAATGTATTATGTATATAATATATTAAAGTCAAGTGTAACATAAGTATAACAAATGGTGAATTTCATTTTTTTTTCATTTTTGGTGAATAAAATTGTAATATACACGATTTAATAAAAAAAAAAAAAAAGAAAGAAGTTGAGATCCTACATCATTTATGTATGCTTTGTTAGATATTTTTTAAGATTCTGTGTGTTTTTTTTTTCTTTTTTCTCTTGAAATTTCAAAGGGAATAAAAGTCAGTTTGGTTTATAAAAGACAAAATTAAACCGTCTTTTTTTTTCATATTTCTTTTTATATAACTAAATTTATATTTTATACATGTATGTCATATGTTATTATATTCGTTTATATATACATATATATTTAATGATATAAAATATAATATAATATAAATGTATATTAATTATAACAGTATGGCAACATTGTTACTGACCAATCTTTTAGAACCTTTTTATTAATCCAAATTATTCAGTATTTTAGATTTATTTTACTGCGAAAAAGTTTCAAAAGAATTCATATTATATACATCGACAACTTGTACATAAAAAAACATAGGAGCGGGTGGGTATTTGTGGATGTAAATAAATAAAAGTAAATGATTTTACTGGTTAGGACGCAAGAACAACAACAGTTCTTCTCACAATTATTTACGGAGTCAATTTTAAAATGATTATCGAACTACCAAAGATTTAAAAATAATAAAATTTCTGATGTTTTACTATTTAAAATCGTATTACAAGAATAAACTAAATATTAGGACGATAATTTAGTCCGCCGGATAAAAGTACATAAGCTAATATTATTGACCAATGGCATACTTTTTTCAATACTCATGTTTTACTAAATATCAAAAAATGACTTATACACTTTAGTCACCCACACTGAGATGATACACATCTAATCAGAAAATTATATAGAAAAAAATTCTTCACTTTATCAAAATCAATTTTTATTTTTCACTGTAACTAGACAACTATGAATAGATTTCTTTATACAAATGTTCTTCTGATTTCTTTATATAATGGTTTAGCTAAATGGGAAAGAGAAAACGGAGGAAAAATGCGATATTAAGGGTGGGTTGAAGAGTAAATTAGAAATGGACCTAAAAAGGTTCTTTTGAATAGTTGCAAATTGTAGAATATTATGTCAATAATATTCTTTTGAATTATTGTTGTAGAATATTATGTCAAAGGGATGGAATATAGGGTGGAAACATGTTCCACATCTTATCAGTTCTCACATTAAATAAGGTTTCATAACCAGTTTTAAACCTCCTAAGAATTTCCGCAGTTTAGAAATGAGCACTTGCTACCTCTTTCGTGGTACGTTGAAAAAGTTTGAGGGGAGGCAAAATTGACTTTAGTTCATTAGACCGAGAACCTACAATATATATATAAAAGAGTAAAATCCAATATTTCGACGCATGTTAAGAGGAGTTACTAATTCGACGAGGTCACCAAATAAGTATAAGGTGCGATTTTGAACTATGTCGAGGTAATTCAAAGAAATTTGGAGAGTGCCAACCGATATATGAGAGTTATACTCCATCCTAGGCCGAGCTTTATAGATATTTCACAGATCTCTCGAAGAAAAGAATGTTTTACAACGGTTAAGAAACTCTAAAGATTTCGCAGCATTCTTAGCTATATCAAAAAATATGCTTACTTTACAGCATCTTTTGATTTAGCTGCATGCGTAAAACGTTTAGACTAAAATGATTAAAATGTTTAGAAATGAAAAGAAACAATTAAATAAGCAGTTTATTATGGGCTATTAATATTAAAGAACACAATTTTGTACAATTTTTGATAAAAGTTATTTTAATATCTTCTTTTATTGGTAATTTTTTATATCATCAATCTGTTTGGTATGATATATATTTTGGAAAGTTGAACCTGTCACAAAATGTTCTCTATCCTTTTTTTTATTAAGAAAAAATTAATTTTTCTTTTTTTTTTTTATAAATATCCCATGAGCAATTAGATCTTCTAGGATTTTAAAAATCCTGACCTACCTAGGGCTATTTAAAATCCTGACCTGGGATTTTATATAATAAAAATTTAATTTAAAATTCAATAAACAAACTTTCACCTTTATTATTGATTAAAAATTTGGTTTGTTCCTCAACATTTCTCGCATTTCTTCTTACATTTTTAAAATATTTTTTAATCAAAATTACTCACATATATACAAAATGGATTTATTTATTTATTTATTTTTTTTTTTTTGGTTTTTGTTTCATTTCTTTGGATAAATTCGATTACGTTTAGAATTTGAAATTTATTCTTGGTCAAGTACATTTTTATAGCATTATAATTCTTTTACTAAGTACATACACTATGATACGATATATATATATATATATATATTTATTATTTACCTGTATTATATGCTATTGTATATACAATATTTTATATATTATGACGTACTTATAATATATTTTTGATTTTTTTTTTGTTTTTTGGTATTTACTTAAGACCAACACCTTGGGAAATCAAAAATCAAGATATAGTATGTAACATTAAAGTACCGAAAAAAAAACAAAAACAAAAAAAAATACTACACATGCCATTTAGTTTAGTTAAGTTGAAGTAAATGGGTATAGTGAATTGAATAAGTGAAAAATAAATACTAGAGAAAAAAAAAAAAACAAAAATAAAAAAAGAAAAAAGAAAGAAAAGAAAATTAAAAAAAAAAGGAAAAGAATATTATCAGTTAAGGGCCAAATGTCACACATATTTAAAGAATTCATTTTAAAAAAATTTGTTTTTTTTAAAAAAAACAAAAAAAAAACAAAATAAAAAGGTGTGTATACACTTGTATATGATATTAAAGAAAAACAATAATATTTAAAAATTAAAGTAAAAGTTTTGTAAATATTGAATACAAAAAAAATTTCTTTTTAATATTTTATTTAAACAATTTAAGTATGTAATACCAATATAATAATATTTTATAAATAAGATGTGATTTATTTAGAGATAATAACCATAACTATAGTGTTTATTATTTTAGGGAGCGGGTCACAATCCTGCATGCCAAAATCAACCTGCGGCAAAATCTTGCTTTTTTTTTTTTATCTTGCATTACAAAATCCATCTTTCTAAAATCTTGCATTACAAAATCTTTCGCGAACAAAATCTTGCAAAATATTTTTAAAGGAATAGATTGTGGCTTTTTTTTTAAAAGTATGTATAAACAAATAGTTAAGGAGGACTTCAGAGTTGGATTCAAAAGCAGAGTTAATAAGCTTTTTCGAGAATATTTATATATAAGAATATGTGACATTCTGAATTACATGCAAGATTTTGTTCTAGTAGATTTTGAAAAAAAGATTTTCGAAAGCAAGATTTTGTATGCAAGATTTTGTCTCATTAGATTTTGAAGTAAAAGATAATGTAGCAAACCCATTATTTTATTAAAACTTGTTTTCTTTTTTTTTTTTTTTTGAGTTATTTAAAATATTTTTTTTTAAATAACCGTTAGTTTTAAACAAAAATTAAATCTATTAGATAAATAGATAACTTTACTTTACTTTTCTCCGGATTAAAACATAAAACTTTATAAGGGAGAGGCTATATTGTAGTCTAACCATAACGTTTATGCCAATAAAGCTGCAGAATGGTGTAAAACAAGGCTGTCCACTATCCGCTTTGCTGTTCAACTTTGTATTAGATGTCATAAACAAAACAAATAATGCAACCAGAGGAGGTATAAACTGGTACCACACAAACAAGCTACAAAATTTAGACAACGCTGACAACATATGTCTCTTATCGCATTTTCACACCAACATGTAAAGTAAGATTGACAAGCTTTCAATAAAAATTGGCGAACATGAACATGGCGAAAACAAAAATAATGAGAATAAATACAACCAATACCACACCGATAAAAGTAAATGATAAATCACTTGAAGATTTATCGAAATACAATTACCTTGGGTGGACAGTTACAACGGAGAGTGGAGCATTAGAGGATGCAGTGGCTAAAGTCAAGAAAGCTAAAGCGGTGTTTGCAAGACTATGGAATGTATGACGATCAGCATAAATTAATAGAGCCACAAAATTATCGATATTCGAAACATGTGTTAAATCCGTGTTGTTATACGGCAGCGAAACATGGCTGGTCACGGAAAAAATAATCCAGAAATTACAAGTATTCCGCAACAGATCTTTGCGAATAATATGCAGAATATTCTGGCCACGAAGAATATTAAACACTGATCTGTGGATTATGACCAAATACAAACACCGAAACTTGGTCATCATTGGGAATTTTGTTAGGTAACCTATATTTGATGCCTAAAATGTAAATTTGGTACATATTATGATAAATTTAATCAAAATTCGAAACCTTATACAATTCAAAGTATATGGTAATTGAAAGATAGAAACGACGCCAATAGAAAAAAAGAATTCTAAAAAAGGTTAAAAAAAATTTTTCTTACATTTTTTGTATAAAGGAAACAAAAAATTTTAGCTGTCAAATAGAGACAACTAATGAAATTCATTCGAGAAAGCCTCCAACTAAGCGAGTAGGTAGGGACAAACATATCACAATATTTAATCTGTAAATGATAGACATTTAAAACCCTTTTACTCAATTATTTACCAACCAACTCTAATTTTTTTGTTTTAAATGATAAATATTCGGGCGGGCGAATACTAGTTTTTATTTTAAAGTGCATATATCTTAGATTTTACTATATTTGATGCTTAAGGATTTAATCTTATAGGGATAAAAATAAATGAAATACAAAAAGTTGGATTTAGCAATTTTAATTTAATTTGAAAATGATTTGAAATGATTTGAATTCGATGATTTAATCCAAAAAAAAATAAAATGCACTACATTTTATTTTTAATGCTACCACAATTACACAATTACTTATACAAATTTATAAACATTACTGCAATTACAATAACGATATAAATAATATTTTCATTAGTAAAAATGATATTTTCATAAAAATTTACAATAAATTATTTCAATGATGTTGCAAAATTGCTTTATTGCTTTGATATGGTGTGGTCAGTTTATACAAAATTATATGACATTTCAATTCATTTTCAATTAGCTCGGCATAAAAACAAAAAAAAAAACAAAAGAAAAAAACAACATAAACCTGAATTTTTACTTTGGAAAAGTTTAATCTTTTTGCGTTGCAATAAAATTTAGATTTTCGATGTTTAGATCAACTTGTATGCTACTAATTTCCTTAAATGGATTTGTAAATTATCATCATAATAAGAGGAAAAACTATTTTAGTACTGTATGATGAGATTTATTTTACAAAAAAAAAAAAAAAAAAATAAAATAAAATTATGTCTAATTAAATAAAGGAAAAAAAATTATTATTTTCACTTTTTCTTGATATTAAAAATAAAAAAAAAACTTTAAATATGAGAATTAACTTTTTTTTTTTTGAACTAGTTCAAATTACACTACGCTATATTTATATTAAACGGCTATAAGTTATGCTATATTATGTTATTCGAATATGTTTTTTTTATTTTTAATGGTAATATATTAAAGAAAGCAAAACTAATTTAATGGATTTCTCTTAAATATATATATGTATATTAATTGTATACAGATATATGGATTTTCTTGTTTTCCATCTTTGTTTTTCAGTTATATTTAAAATTAATTTTATAGTTTAGATAAAATTTTAGTCTGCAATTAAAGTATTTTAAAGTATTTAAATTTTTTTGTTTCTTAATTTATGGAAATTATATTAAAATTTTCTGGAAATCTTTTAATATAGTGTTTTTTTTTTGAATATTTTATTGTCTGGTAATTTTTTTTCAACTATAATTAAAAATTATATTAAATTGATATTTAATTAATTGTTCTCCTTGTTTTCTTTACTTTGACCAAGAGCGCAGTGAATAGGTCGTATGTGGTATTTTTTAGACAAAAGGTCTCGTGTTCAAACCGCGGTCAGGTCAAAATAGGAAGCATGTCATATGTCTGTATTTTATTTGCCTGGATTGTCATTTGACTTTTGATTTTTGAAAGTTGCCTGGATTACCATTTAACAGTATTTCATATGATTGAATTTCATTTGACTGGATTTTATATCAGTTGTTTTTGTTGAAATGTATCTAAAAAATTGACAGAGATTTTATATATAGTTGGATAAAAAATTAGGATTATACGTTTTTACACAATATGTATGTATATGCGAAATTCTGAATTAAGAGGGATTTGACACATATGGGAACAAAATCAAGATTTTTATTATTTTAGGGTTTGGACACGACAGCTTTCGTTATTTTAAACGTGTGGTTGTTGAAATATGTATATGTAAAGAATAATTAGGAAAGATTTAGTGTTGGATACAAAATTAGGATTATAAGCTTTTTTCTAAAATTTTTTTTTTGCATTTTATGATTGTACTCGTATATGATTTTTCCAAAATATGTAATGATATATGTTTTTTTTGCCAGATTACGAGTTATAAGATTCATATATATTAAGTTGGTTACGAAATAAGGGTTTTACAATTTCTCGGAATAACATTTGTTGATATATCAATTTCTTTATAACTACACCCAATTAAAAATGTTCATATTACGATAATAGATTTGAATTCTTTGGAATTATTGTTGAAGAGTAAATCCCATATGTACTATTTTAGAGTTGTATATATAAAAATGTTGTCCGTATAATTATGAAAAGTTTTATGTATAGAAAAATGAAAATAAATACAAGTGATATTCAGTCAAATGAAATACAGGCTTGTGTGATACAAATCCGTCAAAATATTACTATAGATACTATACTATATATAATCAAAATATAAAATATAATAACATAATGTAAACAAAATAAATAATATAACTAATTATAATTTAATACTAGTATTGCAACTACATCTGAAAGTAAAAGATTGATTTATTTCCTTGTCTCATTGTATATAATATGTTGAAGGAATCAAAATAAATAAATAAAGTAAAAAAAAAAAACAACTTTGTTTAATTTCAAGAAAGTTTTATCATTTTTTTCTCTTTCTAAGGAAATTTCCAATTTTCAAAAGCTATTAAAAAAATGCTAAATTTATAATAATTATGTCCATTATGTCGAAATGGATTTAATTTAACTTAACTATGTCATTGGACACACATGTCAAAATAAATTAATTTACTAAAACTGGACCTTCAATTATTATGTTTATTAGGCCTGGGCATGGGCCTAATAAACATAATAATTGAATTAAAATTTTAATTTGTTATAAACTATAATGGCTTAACCAAGGGAGTTTTAAATTTCGGAAGACCACTTTCAATTAAGGACTAGGCAGGGTATAAACTTCCTTCTCTATCTCTCTACAACTGTAAAAAAAAAACTCTAAACCAGGAAATGATTTAATGAAGTGATTTTAAGCATGAATATATTATTGCTATTAATGAAAGAACACTGAATGAAAT
Source organism: Poecilobothrus nobilitatus (assembly GCA_947095535.1). Lineage (NCBI taxonomy): Eukaryota > Metazoa > Arthropoda > Insecta > Diptera > Dolichopodidae > Poecilobothrus > Poecilobothrus nobilitatus. The sequence continues at coordinate 83,539,989 of OX352774.1, read as the reverse complement.
AAGAAAAATGCTTTAATGGAGTGAGATTAAAGTATTGCTGCGGGCTGCCTAAATTCTAGCATGACGTGAAATTGTTTTATTAATTTTATTTTGTTATATTCGGACTCGTACTTCGAATTTTAAATATATGCTGGTCTAACAAAAAAAAGTAAAAAATTTCAGTAATTATTGGCACTGTTCCCTTTGGTTGAACACTTCTCATTTTAATTATTCAAAAACAAATTTTTTTTTTAATGAAATTGCCACACATTAACTATTTTTTTTGGTTTTGGTTTTTGTTTCTTTTTTTTAAATAACATTTAAATTTATTTAAAAGATAAAACAAGTTGTGTAATCTCACCTAAATTATATTATACTATCAATTAAAAAAATTAAAAAACCCGGTTAGTGGATAAATATTGTAATGTTCCACATTTTTATTTGAAAAGTAATTGACTCTATAATAGAAAATAAATAGCACCGTGATGCAAATGACATTAAGTCAAATGAAGGATTTTTAACATCGCAATTAATTAAAAACAAAAAAAAAAACTGTATATTTTTAATTACGGTGCACATTTTAAATTTAATATTTTTTTTTTTGATTTATATTGAAATAAAAACCCAAATTAAACAATTATTTGACATTGATCTTAATTAAATCACTTATAAAAAATTAAACTTTTAACTTACCTTTTCCTATTCCTATTTCTAATGTTTTTAATGGTAAATTCATATGGTTGAATTATCATTTTTTTGTTAATTTCTGTTTTTTTTTCTGTACAACCTCAAATTGGTTTAAATTAACCTGAACGACTAAATTTAACATATATATTTTAAATATAAAATGGTAAAATTATTTTTCTGTTCTGGAAGTTCTACATGTCAATATTTAAACAATTAAAAATAAAAATATGTTGAACAATTTTCTGTTCATAGGTGTTTTTGTGTCTATACAATATAATTTTTATGTTTTTCATTTAACCCATTAATGGCTTTTGTTATATATTTGTTAAAATTTTAATAAACAAATTTATGATTTGTCCGCACCCTGATCAAGGACAAAATCTATGATTTGATCACACCCTGATCAAATGTATTACTGATGGGAACATGTGTTAAAAGTTTAAAAGTTTTTAGTGAAATTTTCTATTTGATTACGAAAGTTAGAAATTACTATTGGGTCTTATAATTGAAAAAGTACGGAAAACATAAATGGTACCGAAATGTTAAATTAACTATTATCATATGATTGAAAAAGCGCGGAAAACGTTTTTTTCGAAGTTATTTATTTCTATGATTGAAAACATACGGTATTAGTTTGTTGTGTATAAGCGAAACGCGTGGAAATGTTCGCGTTTTCAAAAAATTAAAAAACATAATTTTAAGTTTTTCATTTATTTTAAATCTTTTAAGTATAAAAATGTAAAAATTTAAGCTTTTAAATTTAACTCTTCTAATGTTTGACTTTTTTTTATTAGGAAAAAAATGACAAAACAGGACAATATGCTGTAATTGATAAAAGAAAATAATTTGGTAGGAAATTTTACTTTTAACCCTTCAAGTGAAATTTCGTTTTAGGAAGAAACTAAAAAAATCCATTCCAATTGAAAAAAACTTGTTTATTATAAATTTTTTACCTTTAAATCAAAATTTTTATTACCATTTTTTACCAAAAAAAAAAACTTTATTTTTACTCTTAATTCTTAAAAGCCTAAATTCTAAAATTCTATAAAAAAATTATTTCTGTTTACCTATTTTATAACTTTATAACGTTTATATTATAATACAAAACATTGCTTTTGACAACTGTCATTTCATTTTAAAAACTTCAAATTAAAATTTAATCATGTGTTTTCAATCATACCAACATAGAGTGAAAGTAAATAATCTTTCTCGAAGGGCGTGTTTTCCATACGTTTTGAATCATAAGTACCATTATATTGTTAGAGAAACTGTACATTATTAATTTAATTCGTTTCGGGGTTCAATCTTTTAATTTATTAAATATGAGGAAAAAAAATGTTTGCTGGACCATCAATTGGTCAATTCAGAGTTTTTTTTTTCGAAAGAAACTCTTTTTGAGAACAAATACTAAAGGAGTCACAATAACAAATTTTAACTTGAGATAACCGATATACGAGGCAACTTTTATTGTATATGAAAAACAGATCTTCAACTGTTTTTTTTTTTATTTTGCTTCTTAATGTAAAAAAGTCATTGGTCGCTATAAAAGAGATCTCTATAAAAGATATTTTACTTTTCAGAATAATGTAAAAAAAATTTAATATTATTAAAGTGTATAATATGATAAATAATATACGTCAGTCTGTAACTAGCCTTCAGTAAAGTTTTAATTTTTATTAAATTAATGAAATTTTTATTTGATAAACATTATGTTCTCGAATGACGAATTCTTATCGTCTGAAATAACATATAAATTTTTTATTGAAACAAGTGAAATTTTATTCGAAAAATTAAATATTTTGGAGAATGAATATTAAAACGTTTTCCGTTTTAAAAATGAATAAAAGAAAAAAAAAAAAAACACCTTCAGATTTTTCGAATTGATTTAAAAGAATTTTTTTCGAAGTTTAAAATAAAGTCCGATATAAGTAGTAGAAAGTAAATAGTCTTTAGTTTTGACTAGTTAGTTTCTACAACTAAAAAATTGGTCTCATAAATTTCTCAAAATTACGTAATACTCTGCTCTTGCCATCATTGGCGTAAAAAAAAGTTATAGTTTTTGCGATATTCTGCAGAAGGAAGATTTAAAGTTATTATTTATATTAGAATTCTACAACATTTTTACCTTGAATTTTCTTTGAAATTTTTTAAGTAGAAATCAAATGAATTTATGAGAGGCAACGTTAAGTCAAATCAAACCTAATCTTTTTTATGTTTTAATTTAAAGTTTTAATTTTAAAATTTATATTTATTTATATGTATCATTTTTTATCATTTAAATTTTATATTATAATATGAAGAGTTTTATTCAGAAATTCTTCTTCTGTAACTTCTATAATATAAAGGACTATATATTTTTTCTAACATAATAATGGACTTAAAATAGATTTTGTAATAAAGTTTTAAAAAAAAATTTTTTTTTTTTTGTTTTTTATAACTTTTCTACTAATTATGTCCGTTCTAAAGTTATTTGTCAAAAAGTTATGTTCTTCCATCTCTATATAAGTATCTAAAGATACTTAAGAAATTTAATATCATATTTGACTCAGAAATCGAAAAAAAAAAAAATACCTGTATACAAAACATTATAATGACAATTGTATTAAAAATTAAAAAAAAAGTAAAAAAACATTAAATTTATTTATATAATAGAGATAACTTTTTGTACATATACGTATATATACGCATATATGTATAAATAAGTTTGTTATTCTGGTTAAGGGATTTTGTTTTTTACTCTGGTAATCTGCAGTTTTTTTTTTTTTTTTGTTTTTTTTTTACTATAGATACTATTAAGAATTCAAAAGTCACGAAATCCCATTTTACTTATATTTACATTAAAAATCATAAGGTAAAATTACTTTAAACTCAATTTGATTTATTTCGATTCGAGATATTCTGTTTTCTTTTTTCTTTTTGTTTCTTTTGGTTTTTCATTTATTTTCATTATAATTATTTTCTTTTTCATTTGATATTTTGTGTTTTTCTTGTTATCATTCCGGTTTCCTTGAGGTTGTACTTATTTCTTGTTTTTGTTTTTTTGTTTTTTTGTGTGTTTTTTTTTTTTTTTGAAGGATAAATTCATTCAATTCCAAATTATTTGTTATATTTTATCATCCTGGGTTTGTAACGTATATCTATTATCTATCCAAGGCCTGCTAATGTGATAGGAAAAAAGAAAATTCTTTAAAAGATATGTATACATATATATACAGATACACATATATGTACATATGCACGTACTTATGAATTTGAAAAGGAATAAAAAAAAAATAAAATAAAACCAAAAATAATAATGATAAAGAAAAAAAAAAAAATTTAACCTAATGTTATTACAAAAAAAAAAAATATATAATAAAATAAAAGAAAATCCCATAAATATATATGTATACATGTATGTATGTATATGTTTAAATGTATCTTCAGGATAAATTGTTACTGATGAAAAACCAAAGAATATGATGGTTAGTATATGGCTGAAAAGAAAACTCTGTCTCTCTCTTTTTCTCTCTCCCTTTTCATTTTTATTGTGCATATTACCTACCGGAATTTATTTTTTTATCTGATACGAAAATGTTGTCGTTAGAGTTGATTCTAAATCTGAGTTTAAAATTTGTTTTTTTTTTGCCTTTTCCTATTTTTGTTTTGTATTTTTTTTTTTTGTTACAAAGGAAAAACAGTAAGAGAGTATTAAAATCTTTAATACATAATACTGTGAAACAAAAATATGAGATTAAAAATCAAAACATTGAAAACTCAAAATGTTTTTGCTGTTGCTTTCAAAATGTTACCATTCATTAATAATCTGGGCTTCACTTTTTCTTATAAATTTAAAAGTTTTTTTTATAAAATTTAAATTTAAAATTGAGAAAATTTGTTATTGTTAGGTTAGGTTAGTTTTACGTTATACATTTTAGGTTAGGTATATATATTATTTTTAACTACAGTCTGAAAGGATGCTCTTTAATCTCGTATAATATAGTTTTGATCGCTCATTGATCGCTGTAGTTTTGTTTACCCACAGGCCACAATCAGTTTTCGAACCAGTTGATCTCTATAATATGCATTTTTACGCTTTCGATACGTTTGCGAGTCGTTTTCTCACAAAAGAGAGTATTAATTGATATGGATAAACTATTAACCATTATAACCGTTATAATATTCATTTATATAGAAGAATATAAAAATTGATCATCTTTTTTTGATCAAAAATTTCAGACATTTGACTTAAATATAAGTACAGAGATATATTTATTTAAGTTTTAGAGTTGTATGACAGATACTTCAAGTTGTTACGCCGAATCAACCAAATATAAAAGAAATTATTGCCATAAAACTTGATAATTTTATTGTTATATAAAAGGAAGTTATATGGCAGCTACACTTTTGCTTTATCTATTGCTCTGAACAAATTTAACGGTAGCTGTTGGCGTTCAACTTGACATCTTTTCAAAATCAGAAGTCTAGGTTTATCAATTTTAGATATATAGCTTTAGTAGATACTAAGTTATATTCATATAAAAAAAGAAATTATATGGCAGCTACTAGAACACGATCATACTTTCTCATATCTAGCTCTAAGGTGTCACAAACGTAAAAAAGTACATTTATTGTATCCTTACACTCTGCTCGTACGGGTATAAAAAATTCTTGAATATTTTTAGCAAGAATTTTCCCTTTCTAAAAATTGTCTTAACATTTAGCTTAACGGAAAGACTAAACATTTTAGCAGTTTTAGTAATATCTAAGGTTATTAAATTAGTATTTCAATTTTTCTAGTTTATGGAATCATTTAAAAAGATGTTAAGAAAGGTGTTATAATATGTAGTTTAACGAATCGTTTAAGGTATTTTAGATCTTAGCACAAATTGTCAATATTTCTTATAAATTATTTGTTTAAAGATGCCAACTATAAGTGATTATAAGACTTTTTGGTGAATTTAATTATCATATATCGTATATTTTAAAGAAATATGTTTGTTTTTCAAATGATATATTTTTTAATTTAGTTTTTATTTAATTTTATCTTCGACTGTTTAATAATGAATATATTAAAAGATGATATGAATAGGTGTGTTTCTTTCGAATACGTTCAATTAAATGATAAGCAGACTATAATCATTGTAATGTAGACTGCTTTAAGACTTTTATTTTTTCTGATATGTTTTCATAGGATTTCTCTATATTTATTGTTCAATTTTACAGTAGCATATTGTTTGGTTAAGCAATTTTAAATCGAAATATATATATAATGTATTAATCATATATAAGTAAGATATAAGATACATGTGTATCTATATATATATATATATACTTGTACATATTATATAAAATGTTTAAATACATATATTTTGTATTTAGACAAAAATGAGGTTGATAATCATGAATAAAATTTGATGATGTGGTGATATTTTATGATTAAGACATAACAACTTTTATATAAACATATACATTTATATATTATACATATAATTTATATATATGATCTATATAATATTAATATAGGTAAATACCTACAAAGGAAAATTGATAACCTTCACTTGATGAGGTTTTTATATTTTTTTTTAATTTATCATTTTCCATTTTCTATCTTTGTTTTTGTTTTTCCTTTTTTTTTCTTTGTGGGAGGTTTTTATTAAATTTTCCAAGTTTATCATTAAATTTCTTTAATAATCTATTTTGGTTGGTTTATCGTATATATGCAATATTAAAAAAAATTATGAAAATTTTGAAATTGTTTAAGATACAAAAAATGAAAAATAAAAATTTTCCTTTTTTTTTTTTTTCATAAAATGAAAAATATACTTTAAATCTAAAAAAGTTCTTTTTTTGTGATGCAAATTTTTGTTTTTCTGTTTTTTTAGTATATGGTTAATCTAATGAAGTTTTAATTTAAAAATACTTAATAAGTGTAGAGTTGAGCATTGTGGCAAAGTGAAAATAAAAAGGATAATCGTATTATATTGTAATACTAATACCTAAGTAGTTTATATTTTTGATAATACAAATTGGGATAGTTGAAAAAATTTCGAAATTTTCTTTTATTAATTTAGCCAAGGTGTTATTAACTCTAAATATGCTGTTATAGGAGCGTTTTCTTTTCAATGAGATTTAGTTTCTTTGTGGATATATTAAGGAATAAAAAGTAGAAAAAACAAACCAGTTTGTAAAAGCAAAAGTTTTTAACCTTTAAAAGCATTAACTATTTACTAACGTTAACGACCAACCGTAGTGATTATTAATTGGTTTTTGTTAGTATGAAATATCTTTATGTATTTGTAATTAAAGTCAAATATTTATTATCACTTAATAAAGTCAAAAAAAAAAACATTTTTTTGATTGTTATAATTGTTAGATCAAAATAGAGAAAGTCCATAACTTTAAGGAAAATAAGTAACTTAATAATAAAGATACCTTTTAATTTCAAATAGAGACTGATTTAGACATTGCTTTTTTAGGATTAAAGGCGTACATGTTGAAAATGAGAATAAAGACCATTTTTGTATCACAATTTTCATTAAATTGAAAAAATCTAGAGAAATTTTCTTCGGTATTAAAGAAATTAGATAATTAGAAAAAGTCGTTAGTATATGTTAAGTATATGGCGAGGGAAAATAAGGCCTAGAGCAATAAAGCCGAATAGGCCTTATTTCACTTTGAAGTGAGAAATAAAGCCTAAATCACGAAATTACGCGTATTAGACTTTATTTCTCATTCCAAAGTGGAATAAAGCCTAATTATTTTTATAAAATAATGAAATTAAAGTCTAATTGTAATTTATTATTACAATAAAAACTTTTTTCAGTATTTTTCTTTCATAATTTAATTCTCATATATTATTTCAGCTTATTTAAGTAATAAAATGTGTTCTTTTTTTTTGGCACATTTCACTCCGTAGGTCTGTCAGTTAATTTAGCAGCAGTAACATAGGCATCAGCTCCCATTCCTTCAAGGAAAGTGCGAAATCAGTTGTGAAGGGAAGGGCTAAGGGAGGGGCGAACACTTGCTCGAAGGGGAGGGCGCAAAAGTCACAGGGCTGACCAGAATATAGAAAATTGTTTGAAACCTCTTGAAAATATTCGAATTTTATAGTCGGCTGCAAATTTGGTATTGGAATAATATAATAATAATATAATTCTCTTTGAAATGAAAAATAAGACCTACCGCGAAATTTTACGAATTTGGTCTTATTACGTTTTATTACTCTAGGCTTTATTTCCCCCTGCTTTAATTTTTAACCCCTAATAAGTCTTGAATATGGGAAAATATAAATAATTTTTTGAGGTATAACTTTTACTAATTATCATAGATTTTCCTGCTTTCAAAATTTGTAAAATAGGATTAAAAGCGTTTCGAATTATGGAGGAATCGAATATTTTTTTTCATATAACGGTCAGTTTTACATTAATATAAAGCTTTACACATTTTCTGTCATTTGGCTTGAAAGAATATTAAGCAAAATTTGAGATATAAAACAAACTAGGGCTTTTTTCAAGTTTGAAGAACTGTAGCTAATTAATAGAACTACGTAAAAAAGTTGTTCTACAACATTCACTTTGAGGGATCTGTCTATTTAGTTTCGTTTTTGTCAAGCCTATCTATTTTACCTTTCTAGCTCTATCCTAAATGGTATAAAAGTTTTGTAAACAGACGGATAGGTAGACGAACTGGAGAACGAATGGATGGACGGACGGAGTGAAATTGAAAGTAAATTTTTTAACAAAAAAAGAAAAATGTGCTAAAAAGATAAAGAAATCAATATATATTGAACATTATTTAGCTTATTCTCTATGGAATATGAACTTATTAATAATGCACCTACATTTACATATTAAATATTGGTCCATTTCTATAGTCACTTTCACTTTACTAACAAAAATAATGTTTCATCCAATATTTTAAAATAAAATGATTTGATTCACGTGATTTTTATATTTAATATTTACAATCAATAGTATCATATTTATTCATTAGTTTATGAATTAATTAATCAAACATTTTGTCAATCATTATTATTTTACAAAATTAAATATACTTTGACAAGTTAATAATTACCTTCCCTTTAAATATATGATATTATAATATATGAATTCCTTTATCAAATTTTTGTATTTTAAAATATTATGCACACAATCAGTATTAATATTGACGTTAATATTGAAACAAAAATTTTATATATAATTGTCAAAAGTTTTTTGAAATTATTTACTGTATAAATGTGAATAAATAAAATTAATGAGGCAACACTATACCTTTGATTACATTTTTAGATCATTAAATTTAATTTTTAGTGATGTTTTTCATATACATTTATTTTTGATTATTAAGTATTATTTGTTTAATAAATCGGTATATTTGAAATGTAAAATTTTAAATTACTTTGTTTTTTTTTTTCGAAATAAACCTTATAATATTGTTTTATATTTAGAAACCTAAGTAAAGATTTAAATTTAAAATATAATAATATATTACATAATGTACATCATAAAAATACAGTATTAGTTTGTTAGTTGGGTAATTTTGTTTTAAATTGAGGAATAGTGTAGAGTTATGTCAACTCTATCAACTCTTGGATACCCGCACATACCTACTGTCATACATAATATATGCTATTACCATAAAATTTAATCATCTTTTAGGGAAGTGAAGGTAATTTAATTTAATTAAATACTGAGATATATTTATGCAAATGTCGGAGGGCAGCTGTTGAGTCAAATCAACCACATTTTACTAAAATCTTGCCATTAAACTTGATCGTATTTTACAAAATTTCAGATGTCTAGCTTTTTTAAAATATGAGCATATAAATTTATGTAGCTATATCTAAATCTGTCCCGTTAAATTAATGAAATTTTGCAGCAGTCATTGACATAAAACTTAACTTATTTTAATAAAATTTTAAATACTCAGGCTATATAGGCATTGAGTTATGTTCATATATAAAAAACGAAATTGTAAATATGGTAGCTTATTGATCCCGTTCGTCGAATTTGTTCATATTCATAATATATATACAATAGTGAAATTGAGATTTATATATCAAAATGAAATGGTAGAAATTTTACAGTTTTAGATCCATTATTTTTATTATCGTGCAGAAGGGCGGCCGCACTCATCTAAATACACTATAAATTCAATCCTGAGCAAAACAATACTTTTTCATAACTATCTCCTCACTTTTAAAATGCTATAAACGTAATAACAAATTTATTATACCTTTGAAATACTGTATGGGTTTATGGTAATAAATTTAAAGCTCGGTAATATTGCATATACATAAAAGATTGACTTTCGTTAATACTATTTAACTTTTAACGAATGACATTCTGTGCTGTTTACATACATACAGTGATCTTTTGTAATATAAAATAAAGTTCCAAAATTTTGAATTTAAAAATTTGACAAACAATATTTTACTTTAGATCAGAATTAGAAGCATAGATATAAAAATTTTAATTACATATATTGGAATTTCATAGACCTTAAACTTTGCATTACTTTGTCCTAAGAAGAACTTTTACTATTATAGTACATAAATTAATAAATAATTAACATACCTAATGTATATAGAAATCTAGCCAATAATGTAGTGGTCTATAATATGAAAGATTTTGGGCTCAAACCCCGTCTACTTAACGCCCCGTTATATTTAAAATAAATATAAATAATTAATATCATATCGTAAATATATAATAAAATATATACAAAATAATTTCTGTACAAGATAATAGATGGCATACCTATAAAAATATTTATTATGTTTATATTATGTTTTTATGTTTATAGTTTTACTGCACCCGAATAATCAACGGTTTAATGGAATTTATGATTCCAGAAGGAGAAACTTAGTTAAATAGAAATAATAAGTAACTTATTGCATGCTCTATACTTCTTATAGGAGTGGAAAGAAAATTAAAAAAAAAAGAAACGCTTAAACTTTTAAATTGTCAACTCTATCTTGGACCCGTCGCGCATTTCTTATGCAGTTGTTAATTCTGTGCCGTAATTAATTGACTTTTGGACTAATTGGATGAATATAAAACAGTCCTCAATTACTTCTGCATACTTAAATATGTTTAGAATTAACAAATTCGAACTTGTTGTTCAGGTGCAGAGGCATCTAACTACTCTAACTACCGTATGTCCTGCCATTCGTTAAGCGCTATAATTTGAATTTAATATAAGTATTAAAATGTTCTGTTCGAAAACTCGATTTTAAATTATTTTACGATATTAATACTTTATTTATACTGTAAATATATCTTAAAATATGATAAGTGTTAATTTTTGCATGATTAAAACGCACAAAAAAAAAAAAAAAAATAACACAAAAAATTTTCATTTATTTAAATTTGGTTAGAGTATAAAAATTGATGACATAGACATTTTATTAATTATATATTAATAATTTTAATTAGCAATTTTATAATTAATTGAATATCAAACAAGTAATTTACGGTGGGGTGTCATAAAGCCATAAGTCATAAAGTCATATTTTAACAAAACATTTTGTGTCATAAACCCATAATTAAATTATTCTTTGATTCAAATATAGTTTTTTTTTGTATAATTGTTGTTTGATTGATTTTTAAAAATGTTTACAAAAGCTTTGGTGCTGATCAAAAAAAAGACTTAAGAAAGATTTTATAGTTGGTTACAAAATCAGGATATTCGCTTTTTCCAAAATAATGTAAAAATTCTGGAAAAACGACAACTCTGGCTTCGTAACTGACTATAAAATTCCTCCAAATAAATACATATATATAGACAGAACCCGAAAAAGGGCAACCTTTATTTTGTAATAATTTAGTATCTCATTTTTACAGAACAAAGAATGAAATCATGGGGCTAAGACTTTAGATTTTCATACGAAAAATATTAAATTCTAACTGTTAAAAATAATAATAAATTTTGTGAAAAAGTAAGCATTTTTATGAAAAAAAAGAAGGAATATGGGCTGCTGCCCCCGCGGTTGCCTTCAGAGGCAGCAGCTCCCAATCCTTCAAGAGCAGTGCGAAGCGAGTTGTGAAGGGAAGCGCTGGGGGAGGGGTGAAGAGTGGCTCGAAGAAAGAGCCGCGATGACCTCCACGAGGCTGATAGAAAATAGTTTGAAACCTTTTGAAAATATTGAATAATTTATGTGGTATTGAGGAGGGTTTATATAATTGATTACAAAATCAGAGTATTTCCCTTTTTCCAAAATATTTATATATATATATGCATATGCGAGATTTTGAATTAAAGGGATTTACGGGTTTTTAATAATTGGTTAAAAAATCAGGGTATTTTTCTTTTTCCTGAATATTTACATAAAGTATTATGCATAAAAGGAGATTGCGAAAAATGAGGGATATTAATCGAATAAGACATAACAGCATATGGCTTTATGATTCATTTGAATAGTTCAAAAAACCATTTTGGGAATATGACTTTATTTGAATTTTTCAAATATGGCTTTATGACACCCCACCGTAATTTACATATAGGTAAGGTACTGATTTTATTTATTTTAGTTTTTTTTTTGTAATTTCATTTTTTCAACATAAATAAAAAAAATTATTTTGCATTGGATAAAAATAATTTTATTAATATTCACCTTAAGAAGTGAATTTTAAAATAACAATGTATGTATGTATGTGTATGGTATATGTGTTTTATAAATTTAAAAAAAAAAATTGTTTACATATTTATAATGTAAAGTTGTATGTTGATTGATGAATAATATTTAAATATTTATTTCAAATTACATGCAAATTTAATAATTACATGTAAAGTGTTATCTGTAGACTGTATTTATGATAATGTTAATAATAATTAACACTAGATTGTACCTGTTATTGAAGTAAAAAAAGAAAAAGAAATTAATTTTATACAATTTAATGTAAAGATAATTGGAATGTTTTTTTATTATTGTTTTTATGGTTTATTTTTTTTTTTTTTTGTAAGAAATTTTTCTTTTTCTTTATACAAAAATTTAAAACAATAGTATTAAATTATTACTTAATTTAGATAATGTTATTATTTTATGCAAATATGTTTCTTTATGTAATAAATAAAAGACAAGATCATATACCTAAGAAAGAAACATAATAAATATATATTTTTAACATATATTATGGCTCTAGGAAATAAAATTTCAAGGAAATTTAACGAATAATAATTCCCTAAATATTTGTATGAGAAGGAACTACCGAACATAATGAAAAACACCCGAATTTTGGGAATACAAATTTTTTTGGGACTTACTTTTTTTTTTTTAAAACTCGTCAAGAAATTGTAGGGGCATTTAATTTTGGATTCATTTGGGAAACATTGCATTAAGAGAATTCAAGAATTTTTTTTTTAAAACTTCCATTCAGGAAGAGAGACAATCACAGCATATTTTCCAAATAATAAACGATAATATTTTATTAGATCATGGCAAATATTTAATGAGTACCAAACAAAATCATATTTCAAGGATCGTATCTCAAGGATGTTTTAAGCAAAAATTGATTGTTTATTGGCTGGATAATGAACAATAACACTAAATTAAATTATAAAGGCTTAATCAACTGTATTGAAGCCAATATATTTTATTTAGGACCATTAATTTTCATAAATTGATTATGAAACTAGCTTAAGAAATGTTTCATTTAATTATATCCAAGTACAAAGATTTTAGGATGCTGGTTTCATTATTGCAAAGCACTCGGGCAAAATCTGGGTAACAAAATGTAAGTACACTCTTGTTTATATTCGAAAGTGAATGAAAGTTCGTATAACATTTCAAAATTTATAGCATTTTCTTTCTTTCCAAATGACTACATAGAATGGTTATCTAATTAGCTAAAGTGTAAAATAGTAGCTTTTGATTACTAGAACCCTCTCTTAAAGTACTTTAAAAGGCAATGAATAAAAAAGGGGAATTATTTTCGGGAAATTATTCATCTTTTATTTATTGCAGAATTATTGTATTTTTATTTTTGGAGAGTTATTTCATAATGAAATAAATCTTCAATATTTTGTGGGAGAGTTATTGCACTGAGATGTTACTTCATACAGCCATATTATGTAGAAGCATAATATGTAATATAATAATATTTTATATTTAAATTTAAGAAAACTTTATTTAATATTATTTTACGGAAGGTAAAATTTTTAAAAGAGAAAAACAAAAACAATAACAATACTAAAAATTGATAATATTTAAAATAATAAAATTTTTACCGTTAAATTAATAATAGTAACTTATTATCATCATTTCTTTTTAGGAGAAATTATTACTAATTACTAGTATGTCTAGATAATTAAGATATGGTCAAATCAGACTGCAGGGCTTTATTGGAACCGGGAAGTGTTTCCAATTATTTTTTAAGATTGTTTCAAATTTAAAATAAATTATAAAAAAAAAAAAAATAAATATTGAAAAATTTTTTTTTTAGGTTATTCCCCTGCCACATTAATTTGACAAGAAAATTACATAGACTTTCCTTTTCAAGCTTGACTGTAAATGACGAAAGTGTGAATTACTTTTATGACGAGAGTAGATTTTGAACCCCCACTTCATCGTTGTTTACAGCGAATTTTATATGTTCTAATCCACTAGGCCACCGCCAATTATAAATTAAATGTTAAATGTTTGTTATGAATTTTCAGATATGAATTTAATTCTTCTAAAACTTGAATCAAATCAATTCGCTGCTATTGAGATATCATATTGTAAGTTGACAGTTGGCTAGTTTATAAGCAACATTTGGCTCTGTAAAATATTCAATAGAAGAAGTCAAGAAGTGTTACAGAATATGATGAAAATATAAAAATTATGAAGTTTACTTCAATTTAATTATTGGCTAATATTTTCTTATTGCCGAATAAAACTTTAAACCTAATCTTTAAAATTTTGATTTTATATCAAAAATTGGATAAGTCTTAACAATATTTAATCAATGCGTTGCGGTTATTTTATTTTCAGTCCTTGGAAATTTATTCCAGGATCACAGTAATGGTAAATTTTGATATTTTATTATTATTTTTTAAGCTCGTTTTAAAGTTTGTAAGCTTAGATTTTGTAAACAAAGGATAGAATATCTTCAAAAAACTCACAAGAAACAAATAAGTATAAACTTTCAGAAAAATATAAAATTGGGAAAGAAAAATGCAAAGATCTTAAATCTATATTTAATTATGTTGTAATTTAAAATGTTCTTAATATAATCAAGTTTGTCTATTACATATACCAGACTTTAGGTCTGACTGGTTAAATAATATTTGATTAAAAAATGTACAAATAGTCTAATTATAAAAATTATTACTTCATAAGGTAAATAATATGAGCTATTATAATTGTATGTAAATATATTCAAATATAGTTGTTTAATTTATATTACAAAATAAATTTTAATAGAAAATACAGAAACAAGTCAAACTGAATATAGTAAAAATTTAAAAGAAAAAAAACTTAATTTATTATAAACATTTTGATACAATTTTTATACAGAAATTTGAAAAATTATATATTCTTATATTTAGAATTAGTATTATATAAAATTAAAGATTAGAAATTTATTAAAACTTGTTGCTATTATTACAAGTTTTTCATTTTTTTTTCTTGTTCAAATATTATTTTAATCTAAATTTAATACCATATTTTAATGTATAAGTTTTCTAGTTCTTAATTAAAAAAAGAGTGTAAAAATTGTGATAGAAAATTAAAAGTTTTTTTTTCTAGGTTTTAGTTCTACTTAGTCTTCATTACTCCTCGTTATAGCTTCCATTTTTTGAACAAATAATCAGATATTTATTTTAGTAATTTTCTTAATAGGATCTAAAAATATAAATAAAATTAACTGAATGTAAAAGCGATTCTGACCCAATCATCACTGACGATAAATTTCAAAAAAATCCAGATAAATAATAATTTTTGTAAATCAAATAATTCAAACAATTATTTTACTTTTTCATTATTTTCATTTTCATTAAAAATTTTTCAAATTTGTGCTTAAAGATGCTTGAAACACCTAAATCTAAATCAGTACACCTAACTATAAATAAACCTTTACTATACTATACTAACTATAAACCTTTTCAGAACACCTAAATATAAATAAATAGTATTGGAACCCCACAATAGCTCGGTTCCTAAAAAAATATCCTTAACCACTCGGCCATCGAGGTCCCCTATAAAACTTTTATTTATTTATTTTTATTTGATATTATACAATAAGTTGTAGTAATATCAGTAAGACTTATGTCTTAAGAGAGAAAGATCATTTTGTAGCCAGGATCAAAGTTTTTAATTTTAGTGTTTTTCATTATTCATATTACTTATATTATCATATTACATTATGTTATTTTTCTTTATTTTAAATTACTTAATTTAAATTTACTCTACATTTGTTATCTTATATATATAATATAATATATGGTCATTAAATATTTTGTTTTAATTTTTTTTTCTCTTCGTTACGCTATATGGTGTTACTGATTTGACTTATTTTGTGTACTATTATTAACTAAAAAACTTTTATTTTAATAACTAAATGGTTTAACCTATTTGAAACAGTTTGTCAACTCTTTTTGTTATTGATAGATTCTGTTTTTCAGGGTTTAAATGGTCCAGTGATTGTAGTCGACTAAACTTTTCTAATTCTAGCCCTAACTTAAAATTAACTAAAAATTGCATACATATAGGCGTTCAATATTTTTATTTATTTATAGCTGTTGTTATATGAAGTTATTAGTGATACATTTGTCAGATAATATTAACTATTTAATATATTTAATGAGATATCATAATTTCCTTTTTTTTAATCTTTTTAATCTTTTTATTTGTATGAGTATATTTTTTTCTTTTACTTCATTATTTGGTAATATTCATTTAAAATATTTAAATAGGTAATAAAAAAGAAATGTACATTTCAGTATAAAAAGAATAAAACAAAAAAAAACATAAAGTTGTCCTATATATATTTTTTTTAATGCATTTAAAAATTAAATATTTAAAAAACGATAACTGAAATTGCCATTAAATCAAAATTAAAAAGTTAAAAAACGAAAAAAATCGAAATATATTCAATTGCGAAAATTAATTTTGACATTCAAAAGATGTAATATATATCTATACCACAAATAACTGATTGGTTAATAATTTTACACACATATTATATAATTTTTAAATATATACTAGTTATACATGTATTTTACATTATATAACATCATAATAATTTTTCGTATTCTTTCCTGTATTCTGTGTAAGGGATACGTAAAATTCTGTATTTATTTTATTCGATGTTTTTTTTTTTTTTTTTTTTTTCGGTTGATGTTTAAAAAGGAAAGTTACAAATTTTCTTATTTTTTTTTGGTTTTGTTTTTTTTTTTTGTTTTGAACCGGGGAAAAAAATGAAAGTAATAAAAAATTGTTAAATAATTTGTTGATTTTTCTGTTCCGTTTTCCTTTTCTTTTTGTTTTTTTTTGTTTTTTTTTGTTTAACTTTTTTTCATATTATTTATTTATTTATTATACGTTGGTAGCATATTTCTCTTTCAAGATCAATAGACCAATAAATTGGAGGAGGAACCTTCTTTTATGACTTTACAAAAAAAAGTAAAAAAAAAAAAAACAAATAAATAGAAACAAATACACTTCAACCTAAGAAAAAGAATGATAAAGTTCATTTTTTATGAAGCACATATATTTCAAAATCATTTTTAATTTTTTTCTTTTTTCTTTTTTAATATTTTGTGTTTTTTTTTCTTTTAACAAAAATCTTATTTTTTTTTGTTTTTGATGAATTTTGCATCATCAACAACCACCATCAAAGTTCTTTTTCACCTATATTATATGTATGTATATTAGATATAACACCTGTTCGAAATATTCAAATAAAATATACTGTTCCCCCGATTTACATTGTATACTGTAAATTAAGCTGTTTGAAGAAAAACATTATTGTAAATTGAGATTGTAGAAAATTGGGCATAGAATATTTTATACCAAAAAAAAAAACAAAAGAGGTCCAGTCCAACTAATAACTTGAAGATCATATATGAAAACAAAATCGTATATAATTAGTAAAGTACGGTGTAAATCGAGGGATTTTGTGTTTAAATATATTATTTTTAATGTATATTTTTAAAAATTTATGTGCTGAGTAACGACCCAAAATAATAAAATAATATAATAAAAATTATATAATAAATAAAGTAAAATAAAAAAGGAAAAATATTGCAACATATTATATAGTCCGTATTTTTGTTAAATAAAAAATAGTCAATATGTAAATAATTTATGCATACATATATCTATATGTATATGGAATATATATATATATATATATATATAATTTTTCAAATGATATACTTTACTTTTATGATGATGATAGACCATTAAATTATTTATACTCGTATAAAAGAAAAAAAAAAAAAAAATAAATTCACTAATATTTACAAGATACTTTATTTATATTGGGAAAAAAAAAAAAAATTTACATCCATGATAATATGCAAAAATATAACCATGAACTGTTAACTGTTAACTGTTAACCATGAAGTTGAATTTTATTATAATTAAAATTATTATATTAGGTCATATATGTCAAAATTGATCTAACGTTTTATTGTTAAATTATATAGATACAAAAAAAAAAAAAAAAAAAAACCAAAAAAGATACACTATTTATTTGTAACTGTACATGTATATAACAAAGAATTAAAATGAACTTAAAATTTAGGTCAAATCCAGATCATATCTTAATAAAATTAAGGTCAAATTTTTATTATTATAATATGATGGATTTATATTAAAAATTGCAATACATGTTAACTATACAAAGTAGTATGAAATAACTAATAGAATTAGAAGCTATATAAAATTTTTAGCGATCAAATTATAGCACTAAAAAATGCTTTTTTTTTTTTTTTGTCTTCGATTTTGATTATTAAAACCCATACAATAAAAGCAAAGCGTATAAAATTTTGCAGTTTTTTTTTTATTTTTTTTTGTTTTTTTTATTATTTTTGAAAGGAAATTGATTTTTAAATTGATTTTATTTATAATTATGTAAAATGTATGTCAACTATACTTTGTATGTATATGTACAAGGTAATATCAATTAAGAATTTTTTTTTTTTTTTATACTAGATTAGATTTGCAACAATTTATATACATACATATTATATAGATTTGCAATAAATCGATTTTTATCGATTTTAAAATTATTTTAACAGTTTAAAATTCATTAAATTGTAATTTATTAAATTTTTTTTTTTTTTAAACATTTTAAAAAACTTATGAAAAGTTATATAAAAAAAAATGTAACATATTATTTTAGTACCACTGTAAGAGATCAAAATTCAATATTAATTAATTTTAAATCAACAAATTAGTGTTACCGTTTCATTAAGAATAAATAACAAAAAAAAAATAAAACACAGTGATGAACGTTTGTACATTATTTTATGTAGTCTGTAATTAAAATTAAATTGAAAAAATAGAAACAAAAAAAGAAAAAAATTGCGTAAGGTATAAAATATTAATTATTCTATTTTGTTTAATAGCCATAGTAATAGTAATAGTTTTTTTTTTTTTTTTTTTTTATCACTTTTGCTGTTAAATTAATTATTAATATAAAAATGATTTTTAAATTGAAAACCAAAAAAGAAAAAAGGCACTTAAGGGATTTTATATAGCCACATAAAATTATTTTGTTTTTGAAATTTTAAGTGGAATATTATTAAAGATGCATAATTACATATTTTCATACAAAAATATGTACCTACAGAGTATTAAACCTGGATAATTCCATTATTTAAAATCTGATTTTAAAAGTTCGAAATTTTTTGGAATCAGGACTTTTTTTTTAAATTTGTTTCATACGGCTTTGTGAATTAAATGTTTTACGAACTATGACTCCAAAATAAATTAAAGAAAGTCCCAAAAATTTTGAATGGATTTTGTGGATAATTTTTCATATGAAATGGAGCTTTTTTTTCGGGTAATTGGAAATATTTTTTAATTTTTATTTTGGAGCACAATGATTTATAATGTATTAAAGTCCCAAAAATAAAATAAAATTGAGGTCTTTTTTTTTGTTTTTATTATGGAGCCATAATTCATATATGAATTTTCTGGAGTCTCAAAAAAATCAAATTGGGATCTTTTTTCATTTTTACATTGAGGGCAAAATTGATAAAGAATTATGGCCGTAAAGTAAAATATTTTTTTTTTTGCGGTTTTTTCTATTTTTATTTTGGAGCCGTTTACCATTTTTATTTTTGAGCATACTTTTATCTTAAGAATCGAATTTAGAAAAGAATTGTTAGTTATTTTATTTAATATTATTCCTTGAAACGTAGCCTAAAAAGTATTGGTAGGAAGAAAGTGTTGTAATAATTTAAGAAGGTGTTAAAAACTGTTAAATGATTTGATTACAAAATTTTGACGTTGAAGTGATAAAATCTAATTAACTAAAAGATGGAAAGAACAAACGGTATTTGACAAGATAATAAAAAGATGGCAATAAGGTTGATGAAATTTATCAAATAAATAAAATACAAGTAAAAATCAATAAAACAGAAAAAAGATGCTCTATTTTTCAGAACCAGGAAAAGTTCTAGAAACTTTTCCGGAATTTTTCCAAATTCGTAAAATTTCGGGACTTTTCCGCTATAAAATTTTGTCCAATTGGTCTATACTATTATAATAGACTTGTTTAACGTTTATGAATTTCTTTAAAATTTGGTCACACACAATTAAAAATTAATTTAAATAGTTGTATAAATTTCAGTATTTTTGTAAATCGCTTAATTAAAGGTCAGTGTAAAATGACGGGCAAAATTATTGCATTTATAGTTATAGCGGAAATTTCTAAACAAAAAAAAAAAATAAAAATAAAATAAAAAAATAAAGAAAGTAGATAAAATGTTAAATAAAAATTAAATATTAATAAAAAAGCTTTAAAAAAAAAAATTTAAAGAAAAGAGACTCAAATGCTAATAAAGAAAATTTCCTGAAAATGGAAGAACATATTTTTCCAGACCTTTTCCAAAAGATTAAGGAATTAATCAAAAAAGAAATTTTGGTCACAGGAAATGTGTTTAAAATCTTCAAATTTTCTATATCGGTATCTGTATATTATAATTATTAGAATTCCCAACTACTTGTATGACATATTTCCAACTACTTTTATAAATTTCATAACACTTTACCATATTTTGTTTTTTTTCTTTTTTCTTTGTAAAAATTGAAATTGGCATGAATTAGATGATTTACAATTTTAAATAGAATATAAGTGGAATATGATCTTATATAAGTTTATAAACTTCCCCATCCACTTTTAGACTTGTCTATAGGCATTCCAAAAGAAATTAAAATATTATGATATTATTAAAATATTTAGGAAATGATTTCCAAACCATCCCACACAGAATTAAACTTGCTAGTTTATTGTTTTTATACCCGTATGAACTATGTTCAAGGGTATAATAAATTTGCCATTACGTTTGTGACACCTTAAAGGAGTTGAGCTAGATATAGTGTCAAAGGTATGGATCGGCTCAGAATCGAATTCTGAGTCGATTAAGCCATGTACGTCCGTCCGTCCGTCCGCACGATAACTCAAAAAATAAAGGAGCTAGAAGGCTGAAATTTTTTTTACGTCACTTTTGCAAAATTGTTAGTTTTGCTATTTAAATCCAACATTTTCGGTCGGCGGGATCAAGTAGCTGCCATACAACTTCTATCTTTATATAGAAATAACTCAGTATCTATTCAAGATAGGTTTCTGAAATTTTTACAAATAATGATCAAGTTTTATGGCAACAACTTCTGTAAAATTTGGTTGTGGTGGTGCGACGGATTCGGGTAGCTGCCATACAACTTCTCCGTTTAAATGAGAATAACTCAGTGTTTGTTACAGCTAGGAATCTGAAATTTTGTGAATGATGATCAAATTTTATGGCAACAACTTCTGCAAAATTTGGTTGTGCTGGTGTGACGGGTTCGACTAGCTGCCATACAACTTATCCGTTTAAATGAGAATAACTCAGTGTTTATTGAAGCTAGGAACCTGACATTTTGCGAATGATGATCAAGTTTTATGGCAACAACTTCTGCAAAATTTGGTTGTGGTGGTGCGACGGGTTCGGGTAGATGCCATACAACTTCTCTTTTTAAATGAAAATAACTCAGTGTTTATTGAAGCTAGGAACCTGACATTTTGCGAATGATAATCAAGTTTTATGGCAACAACATATGCAAAATTTGGTTGTGGTGGTGCGACGGGTTCGGGTAGTTGCCATACAACTTCTCTTTTTAAATGAAAATAACTCAGTGTCCGTCCGCACGATAACTCAAAAAATAAAGGAGCTAGGAGGCTGAAATATTTTTTTACGTCACTTTTGCACAATTGTTAGTTTCGCTATAAATCCAGTATTTGTGGCCGCCGCGTTCAAGTAGCTGCCATATAACTTCTTGTTTTATATGGAAATAACTCAGTATCTATTGAAGCTAGGTATCTGAAATTTTGCAAATGATGATCCAGTTTCATGGCAACAACTTTTGTAAAATTTGGTTATGATGATATGGCAAGTTCGAAAAGTTGCCATACAATTTCTCTTTTTAAATGAAAATAACTCAGTGTCTATTGAAGCTAGCTATCTTAAATTTAGTGAAAAAGTGTCGAGTTGCATGCCAAAAACTTTTGTAAAATTTGATTGGTCTAAAGCAGCCGGTTCAGGTTTCTTGCATTTCTTGGAACTTAATGAAGCTAGGCGCAATAGATTCGGGTAGCTGTCATACAATTCCACAATTTACATAAATATATCTCTGTAGTTCGGTACTAAAACATCTGAAAGTTTTTAAAAGATGATCAAGTTTTATAGAAACAGGATATATTACGTTCATACGGGTATCCCAGAGTTGACACAGTCTACTCTACTGCACTCTTCCTCGTTTTTTTCTAAGGCGCTATTGCACTAGGAAAGGTATTCTGGGGAATTCCATGAAAAATGATCCAAAAAATGAAAATATAAAATTGAACTATATAATATGTTATACGGTTCTAATATTATATAACGTGAGTTTTAGTTCTTCATGTGATTTTCTTTTTAAATTGTGTTTTTAAAATCGATTCAAATCAATTCTTGAGGAGGAAAATTTTTATAAAAATGCCCGATTGTTCTGATGGCTAACGCATATTCTACTTTCTTGTAATTTTTACAAGTTGTAATAAAAAACCTATAATTAGATTTTAGTCCATGCTCTATCAATAGACATATATGCAATGTAAATGTAAGATGTTCTTTTTTTACGACTGTAAAGGAATTCGCAGAAAATTGTATAATTTTGAAAATTATAAAACTAACAAAAGTGTACGATCCCGATGACTAACAGCTTTTCTCGTTTAAGGTTTGGTTATTGGAACACCGAAATATTAGTGAAATATTGTTGTATAAAAAGATTTTAAATTTGCAAATATTTGCAAAATAGAGTTAATGATACGTAGGGCTAAATTGATAAAAGAAAATTTTAAAATTTTTTTAAATGTCCCAATGACTAACATAAAATTCCTGATATATACTAAATTCTGATTTTAGGATTGGGTAATGGAGAAAGAAAATGGAGCAAAATAGCATTATAGGAAAGTGTTGGAAGGTAAATTAGAAGCGAACTTCTACAGATTTTTTTTTTTTTTTTAAGTTGCAAATTATATAATGGACCAAATCTATTAGCTGATAACATATTGGACGGAAGCATGTCCGAAATTTTAGCGGTTCTCGCAATAAATGAGTTTCCGTTAGCAATTTAAATTACTTAGAGGAATTTTCACAGTATAGAAATTAGCATTTATAGCCTGCCTAGTGTTCCGTTGAAATTGTTAAGACGGAGGAATTACCAGTTACCAAAACAATTTAATAGTCCATTGAGCCCATAAAAATAAATAAAATTATTTTTTGTTGACTCAAACAAAAGATCAAGACAATTGATAAAAATCCGTTGAAATATCTGAGCAATCAGAAAAAAAAAAATATTTATTTAACGTTATTTGGGGGATAGAAATTTTAAATCAAAATTAAATCTGATATTTTAGATTCAGAACTTCAAAATCTTGTTAGAATATATATAGGCAATGGTAAATAAAAGAAAAAAAAATAGTTGGTGTGCTTTTTACTGTATTAAAATTTTATTTTATATTGTGTATTCAAAGATAAAAGAGTTAAATAATAGTTATAAAAAGACAAATTGAAGCGTATATGATTTTAATGAGTTTTTCTTTTTTTGAAATTGAAATTGAAATTAAATATACACGTCTATACCATCATTCGATTTTTTCTTTATGTACATATATATATATTTTTGTATTATTTCGCATTTAATTTGATTGCGTGGTTAAATGACTTTAAAATATGCTATTCAATTATTTGTTAATCGCGGTATAAAAAAAATTCAAAAAAGAAAAAAAAACATTGAAAAGTAAAAGTTTATGATGAAAAGCGAGAAAAAAAAAACATATTAAGTTGAATGTAAAGAAAAATACAATTTTCATTTAAATATAAGTACAATATTTTATTAATAAAATTATTGTATATAGATGAGGAGGTGATATAATTTGAAATTGTATGTAAATTGCGTTAAAAATTAAATTAAATTAAATTAATTTGCGTTTAAAGTATAAAAAAAAAACCAAAATAAGAGTTATTAAATTAACATTAGTGGAGTTTTTGTTTTTATTTAAAAAAAAAAAAAAAAATGGGTGACATAAGTTCATTTTTTTTAATACGAGTAATTTAATTTTTATAATGTTAATTTTACTCTTTATATCATCTTAAATAAAATGGAAACAAAGATAGTATATAAAATCAAAGGTTTTTAATGATGTACATTTTAAAAAACACATAATAAAAAGGCTTTTGAAATTATGACTATACTTTTGTCTTTAAAATTGTAAATTTTGCATAAAATTTTATAAGTAAGAATTGCGAAAAACCAAAAGAAGCTTTACTTTTTAAGTGTGAATTATGATTAATTTGCGTATAGGTGTTTAAGTTACTGATGTTTGAAGATTTTTGATCCCTAATATAGTTCTTAAACAAGTACAAGAAGAACACAAGATACTGGTGTTTGAAGATTTGTGACTCCTTATAGTATAGATTTTAAATCAATACAAAGAAAAAGACAAGGTATAACTAAAAATAAACTTATATTGATTTTAAAGATTTTCTTTTGACTTAAAAAGACTTTGACTGTCAAAGGAATGCGGAAGACCCAAAATTTTTTGTGACGTTTAAACATTTGGAAAAATCTTAAGCTGAATTTATGTTGACATTTATAATAAGTGCATTTCTCAACGGGTTGACGGGTTGCAACTTAATAATTGCTGGGGCTTTATAAAAACAATAACAATAACGTCATCTTTTATTAATTATATGACTTATACATGGTAAGAATTTCATTACTTCATCGGAAATGGTATAGAATTTTTGTAAATAGACGGACGGAAGGAGAGGTTGAAACTAATTAGCAATTTTTGTAAAAATTTTTAATTGAAAAATGGGCTAACGGTGACATGTCATAAGTGCCAGAGTCATAAGTCCCATTGTGGTGGGTCAAAGGTCAAAGGTCGCACGGGACTTATGACCTTCTTTGGTGGGTCATAAGTACCAAAACAACTGGGTCATAAATCCCATTAAGTTAATGAAATAAATTTTTAAGAGTTCATCAAATATTTTTGTTTTTGTTATTTATATATATTTTTTGATTGTTTTTTTATTATCCACATTTATATTTGTTGAGAAGATCAGCCATTTTGTTTGCTCTTAGATGTTTGTATTTATTGAAAAGATCGGACCATTCGTCATTACTTATTAGATGGAACTTTTCGTACAGTTCCCAAATGTGAATATACACAAATGATGATAATTTATATTGTACATGCAGAGCACGTAAATAAAGTGAAATATTATTGAGCGAGGGAGGTGCGCAAATGGGTGTAGTTTAGCGCGAAAAAATTCGCATAACGCGGGCGCGTGGAAACGCACATCGCGTCGTGTCGCGTCCGCCACCTTGACCACGACCTCTACCCCCCTTAAACTCGCACTTATTTTGGACTAACATTTTAATTATTTTCTTTACAGGTGTTTCCTTTCATCTACATTCTAATTAAAAAAAAATCACAAGAATCTTACACACATATTTTGCAGTTCATCAATTCGAAC
This sequence comes from Poecilobothrus nobilitatus, assembly GCA_947095535.1. Classification (NCBI taxonomy): domain Eukaryota; kingdom Metazoa; phylum Arthropoda; class Insecta; order Diptera; family Dolichopodidae; genus Poecilobothrus; species Poecilobothrus nobilitatus. The sequence goes on along the minus strand of OX352774.1, from coordinate 83,514,129 downwards.
TTATTCGAATTCCGTCCATCCTCTTTTCGGTCAGATTTTGAGACGGGTGTAAAAAATGCAATTAATTTTATTTTTCCTGATGTTAAAGTAAATGGTTGTTGGTTCCATTCCACGAGAGCATTAAAAAGGAAGTTATCGAAAATGCCAAATTTGTTTAAAACAATCAAAACGGATAAAAAAATGTATACCATTTTTTCGAAAAAAGTATATGTATAAAATTTTTTCGCAATTTAAAATTTGTCATTCTTGCTATACAGAAATAGCAACAAGAGTACCACAGTCCCCATGGGACTAATGACTCAATGCAGTGGGTCATAAGACCCATGAGACTTATGACTCTGGGACTTATGACATGTCACCGCTAAGAACACATGTTTTTTCACATGTTTTCTTATTTATAAAATTGTATTTTAAAATTTTACATTTCCTTGTAATTTGTGGTTTTCTTCAAAAAATTCAACTTTAAAGTCTATATGTAATTTATTAAATATTTAAAGTATTTAAATTATTTATTAGTTTTAATTTTAGCTTAATATGAACAAAAAATTGAATAAATAACAATTATAACGTTTATTGAAATTGAAGTCCTGTTCATTTAAATTTGGCAATCTTCGAATTTAGTTCTATCTAGACTTTTAAATAAATTTTTATTGCTAGATAAAATTAATTTACAGAGAATAGTTCAGTATTTTAGGGATAATGAAATAAAAAAATTGGTATGTCCATTAATAACAATAAAATTCAACTGTGAAAAACCGCATCTAAAAATTTTAAGGAAATAGATCTAAAAATAACGAAACTTGCGCTTTTACAGGATATTTTGAGCATTTTATTGACAATTTTTAAATGACAATCAATTTTGTTTAGAAAAATAGTACCGGTATAAAAAAGTCAAGAAAATGTCATTAGAAAATATAAAGAAAACAAGATAATTATAGATACAACTCGACTAAAGTTTTATATATTTTAGGTTAGACATACATTCATTTCTTAAAATTGATTTAATTGACCAAATTGACTCTTATTTTTTTTCTAAATGCATTCCAATATATTTATACAATATAGTAACAATTATATCTGTATCAGTTTTTCATTTTCTTTATTTTATTTCGTTCACTAATCTGAAGGATTAAGTTTCATTTACGAGTATAATAACGATTGAAAGAGATAAAAGTTCATATGATCTCATGACTGTATCAGAGATCAGAAAATAATTTTTCATTATAAATATTTTCATAGAAATTCTGGAAGAAAAAAAAAATATAAATCGACTTAATATTTTTCAATTAATTTAATATCTTTTTAATTGTTTTTTAATTAAGAAAAAAAAAAAAATAGATAAATGAATTTCTTTATAGATTTCATATCATTAAAAACTATTATTTAAGATCTGGTTTACTAATCAATCAAACATTTTGCGGTACATGATAGCAGTCAGTCATTCAAGTGTATACATACATTATTTATTTGTATAAAGTAACATCAATAACAGTAATAATAACAGTTACATTAACAATAAATGCAATGATTTAAAACCATAGGATATAAAGCTATAATGTTTTCTAAAATCATTCGAACATAAAACCATAATATCATATTTTAAAAGTTAAGCAAATTTAAGCAGTTTTAATTAATTAAAAAGGGGGCGTAACACAAAATTCAGATAGCAATGGAATTATTATTATATTTCAACAATTTTAAATGAACGTAACAACAATAAACAGGTCGACATCAAATATGGAGACAATGGACGCGTCAACAGCGAAGTAAAATACAGTGGACCCAGCGACAGCACGCGTTATCGGATTCATTATCGATTTTTAGCACATTTCCAAAAAAATTTTGAAAAAATGTGCTTATTAGTTTCACTCTGTCCGTCCGTCCGTCCGTCCGTCCGTCTGTTTACAAAACTTCTACACCGTTCAAGATAGAGAAAAAAAATTGTAACCATAGGTAGGTCTCATAAAAAAATAATTTTGTGGAACAACTTTTTCATGTAGCCCCCCCCCATTACGGAGCTACAGCCCCTCAAACTTTGAAAAAGCCCTATTTTTAAATGCATATATCTTATGTTCTGCTTAAGATTTTTGCAATCTGAAAACGTCATTCGACAGGTATTTCTTTTATCTTCGTAAATTAATATTATTCAATTTTTTTAAATTTAGTATTTAAATTTACCGTTATGTGAAAACCAAATTTTGCATGATTTTTCTACTTTCATAACTCCGGCACGCTTCTAGATAGCAGCTTCAAATTTTCTGTAAAATGAAATTTATAGTTCTCCAGACGTTTTACAAAGCTATTTAAGATTGTATTTTTAAAGTTTTAGAAAGAAAGAAAAATATCCTCTTTTTAATTTTAATCAATTTGATGACATAATATGGCATTATGTCCATTATAAATGTATCCATTGATATGCATAAATGCATAATCATATATATCTCTAGAGCCAAGTAATCAACGTCTTAGTTAAAGTATTGATTACAAAAACTGAAGCTGTAATAATTGACTGAAACTGATTACAGAAGAAGGAATGCGAAGAAAATAGGAATGCGAAGCAAAAAACCAAAAAATCGTATATGTATATCGTAATTTATTATCTTTATTTCATATGGCCTTAAGTAACTGCACGTAACAATTACAAAAAAAACAACAAGTGACTAGAAAATAATAGGAGAAGAAACAACAAAGTAGACATTGGATTTTTTATTTCAAAAAAAAAAGCAAAACATTTTTGTAACTACAGTATAATTTCAAAATAAGAGTTAATAATTAGATGATTAATTATTTGTGTTTTTTATTTTTTTTTCTTTTTCTTTTTTTTTTTGAGTCGATTATTTTAATATTATGATTTATTAGGAGGTAAACTTTACAGAATACCTGTAAAAATACTCAATTTTGACAATGTACAACATTTAAAATATACATAACGGTGAAAAATAAAATTTAAAAAAAATAAAAACAAAAAAAAATTTTTTTTAAGAGTAACCACATAAAAAATGAATTTGGATGTTTTTCATTTTTTTTTTTGTTATTTTACACCATTATTATTATAATGTGAATTGTACCATAGCAATATTTAATCACTCATTATATTTGGTGACAGATTCATTTTTTGGTTATTTGGTTGAATGTTTTGTTTTGTTGTTTTTGTGTGTATTTCAGCAGTGAAGTGTGGAATATGAAATGTCAGATTTTTTGTTTTGTTTTTGGAAAATTTCCAGTAATCGTCTAAAATTAATTACATTATTGTTTTGTATTTATTTTATATAAAATAAATTGTAATTAAATTTTATTAAATTAATTAAAAAAATATATCTATAGACTGTATAATATTATATTTTTATGGTAAATAATTAATAAAAAAATTTTTTTAATTAAATTTCACTTGGAAAAGCCCATAATAATAAAATAAAAAAAAAAAATAAAAAAATTAATTATAAATAACTGTGAATCGTAAAATGTAAAAAAATTTTTTTTTTTGTCTTGCGACCAATTATTCTAATTTTCCGGAACAAAGAAATTTTTTTTTATTTTGGGAATTTTTTACAGTATCGGTATGCCATATGGAAAATTTATTTCCATTGAAAATATGGGCTGACTGTATATTATATAATTATTTACTGATTACTCTTAAAACAAAAAGGCTAAGACAAAAATAATTGATTTGGATTTTTTTGGTGTGGTCTTTATGAAATTTTTCTTTTTTGATTATTATATAGACAACAAATTAAAAAAAAAAAAAAAAAATTATTATATATACTATTGTTTAAGAATAGGAAATAAAGAATAAACAAATGACAAAATCTTATGGTCGAATGTCATGAGAAATAATGATTTCATAGCTAATTAATAAGCTAGTTTAAAAAGGCTTTACAGTTCAACATTCTATTTTCTAAATTTTCTAATTCTTCTATTACCAAAAGTTCATTATTGAAGCTGAACAAAGATTTAATTACATTTTGATAATTATTAGCGACCTCAGCAATTTTTCGACTCAATCATTTAATTAATTGAAATGTTCGGAAAAATTTTTTAGATTTTTTAATTTTTTTTTAAATTTTAGAAAATTAAGAAGATATAGAGAAAAGATATATGTACTTACTTATATATTTTGTAATTAGTAAATTAATAAGTTTTAATCTGTAACTTGAATAAATTATGCACAAAAATTACAGAGCCAACCTCTATTATAACCAATATTTAAATTATTTTTAATTTTTTATTTTTTATTTTTTTTTTTCTATTTTGAAAATTTTTATTATCTTAAAAGAAAAAATTAAAATGATAAAATATTTTATTTTTAAAATAACGATAAATTAAATTTTCTTTAATTTTAAATCTTAAATAAAATTTAAAAAAAAAATTCACATCATTACACATTATATATACAAGCAAAATCCTCAAAAGGATAGAAATCGTATTTGAGGAGATTTTTTTGAGCATATTGGAACAAAATTTTCGAATTAAACATTTAGAAAACATTTGTTACAAAAACCCGAACTATTTGGTCAGATTTGATTTTAAAAACATCCAAATGTATATTCTCTCTCTCTTTCAACCTCTTTTGCTAGATATGAGATCTGAAGTAAAATAATTGGTTGATGTTATTACAGAGCATTATTTTATCGGTAGATATGCTAGAAAATTAAGTTTGCGCATATAGTATATCTTAACTATATAGATTTCACAGAGGAATTGACGCAATAGAGAACTTTGAGTACTACTTTCTCTGCACCTGTCCCAGCATTTCAAGAAAAATAAAAAAAAAGATCTTGATATTTTCTTTTTCCCATGATTTAAATTAACTTTCTGTTCTAGATATGAAAAGCTTTCAAAACTTTTAACGTCAGAGTAGTACCATCGTAACAAAAAATCTAAGAAAGCTCAATACCTACTCTCGTCAAATAAATCCATCTAGGTAGTTGTAGGTGTACTACAAATCTATAGATTCTAGTGATTACGGACACATTAGTTCAGCCTTCATTAATAAGAGGAAAAAAATAAAATTTCAACTTAAATAATTTCTTTTTATAAAGTTAAATGCATGGGCCAATCTAGCTCTACCGCCGTCCCCGGGCAAAAATTAATAAAAACAAGTACAAAACAACAAAATCTTCAATTAATACTACATCTGCAATGAAAGCTTTCATTGAAATGTATGTGTGAAATTGTATAAAATCAGCCGTTTCTCAGCCAGGAAAATTGTTTAACTTTTTTTCATTTTCAATACATATGCAAGTGTTATATAAGTAATTTTTTTAGTCAATTTCCCAATTCAATTTAAAATATTCAAAAAGGAAAATATTGAAGTAAATATTTAGGTTAAAATACCTTTCTTTTCTTAATTTTTTGTAAAAGGAATACATTTTATTTAAAAATAAATTTTTTCTCGTTTTGATTCATAGAATTATTATTACTAGAACAGCAAGATAATGTTCCCGTCTCTTTTCATTTAATGAGATTTACTATCCCTAGGTATTCAGTCGAAAAAATATCAAATTAATTTCTTAAACGTATAGAATTCGTAGAATTAGCTGCTGTTTTTGTTGTTGCCATTGTTATATGTTGTCAACATATAAGAATCTAGTTAATAAATACAAACATTGTCTTTAGCGTGAAAATAACTGTATTACTGATAATTTGAAAAAAAAAAAACTTCAGAATGATACGCCATACAATTTTTTTTATTCGCACAGAAATTAAAATTTTCCTTGAATGGACAGAATATAAAAAAAAATAATTTTTCACATTTTTATCTACCCAAAAATTGCCTCTCCGAACCTTTGTTCGTCTTGCCTCTCCCATTTCCATTCCGGCATTTGTCCGTGTCGTGTTAAACTTCTCGTTTAACATATTACATAATTAGATGTTGTCGCATGCTAATTAATAATTTGTTATAATTTCAATTTAATTAAAAAAATTACAAAATATAAAATACTTTGTATAAAATAAAAATATAATATTGCAATAATGATTATTTGACCATAATAAAAATTTATATATATATATACAATATACCTTATAAATTATAAATAACTAAATTTTTTAATTGCGGAAGTTCAAAATTTTTTTTTAAAAAATAAATTACATTTTTTTTTTCTTTTCACTAAAAAATTTTCACAATATCATCATGTCATGTTAAATTAAAAAAAAATTTTTTTTTTTAAATCTTAATAAAATCATATTTGCTTTTATTCAATTTGTATAACAATATAAAAAAAATAAAAAAAAAAAATAATCTTTGGAAGATGATGAGCATGTCAAGTACAAGTAAAAATACTGCAAGAAAAAAAAATAAACGAATCTTATATATCTACCTATGTATATACATATGTAGTTAAAAAAGGTAATAATAAACAACGTTATTATTGTAACAAAAAAAAATTATTTTAAATTTTTTTTTTTTTTTTTTGTATTCATTAGAAAATTTTTTACATTTTATTCATATTACTTTTCAATTAACACATTCATTTAGCACTTAACAAAAAGATACAAAAGATTTAATATTTAAAAAAATTTTTTTTTGCATTTTTTGTTTTTACTATCTACAGATACATCTTTGTTAATAAGTAATAAGTAACTTATAAGTTTTTCCGTTCACTTTTTTGTTTTTTTTTCTTCTTTTCTTTTTTTTTTTATAGACATTTTTCAAACAGTACTTTTTTTTATTGTACAATATTTTTAAATATTGTACTCGAGGTTTGTTTTTTCGGTTTTTGTTTTTTTGTTTTTTTTTTTTAAAGTTACTAAAACCAAATTCAATTACTTTTGTGGGGCTATTTGGACATTAATATATAATGAATGATCTTTATTATTATTATTATATAAAAAAAAAAAAAAAAAAAAATTGTAATTCATTTAATGGAATTGAATTTTTTTGAAGCGTCCCTGACCGTGAAAACTTTTATGGAAATGATATTTTCATTTTTTGTTTTTTTTTTTATTTTTTTTTTACAATTACCGATGACACCGATCAAAATGCAATAAAAAATAATTATAATAAAAATGAATAAATAATAAAATTTAATTTAAAACTGTAAATATCTATTTGTTGTATGACACGGTACGAGTATTATATAGTGCAATAAGGTTAAAAATAAAAATAAATATCATTTAAGATATACTTTGAATAAATTTTTTAAATTTGATTTGATTTTTGTAAATAATTTGAGATTTGACAAAATCTATCATATTTAAAAAAAAAAAAAAAAACAACAAAAACAACAAAAAAAAAAAAAAAAAGTATTAAGACATTTTTAAAACTGATGATGTTTAATAACAACTCTTGAAATAAAATATAAAATCATTTTAAATAAATGTGGGTACAATAAAACAAGGTAAAGAAGTCATCATTAGTCTTAACTGTCAAATGCATTAAATTGTTGAATGATTTTTTTTTTTTATTGTTTTTTTTTTTTTTTTGAGCGTTTGATTCAGAAGAGTTTTATTTTTGTTTTTGTTTTTTTTTGTAAATACTTTAGATTGTTATGGTACTGTGGTATAGAAGTATTATAATATAATAAATATAAATAATATTAAATTATAAGAAAAAAAAAAAAAATTTATTTTGTACAGGTGTATCGATTTTGTAATAATTGTACTCGAAGTATTTAAAAAAAAAAAGAAAACAAGAAAATAATAAAAAAAAAAAAATATATAAAATAAATATTTTGCTTTTGAAAGTTCTTTTTCTTTTACAAAAAAGTTCATTTACAGTAAATTGTGTAATTTTTAGTATGAAATTTGCTGTTAGGTATGAGTATATTGCGTGTATTTTTCAATTTTTGATATCTTTGTTTTTCATTATGCCACTTATAAACTTTTTAACTGAACTGAAATGGAAATCTTTTATCTTTAGTACCTATTTGCTATTATAATAATTTTTGTGGAGCGTTTTTTTTGTTTTTTTTTTTTTGTTAATTTGTTTGTACTGAAAAAGTTAAAAGTGAACAAAAAAAAAAAAAGAAAAAACAAAATAAACATTATTAATTATCGGCTTTACTTTGTTGTTTATTTTGTATTTTTTGTATTTATAATATTTTAATTTTTTGTTTTCTGTGTCGAAGAAAAAAAAAAAAAAAACAAAATATAATTTTGAACTTTTAAAATATTACAGAGAAAGAAAGGTTTCACTAATTTTTGGTACTTTTATTTTGCAACTATAGATACTGTAAATATGTTTTATACCATTCTGCTTATACGTACCTATATGTTCATTTATTATTATTTTTATTTTTGTTTTTTTTTTTGGTGAAAATTTTATGGTTAATGAATTTAACATTTCTATAACAAAATAAAAAAAAAAAAATAAAAATCTAAAGTGTTTTATTAATTTTGTAATAAAAAAAGAAAAAAAAAAAAATAAATATTTATTAAAATTTCTTTTTAAAAACTTTTTTTTTTTATTTTATGAAAATACCTACTAACAAAAAAAAAAAAAACAAAACAATAAAAACTATTTTTTTTTTAAAAAAGTGCATTCACTTTAAAATAATAAAAATAAATAAACCGTTATATTGAAATTCATTTACGTATCTATATGAAAACATTTAAAATGTTAAAAGTTGTTAATTTTATTTTTTTTTTTTTAATTAAATTTAATTTTTATGAAATTTAATATTATGAACAATTAAAAGTAGTATGTAAATATTTGAAAAATGAATGTTTAAAATCTTGAAACTTTATTGAAAAATTAAAAATTGATTAAGTATATTGATTGTGTTTCGCGTATTTAACAGTTGTAACAATTCAATACAAAATAAAAGTCAATAATATTATAAACAATGTTGCTCTTTTATTTATTGCTATTATCAGATTTTTGTTGTTGTTGATGTTTTGTAAGGGAAATAGACAAAACGGTTCTTAAATTCAGGGATCTGAGATCTGTTTTGCACTTTAATCAAGCCAGTTATTGCTCTATAAGAAATGAACTATGGTTACCTTTCCGTCGTTCCATTTTCTTAGTAGTCCTTTGTTTTGGGATTACAGTATCAGGCATTATGTGTATGTGTCAAAGTATGTGTAATATCGTCTCGGCCTCTTGCCCACAACCTCTATACAAATTCTTGTGTCAACTCTATACCTATACTTTTAGGGTGCGCTCTTAGCTGGCATCAGAAAGCCTGCGTTCATTTTGGTATAGAATCTGAGGTCTGTCTTAGAAAAGAAAGATCTTTCAGAAAACACCTTAGAAAATTGTTTTGTATCACCAATTGTTTAAGAGTTATTATATTAGTGGTTAAAAAATCAAAATTTGCTATTTTTCGAAACCTGTAATCTAGCCACCCATTACAAAATTTAAAATTAAAGATCCAAAAAATTTAAAATTAAAAATCCAACATGTGAGTTAGCAGCTTTTTTAAAATATATATATATAGATTTCCTTTAAAATTATAAAAAAATGTCTCTTGATTTCTCTTACTTTTCTCTCATAATACAGAAATATAAAATTCTTAAAACATTTCCAAATTTCGCTGCAAAACACAATTCTAAATTTTGATTATTGTCTTTTGGAAAATGTGTGCACCTTTAAAAACCGTTACTTTGACATTCTGTACTTTGTTTTAATTAAATATTAATCCTAATCTGTTTAAATCGTTATTTTTTATCAAATGAAAATTTTAAAACTGATTTTTATGATTTATTTTACATAAATAACCGTTGTGATATCTATAATTATATACCTAAATATCGTAATAGTACAATTTCCGGCTAATTTTTTAATTTTTTAAACGAACAGTATTTTATGTAGGTATTTTATTTTTAAATTGAAGAAAATCTACTCTTTAATATAACTAGAGATTATTTAACATTCTATTTTAAAATTTTTGTATTTAATAAATTGTCATCCAATTAGTTTAATAAAACATAATTTCAAAAAAAAAAAGAAAAAAAGTATTTTAATTATTTGTATGCCTATATTTTATATCCAAGACCCCAATAATGAAATTAAAAATAAGAAATATTCAGCTCTATGTACAAGGAAGGATATTACAAATTAAATTTTTGTGAAATATAAATAAATCTCATCTTCTCTCTATGTAAAATTAAACTAATTTTAATTACCTTCAAGATTCCAGAATTATATCGCAGTTGTCATTTTATTATCTAAGTTAAGGAATTTTTTATTTTATTTAAATGAACTTTGACTTCTATACTGTTTGGAAACTGCTTCTATTATTTTCTTACAATCATTTTTTTTTTTTCTTTTATTTTTCTACAACAACAATTGAATAAAGTTAACTCATGATTAGTATTTAATTTTGATGACTATATAAAGGTATCAAATTAACTTTTATTACCTTACTTAAGGTGACCATTTAAAATGATAGCTTAGTTATAACTTATAGCTGTCATTATTTCAAAAAAAAACAAAAAAAAAAAGGAAAGGAAAGGAAAAAAAAGAAAAAGTAAAAAAAAAAAAAATAAACAGGAAAAAAAAAACAAAAACTTCCTTTCACTCTCTTTAATTTATTTTGTTTCAAAAAATTTTTTTTCATTTTTTTTTTTTATACCTAAAGATGTGCAAAAATGTATCTATCGAGCCATAAAATTACTACAGCATGATATTTTGAAATTCCATTTTGAATGAATTTTCAAAATTAGTAATTAAAAAAATAAAAAGAAAAAAAAAATAGAAAAAAACTTAAAAATAAAAAAAAAAACAAAGTAATATAAACATTTTCATCAAAATCCTGAAGATTTTTAGGATTATGCTAAAAATATATAGTATCAATGTATGTATAAGTAGAAGTACTAATGTTCAGGAACAAAACAAATCACGTAAGTAATAAAATGAGTTTAAGTGAGTTTTTACTATGGACATAAAAATATGTACATAATACGTAAATTAGGTGTATTATTTCTTGTTTTTGAAATTCCATTTGAAATTATTATGAAAAAAAAAAAAAATATGAGATCAGTAATAGAAAGAAAATATTTGTATTTACAGAAGGCGGAAAATTCAGAAAAAAAAAACAAAGTTGATTCAATTTGTTGCATTATGTCTTTAATAGAAACAAGGCAAAAGATAAACTAACGGTTTTTAAAATCGCTCATTTTCAACAGTACAAACTGTTTAGAATTGTGACTCGTGCAAAAATTTGAAAATTCTCTTAGAATAAAAAAAAAAAAAAAATAAAAAAAAAATGTGAAAAATAAAGAGACACTTTCATTCATTTTAAGGGAACTCTACATAATTAAAAAAAATCATTAATACATATAAAATTATATAGTTGAAGCTTTAATTTTTGCCTTTTATTTTCAAAAAATTTATATACCTAAAATTTATACCTAAATTACAGGTGTTTAAAATGTAAGAAAATTAAAATTTTTGAGCTCTAAAAGTCCCTAACCGGAAGTGGTACAAACAAAATTTCTGACGAAACTTATATTATTTCTAAAAGTTCTTTCTTATCTCAAAATGTCATGTCCCTATCTGAAAGCGTGCCGGATTCATGTAAAATTAGCTTTACATATAACGGTAAATTTAAGTATAAAATTTAAAAAAAAAATTGTATAACTTTTATATTGATTTATAAAGGTAAAAAGAAGTATTGACGAATAATGTTTTTAAATTGAGAAAATGTTAATCAGAACCTGCGATATACCCATTTAAAAATAGGACTTTTTCAAAGTTTGAAGGGCTGTAGCTCCGTAATGAATGGCAGACATAAAAAAGTTGTTCTGCAATCTTAATTTTTTTATGAGACCTACCTATGGTTAAAATTTCTTTTCTCTCTCTTAAACGGTGTAGAAGTTTTTTAAACAAACGCACGGACGAACAGAGTGAAACTAATAGGCATATTTTTTCAAATTTTTTTTTTTAGAAATGTGCTAAAAAAGAGCCATCATGTTACAGGTTATATACAAGTTTATTGATAAGAAATGGTTTTATTGGAACAAAAAAATCAGGAATCAAAAATCGCTAACTGAATTGTTTGGAACTGGAAAAATTAAAAAAAAAAAAAAAATCTTTATTTATTTATTAAATAAATTTTCTTTTTTTGTTTAAAATGTTGAAAATAAGAACTAGTAAATCAAAACTAAGTGACTCATTTTTTTGTATATGATGTAATCTACTTACATAATCATTTTCCTAATGGAGATGTAAGATAAAAAAAAAAAATGTAAATAAAAAAAAAAAAAATGGAAAAATTGTTGGAAAAATTGTTAAAAAGTAAAACAAAAACAAGTAATAAAAAAAAAAATTTTCCTGTTAATTAAAGTAACAAAAATTATTTTTATTTTTTACCTTAAAACACCAGTTTTTAACCTGTAAATAATGCATGAAATAATCACAGTAGTTGAAACTTACCTATAAAGAAAAAAGAAAACAGAAATATAAAATGTCAATAATTAATTTTTTTTTTAAAAAATATTTTTAAAATTTAAAAAAAATTTTTATATTTATTTTGTATTACAAATTCTTCTTTTAAAAGGAAATATTTTCTTTTTTTAAAAGGAAATGTTTTTTTTTTATTGTAATCTTAAGTTATTTATATAACAATCAAAAAAATGGTTGAACATTTTAAAGCTTGGAAAAAAATGAATTAATTTTCTTTTTAAAATGTTCCCATATATTACATGTGTATATATTAGATGTGCATTAACAGTGACACAAACAAACGAGGGCCTTATTCTAAATGATTCTCCAAAAATTATTGAATCCGTTAGAACCGTTTACTGTAGATAAAGATTTTAAATTAAACTTTATGAATAAATTATTTGAAACTTTAATGCTTTAATCAATGCTTTCTGATACCATCTTTAAATCTATATAATATATACTTTTAAAGATAAGGGTGACAAATTTTTGGCAAACTATTCTAAAATATTTATTTAAATTAAAATGATTAAAATGATTTTAATAAGAAATAATTGGTTACGTTATACTTTTTATATCAGTACGTACCCAGTTTTAAGTAGGGTATAACAAATTTACCAGTATGTTCATAATAGCTTAAATGAGACGAAATTTATATATTATACTAATGAATTCTGAATCAATTTAGCCATGCAGACGTACATTTGATAATCCAAAAAATAATGGAACAAAGTTTCTGTTAATTATCATATCATATTTATGTAAATGCCAGTTTCAATATTAAAATTCAACAAGCTCCGTCAGCGAATTCGAATAGCTGTTATACAACTTATGTTTTTTTTTTTTTTTTTTTATAAGAGCATAATTCAGTTTCTATAATAGTTAAGTTTTAATAAGCCTAGTATTTTAAATTAAATTTCCTACAAAATTTGGTCAATCTAAAGCAACAGATTGCGATAGCTGCGAAATTTATATGCTCATATCTTGGTTAATCTAAGGCAACAGGTTCGAATTGTTGCAAAATTTTTATGCTCATATTTTGGTAATTAGAAAGGTAGATATCTGAAATTTCATAAAAGACGATCAAGTTTTATGTTAATGACTTCTGTAAAATTTGATTGGTTTGGCTATAATACTATTCCGAAATTTACATAAATATTTCCCGGTACTTAATTAAATCAGATATCTTATATATTTTCTAAAAGACGATTAAAGTTTATGAAAATTGTTTTGAAGTGAAAAGCGTTTGATGCGAATGCTCATTTTTCAAAACTACAAAAATATTAATTTTATCTTTAGTATATGTTTTAAAAAGAAAAATATGGATATCAGAGCCCGCATTTTGAAATTTTAAAATCCCTCTCAAAATCCCCGTTAAACAAATTATTGGAATCCTGATTTTGTAAGCAACTCTAAACTCCTTTCTAATTATATTTTTTCATACATATTTCAATATTATAATCTTTAAAATGGGGGAGGTTCCCCCCATAAACCACCACTAAACAAATTATTGAAACTCCCAATTTGAATCCAACTCTAAGGTTCAAAATCTCACATATGCATATACAGGGTTTCCGACTCGATGGTCTTCCTTGAAATGGATGTTCGGGTCTGTCGAAAAAATTAAATCGAAGGGGGAGGGGGTCTATTCTGGACCCTTTTCGAGATATGAGGTCTTAAAGATGTTTTAACGACTTTTCATAAAAAAATCTATAACTTTTGAACGGCTTTCTATCGGGAGATAAAGGAAATGCGTTTTGTAGAGTAAGTTTGTCAGCTTTAATTTTTGTGTAATAATTATACCCATATCATAACAGTTATAAAGTTATGAGGGTTTAAAATGTTTTAAAATGAATAAATTATATTTCAAACTCAATTTTCTTTTCAAACACCCTGTATTTTGGGGTATTTTTTATAGTGTATTTCGAAACAGCTTTTTAAGCCTTATTATTAGTACCTCATAACTTTTTCTCTATCTATTTTTGAGTTATAATTCATATTAATAATAATAATATAAATAATATACAATTTTTATTTTTTCTGTATTCCCTGGAAGAAAAACATTTACTGAGATTTTAAAAAGAAAGAAAATTTGATAAAACGTTATCTTGATTAAACTTGATTTTGAGATATGAGCATTCATAGCGCTCTCTATTAAAAAATTATGTTCGTGCTAAAATGGAAAAATTTAAGCTCAAAATACGTTTTATTAACGGAAACGGATTATCATAAAATGAAAGAAAATATTTTGAAAATTTTCATAAGTTTCTTTACACAAATAAATTCTTAAGATTTTTCAAAAAAAAAATAGGAAATGGTTATGTATACCATACCATAGTGTACACCTTTATAAATTCTTAGTTTTACCTATTACCTTATTTCTTATTCCGCCCAATATTTTTGTTTTTTTTTTTAATTTCTGTAATTAAATTCATTTTCTTTGAAAACCTTTACCGGAATTAAATACTAAAAATTACAAAATTATTTAATTTCTTTTAAACTATTGGGTGTAATTGATTGGAATTTAATTACTTTTTGTATTAGGGTAAAATTCTTTTAAATTTACACCAAAACTAATTATTGTTATTTTCTAATACGAAATTCAAATAAAAATAAAAACCAAAATATAAAAGTAAATAAAAAAAAAAAAGAAACTAGTAAATAATTGTTTATTTATTTAATTATATTTAATTGAATACAAAATACTTGGTGCAATTAATTGTTTAGGTGTAATTGCAATAATTATCTTGTTTTACAAATACTTAAATTAATACTTTAATTTAATTTTTATAAAAAAATAAGGATGGTTTAACTTTGTAGTTTGCTTAAAATTAATTCTATTAAATTACATATTGAAATTTTCATTAAATTGAATAAAAGCTATAAGATTGTTTAGATATTTTATTTAGGTAATTTTATTTAGAATTTGAAAATAATATTTTATACTTAAGATCATATTCTATAGATTTTAATTTATAACTAAAGTGGGTACAGTCTGCATAATCTAACTTTTAGTTCTTATTTCTAAAATCAATTTTAATAAGTTTTCTTAATCCAATATTTTTCTATAATATGATTTGTGTAAAATAATGTATAAGTATTTTAAGGTAATTTATATATAACTAAAATGCTGTAGTGGTTAAATCGCCGATCTTTCAATAAAAAAGTTTTGAGTTCAAATACCGGTCAGATCAAATTCAGTATTAGTAATTTATATCGTAATAGTAATATCGTAATACAAAAATAAATAAAAATAAATAATTATTGTAAAAAATAATAAAAATGGCGCAAACATTGGTGTTCCTCAGTCTTGTAACATAGCTATAGTCGAGTAATTAATGGTTTAGTGAAAGTAATGATTAAAGAAACTAAATCAGAAGTTACATATGAATTATAAGCAACTTATGACTTAGTGGAGGTCGACTATGTTTTGTATAGGATTGCAAAAGATAAAAAAAATTAAAACATATATTTAATACGTTATTTATAATGTATCTTGTCCTTAATAACCATTTTAATAACTCGACGTTAGACTAATAGGATTTAAAATCAGTTTTTTCATAATTCGGTAAATTAAGTTGTAAGAAATTGGTTTAAGTTTTCTAATAAAACAATACTAATGATCATTGAGCCATTTCAGTATCAATGACCCACCCCCGTTCTATCCACTGGCTTGTATAGTGGATTAATAAATATCTTTTAATTAATTTTGTACAATGATGTCTTCAATTTTCAGCATATTTTTTTCTACTGCCTCTTTTCTTTTAATTATTAGACTCAAAATAATTTCTCATCGATAATACCTTCTGTAACATTTTTGATTTTAGTTTCATATCGTTTATGTTAAAAAAATGTTGGGAAAATCCCTGCCGCCTCTTCTTTGCTTTTAGTAAGTTTAGATTATACGATATAATAACTTATACCAATGTTTCTTTTTAAAAGATTGAATTTACAAGTCTAGCCCGTCTGTAGTATACTTCTTAGTTCGAATATATTAATTGATTTGAAGCACCAATTATAAAAAGTACTTTAATCACATTTAGATTCTACACGTTTATCAAATTTTAGATTTAATCTAATATTAAAATTTATATTGGAAAATGATATTATGATATTACCTTTATTGTTATTTAATAAGTTTCTAAAGCAGTAATAAATGTATTTTTTTCTAAAAATTGTAAAGTACACCTAAAGAATTCCAAAAAAAAAAAAAAAAAATTCCAAAAAAGAAGAAAAACTTGAAATAATTCTTAAAAAAAAAATAAAATAAATATGTAATTATAAAAGTTTTAAATTATTCTGGACAAGTTTAATGTTATCAATAAAATTAGCCAAAAAGTTTTATAAATAAAATGACGAAGATATTATCTTAAATAGTTGCATGTTTATTTTGACTTTTTTTTATTATTTCTCCATAAAAATCCATACAAAAAATAAAATAAAAAATATTATATATACATAAAATTAAGTTAAAAGTTACAAAAATTCATTAAATTACTAAACTTTTAAATTGAAACATGATTTCTTTTTTATTTTTTTACAAACTAAAGTTCATCTAAAAATATTCGTCACACCTAGACCTTATTTTCTCATTACCAACTAAATTTATAAATAACATAAATTATATTTATTTTAAAAAATACTTTTACTTCTGATCATGAAAATTCTATACCTATATAATCATCTTATATATTATGTACTATGTATCTTATATATTATGTACTTATGTTTGATAGTCAGTCAGTCATTAAATTAAGGATTTACATAAAATTATACGTTAAACAAAAATTTATATATCATGTTATTAAATAGTATATCTGAGCCCTAAATAATTCAATCTAAGCTGTATTTAATGTTGATATGGGGATTAAGAAAAAGCTACATAAGATATAGTAATTCACACAAAAAGTAACACATAGTTTCCGGTTATAAAATATTAGTAATAAAAAATTACCAACAACAGTCCTTAAATTGTTTTATTTTAGGAGTAAATCGTGTTTTAACACTATACGGGATTTTTCAGTAGGAGGAAGACTAACCGAAATTCAGTAGGAAAATTTCTTAGTTTTAGTTTTGCACTTAAGTATATGAAATTTTATAAAATCAAAGGTGAAATATAAGACTATTCAAACAATGTTTACTTAATCTAAAAACATGGTATACTTTAATTGTTTATTAAATTTTTAACATGAAGTTCAGGCATTTTCCAATTCTATTTTAGAGTTTCAAAATCTCGATTGAAAAGTCAGTGTTAAATAGGAGAAACAAAACGTTTACATTTTACTGATGGTTCAAAAACATGAGAAGGAACCGGGTTTGTAAAATACGGAGGAGGAATCGAATACTTAGAATCTTTGGGGAAATTCTATAGCATATTTCAAGCTAAGGTGTATGCAATCGAAAGATGCGTATAATGTAACCTCGATGGAGGTTATATAAGTAGAGAAATAGCTATTCTCTCAGAAAGTAAAGGAGTCATAAAGATTACTAAACTCAGAAGCAATTAAATCTCAATTAGTTTGGAAGGCCTTAGTGAAGCTAAATTTATTGCTTGAGAATGAACAGTAAACTAATTCACTATTGCGTATCTGAATAGTTGATATCTATAGGTATAGGTAAATCAGGAAGCAGAATCAATTTGCAGAAAAAGACTGCAACTCTCTTTACACATCCCGAATCTTTCTGATGCATAGGTAAACATCAAATAAAAGGAACACTAAAAATTGAAAATTAAAACTATAGGATGGAGTGAAAAATCTGGACTCTGACTGACTCTCGGAAGAGATCTGAACTCTCTGACTTTCGGAAGAGATCTGAAAAAATCATAAATTTCAGTAAAAATAAACTCAGAATATAACAGGGTTCCAAACACTGCCTGTTAAAAAGACTCTCAAAAAAAATTGGAATAGAAAATGCCGATACATGCCGATTCTGTCAAGAAGAAGAAGAGACTCCACGTCACATACCCAAAAACCGGTCACCTTTACTGCGAGAAAGATATGTGCATTTTGGAGCAGATAGTCAGCCAGTCAGCAATAAACCCTTTTCAAATTTTTACTTTCTTAGAGGCAGTATTATAAATAGAAGCAAAATTCAGAACACTTAGTAACAGGGGGAGGACAACAAATCTATATCAAAAGCTCGCAATTTCATTTATATCCCTTAAATAACAATTAACAATCAACAAACGTTTACATTTCTCTTCCAAATTAAATACTTCTTCTGTTAATTTTTTAAAACTGATTTTTTTTTTTCTAACAATGTAATTTTAAAAATTTGTTACCCGCAAAATTTAAGCAAAAGTTGATGCAAACATATTTTTTCTGAATTTTAAAACTTATTACATAATAATATGTAAAAGTATAGTGAAACGAAAATCATATTTTATACATTGTAATTTTAAAAAAATTAATTATAGGTACATATATATTTATAAATACCAAACTATACACAAGGATTACTTGTATCTGTATCTGTTTATGATAAAAAAATTATTTTTCATATTTATTTTAATTTTACAAAAATTCCATGCGATTATTAAAAATTCCATGCGATTATTTAATTTTTATGCAATTTGAAATATTGTTTTTCTATTTTTATTTTTTTCTTATCAAATATTACAAAAATAAATAATTTCAAATATAATTTTTATTGCTCAATAATACAATATTTATTATATACTTGTAAATACATAAAATTTATTAAATAATATATTCATTATTTTAATTGGCATAGTCTAAAAATTACACATGTATATATAGAAAGTAAAGGTAAAACCACACAGAATAAAATGATCATCTTCATCTATCATATGATATATAAGTATCATCTATAATTAAAAGCTATCAGTGGAATAACATTTTTTTTTTTTTTTTATTAACAAACTAATTTCATACTACCCCCTTATAATATTGGTTTTCGCTCTCAGACTTAACTCTAAATTCTTTACTTAAATAAAATACGAAAACTCAAAAAAGAAAAGCGACTTTTCTTTGAGTCAAAAAAGAAAAAAAAAAAAAACATTCATCTAAAAATCATGACACCTTGAACTTATCTTACAATTAAGATGATAAATTTTCTTATATCTTCATGTCAGTTCCAGAATATGAATAAAAAAAAAAAAACAAAAATAAAAAAAAAAAAACCAAAAAAAAAACGAAAAAGAAAATTAAAATAAACCTTTTGTTTTAAAAGAGGAAAATAATGTTGGTACATTGGAATATCATGATATATATCTCACCATAATAAGGTGTTTTGTTAAGATTTAAACATTTTAAAAATAATATTCTGTACACCTGTACTTATGTGTATCTGTACTATAAGTACAATGTACAAATCTATATATATATATATGTGCATACATAATGTGTACAAGATTATAATATAATTTTATGTATATTATGCAATATTATATTATATATGTATGTATGTATGTAAGTTAAAATGGAATCACTAAAATTCTTCAAAATATTTTCTTTTTATTTTTCATTTTCCATTTTAATTTTTTTTGTTTTTTTGTTATTTTTTTATTTTTTATTCCTGTTTACAAATAAAAGCGAGGATTTGTAATTAAAAAAAAAAACAACAAACAAAAAAGATAAAAACAAATAACTTTTATGAAGTAATTCGTCTTTTTTGCCACCTACTAAAAATTATAATTATTTTTTTTTTTTAATAAAAAAGAATGAAACAAATAAAGAGAAAGAGAGAGAAAGAGAAAGATAGTGGCAGAGAGTAAGAGAATTAATGATACAGTAAGGAAAAAAATGAAAAACGAAAGAATTAAATTCTTAAAAAGAAAATTTAATTTTAGTAATTTTTACTTTTCATTTGTATTTAAAATTTTCTATTTTTCTTTTTTTTTCAAGCAAAAAATAAGATATGCTTTTTATACCCGTACGATAGGATCGGGTATAATAAAATTACTCCTCCGTTTGTAACACCTCGAAATAAGCGAGCTAGATATACCTTCAAAGGTATGGATCGGATCAGAAAAAAATTCTAAGACTTTTGAGCCATGTCCGTCCGTCCGTCCGTCCGTCAGCGCGCTAACTCAAAAACTAAGAAAGCTAGAATCTTGAAATTTACACAAAATATTTTGGGAGTAATTTGTAGGTTCCCTATTTTTTTTGGTTGAGTTTGGACCAAGCCTTAGGGTAGCTCTCAAACACCTAACTTTTAGATCTCCACATTTTTTTTGCAATAGAGCTATGAAATTTTAACTACTGATAGATCTCACAAAAATATTAATTTTATTTTTAATAACTTTTTTTTGTAGCCCCATCCGTTACGGAGCTACAGCTCCCCAAAGGTTCAAAAAAGCTCTATATTTAAATTGTTATAGCACAAGTTATATAAGGTATATCTTCATTTTGAAAACGCCAAACGATTACTACGTTCATTAGCTTTAAAAGTATCTATACAATAAATATATATTTTTGGCATACGGTGTCTTAATTCACCGTTATGCGAAACTCAAATTTTGCAAAATTCTTTAACCCTTTCATCTTCTAAACGGTTAAAGTTGGAAACTTGAAATTTTGACAGAAGTTAGATCTTTGAAAATTAGTATGAGTCATTTCAGAAATTTTTTTTGTATCACCCCCCGTTTAGGAGCTGTAAGGGGTCAAAAACTGAAAATTTCCTATTTTTAAACACCTGTAACTTGAACACCTGTTAAAATTTTTTTGAAGTAATACACAAAAATTAAAGCTTCAACATTATACTCTTATTTCTGTTAACAACTTTTTTTAATAATATAGGGTTACTTTATAATTGGCGAAAGTGTTACTTGATTTTTTCAAATTTTCTAACAAATTTCATTAACGAATTTTTTCCATTTTGTTTTACTCGATAATTTGAAATTGTTGAGGATATAATGCGTAGTACAAAAAAATGTAATTAAATAAACAACATAACGGTTGCTTGAAGAATTTTTATTTATATGATATTGATATATATACATACTTATATAATATCATGTTTATTTACATATCGTATATGTCACTAGTGAATGAATGATAAGAGTATATATGTATATTATATAGCGCCGTATTTACATACATATATGTATTTTATTTTACTTATAAGAAATTATTCTGTCAATGGAATATTTAAATATAATATAATATAATATTTAAAATTATATTTACTGTTTTGTACTTAGTAAATTTAATATACATTTACCGCTTAGTATTAAATGGTACTATAGAATATTTGAAAAAGTTTTGGATTGATAATCGTTATGTGGAAGGTTAGAATCTGCTTTTGAAGAATGTACATATAAACATATAGTTTGAATATATGTACAACCCATAGTTCTAGAAATTATAAAATGCACCCAAATTATTTTAAAATACTAAAATATTAAAAAAATAATATTGTAAGCAGAGTGACAGGCTGTGAACATACTAACGGTTCGTACGGGTATCTAAGAGTTGACAAAGTCAACTGTATTCTTCCTCGTTTTTCTTATAAAATACTTAATAATTATTGTAATTATGTATGTATGTATGTATGCATGTGTATGTCTTATTTATACATTACGTGTAAATCTTTACAGATATGTTTACAAAAAAGATATTGTGCATAGATAAAACAAGTGTAATTAATATATTTAGTTTATAGATTTAGTTTTTAGATTTTAGATTTCTTTGTTGTCTAGAATTTTTTATTTTTTTTTTTTACATAAAAAAAAAAAGAAGTCAGATGCGGTTTGATTTTAGATTTGTTTTTATTCAACAACCAAAGTACTTTGACTTTAACTAAGTATATTTAAGTACCATTTTTTTTTTTTGTTTTTCTCCGCCTTCGAAACCATTGTGATTCATTATTTTAATATTTGTACATATATAAAATTTCTCTTGTAAAATTTGTACATATATAAAATTTCTTACAAAAAAAAAAAAAATTTGACTTTTGTTTATATTTAATTTAATTATGAACAGAAATTTTTAATTAAATTAATTTATGAGTTTAAATAGAATTTTATTTTTAGAAAATTCTCTATTTAATTTTAAATTTATAAGAAAAAAAAAAAACAAAACGAAAAATACGAATTTGATAAAGTTAAAGACTTCTTATTGATTTCTGGCAATTATAAACTATTTTTGTTTTAGTTTTATTTCATATATTTATAAAAAAATTGATTTAAACCCTTTCCTTCTGATTTTAAGATAAGTAAAACTTTAAAAAGGGGTTTTTTTTTTTTTTTTAAACTTCAACTTAACACTACCATCTATCATTTTCATTACATTTAAAAAAAAAACAAAAACAAAACTTTAAACTAATAAATTGGTATATCATTTAATCATTAGTACAAACAATCAAACATTACAATTATAAATATGTTTAAATATTTAAAGTATAGTTAAGTGGGAAAAATGTCAAACTTTTCTTTCTTTCTTTTGTTAGTTTTTGTAACTTTTTTTTTTTTTGTTTTATTGTAAACAAAAACAAAAGATAGTTGAATACCTGTCACACTGCCGTATAAAAAAAAGTTAAAGTTGACAGTGAAATGAAACATTCTTTTATTTTTGTCTTTTTTATGTGTTTCTTTTTTTCTCTTTTCTTTTCTTTTCATTTCATTTCATTTCATTTATTAACCAGAATTTAATATGTTAAATGAAGAGGTACTTACTAGTACTACAGTGATGTTCATATAATTAGCAATGTTGCCAGTTTTTATATATTTGACAGGAAGATAAAATTTTATTCTGTTTATGGTTTATCTTATAGTAGATGACATATAACGTGGGATATGTTTAGGCAGTCTTATGTTTAATAAATTTATGTTTATTTGTAACAAGAATATAGAAACTAAAATGTACCGTTAATTATTTTTGAATTTTTTTCAGAAAATAAAAAACTTTTAACTTAAAGTCACATCCTTAAGTTTAATATATCATTTTAAAGAACTTCTTCAGACATTTCTTTTAAACTGTTCATTTAATACTCTTTTATACAATTTTATACTAATAATTTATAGGTACTAAGTATAAGCGGTTGAATAGATATTTAAAGTAATATAATAAATGAATTTCTTATCAATATTTTCAAAAAGTGATTATAATCCCTTTATAGCTTCAATTAACAATCTGGACTATCACAGAAATTCTGGAGAGGAACACAATCTAAAAAATAGCAATTTTGTCACATTAAGTTTTTGTTTATTATCTTCATTTTTTTTGACATTAACATTTGATATTTGACATTTTTGATATTAAAGTAATTTACAGAATAATGTCGCACCATTGGATACAGATTGTAGTCCATTTTGTTTCCCTTTATATGTTTCTGAACTTAGTTATCATTAATTTCAAAAATTTTCATTTTAATAATATGAACATGGTATATTTTGGAAAAATATACGTGAAAATGAAATACATATCAAATTTACTGTTAATTATCTGTTGATTAGACTTTTTTTTAACCAATGCGTGTGAGTTAAACATTTTTAATCTTGTGAGAATCTATAAGAACAAACTGCAATGAAAGATTTTAACTCAAAATATTTCTGCAATAGAGATAAACAAGTAAGTCAGTAGTATAAAGTAAAGGTCTCTTTATACTACTGACTTACTTGTTTTTTTAGAATTTTTTTATCTTCAAAAATAAAAAGTAGGTAAAAATTTATGAAGTGGGTGTTAGTTTAAGAAAAAAATTTAATTACCGTTTTAAATGATTTATTTTTTGATGACAGGGATTGATTGACACAGAAAACTATAGTTTTGTTGAAAAAAAAATGAATGTTTTTATCCCTCAAGAGAGATGATTGGATAACATAACAGAAAACCTCCACAAAAATGATGATCTAAGGGTATACCATAACAAAAAATAAAAGAATATAAATACTTATATAGTGTCATAAAAATTGATTCATAAGAAACTTTGAATTTTGAATTGGAAAAAGTATATTCAAAAAGATTCGGTAGAAAATCTTAAGATTAAATTACAAAAATATTTTTTAGATTTTCTTATATTTTAATAAGAAGCAGCATTTAATTTTATAACCGCCACTGTTTTAAAATACGGCAACTATTAATATTATGTTTATACATACCTTTATTATTTCACCCTACATATTATATATGATGAACATAATATGAAACTGAAAATAATGTGTGTGATAAATGCTAATTTTTAAGACAACAATTAAACATTTTGCACTTTCTTTTAATTATTATTAAAATTTTTTACACTTTATATAGTTTTTTTTCTTTTATATTTTAATTCGACATTTATAAAACATGTATAATGTTAATTGTTAAAGTATAAGCAAATGGGCGTATATATTCAATTCTAGATACTAAATAAAATTAATTAGTAAAGATTTATTTGAACAATAAGAATTCATATTACACTTAGATTTCAATAACAAAACTTTTTTGCAGGCATATCAAACCTCGAGCAGAAAATTTGCGGAACTTGAGGTAACATCGACAGATTTTTTCGACAAAAATAATATTATTCTTAACCTTTCATCAAATAATGTAGTTATATTCTGTGAAAGAAACAGTGCTAACATTTAAAAAAAAATATCATCATAGACTAAAGGTTGGACTAGACTAAAGTTCATCATAGACTAAAGGATTATTATTGCATAAGGAAAAATATTCTAGTTTACTAAATTTACCACAAGTTAAATTCGACAGAGTTATAAAAGATTTAAGAATTTTATTTATTTTTTTTAACAGTCTGGCAGCCTTAATAACCTTGTTCAATCCAATTTTTCGCACTTGTAAAATATTGCTTGCTTGTAAAAAATTGCTTTGCTACCTAAGTATCCTCAGACATAGTAAAGACAATGCAATGATACTGCAAATGCATCACAAACAAAGCTGGTTTAAAAAAAATGTTTATTGGTTCCATATGGTTCACATTAAACAAATTTTTAACAGGGGAAAAATAAGAAACTTTGTAAGCTTTCTTTAAGGGGTATTGATGCTTATTAGTAAAAAATGTTCTAATAGAAAAAGATTATGCAAAAATAAAAATGATTGTGTACATATATTATTTGTTTTTTTTTTTAAATTTATTTTTCTGCTACATAAACGTGACAATAGAATTACACAACTCTTCCCTTTCAGGTGTAGCTGTAAATCTCGTAAGGTAATTAATTATTCTTAGAACGTGTGTAGGATTCGAACCCAAACTTACTCAGAGTTTACAGCGTATTTTATACACTCTATCACTCGGTCATTGCGCAAGTTCCCCATATATTATGTATTTGTATCGACATTTTAACTGTTATTATGATAACGATATAAACTAATACTTTAAAGTATAGCTACTTTATTTTCCTTTGAATGTCGTTGTACAAAATCACATGTATTTAAATATAAGCATATAAGAAAAACAAAAATGTTAGTATGACTTTTGATGTTGACATACAGTATATTGTTTAAAAAAAAGTTCTTATATAGTTCTTTTACTTTTTTTTTTTTGTCTTTTTTATACATACAAACTTTTTAAATAGAAAAAAAAAGAATTTTATGACCCCAATTTCAAAAATAAAAATAAGTAGAGAAAAAGATCAGTAAAAAAAAAAAGAACGATTCATTTTTGGGATATCTACTAAGTTTAAGTTTTTTTTTTTTTTTTCCCTTCCATTTATTGTTTTACCACATTTAATGTAATAATGGTGAGATTGAGGTGTTATTTCAATTTCCGTTTTAAAGTTTTGTCTTAGTTAAAAAAAAAAAAACTGTTTTCATTTTTTTTTTGCTTTTTCTTTTTATCTAAAAATAGTTATATCTAAATATTATTCTTTTTTGGTAGTTTTACTATAGGTATATTATATAATTACAAAATATACAGTTTTAAGTATATAAAAATGATGTGACGAACTGTTTAAAAAGATTAGCTAGTGTATGATTCAATTGATTTTCTAGTTTTTAGTTGTGTTACAATCTACAATAAAAATTGTAATTTTAAATCTTTCTAGACTTATGTACTTACATAATATATAGTAGAGTACTAAGTAAAATAATTTATAGATTTCTATATATATATATATGTACATATATGTGTGTAACTTTTATAGTTATATTATATCATTTAATTTTTTTTACTATTAATTTCATCATCATCTATTTTTTTTATTTTTATTTTTTATTCACTAAAAACTTTGTTTAGAATGCAAAGTCATACTTTTTACAATTTTTTTTTTCCTCCTAGCTCTGAAATTTTATTTGGGTTTTTGTTTTTTTTTTTTTTTTTCAGAATTTCTACTACTTACTATATAAGTATTTTTAAAATCATTTCTTTCCTATATTATATTTGGATACTATGTCTGTTTAGATGATGGATATTAATATAAAGTGATGATTATTTTAATCGTTAAAGGTGGTTAAAGTTTATCCAGATAATTTCATTTATTTCTGTCGAATATGAAAAGTCACTATATTCTAACCAACAACACAAAAAATGAAAAAAAAAAAAAAATCTAGAAAAATGTCTAGATCAGGAAAAAAATTGTTCTAGGCATAAAAATGAAATGAAAAAAAAAAAAAATGGTAGGTACTTAAGGTAAAAATTGATCAAAAAAAAAAATAGTAAACCAAAACCTACAAAAATTTTTCTGATAACTCAATATACCATTGCAGAGACCATCAGGAAAATAATAATAAAAAAAAATAGAAAATAAAAAAATTCTCTTCAAATCATTTTATGTTTTTTTTTTTTTGCATATACGGAGGATAAGAAAAGTATTGCAAAGACGAAAGAAATTTATTTTCAAAGTTTCGGATAAGAATCTGATTGTTTAAAGTGTTGATGTCTTAATATCTATAATTTTTGGAAATAAAACATTATAATATAAGTTAATTGGTATGTGTTTACATAATTTTTTTTGTTTTTTTTTTTTTTTGGATGACTCGAGGATTCGAGGGGGGTAAGAAGGGGTTAAAAATAAACTTTAGTCTAACTGTTTTGTATTGAAAATTGAATATTCTTACAAACTTTGAAGATTTTTTTTTTGTTTTTGCTTTCTAAATGTTAAACTTTTAAGCTGATGAGCTTGTGTGGAGCTTTGGAACATGTTAAATAAAAGGGAAAATATTCCAGAAAAATGGTGATATTACGGATAATTTATAAGGGAATTGGTTAAAATGTTGGATCTATACTATTATGTATTATTAAAATTCAACTGAATTAATTCATATTCAATTACTATATCAACCAGTGCTAGGCCTTACATATATAATTCCTATCCATGTTTATTACAGTCGCCTATAGTATAAATATCAAATATGTTGAATTGTTTTAATTGTACTCGTTGTTATAAGGTATTTTAATTATAACATAATAATGAAGATTCGTTTTTTATTTCAACATTTAAATGTTTGTTAACATTAGAATATATGGTTATCTGTGAGATATAAAGTAAAAAACTAAAATTGATTATATTTAATAATTTATTTAATTAATTTGAACCTAATGGTGAATAATAGCTAAATATTATCGAAAACCAGATATGACTTTTTAACTTAGATTCGAATCAGATGTTCCCGAATGATGACGTTAACATTCTAACCACTATGTTATCTAGCTGTTAATTTAATTTAAAGTTTTCTCATATTATATTACAAATATTATTTCATAAAGATAAAAATTAAAAATGTGAAATATTAAATCAGAATATATTTGAAACTAAGCATACACTTACCTAAGGATATAAAAAAAAATTCAAAAGGAGGACAGTTCCAATTAAATTTTTATATTTTTACTATTTTTCAAATATATTTTTTATTTTTTTTTTCATTTTTTCATTTTGCGTTTGGTTTTGTATACGTTGTGTTAGAAAAAGAAAAAAAATAAAATAAAATAAAAAAAGAAGATGAGCATGTCCAATTTATAAAGATATTGATGTTTTTTTCAATTTCTGCTAATGGTTATAGCTCTGATATATTTGAACGAAATAAAATAGAAAAATATATATTTATATATGTACAAATATATGATATATTCATATAGCTACATAATATAATCTTTTTTGATAAGCTTAACACGTAATACTCAAGTGTTATAAAAAATAAAAATTAAGTTCAAAAAAAAAAAAAAAATGGGAAATAAAATGAAAAAAAATTAATTCGAAAAAAAAGGGAAAATTTTGTTTGAAAATGATTTTTTATAGATTATCAGAATACCAATTTGAGAATATAAAATAAATATTTATTTATTTAATGTTTTTATATTTATATTTTATTTTATTTATTTTTTTTCTTTAGTATTAAAACTTTTTGACCTTATGTTTTATTCTGCTATTGTAGCTATCTACCAAAAATAATAATATAAACGAAAAACATAGAAAAAAAAAGAAAAACATAGAATTTAGTGATATTTTTTTTGTACCTGCCGTGAATTGATCATATTATTATCGATTTTTATATAATATACCTATGTATATAATAAATATATATTTTATTTAAATATATATATATATATATGTATAAATATTTTTATGTATAAATATTTTTATGTATAAATATTTTATACATTAATATTGCTTTATGTTTAAATTAAAATGTAAATCTTTTTATTTATGAAATGAAATGATAAAAAATTTGGAAATTAAGAGTTTTCAAAGTTTTTTGTTTTTGTTTTTTTTTTTTGTTAGAGCAGCATAAAATAAGTTTTGTAATTAGAACGAGTTTTTACTTTTTTCTTTCATACTTGCCCATTTAATAAAAAAATGTACATTCAATTAAATGAAAGGATATTATCTGAAAGGACATTATCTGAGGATTTCAATAATCAAAAAAAAAAGTTTGCGGAGTTGAATTTCACAAAAACCAAACCTTTTTTTTTTTAGATATGGTTTGATTTTATATTAAAAATTTTATTCTGATTTTTTTTAGTTGAGAAATTAGAATGTTGAGGTTTAATAATTTAAGTAGTTTCGATATGCTTAGCTGAAAAAATAACTGGATATATTCGGGCTTTCAGATATGTTTTGATTATGTCAATATTTGTTTTCTTTTAAATGTCTCTGTAAATTACATTACATGTCTCATTAAATGTCTCTGTACGTTCTCCTCTCATAAGTTGTCCTCTTAAGTTAAAATAAAGATTTTGAAAATGGCAATTTTTTGAAAGGTGAAATCAATTTAGTGGGTTAGGTTAGGATGTTCGATATCTATTTGAAATTTGATCTAAAATAAGTGTAAAAATCATGTGTAACCGACTAAAAATGTTTGTTACCGTTTATTTAAGAATTAGATAAACATTTTAATAGTTTCAATTGGTTTTGATTGAAAAAAATTTCCATTATTAGAATATAATCCTAACACATTCAAACGAGTATGTTATCTATATCTATAAAATCGAAACTCTACTACATTGTATATGTTAGGGAAATAACCATAAAATAACGTTAGTGATAAGATCATGAAACACAAAATTGAAATTAAACAATTTTTTTTTTGTTAAGTGGGATAATATTAGTTCACAGTCAAAATAAACTTACCGCTTTGCATGTATAATTCATAGTTTTACGATTCACCGTTATAACAGTACCGCATACGATTTACCGTTTTCAAAGTAATTTTTTTTTAAATAAATTGTTAATATATCCCTATACCTCCTCATTCTGGAGTTTTGCAAAACAACTTGTATTCGTATTGCCAACAAATCAAAATAATGTTGAAGCTTGACATCATCGGTGCAGGCCGCAAACATGCTGGTGTATTGGAATTGATAAAAGTGCTAAAAAAGGAGTATCTTCAGATGTGTATCATTGTGGACAAGGCTAAGATTGGAGAAAAACCGTCATATTCTAATGAAAAAATTAAAAGAGAAAATCAAGCGAGTTCTGCGAGAAAAAAATGAATATTCAACATTTAAAATTTTTAGTATAGCTAAGGTACAAATTGTGATTTAACTGAAATAAATTAAAAAATAGTACTAAAAACTCCATGTATGTAATAAAAACATTGATTCGGTCAGTAAACCGGTGAACTGTTAAACTACGAACCATGAGGCGATTAACCATGATGCCATGAACCATACCAAACTACTGTAAAGTAATGTGTCGGAATAAACCTAAAATAAAACATAATGTCATAAGCGAGATAGAAACAACCAAAAAATTGCTATGCAGAAAGTGTTTATTTTTCAGAGTACCTATCTATAAGATAATAGTGTCTAAAGTTTTTAAGAAACGTTTTTAAAAATAAAATTCATAGCTTTTTTCGTGTTTAACAAACGAAGTTTATATTATTATTATTCTTGCCAGAAGATAAAAATATTTTTACAGCGCGATGAAATAACTTCAAATGATATTAACTCTACCTTCATGAGATTTAACTCAGATCAAATGCTTTATAAATCCCGATTGTTTGTAGTATTTTGTTTTTTTTTTTACAATACAATTTTATAACCCCGTATAAACCTGTCATAAATTACAAATAGATCAAAGTGTTTAATTTCATTATCATAATTATCATATTCACTTTAATTGTATTTCCATTTAATAAACATACATTTTTTCTAACATTTTTGTCGTGAAATTGAAAAAAAAAACAAAATTCACAATATTACATTTTAATTTAATTCAATAAAACATAAAAAATCGATATAATAATCGAGACATAAGTCTCCAATCGATTTTCGATATTATTTTACAAATAATTAATTTATAGCAAAATGGCAGCACTGTAATGGCAGCGTGACATACAGAACTAAAAACAGATATATTATTACGAAACTAAATATATATTGTGTAAAATACAAAGTATGTTGATGTTCTTATATATTTTTGAGTAAATAAATTAACTCATACTAGCTATATGTATATTACTTTATCATATTTTAAAATAGAAATCCTCCTTATAATTTTATATCCTTCGACAATAAATATTGTGCAACAAAATATACTTTTAGTAAATAATATATCATTTTTATTATAATCGCGTGCATTTCTTTAAAACACTTTTCAAACACTTAAACAAAATATAAAAATAATTTTCACATAATAAATAGGGAATTTGTCATTATAATTAAATCATTATATAAAATTATTAAATTCATTATGTCTATATAAAATTTTCTTTTATATACATCATTTTGAAGAAATACTTAAATCTTTTAATAATGATTATTAATTTTAATTAATTATAAAAATAAAAATAAATAAGTAGTTATTTTGTAAATGACAGGTGATTAAAATTTCCACTGTAAATCTATTATTAAAAAAGGAAAATTGTATATATAAAATTTATGTTTCAGTAAACTGATAACTATTTTTTATTAAACCATTTTATTTTTATTAATATTTTTTATTATTATTTTTTACTATTATTATTATTATTATTATTATTGTAATGCTTACACGACACCCGCTCTATATAAAAATACTTTTTAATGTATCCATTTATTATATTATTTATATTTTAAATTGTCATTAATTATTTTTATATTATATTAATAAACAATATTTTATTACAATTTTATTACAAAATTTTTTATTGAATTAAATTAAATATTTTCCTTATATAATATAAGTACATATAATTAAACTAATATTATATTTATAAATTTTTTTTTAATACATACATACATATGTAGTATGTACGAAAATATAAAGATGTCAAATTCCAAAACAAAAGAAAACAAAACATAGCATGTGAATTATCATTCTTTTATAAATAAAATTATGTATTTAGTTTTACAATGTACCTAGAGATAGGTATAATTTTAATTTAATATATTGAATTTACATTTTGTTTTTCTATATCGCTCTCTTTCTTTCTTTTTAAAAAGATTTTATTTTTTATTTTCAACAAGTTGATTCTGTATTTTATGATTCGATATATTATATAATACCATAACATTCCTAACAGATTTTTTATTAAGAGTAAAATTACAATTTTAATTTACACATCCGAAAAGATTTTATTTATTTTCAAAAAAAAAAAAATTGATTAATTATATAATACTTAAGGAATTTCCGAACCTATCGCACTAATATTTGACGCTAGACATTTGACATTTCTTTTCTTACATGAATTACTCTTTTAGAGCGAACAGCTAGTGTAGTCAGAAGTACTCTAAAAATTTTACAGATAATCAAAAGCGATTGACTAATTGAATGTGATATTACCGAATGCATTAATATTTTTTCGGAGTTTTTCGGAATTAATTAAGTATAATTATTGTAAAATATGGTGGGCTAAAAAATGTCTTAAATATATTTTTTAAAATGATTTTGCTTTTATTTACTATTTGGTTTAAACAAAATATTAACTTTGATTGCTTGGTTTTAGAGTGATTTAATCTCATTTCTATTTGTATGATTATTACCATAACTTTCTAACTAATTACTAGCAAAAATTTTGCAACTATTATAATAAAAATGCATCATTATAAATAAACAATTTCAATTTGTGTTTATATATCACATATAAATATTTATAAATTAACAAATAAATAATGCAATATGCGTTCAAGTATTGTAACGACACAAATTAATTGAAGTTTTTGTTTTTTTTTGTACTGTCTCAAGATAACGCAAATCAAAATAATTTTTCTGTAATATTGGAGGTAATAATATTGGTTTGATCTTATGTTTTTTCATAATAAGACAAAATAAAAATTAATTAACCGGCAGAATGTTTCAAATGATTGACTATTAAATATAAGAAAAAGAAATTTATAGTTTATATATACAGTATGTTTGTTTGTATATATTATATAAATGATTAAAAAGTTTTATAACATACAAGTAATGTTAAGATTCTTAAAAATCATTTTTGAAATAAAGTTACCCAGTTTAACCATGATTTATTATTCATTTAGTGAACGTGTTTAAAATAAATATTGTCATCCTTTTCATCACAAAAGAAATAAAAAAACGTAAACAAATAACGCATCATTTTGAGAAACTAAAAATTTCTTTAAAATAAAATTCATTTTACACGTAAGTTTGAAGAATGTTAGATCGTGTGTAAATGCCTAATGAATATTTTACATACCTACCTATGTAATTAGAAAAATATTTCATAAAATTTTTCAAAATGAAATAATTTACAAATTAAAGAAGTTATTGTATAATATTTTGAGTGCATTTTGATAGTTACAATGAATGCACGTATTTATCAAAGTATCGCATTCATAATGAAAATTATTTAAATTCTTTAAATACTAACTATGTACATAATATTATATCTAACTCTCTAGTCTTGAATCATTTTTTTTTTAAATTTTTTTGTTAGTTTTTTTTTTTTTTTTAATTCACATATCAAATAAAAATATTGTTTTAAAAAACAAAATAACACCCTATTTTGTTTGTGAATATACTGTAAATGGAGTTTCAATTCATTATTATTGCATTTTAAAATTTGCATTGCAATGCAATGCATTCTATTGCATTCAATATTTATGATTTATTTATTTTTTTTTTCGTTTTTTTTTTATGATTTTACATAATTCTTTCTTTTACAATTCATAATATGAGAAAATATAAACCATAATTCATTTTATATGTAGATAAAAATTAACATTGAATACAGAGTGTCCAATAAAAAGTGAAAAATAATGTACCTAATAAATGATAGGAAAGACGGTAATGAACAATAATTTGAAGATTCAAAAATTAAATAGTATATTTTAAGGTTTTTATGATAAATGGTTCTTAAGATCATTGATAATTTTAATAGAAAGTGGGTAAAGTTTTTATTCTTTATCTAATTTTTGACATTTAGCTACTATTTGATGTTTAGCTATTATTTGACGTTTAGGTATTATTTGACGTTTAGGTATTATTTGACGTTTAGGTATTATTTGACGTTTAGGTATTATTTGACGTTTAGGTATTATTTCATTAAATTATTTGACTGTTTGTTCAAATTGCATTTTAAATACAAAATATAACAGTATAAAGAAATTAAATTTTTTCTTTTACATTATTTTAGAACCTCGATGTATCAATTATAAACCCTCTTTTCCTTATTTTAACATCTACTACAGTAAAACCCGTTTAAGTACGTTCCCGATAAGTGCCTTTTTCATTTTAGAAATCATAAATATTGACATTTTAAAATTTTCTGAGAGTTGCATACAAATATACTCGCTTAAGTGCTTCTCGTTTAAGTACCTAAATCTCTTAATTACTCTGTTTTTAAAAGCACAATATTAAATTTTAGATTAAAATTTTACTTTTAAGTGTCTTAAGAGACGTCTACTTTTGATACCGAAAAAATATTAAATTTTTGATTAAAATACATAAGTATTTAATGGTTACAATATAATTTGTTTTAATACATAGATATACATATTTTATACAGCTTATAGTATTGAGTTTTCAGAAAATTTCTGTAAGAAAATGTCATTAGTTATGGATAAATACCTACCATGAGGCAGTTAAACGGATTTTAAATAATTATTTTATTTGAAGCACTGTTCGGTTAAATGCTTTGGTCGGATAAATGCTCAAAATTGCTAACATTTTTGTAAGAGAATTGAACTGCGTATATCATTCTTCGTGATAATTCCTATTTATTGGTGGAACACTTGGTATATTTTTGTCATTATAATACGAGTATAATATTAAAAGTAAATGTATGAGTATGCAAATTATATTAGTACTGAAATCGACTTTATATTAAATTTATTAAAGGTAAATCTTAAGGGCACTTAAAAAAAATTTTTTTTTTTTTAATTTTACGATGCAATGTCTCTTCCGCATCGTTAATTATTTAATAATTACAGTAGAGTGATATTTTGGTATATTAATATACAATATATGTATAATAGAGTACCATTTTTTAGATTGATAATATTTATATGACCTTTTCATTTTATATAATATAATACATACATACATATAATATGTATATATTTAAATTCTTTTATATTCTTCTCTTTTAGTTTTTTGTTGTATATAAATTTATAAGTTTAAAGAGAAGACTCGTAGGCTATTATATGCATTTTATATGAACAAAAGTAAATAGAAAAACAATAAAGTACTTTTATATTTAATTCTTTTATATATGTATCTATATATTATCTACCTATATTCGTATTAATATGTGTGTATAAACGTATATACATATACATATACGTATACATATATACCATTTTGGTTTATTTTGGATGATACTTGAAATTGATTTGGTAGTCAGTAAATTTTGTAGGATACTTAAGTTGTACAAAAAAAGTGTCATTGGTGAAATGACAATTGATTTTATGTTTATATCCAGTTACTTCCGCAAAAAAAAAAAACAAAAACAGAATTGAAGAAAATTGATCGTCAGTACGATAATAGTTATAAATTGAATATTATTTCTTTATTATAATAGGCGATTGATTGGCTCGATGAGTAGCTATGACAAATGAGCGTCTTATTTAGTTGAAGTAAACAATGAGTTGCACGGGCTAGGTGTAAGGATCCCATGTACCAAACATCATCCCCTTGTTCATCTCTTGTACCAAACAACAACAGCAATTTATAGGTGAAATAATTAAATTATTTAAATTAAAGGTATTAAATTACTTTAATAATAAAGTTAATGACTATAATGACATATGAATCATGGTTTTTGATTTATGGCTCATTATAGGTTCAATATTAGTTTAAAATTAATAATATAGTTTGATTGTTTGGATGAAATCTTAAAATAAAGTTAAATTCTAAACTGTTCTATTTCTGTTCCAATATATAATCCATAAGGTGTCATTAGATGATTATTCCAAAATATTCGTAGAGATTAGACTGAAAAGATGTATAATAAAAGTCGTTTATTGCTTAGGAGACTCTGTTCTAATACAGAGTAGGAGAGTAGTAGAGAATCCTCTGGAGTGGGAGACTCTGTTCTAATATGCAATCCATAAGATGACATGAGTTGATCGGGAATTCAAAAATATTTGTCAGGAGATTAACCTGAAAAGGTCCTTAATGAAAGTCATATATAGGAGCCACTTAATAGGAGAATCTGTTCTAATGTATAATCCTTAAGGTGTCACTAGACTAGACGGTTGGGTATTCAAAAATATACTGAATCTGAAAAGCTGTTTAATGAAAATCATATATTACTATAGTAGGGTACTCTGTTCTTATATATACAATCCATAAAATTCATTAAATGGTTGGGTATTCAAAAATATTAGTAGAGATTAACATGAAAAGATGTTTTATGAAAATCTTATATTCTACTTAGCTTACTAGTCTCCCAGTAGACTACAATCATCAGATAATATTATATGGTATTCTGCAGTTTAACGAAAACCAATCCAATATATTCTATATACCATTACTATGATCCATTTTACTTAAAATTTCAATATTATAATTTCAATTTTAATAGAAAATTTTTATCTTGTTGAATCATGGAGATTGGGAGGAGAGAATAAAGGTTGGCTAGACTTATAATGGAAAAAAAAAAACATAAAATAAAAGCATTTTTTACTATTTAAATTTTAAATGAATTGATTTTAAGTGTGTCATTCAATTTTATTGTGAAACTATAGATATATTTTTATATTTTATACAAAAAAAAAAAAAAAAACTTTAAAATTTTGTGTTTGTTACCATTCGTTTTTATGGATAACACTAACAAAGTGTTTATTTTTTTGGCAAAATTAAATACATATAATCAAATTTTACAATAAGGTTCAATTATATATTGATTTAATATTATCACTGTTATCACTTTTGTTACTGATGTTATCATTTTTCAATGAAGAGTCTTAAACAGAACAAGTATTGTTAAAAAATTTTAAATTGGCATATAAAAATCTATGAATCGATTTATTGATCATTTTTATTGGGTTTTGAAGTTTTTGTTTTTTTTTTTTTGGGTTTTTGCTAAATATTGGAAAAAACAGAAGCATTTATCACTTTAATTACTATAGTAAAAATTCACAATAAATATATTTATGATATAGAAAGATTTTCTGTAATATTTTACCAATTAAATAAAATCGTTTCGTTAGAAGTTCAATAGTATCTATCCTATTAAAGATTTTAATTTTTTTTTTAATTTCAATTATTATCTTATTTTCTTTATCACCTTAGGCCATAACTTTAAACTATATTTTATAAGCTAAAATATACTTTTAATCAAATTTTCACTATTTATCTTCTTTAAATTTTCAAATATTGTTTTGTTCTATATAGTTCCGTTTTTGTGTGGCAGGTTTTCTTTTCAGATAAATAACAAAAAAAAAGCATCTTTAACTTTCTCAGTATTTTTTTTTCTTTTTAGATTTAATAAAATTGTGAATTACGCACTCAAGCGATTTTTGGTTTGTTTTTTTCTTTTTTTTTTTGTTTCTTCAATGTCTTCATGATGTGGTGATAAGAAATCATTTAGAGCAGAGGCCCACTAAAAAAAAAAAAATTACTTTTTTTTTTTTTTTACAAAAAATTCAATTTATTTAAGGATATGCAAATTTTTAAGATTGAAATCTTAAAAAACGTGAAACAAAAAAAAAAATGAAATTTCCATCTCTCTTTGGTCTATTTAATTTTTGGTGGTCTCTTAAGATATTTTGTTTTGTTTTGTTTTTTCATCATTTTTTTTCTTTTTTTTTGCAAGGGATGAAACGATGCTTGAATAAATGAAAGTGAAACAAAAAAAAAAAAAAAAAATAATTTTTCGAAAAATTTTCTGGTACCTACTTATAGATATTTATCTTTTTTTTTCTTTTTTCGTATTAAAAATGGTGGTTATTCGATTGTTAAAATGATCTTAAATTTAATGAATTCTAATTACTTTAGCGAGAAATTTGGTAAAAAAAGAAAAAAAAAAATTTATATATAATTTTGGAAAAACAGAAGGTATAGAACAGATGTGATTTTTGTTTTTTTTTTTGGGCTTTTTTTTTTTTGGTAGTGTGGTTAATTATAATGATGATGAATATAAAGTACCTATTTGTGACCTTGACATAATATAATAATATTATGTACGTGAATATGTGTATATTTAATGTAGATATAAATATATATATATATATATATACATGTATATGAAAGTTTGGTGCTCTGATAATAACACTCAAGTTTTAACTGATCTTTAAAAAATTATTTTTTAATATAATTTTGTTTTTTTAATTTTTTTTTCTGAATTTTAATTGATTTAAAATTTAAGTTTAAATTTACAGGGCGAAAAGATTTTCAATGTTCGTTATTATGGTACGTTAATTTTTTAATGGTATATATATATACAGTTAAAATTATTTTAAAGATGTTATTTTAAATTTATTAGGTATTTTGTTATTTTTACACAATCTTTTTTATATTATCTATTTCCATTTAATTGTGTGATTTTTAAAAGTAAAGTAAAAAAAAAAAAAAAAAGAGA
This sequence comes from Poecilobothrus nobilitatus, assembly GCA_947095535.1. NCBI lineage: Eukaryota > Metazoa > Arthropoda > Insecta > Diptera > Dolichopodidae > Poecilobothrus > Poecilobothrus nobilitatus. The sequence continues at coordinate 83,475,501 of OX352774.1, read as the reverse complement.
AAAAAGAAAATTGAGTCTGAATAAATTAAAAAATGAAAAAAAAAAGGAAAAAATTAAAAATTTTGTATATTGTATCTACTCGTATAATGTAACAATATTTGACCTTTGCAAATGATAATAATTAAAGTCATTAAATAAAAAAAAGTAAATATAAAAATTAAGGTTATTATAATAGTAATTATGTAATCTAGTCGGTATTTTTTTTCTTTTTTGCCAAATTTAAAAGTAATTTAATTTATATACATATAGTAAACGGGAGCGGGTCACAATCATGCTTGCCAAAATCCATCTACGACAAAATCTTGTTTTTGTTTTTTAATTTTCTTCCATTACAAAATCTATCTTCATAAATCAATGGAGCTTATAAATAGCTTCATCTATCTAAATCTATCTTCAGAAAATTACAAAATCTTTCACCGACAAAATATTGCAAGGTATTATAAATATATATTAAATGAAAATAGATTGTTGCTTGATTTTTAAAGAATGTATGTATACAAACAATAATAGTTAAGGAGCATTTTAAAGTTAGTTTCATAATCAGAGTTATACACTTTTTCCATAATATTTATATATATGAATATGCAAGATTCTAAATTAGGAGAGATTTTACAGTTAGACTCAAAACCTGGGTATTCGCTTTTTCCGGAATATTTATATGTAAAAAAAATAAAATATGCGAGATTCTGAATTGAAGGGATTTTAGAGTTGGTTAAAAAATCATGGTTTCAATTCAATGATTTGTTTAGCGAGGTTTTGGGGGCGGAGAAGTGCTTTACTTTAAGTACTTTGTTGTGACATAATTAATATATAACATACAATAGTTTGTCCTAGCAGATTTTGAAAAAAAGATTTTCTTTTGAGAGATTTTCTAAAGTAAGATTTACTATTAAAGATTTTTCCGCATAAGATTTTGGTCCTATAAGATTATCATACAAACCTATTTTATAATTATAAAAATAACATTTTTAATAGTATCTATACATAATATTATAATAATTATTTATTTATTTATTTATTTTGCTAATATGGTATTTTTTTTTTTGTTTTGATTATTGCATTTTTTTGAAATTATTTGGATTGAAAAGTTTTATTACGATTTAGATCACATTTGTATGTATATACATATATATATCGTATATACAATTTGGGGCAAACATCTTATAAGATGTATTATTATAACATTAAAAAAAAAAAAAAAGAAAAAATTATTTAAAATTTCAATCATAAGATATACACGAGTACATTTTAAGTTACAGATACATAATATGTAATTTTAAAGTAAACACAAAAAAATAGAAAAAACATAAAATGAAAACATGTTTTTGGAATTGAATTAAAAAACTTAAATCGATTTTATATTCCTTAAATGGAATCTAAAAATTAATATTATTATTTTTGGAATTTAATTACTTTATTTTATTGTATAATATATTTGTCATTATACATATTATAAACATTATTTTGAAATTTTTCATCTCCTTAAATTTTTTTTTTTATTGAAGAGAAATTGTCAAAATGAATAAAAATGGAAAAAAGTGAACAAAATTTGTAACCAAACCAGCCAACCAAATTATGGAAACAGTTCAAGTCAACAAAAAAAAAAAAAAAAAAAAAAAAAACCTCTTCATATGACTGAAAAAGATTGGGGTAACTGAAATTCCTGTAAAACATTAGATACAATTATTGCAATTGATTTGAAAAAAAATTTAATAAAGTTTCTTCGAATCAGTTTTTAGACTAGCTATCTTTAATTTCGATGATTCGAACACCACACACATGTCTCACACACCACACACATGTCTCAAAATGTTGGAGGAAAGTGAATTTTCGGTAAAGAGTTACAATTATAATTGATTTGAGAAAACTGTTTAAAAAGTATCTTTCAATCAGTTTCTAGATTATTTTTACCATTATCACATCACAAATGACTTTAAACGTTGGAGCAAATCGAATTTCCGGTAAAGTGTTACAATTACAATTGATTTTAAAATTTTTTTAAAAGTGGTTCGAATCAGTTTCCAGTCTATCCCAAATATATCACATCACAAATGACTTAAAATAATTGAAAATTGAAGAAAACTGAATTTTTTGGTAAAGAGTTACAATTATAATTGATTTCAGAAAACTTTTAAAAGTCAGTTTTCAGACTATCTAAAACATATCACATGATTGGGAAAGTTAGGGAAAACTGAATTTTTGGTAAAGTGTTAAAATTACTATTAGAAAATTTTTAAAACTTTTAAATTTACTTTAGAAAAATTTTAAAAATGGTTTCAAATCAGTTTCTAGAATATCTTTAAAATTGTGACACCAAAACATCACACATGACACAAAAACTTTGAGTGAAACTGAAGTTTTGATAAAGAATTAGAACTTCAATTGAATTTAGAAACCTTTCTGAAGTGGCTTCGAATAAGTTCCAATAAGTCATTCTAAATTCAAAATTTCCCATTACTTAATAACTAAATAATATGATGTTATTGTCAAAAATGGTTAATTAAAATTTTACCAGAATACAGAATATGAAAATGTGTGTACGTTTGTGTACTTAGCCAAATAACCATAAAAATATTACTATACAACAAAAATGGATCATACAATAATGAATTTACAGGTAACCATAAATTAATTAAAAATAAAAGATAAATGAAAAACTGTTTTGGTAAATAAATTAAAGGTGAAATGATGTGCCAAGCATTTGAATGGAATAGGAATGGAATATTTCCAAATTGAAAAATGCTTATGTGAAAATCTAAACAAGAATAAAGTAAAAGTAGTAGGGATAGAAAAATATAATAATGGTATTTCTTATTAATTTGTTAATTCTTTTAAATTATATTGAATAAAATTGTATTAAAATTACCCCGCAATATTTTAAATAAAATAAAATAATTTCTTTCATTATAGATTTACAAAAACAAAAAAAAAAAAAAATTTTTATTCTTTTCATTTTAATTTTTTGAACAAAAAGATATATTTTTTTTTATTATTTAATAATTATTTTTTACCTCAAAAACTTTACAAGGTTATTACATTTTAAAATTGCTCAGATACAGGAGTGTATTTTTTTTTTTTTGTGTTTTAAATGATTGACATGATAAAGAAAATCAATAAAAAATAATTTTAATTTTATCCTTGAAATTAAAAATTAAAATCGCCCCGTGGTTTAAGAAAATTAGCAATTAAGAAATATAAAAATGAAAATTACGAATTTTTCTCCCATTTATTTAAAGGTGTGTACTTAAATTATATCATCCTTTTAATGAATTCCATAAATTAATTATTAATTATACGTATGTACCTAGATCTATCCTATAGTTTGAAAATTTAAATTTCAAACTTAGTGATGATTGCTTTGTTTCAAAAATTATGGAAATTGTTTGTGACTTAACATCTTTTTTTTTTTTTTTTACGCTTAACCCAAACAATAGGTAGTGACCTTTTATTTTTTGTGTGGGTACAATAAAAAATACTCTTTGAGCTGGGGATGAGGTGGAAGGATGGGTAGAAAGATGGTGGGACGAGTTGGATCCTGAAACTTAATGTTTATTGAAGGAAATAGAAAAATGTTTAATTTTCTTCCGGATTTTTCCATGTTATATAAAAACTATCCCTTTCAGCTCGCCTTATATAAAAGGTCTCCTTTGAGAATACAGATTAGTGAACAATAGATTCCATATGCAGAACACTCGAGTAATGAAAAAACTTTCAGGACCTGTCATTTTCTATTTACCAATTTCGACCTTGTATTGTAGGGATGAACATTTGTACTACTTCTTGTTCCTGTAAATTGTTAATCACATTATAAATTAGCTTAAGTTAGCTTCCTACTATGGTTCATGTCATTAATCTTTATTTTCATTTTAAGTTTTTGTTTTTCCTTATTTTGTAAATTGTAAACGTTAAAAATTTTTTTTTACATCAATAAATACTTAAAAATATAATATTTTTTTTTGAATTTAAAGCATTATATTGGTGCTAAAATACTGGGAATCATAATGTTAAGTGGTATGATCCAACTTAAATCTTTTTAATATATTTTTATATTCAACAATCATTTAGCAAATTGATTTTTACTTCTACCACAAAAAAAAAAAATAAAATTCTACTAAAATTAAATAAATTAAATAAATATTACAATAAAATCGCACGCATATTCTCCATTTATATTCTAATTTCAAGAAAATTCTATAGGGATAATAAGTGAAAATGGAGTAGAAATGTTTATGAAAAGTTTTTAAATCTAAACTAATTGAAATGGGTACAAAAACCATTTTTCTTTTTTTTTTTTTTTCGAAATCCAAATTACAAATATAAGAATAAATATTTTTCTTTTTTTTTGTGTATAGTTAAAATTGAAAATTCAACAGAGATTTAAAAAAAAAAAAAAACTAAAATGAAGAGGAGTAAAAAAAAAAAAGAAAAAAACTATAAAACACAAAAAAAAATATAAAAAAAAAAAGTTTTCATTTAAAGGACAAAATTTAAAATGTAAATTTTTTTCACTGTATTTAGGATATAAAGAAAATTTAAAGTATCTGTCATTTTTTTTTTGCTTTGTTTCTTTTTTTTTTTTTGGAGGTTATTTTCTATTTTGGCTGCTGGAAGATATTTATTTTTAAAATATCTTTTTAAAGGATTCTTCTTTTCTTTCATTTAAAAGAGGAAAATAAACCAAAATTCTTCTTTATAATAATAGAAAAATTAACAACTCTGAAATTTACTCAGTATTTTATTTTAAAGCAACTTTGTATTGAAGACTTGAAAATTTTTAAAATTGAAAGAGTTTTTAATGTCTTATATAGTAAATAGAAAATTTTAGTTTATTATTAATTTCATAGTAGATATTATAAAGTATAAAAATAAAGAAAAGTAAAAATTGAATTAAAAAAGAAAAATAATTAAAAAAAAAAACACACTGATTTTTATTAAAATTAAATTTAAATCTTTTGTGTTTTTTCTTCTTTTTATAAAATAGTAAAAAAAGAAAATTAAAGTGTTCAGATTAATGAATTTTTATTGTGAAACAGAATTAATTGAATAAAGAATGCCGCTATGGATGACAGGTAATCTTGAACAGAATAATGAATAATTATTTGTTACATTATGTACAGGTATAGTTTATATAAAATATATAGTGTATATATAACTTTTCTAATAATCATTTTTTTATCTAAAATGGCGTAGTTGTTAAGTTGTCGGTCTTTCAATCGAAGGATATGTTCTAATAGTTGTAGAGCTGTCTTCAGTTATTATCTCATAAAGGAAGGTGTCGTATATATTACTGAATGTTATAACTGTAATCAGAAAATATACAAAAATATAATTAGCAAAATAGTAATAATAATAAGGGGATTTATTATTCCCATTTTTTTCATAATACTCGCCAATTCAGTTTCCGAATCTCTGCTATATTCATATACCTTTCTTATCCCTTAGAAATATTGAGTTGGTAGGTAAGAGATTTATTCCATTATAAGTTGGTCAAATGAGGCAAAAAATAAGCCACTTTAGAGACAAAAAATAAGATACTAATAAGGGGAATATTCTTACGCCATTAAATATTTCCATCTCTTTTAGTGCAAAAAGAAGACGTTATTCAATTGCAGGGCTATTTTTTCGTATATACATAAATTTAAGTATATTTAAAGTTAAACACTTAAGAAGTGATTATATGATAAATTATAGGTTTTTTGATTTTTATACATTATGATTTCTGAGGAAGAAAATAAGTCAATCCTATCTCAAATTTTGCGTACATTGCCAGACAAACAAATAAAATGGCGAAATTAGTAGTGAAAGGAAGAATGAACGGCAAAAGGGAGCGAGGAATCGATTTAATACCCTTTGGTCAAATGCATTACAGTTATTAACAGATAAAAATATCGGAACCAACGAATCGAATTATATGGGACAAAATAGATTCACTTGGAAAACGTTCTTAAAGAATCTTATCACATAAATAATGTCACTTCACACTGAGTTGGGTATTGGAAGAAAAAGAAGGTTTTTAAATACAAGATATGACTAGCGATGTTTGATAATTTCAGAGCATTTTTATACTACCTAATTTTAATTTTTCTCTTTTATATAATGTCATATTAAGTAGTACTTGGTAAACATTTTTTAACGATTAAATTATCTGAATCATTTACTATGATTATTATTTTATAAGTGATAACACTAAAATAATACCTATGGAAGATACCATATTTTATTTACACTAGATATTATTGAAAATATTGTTACAACTACAACCTATACATAATATACTATAGTATCAGTTTGTATCAGATTTCAGATAGTGTTTTCTTTGAAAGAATATTTTAAAAATATTTTCCAACAGAAAAATAGAATATTGTATATAACATTCAAAAAATAAGAAGGAAAAAAGTGACAGATATTTTAAATTTTCTTTATTTCCTAAATACATAAATAGTGAAAAGAAAATTTACATTTTTATTTAAAAATGAAAAATGAAAATTAATTCACTATTAAAATTACTTATTTTCTTTTAAATTTTAAAATTTTCATTATGTAATATATTATGTATATAGCAAAAGTAGATATTAGAAAAGTGAACAAATTAGTATAAACTCAACTTTTTAATTAGTATCTGATAATTCACACAATATAATCACCTTTAAAACTATTAAATAGAAACCATATATAATTTATTTTAAAGTTTTACTTTTATTCAAAAGACTAAACGGATTAAATTAAAAAAAAAAAATAAAATAATCAAAATCAATAATCATCAAAATCCAGCATTTATTTTTAATAACATCTACTTACATTGTATTTAAGATAAATTAATATATAAACTTAAATAAATGCATATATCTATATCATATTATGTTTATAACAGTCTCAAATAATTTTTTTTTTTATCTTAAATTTAATTTTCAAGCTCTTTTTTCTAACGTGATATGATATCTAAAGAACGCGTGCGGGTTTTCTGTTCAAAAATTTTAATATAGAATCATTATCTATAACATGAGAATATTTTGTATTTTAATAATTTTTGATATTTCATCACAAATAAAATAAATAATTAGATAATTGTTTGCATGATTTTTTTCTACGAAACACACGTCTTTGCCTTAAAAAATAAAATAAAAAAGTATTTAAAGATTTTAGAACAATAAAATGTGGTATACTAAAAATACCTTTTTAATAGTACCTTAAAATAAAACAAAAAAAAGTAGATTAAGTTTTAGTCGGAATTAGATTTTCGAATTTTGCAAACTATTTAAAATACCTTAAAATGCCAAGTTTGACTGACAAAATATGGAAAAAATCGTCATTAGTATTTAGAGACTCAAAAAAGTTGATGACATCTACATGCTTCGGACAAAATCAGAGGATTTAAAAAAAAAAAAGCAAATGAAAGCGCAAAAAAAAAATATTAATTTAGGTAAATTAAAAATTACTCTACTTCAGTTCCGCCACAAAATCCCAACTAAGAAAATCAAAAAAGTCAAAATTTAAAAATGAAAATCCAAACCCCACAAAATCGAAAATACAACCTACGGCTGTTTTTAATAGAAGGGATTTTCTTTATAGTATTCCACATTTCAGATTTGATTAACTATAAAATTCATAACTAACTAAATAAAATTAAATAATATTTATTTTACTTCAATATTTATTTATATAACACTAATAAATATTTATATAAAAAATAATCCACCTTCATTTAATTAAAGTAGTGGTCGTTCCCAAACCCCCGCTAAACATATATTGAAACTTTTTGTAACCAACTACATCGAGTCCCTTCTAATAATTTTTCTTATACATATTTCAACAAAAAAATACATAATTTTGTAACCAAACTTTAAAAAACATACTAAACCTTGCATCAATTTTTCTGTAAAGGGCCTATAAATCTGGGCCTTCTGTATCTCCTATTGAAGACCTATAAATGATTTTGTAACAAAACTATAAAGTTCCAAATAATGTTTTTGTGTATATAAAAATATTTCAATAATTATACGGTATTCAAAATAGCCCCCAAAACGCCACAAAAATGCAGCCTCACATTTTGTTCTATGTTTAAATTAAGAATGTCTGACATAAATATGATGTGGGGTTTTAAATTAGTATTGCTTGGGGTATTTGGTTTATGCGTTTTTTTTATTATGGATTATATGGCTTTTTATATTTTTTGAAAAAATATTCGGATTTTGCAGCTTTTAGATTTTGAGAATCGGAATTTTGTAGAATGACCCTCAATGTCTTCATCAATATGATTTTTTTTTATACCATTATTTTAATAATTGCTTTTTTTTCTAACTTTATATTTGTAAATTAGTTTTTAATTGTTTATTCAGAATCATAAAATAAAAAAAGAATTCTTTTAAACTCAGATATTCATTTCCACAACTATAATTCTAAAAGAAAATACTAGTAGAAAAAGAAAACAAAAACAAAATAATATTTTTAATTTAAAAAATTCAAATTAAAACGTTGTGGGAAAATAGAGAAAAGTACATTTTAATCCAACTGCTAATTATAATTATATCATCAATTTAACACCCTAACAGACATGTCATTAACACAATCTTATTTTCCAATTTTAACTATTTTTTTTTTTTTTCTTTTTCTTTTTTTCGCATAGATAATTTATTCGAAACAAAGAAAAAGAACCAAAAAAAAAAATTAAACAAAGGGAAAACTCTTTAATTAAATTCTTCTATTATTTTGTTTGTATACCAAAAATTTTTCGAATTTTTATAAACTTAATATGAGAAAATTCGTTTTTTACTTGCTATTCAATTTAAAAAGCAATGTTATCTTTATAGAAAATAAAAGATAACAAAGTAATGAAAAAACCAAGGATTTTCAAAAGAAAGCAGATTTTCAAAATTAAAATATATTCCATAATAAGAGTAAAGAGTACCCAAGTTTTTGGCAAAAAATTGAAAAAAACTCTTAAAAGATTTGTTTAAAAAAATTCGGAAAAATCAAATCATACTTTCGTCAATTTTCGAATAACTCTATATTATTGTTAACAGATTGTTTTTTATATAACTTGAAAATTGGACAGGTATTTAAAAATAGGGAATTTTCAGCGGGGAGTGACACCAGAAATAATTTTCTGAAATGGCTCATACTTATTTCCAAAGATCTAATTTCTCTGATCAATTTAAAGTTTAACTTAAACCTTTTCAAAGATAGAATGGGCTAAAAATTTTACAAAAATTAAGTTTCACATAACGGTAAATTAAAATACCGTATAGTTATATTTATATAAAGTTAATAAAATCAACTATCGTTGAATGTTGCCAGATTGAATATATATCTTATATTATGTGTGGTGAAAACAAGTTTTTTCAACAAAATTAATTTTGTCAGACAGACAGAGACGGATACAGACGGATGGGATGATATTGATAAGCAAATTTTTTAAATATTTTTTTTTAAAATGTGCTAAAAAGAAAGAAAATTTAATTACGATTTTTACAACAAAATTTGTGCAATTTGTTTCTTTATTTGTTATTTTATTCTGTTTCTTCTTATTTTTGTTTTATTTTTGACTTGTTTCTTTTTATTTAAAGTTGACGCAATTTTGGAAAAAAATGTTTTTTGTCTTAATTGGACCTATACTACAATAATTTTCTTATGTTTATTACCTATATTGATGAAATTTTTGTTTTTTTCTTTTGTAAAAAGTTTTGTCTTAAAGGTCTATGTTAGTAGAAAAAAATCCTAAAGAAAAGAAAAAAGTTGTTATTATTGATTCACCGATATATTTTACACAATTTAAATAACATTAAAAAAATATATCTATAGATATAAATAAATTTAAAATTTTAATTTTAGAATTTCGGAAGCAGTCAATTGATATTTAATGAATACTTTTGCAATTACAATTTGAATTAATTTTTTATTTTTTTGTTTTATTTTATGTCTTTTGCGAATAAATCTTTATTGAATATTTAAGAAAACCTTTTAAGATTGTATTAAAGAATATATTTTTATTTGGTCATGGATCATAGGTTTCCATATAATCTAGTAAAAATAATCAAAATTCAAGTATATATATTAGGGATGAGTAATGAGGAATTTTATCTCTAAGACCTTAGTTATTATTAGGGACTTCCCGGAATTTTATCTTTTTATCTTTAAAATCATTAAAACAGTTTTTTAGTTCAATAATATTTACGGGGGATAGGTCGTTTTTTTTTTAGGATTAGATAGTATCGAAAAGTCTTAAACTACTGTCGAAAAAAAAAAAAATTATTACATTTATTGTCTTTTGTAAACATAAAAACAATATTTTCTTTTAAGGGAAAGTTTTTTTATGGTACATATGTTAATTTTTTTTTTTAATTTTTTAAAGTAAAAAAATTCACTTATCACTTTTTTATTTCTTATATAATATTGGGTGCATAAATTGGTGATCGAATCTTTTATATTTTGCGCTTTTTTTTTTTTTTTTTGAAATAATTGAATACTAAATGGTATGTTTATGTAGTATATCGTTGGTATGTGGTCTCAAGTTATAATTCATGAAAAATGTTAAAATAATCAAAAATATTCAAACTGGTTTACGCATATTGAAACAATAGAAGTCGCGATTTCTTTATCTGATTGCAATTTATTGTGTTAATTTGATGAAAAAAAGAAAATGAATATAGTAATTTAATATTTGTTTTAATTAAAAGTTTAGAGAAATATTATGAAACTTATAGTTGCAAACACAAGAGGAGGATCTGAAATTAGGCAAAATAAGGAAAAGAAATTGAAAGACAATATTAGAAGGGAAAGATGATTGAAATCATCTATACAAGTTGGTAAATAAGGGTTAATGCTAAGACTCTTTTAAGAACTATAACGTCATCAGAAAAAGATATCATCATTAGTAAATAAGAGTTAATGTCAGGGCTCCTTTTAATGTTATAGCGCCATCAGAAGAAGAAAAACAAAGTTTAGATTTAAATTTTTTTCTGGTTATTTTGACATTTTAAATAATAATATTCAGATCATTTTATATTGTCGAAACAAAATTGTACTTTTTTGTTTTGATTTTGTTTTTTCCAGTGCTATAAAGCTTCTTTCGAGTGATATAATGCTATCAGAAGAAGAAATTATCTATAGTAAATATAGGTTAACGCTAAAGCTCCTTCTACAAGAAGAAAAACAAACGATACATGATATTTTTTTCTGCTGGACATTTTGACATTTAAAAAATTTAATTCAATTCAGATCATTTTATATTGTCGAAACTAAATTGTACTTTTTTTTTTATTTTTGTTCTTTCTAGTGCTATAAAGGCTCTTCTAGTGTTAAGACGTCACCCAGAAGAAGAAGTCGCCTATAGTAAATAAAAGTTAACCTGAAGGCTCCATCTAGTAGAAGATCGAAGAAATCGTATAGATGTAAATTTTTCCTGCTGGACATTTTGACATTTCAAACAATTCAATTCAGATCATTTTATATCGTCGAAACCTTTTTTTTTTTGTTTTTGGTATTCTTTCTATTTCAACGACCATATTTTTTTTTTCCTTTTTTATTTTAAACTTTTTTTACGAAAAAAAAAAAAAAAAATCAAGTAAATTAAATAAAAGAAATTTTTTATATGTTTTTTGTTGTTTTTGTTTGCAATTATTATGGCAATTTATTTTTTTTTATGATATTAAATTTAAAGAAATGGAAAAAAAAAAACTGAAAAAGTAAAAAAAATCTAAAAATTTTATATGCAGATTTTAAAGGTAACAAAAAAAAAAAAATTATATCAAAAGCATATCACTTGAATATTCGTTGTAGCTACGTACATAAATTGGGTGTTCATTTTAAATATCTTTCTATATTATAACAAAAAGTATCCGGAAACATTGATGTGAAAGCTTAATTTAAGAGTACTAAATACTAATTTTTATCTTTTGTATTATTTCAGTTTTTTTTTTTTTTTTTTTGAAGAAATTTAAAAAATACGTAGGTACTTTTAGTTAAATTTACGATTTAAAGTATATTTGAATAACTTAAAAAATAAAGTTAAAATTTAACAAAATATTATGATGAAAAACTTTATATAAATTGTTTAATAAAACGGTATTTTGTGTTTTATTTGCTTAGTTTAAGTTTTTTTAGTCGGAAATTAATGTTTTATACAAAAAAAAAAAAAAAAAAAAAACAAAATAAAAACAACTTTGGTTTTGGCCTTTCCTTAACTTGCAGTTTATTTGGTACTTCTGTCCGGCATAATGTTGTCCAGCATAAAAAAGGCATAAGTCTTTCATATTTAGGGTTTTAATAGAGTTATATCATATGCTTTTATTACGGTACATATACATAATATCCAAAAGTTTTATTAAAGGCAATTAATACAAATTTTACTGTTATTTAAAAAAAAAAAAACTTGTTTCTGTTTTTACCATTTTTATTGAGATTAAAATTAAAATTATGTGCATTCATTTTTAATTAAATTTAAAACAAAAAAAAAAAATTTATAGATTCACTTTTTTGTTGTTGTTTCAATTTAAGGGGTGTGCCAATATTTGCAATCTGTGCATTTATTGAAATTTTTAATTAAATTTATATCAGAAATATTGTAATAAACTTATTTTGGAATTTAATGGAAAAGCAAGTATAAAATTAAAACTGAAATCTTTAAAAACAAGAAGATTTCGTAAAAAAAAAAAAGAAAAACTATAAAATTTTGTAAAATTTCTTTTGTGTTCAGGCATTTTTGTTTATAACCATCTTTGGAAATTAAATTTTTGTGTTTTAAGAACAAGATGAAATTTTTGAACTGAAAGAGTATTTTTTTTCTGTTTTTTTTTTGATCATATATTTGATAGTGTCCTATTTCTGATAATATTATTTTGATTGAAATTATTGTATTAATTTTGCGCACTTTTAAAAATTAAGAAAGATTAAGAAAAATGGTTTTAGTTAACTTTACTGACCTTGGATGTAAAAATTCAAAATAGCAAGCATTTTATTAGTATAGATATGACTGCAGTTTAAATAAAAAACAATTACCTACCTATGTATATATTAAATACATATAGTTAAATAAAAGTTGACATATTAGTGTAAAAGCCCAAAACTTCAGCCAGCTACTGACACTTAAACGAATCTTCTATATTATACATGAACAAAGATGTTGTTACTTCTTTAAAAAGTTAACGAAATCACTTTGAAGGCCGTTATCTCGTAAACCAATTTTTTGTAACGTCCATTTTTCGTGACGTTTAAGTTCCGGACACTCTCTATATATATACATTTTCGTAATATATCTGTTTGTTCAATCAATTCTGTACATAACATTAGACGTGATATTTTTCTATAAATTACTTATGTTTGTGAAATCGATTGTGGTGAAATTTATTCGAGACACAAACCATATCGATTTTTATGTTTATTTATTTACATTTTACTTTCTTGAATTGTTTTCAAATTCACAACTAAAACCTTTTAAAAAAAAAACATATGTGCCTGTATTCAAATTCGAAATACACTTTGATTGTAAATACATGATGGAAGGCAAATTATGATAAAAATATAAATTAATTAACATTTTTCTTAAATAATTCGAAATAAAAAAGCAAACATGAAAGAAAAAAAAAAAATGTAGGATTTCTTCCGTCATTAACAATGGACAGGTTACGGGGTTAAATGTTATAAAATAAACATCAATCAGAAATAAATTGTGGACATACGCAGTTACTCAGACATAATTTTTATATAAAATATTCTGTATACTGATAAGAACTGATTTGGTATATATGTATATTATAAGAGGTTGGCCGAAAATATGATGTTTCCGAGAAATTAAATAACCATAATCAACTTGCGAATAAATATGTATTAATTAAGAAATAATCGAAAAATTTAATATATAAAAATAATATAAAATTTCAATTTAATTGACTGAATTTTATAAAATAAATATTTTTTTTTTTTTTAAATAACATATTTAGGTAAAAGTAATATAATTTTATATACAATATGAAATATTTATAAATGTATATAAATATATATAATATTATTTTAATAATATGATTTATATTTTTTATATGATTTTCATAATTTAGTTAATCAATGATAATATAGTTAATTTATTATTTTAAATAAAATGTAACATAAAATGTGTAAATTAAATTTTTATTTATATAAAAAAAAAAAAACAAAATATATATAAATTATATTATATATATATATCTATACTATTATGAACCGATATAAATATGAAAATGATTCAATTAAAATCTAAAATATTACAATTAAAAAATACAATATATTTATATTATATATGTATGCATATATTATATATATAAAATGGCAAACCACATCAATGCAATTAAAAATTTTCTATATTAAAAAAAAATTAAAAAAATAAAAATTAATTAAATCTAATCAAAAAATAAAAAAAAAAATTATGTTAAAATAATAAAATTCAATTAAAAAAAAGAAAAATAAAAAAAAAAAAAAAACTATTATTTATTATATTAGTTATTTAATATAATTATAAATTCTGTTCACAATTAAAAATCAACACTTATATTTGTATACACATAATATACTTGTAAATATCATAAACAATTTCATATATAATTATATATACATATGTATATATAAAAAACACCGTTATTTTATTACATAATTCATATACATTTATAAATTTATATATAGATGTATATATATATAAATAATAAAAATATATTTGTATAAATTTCTAATTTCAATGATTAAATTAAATTTAAATCATAATAAGTAATAAAACTAATTAATGCGCTATTAAATTATATTTTATTACACGTTAAAGTAAACTCTTTAATTAAAATCATTTTTTTTTAGCACATTTTTCAACAAAAAAAAAACAGACAAATTTGTTTATTAGTTTCAATCTGTCCGTCTGTCAGGTCTGTTTTACAAAACTTCTACATCATTTAAGATAGATTAACAATGTTATTTTAATCGTCTCTCTTATAATATTAAATATTGCAAAATTATTTTTTTTTATGTAGCCTCAACCGTTATGGAGCTACAACAAGCTACTTAAAATTTTGAACAAGCCCTATTTCAAATGTGTGTATACCTCATGTTCTACTTAATACTTTTTGGTTCTAAAACAAAAAAAACGCGCAAAACATTATTTTAACTTTATATAGTATCATATATTTTAACTTTATATAGTATCAAAATTATACAATTTTTACCGTTATATGAAGACAATCGTTATATGAAGATAATCGTTATGTAAAGACAACTGTTATGTAAAGACAACCGTTATGTGAAGACATTTTGTAAAATTTTATCTTCTTTATAACTCTGAAACACTCTTATGTATAACATTAAAATTTTTGAAGAAGAAAGAGTATAAATTATAAAAATATAGAAAATTTTTTTGTAGCCCTCTCTGTTTAAGAGTTATTATGGGTCTAAAATTTGAATTTTGATATTTTTAGATATCTGTAACATAGTCAAAAAAGCACAAATGTTTTTTTTTAAAATAGAACGGAAAAATTACAGCTCCAACATTATATACCTATGTATGTACATTATTTTACATGGGTTAATGGTGTTTCCTTAATTACGTAGAGTTTCCTTAAAATTGACACAAAAAAGAGCCTTTTTATATTTCACAATTTTTAGTTGTATACGAAATTCTAAGATAAATAATAAATTTTTCTGCAAGTTACAGTATTCTAAACTTTTTGTATTGTTTAATAAACCACTAATGTGAATATTTTGATTTTTGAAAAATGTGCACCATTAAAAACAGTTAGTTTTCATTCTGTCGTGTTTTTTATTCTCTTCATGTTTGAATTTTGTTCGGCAATTTATGTAATTTAAATTTTCATGTTCAGGTGCTTTGAATGTTTTGTATAACATTTATAGTTTTTAATTTTCATTCGACATTCATGACAACCAAGGAAAAAAAAAATATATAACGTGTCTAACAATTGCCATATTTTTTTTTATTTATTTATATATTAAGCGTCTTTCATAAAAATACAATTATTTCACAGATTTTATATAGTACAGATTATATAGTTTAGCTTCTTTACTAGATAGAGTATTAAATTTCGTAATTTAATTAATGATTTTTATTATTATAGAGGAAAAAATGAGCCAATTCAAACACCTAATATAAAGAATTTTTAACAATACTTACTAAGGTAAGGTAATTACTCTAAATGCTTAATCTTAGAATGCTTATTTATAAGCCATACAGTCACACTCACAGAAATAATCTAGAGTAGAGGAGCTTTATAATTTTAGTCGCGCCAATTGATTGTCAATTTGTTTTTTTTTTTTTTTTTTTATAATATTTTTATTCTTTATCTATTATCATGGTCACTTTCATGCCTTTTTCGCTATGAAATATTCTGTAGGACTTGTAACGCTTTAAAAATGTGTTCTCATCTTCGATTGCATTCATTATACCCGTATAAACTATGTTCAAGGCTATAATAAATTTGCCATTAAGTTCGTGACACCTTAAAGGGGTTGAGCTAGATATAGTGCCAAAAGTATGGATCGGCTCAGAATCGAATTCTGAGTCGATTAGGTCATGTACGTTTGTCCGTCCGTCCGCACGATAACTCAAAAAATAAAGGAGCTAGGAGGTTGAAATTTCTTTTACGTCACTTTTGCACAATTGTTAGTTTCGCTATAAATCCAGTATTTGCGGCCGCCGCGTTCGAGTAGCTGCCATATAACTTCTTGTTTTATATGGAAATAACTCAGTATCTATTGAAGCTAGGTATCTGAAATTTTGTAAATGTTGATCAAGTTTTATGGCAACAACTTCTGTAAAATTTGGTTGTGCTGGTGCAATAGATTCGGGTAGCTGTCATCAACTCCACACTTTACATAAATATTTGTCGGTAGTAAACGTCGGTACTAAAACATTTGAAAGTTTTTAATAGATGATCAAGTTTTATAGAAACAGGATATATAACGTTCATATAGGTATCGCAGAGTTAGCATAGTCTACTCTACTGCACCCTTCCTCGTTTTTTATAATAAATTTAGAGAAAAATAATTTTTTCTAAAATCACTACTATTTTCTATCACGGTTTTAAAAGTTCATAAAATCCCACACGAAATAAGCAAAACGTTCGAATGCTTTTAACACTGAATTTAATCGTTATCTTTATAGTTTATAGCGGAAATACAAATCCACCAATATAGATTTTAAAAGATTTTGTAAGCAACATATTTGTCATATTAAAAGAAGCAAATTCTCAAAAGAGTGAATAGACAAAAGTTTGATGATCTTTAAAAGAACGAAAAAATATTAGTTTAATAAATATAATAAATATTAGTTAAAATTTATTCCATAATAAAATTAATAACAAATAAATTAATAAACAGTTACAGACAGTTACCGTACAGGCAGTTGAATTAATATAGTATCAACCTTTTATACATGTGTGAACTTATTAATATAATGTTAATTAGAAAGAACTAATGTGGTTTTATTTAATTAATAACAATTATATTATACATTATTAATAGATAATAAAATTAAATAAATTATAAATGAAGTCATTAAAAAATTGACACAAAAAATAAAAATGATAATTTTGTAATAAACTTAAAATTTTGTAAAAGGAAACCACATAAAATTCAAATGTTATTTTGTTATTATTATCTTTAAAATAATATTCATGAACTCATATAAAAAATAAAAAAGATTAAAGGAAATTTTTGTTTTTATTTATGAAATGAATGATTTTTCGTGATTTTTCAATAAAATAAAAATATAGAAAGTTTAATTGGAAAATTTTTTTTTTACATAAAAATAGGTATACAATATTCCTTAGATTTTATGACAACGTTAAATTAATACATATATTTGTATATAATAATCTTTATAACATTTTGTTTTGTTGTATATACATATATAGATATTTATCTAGGAAGTTATTAAAAAATCACATAAAAAAAAAAAAATTTAAGAAATAATTTTACTGAATATTAATAATAAATTTTTTTTTTTTTTTGTGTATTAATTATTATTACTCTAATAAAAATTTAAATGTGTTTAAAGGCAATTTATATGGATTATTAAAAAAAAAATCAAATAATAACTGTTAAGAAAAAAACAAATAGGATAATATAAAGTGAGGCACTATAACTTATAGTGAGGTATAAGTGAGGTACTATAACTGATCATATATACAAAACATCATATTACATAATATAATATATTTTAAATTCAACAATTAATATAAAGTGGGATTATGATTATTGGTGCAGAGTCAAAAGTCCCATTGGGACAGTGTTAAGAATAGAAGTCCCAATGGGACTTCTAACCTTTTTTTAATGGGACTCTTGTCTCACTAAAGTGAATCAAAATTCCCATTGAAATAGAAAATAATTTTACCAACAAAAATCCAAATTTGCCATATAGACAAACGATATATATAGGTACATATAGGTACAATATATATATATATATATATATATATATATATATATATATATATACATATTCTGCAAAGGAAGTAGTACAACCATTATTTTGTAACCAACTCTAAAATCCTTCTTAATTCAGAATCTCACATATTAATATCATATAAATATTCTGTAAAAGGCGAATAACCCTGATTTTGTATCCACCTCTAAAATCCTTCTAATTCAGAATCTTGAGCATATGCTTGTATATGTATATACTGATTTTGAATTCAACTTTAAAATTCTTCCTAATTCAGAATATTGCATACACATATATTTAAAAAAAATTTTGGAAAAGGAATATAACGCTGATTTTGTAACCAACTCTAAAATCCCTTCCAATTCTTTTATATATACATATTGTGGAAAAGGGGAAATTCTGAATTAGGAGTGATTTGAGTAAGATATAAAATCAGAGTTATATAAATATATATTAATCAGAGTTAAGTTATAATTAAGTTATTATTAATATAAGTTATATTAATCAGAGAATTATATAAATGAATTAGGAGAGATTTTGGGGTTGCTCACAAAATCAGGGTTATACGGTTTTTCCAGAATGTATATAAAAATTTTTAATTTTAAATTTTCTCGTAATTCACAATCTCAGGAATACATACGAGTATATGTACATATATTCTGGAAAAAGGGCAAATCTGATTTCGCATCCGATTATAAAATCCCTCTCAATAGATATATATATATACATATATATGTATATATCTGGTCTGACCGGAATATAGAAAATAAATGTAGATATTTTATAGTTGGCCAGGGCATTAACTAAAGTTTTGTCTAAAAAGTTTAGTCTAAACTCTAAACGATGTTATTACATTATCAATTATTATCATTATAAAAATAAAATTGGGCTTCTCACTCACTTCGATCAGCCAGAAGTCCCATGGGATTTTTGACCTTTCATTTTTTTTAACTTTTGTCTTATAGTGGTACTTCAACAGTACAATGGGACTTTTGACCCTGCACCGTGATAATTCTTAAAAAACAAGACTTTGCATAAAGCCAGTTAAAGGCTACTTCACACTATGTTTTTTATCATATGACTTGACTTGAAATGTATATTGTACAAATTCCAAAATACAAAAGTAGTCATATAATGTTAAAATAAAAATCGTGTCATTTGACATCCTTATGTTATATAACATAAAAATATAGATGAAAACTTTCATTTTACCGAACGTTTTTAAAACCATTTCTTAAATGACAAAGACAAAGTGACAAAGAAAAAAATATAAAATATTCAATTTTATTATTTAATTAATGTTAAAATATTTCAAATCATTTAGCCAAAATATTAAAAATAATTTCACTTTACACCTTTAAAATACTCTGTGACAATACAATAACAACCAATTACAAATGACAATACAAAAATAATATAGATTTCCATCGATATTCAATTTACTCTTGATTGATCAACTGTTTAGCATCATAAGCATTACATTTCAAAAAATCATATGACAAATACATATTAGTTTGAAGTGACCCTAATAAAATGGAAAAATTCTTTTGCAAAATCCTGTTTCGTAAAAAAGATACTTTGTAAAAATCCTTTTGGCAAAAAACCCTTTTTGACAAATGGGATATTTTGCATAAATATTTTTAACAAATAGGATATTCGAAAAAAATCTTTTAAAATAGAAAATAGGACATTTCGAATAAGTTTTTTTGTATATGATGTTAATGTTATTGGTAATGTATGGCAATGTTGCCGGTTTTAGTCATGATAATAATGAATTATTAGAAACCTTTTTTATAGCGAACTATGAAATCCCACCTATTTCAAGTTCTTGGATATACAATAAATATTTTGGAAAATCATATAACCCTGATTTTCAAATCTGCTAAAATAAAAGGAATATTTGCTAAATAGGGTATTACGCAAAAATATTTTATGCTAACTGTTTTCTTTTTTGACTCCTCTCCTATATGAGCTGCCATATGATTTTTTCTTCATTTGAAAGTAAAAAATTTTAAGTTCAATAAAAGTTATGATTCAAATGTATGTAAAAGTTATGATTCAAAGTTATGATTCAAATATATAGAAACAAATATAAATGAAAACTCTATTTTAATTAATTATTTTCATTTATCTGTTTATAACTAACGCAACGAATTCGTTAAATGTAATTTATTTATTTAAATAGATATTTAAGGTACTTAATTAATTATTTGATGGAAAATATTATACACAATGTAGGTATATATTATATATATTTTTAGTATTATTAATTTGGCATGTAGTTATTAAGTACAATAATCTTAAAATAATTCTGTAGAAAATTTTGTATAATTTTTGCTGCAATTTGCCAAATTAATTTTTTTTTTTTTTAATGCATTTCTCTGCCACATAAATGTGGACAGGAAATTACACAGCCTTTCCTGTTCAGACGTGGCTGCAAATGTTGTAAGAGATAATAACTCTTACGACGTGTGTGGGATTCTAATCCACACATCCCGGGTGTTTACAGCGTATTTTATACGCTCTTACCCACTAGGCCACCGAGGCACCTTTAAAATTTGTATTGTATATGAACTAGATTATTTTAATCTAGGTTAGAGGTAGTGGATCAAAGTAGGCTATTCAGTTACAATTAAAGTTTTTTTTTTTCAATTATTATTTTTAATTGATTTCAATAAAATAAATTAATTGCTAAATGCTTTAAGTTTTTAATTAAACAAGGTAGAATGTAAACGAACGCTTTTTAAAAGCGCACATTTCCAAAAGACAATACACTTGTACAAAAATTTGAAAATTTAAGAAATAAAATTTAAGTAATTTTTTGTAATAAGAAAAAAATGTGAAAATAAAGCTTTTCTGGAATATTAAGGGGCTGCAAGTGCGAAACCTTATATAACAAAGAAAAACCGTTGACACACGTAAAAATATATTACTGGAACTTTACTTTTTATGTCTTGCCGAAGAAAAATTTGTACAGGTGCCTAAAAATAGGAAATTTGCAATTTTTCAGCCCTAATAGCTCTTAAACAGGGGGTGGTACAAAACATTTTCTAAGGAAACTTGTACCAATTCTAAAAGTTGTTTCTTGTCTCGAAATTTCATGTTCCTATCTAAAGGCATGCCGGAGTTATGAAAAAAGAAATTTCATGCAAAATGTGGTTTTCACATAACGGTAAATTTAAATAGTAAATTAGAAAATATTGCATAATTTTGATATTAATTTACTAAGTAAAAAAAATACCTGTCTGATGTTTTAGGTCTAAAATACTTAATTGTGACTTTGTATAAAATCATAGAATAACGATAATCCATTTCCGTATCCCGTTCTAATTAAAACGTAAGAGTCACATATTTAAAAGTGTAAACTGACTCATTAATTAAAATGGGAATGTATCAGTTTTTAAGTTATGATGAGGTAAATTTAAAAATTATTTGAAAATATTTTTAGCTAAATTAAAACGTTGTATTATATAATTTTAATTTAAAATTTAATCATTGCTTAATTTCCCTACTCATTTCATCATTTATACATCATATTTAATTTTTATGATTTTCAATTATTACTTTTTAAAAATTTCTTCATAAGTATGTATATACCTAGTCATTATTAAGTGGAACATTTATTTTCATTTAAGCTTAGATTGACAGTAATAATAATAATATTTCTTTTTCTTTTATTTTTTTTTTTTAATTTTCTTTTTCTTTTTTATTTATAATTAATTTTACTGTGAGTCATTAAAAAATTAAAAATCTATAGAATATAACTTATTGGATTTAATAATGCAAAATATTTAATTTACTCATTTATTCCTATATTATATGAAATGTATTTTACCGGTAAAAATAATTTATTTACATCAATTATTTTTGTAAAACATGATAAAAAACCAAATGTACATCTTTTCATATTTTTCACCTCGTTAAAATATGTTCAAAGCAAAAAAAACTAAAAAATGTTACAGTTATGGAAAAAAAATTTTCAAATTATTTTGAAAATATAAATAAAAAAAAAATTATTTAATTAATTATAGTGAAAGATCTGATTTAATTAAATCACATGATATGTACTCTAACATTAAAGTAGAACTTATTAAATTATAATATGGTAACTCCAACTTTAGTTACAAAGTATATAATGAGCGTTCCATAAGAAATTAAAAGAAGATAATGGAAGTGTGAAAGCTTTGACGATTTTAGGCAATCACTAAGGTGGGTAGAATGCTCTTGGAAGGAAGTAAACTGGCGTAAGTTTTTTATTCTAGAATTAAATGCAAAGGATGTTAAAAAAATTTTTCAGTACCAAATAAATGAAAATCTACGTATTATGTAAGTGAAGATAGTGTCATCCAACTATGCGCAGACAAAACTAAGAATGTTTAGTAACAGACAGTGTGCGACACAGTCATTTTTTTTTTTTTGAAATTAAATACAAAGTGCACTATCTCGTGGAAACCATATTAGTACGAAGTAAGTATAAATGAAGGTATAAGTATGTATAAGTACCCTAAAAGTCTTCAATATACTTTTAATAAATGTTTTACATTAGCGATGATCAGAGCCTTTTAATTAATTTAAAAGTAATTAACCTAACCTAAAATTAAATTAACCTTGTACTTCCAATTTTTTTTCCAATATTGTGTTAACAAATTTCCCACCATATTAAACGTTCTTTTAAAATAAATATAAGAATAAGTAAATGAATTTAGTATAAGTAATCAACTATATACGTTGATTAAAAATTTAAGTAGAACACATTCTGAATTTAATTATTTAAGAATATAAATATTATAAAACTGGTATAATATAAAAAGTATATCTGTAGATACGTAATACATTACGTTTGTAAATTGTTTAAATTTAATTTTATTTATTTTTTTTTTTTTTTAATATAAATTGCACAATATATTTTTGTTTTCTGTTGGGTAATGCGTTTGTTTGAAAAAAAATTTGTATACATAATATAAAAATGTTCTGATTTTAGGTTTTGTTTTGATTGTTATTTGTTCTTGGCTTAGTAAAAAACAAAAAAAAAAAATAAAAATAAAATAAAATTTAAATTCTAGGTCACTGACAGGTAATTAAACTATTTGAAGAAAAAAACAGATCAACATTATTCATACCGGCACCAAAAAAAAAACAAAAATTCTGAAAGTGTAAAGTGTTAAGAATAACAAAATAAACCATATTATATACTATGTACATTTACAGATAAATATATAATAGGGGAAGCAGTAAATACAGATACTAAACTAAAGTTACAATCGGATTTTTGTGTTAAGTTAAGAGTGTCCAAAAATGAATTTAGGTATTTGTTAAAAAAAATTAGAAGTATATATTAAAGTCTGAATAAGGCAGACGATGGAAAACCAACCACTCACTTGGCTCCAACATTAAGTTTCCAGCCTCGATAAATTTTAACCAAAAATAATAAAAATTACTGTTTTTATTAAATCTTACTATAGTACCTACATACTAGCTAATATCAACATCAAAACTCTTATTTTTCAGTACCTAATTTATAGAATTAAAATTTTTGTTTTTGTGATAATTTCAGAACTGATTACAGTTTTGGCCTTGAAACATGGTTTTGGTTAATAACTATCTTAACTTTCCGTCTTGTTGTATAGCCTTGATTGGTGGTCTACTTATCACTTATAGTGTTTTATTGAGCCAATCTATTTAATTCAATTTTTCTTTAGTTGAACATCCATAGAATTATTTTTATGATATACACTCTTAGCATCCAGTATTAATTCCGATAAAAAGCCTCACATCTGTTCTGTTAATTTTCAAAACTTTCTGATTATTTTTGCTTTTTGGTCTGATTCGACCCAGAAACAAAACAAATTTAGTCAAATATATTATATGGTGCTTATAACAAAATATAAAAATTTGGTAACTAGGTATAGGTATAATAAAAAATGTGTAATTTTATCAAATTTTGAAATTTTTTAATGACCTCAATGTCGTAGTTGGTAAAAAAATTTATTTATATAATTCTGAATTTAATTTCTAACAAAATATATAATGTTATAAGACAGGTCAATTAATCATGCAATATAGAGGGGTTCGTGATGTACAGCAATTAAAAAACTCAAGTTCAACTATTTTAATAAAATTTAAATTTTCTTATATGGTATAACTTTTAAGATTTTAAATTAAGTTTTGTTCTCAATTCTATAAGACAAAACATATTTAGTAAGACCACCCAAATTTTTTAAATTAAATACAATGCTTGATATGGGAAAATTTTTTTTTATTTTTGGGTAAACGAACAGTCAAAAATATTTTAATAGTTTACGAAAAGATAAAAAAAAAAAATTATTTCAACTGAAACAAATCTAAAAAAAAAAAAAACAAAAAATGAGCAAAATAAAAGTTGATTTAAGAACTACTTGAACCACACAAGGTTATGGACGATGTCAGACAAAGTTGTGACTAACTTTATATACTAAAATAAGTGTTCTTTTAGAATAAAAAAGAAAACAAAAAACAAAAAAAAAACAAAAATAAGACAAAAATATAAAAATTTTAATAGAATAAAAAACTATACCAAAAGTTCACTGCTATTACCTAGCATTTTGTCTAATGTGTTTCCACTTTATCTTTATTTTTTATTTTTTTAATTTTTTTTTTATTTTTCTTTCTGCATAGTGTCAGTTAAAAGCTAGTCATGAGAACTAAAATAAAAAAAAAAACTCGAAACCATTAATCTCATTTTTAATGTTGGTGTTAGTGGTCATCGTTAAAGTTTTTATTTCACTGCATGAATTTTTCTTTCTTCTGCTGCTGTTCAAAATGAAAGATATTGAGAAGAATGGCATAAAGAGCTGTATACGAGTATACCATAGAAACTGGATATAATTAAAAATACAAAGTGGAAGCAATTTGGTAAAATTATTTTTATTTGGTCTGGTTAATTATAGGATTAATTAAAAAAGAAAAAAACGAAAAAAAAAAAAATGTATTTATAAATTTATAAAACTTTATGAATTAAAACTTTTAAGTTTATCATGTTCATGTTTGTTAATTTGTTAAAATATGCTTTCTATATTATAATATTGATAGTATTTAGTGATAATTAAATTGTTCTAAATATTTTGTTATCCTTAAAAGATCAATACAAAAAATATATTTTTTTTTTTCTTTTATGAAGGATCAGTATTGAGTAATTTCTAGGCCATATAGTACCTTCAAATGTAGGAAGGCAAGCAATAATTACACTTGCAAGTTGCAATCTGTGTGGATTTGAATCCGCATAATCTTTCGGTAATTAAAAATATATTACTAAATTATGAAACAAAAGTTTAAAATATACTGAACATAAGAATCTAAGTTTGCTTTTTATATAACAAAAGTCACATTATAGTAAGTATCAGCTGGTACTAATCATATTTGACGTTGTATTACTAGTATTGTAATAAAATTTATATGCATGCATAATTTTTGTACGATTAGTATACTTTTTAAATCAGGGACGAATTAATACCCATAGATGCCGTAAGCACTTAAAAAAAAAATTAACAAAATTTTACATTAGCCATCGTGAACCGTCTCTATAAGTTTACCGATGTAAAATTAATAGTTAAGCAAAGTTTTACTGTGCAGTTCAAAAAACTTTACTATTAATACTAAGGAAAAATTAGAGGTATGACAAAAATTTAATTTTGAAAATATTTTGAAGCATTTCAGTAAGACAGTAGAAATATGAACTCTTATAAGTAATAACACTATAGATAATGTTTTTATTTGTTATAATACTGAAACTGGTGTACTATTATATATACATACATATATACGATCCGATAGTGGGTCATTTCTACTGACCGATTTTTCAATTTGCACAAAAATTTTCTTTTATAAGTATGCATATATAGAAAACCACGAAAAGACACAATATAGAAGAAATACTAGATTTTCTATTAATGTTTGCGACTTTTGGGTATACCTACTAATATATAAATACATATCATATGAATATATATATTAAACATGTTCCGTGTGCGTATATATGTACATATGTATGTATGATGCCTAGTTAATTTATATCTTATTATGATACTATGAGTATACAATGATACAAAAATGAATGAATCTATTATTTATGTTTTCTTTTTTAGTTCATTTTACAATTTTTATAACGGTTTAGTGTTTATACAACACAATATGACATACACATGACATTTACATATACATATATATATATATATATATATATATATATATGGTGTTTATATATATAAATAGTATACGAAAATAATGTGTTTGTTTGACTAAATGGAGATAGGTATGTAATTTTGAAAAACAAAAACAAAAAAAAATAAATAAATCGCGGTAAACTGGTTTTTTGACGTGTAAAAAGTGCACAAAGCAGTTTTTGAAAACGAAAGAAATATAAACAGCTGATAAGAAGTACAAAAAAATAAAAAAACAAAAAAAAACAGTGATGAACAAGAAAAGAACTTATATATATATAGCTAGTTATTTTATTTTGATATTTTTTATTTCTTTTTTGCTTTCTTTTGGTGGTTTGCCTGCAGTTTATTTATTATTATATGTACATATATTTATATACATGTAGGTGAAATGGAACTCTTCCCATTTTGTTTTCTTTTTTTCGTTTTTCGTTTTCCGTTTTGCTGTTTTTTTTTTTTTTTTGTTTTATAGGTATTAACTGTGAACTTTGTTAAGAGTGAGGTGAATAATTTGTGATGCAAGATTAAATCATGTTCATGTTTTGTTGGTTCTTTTAAATGTTTATATTTTTTGTTGGTTTTGATGACGTTTTTTTTTATGTTTTATAAAATAAGATAAAAAAATATAAGAAAACAACAAAAAAAAAGTTCTTTATAGGAAACTGTTAGTTGTTACGCGCTTCTGAATTTAGGTTGAAAATTATTAGCAATCGATATAATGAGTGCATAAATTAGAAAATCAGTGAATGTGAAAGCAAGTATAAAAAAAAATATATACCTATACATAATAATATTTGTATATACATAGACTTATTTGTATTTTTGCAAAAGCAAAAAATAAACAAAACTGTTTATGTTTTTTTCTTAATTAATTTATATTAAGACTAAAAAAGATACCCGGTTAACGAGTAAATTAATAATTTGCGTGATTTTATTAAATTTAAAATATTGCTCTATATTTTAGATAGAATTTTTATTTGTTCTATGTGCTTGTTAAAATTTTTTAGAATTTATAACTTATAATTATTGCAGGTAAATATAGAATCAATTATTGATGCCAAAAAAAAAAATTTTTTTTTAAAAAGAACAGAATTGATTTAATCGCGCTCTGTTTTTTTATAATATCTAATACATATTTACATACATTATATTGTATACGTTTTTTTTTTTTTTTTATTCTATTTCTCTGCCACATAAATGTGGACAGGAAATTACACAGCCTTTCCTATTCAGGCGTGGCTGTAAAAGTCGTAAGGGGGAATAACTCTTACGACGTCTGTGGGACTCGAATCCACACTCCCTCAGTGTTTACAACGTATTTTATACGCTCTTACCCACTAGGGCACCGGGATCCCTTGTATACATTTTAGTTTGATTAAATAAGTTTCATAATATGAAGACTCCTCAGTGACATGATTGTAATATAATGTATTTGTTGTCAAAGAATCATTTGTACCTGTGTTTAACAATAATATTAAAGTCGTTTAAGGCGCCTTTTTAATATGTAGGAAATAAGAAATTCTTATGACTTAATAATTGAACAAGAAAAGATTTTTAAAATGTTTAATTATACATTTTATGTATATAAAAGCTACGTATGTATAAATATTAAATAAAAAAATTAGAGATAAAAAGAGAGGAGTTTCCTTATAAGGAGGAATTCCTTATAAGGAGAAAACTACATACGAACCTCTAACGAAATTTGAAAATTTATTTTACTAAGTACTCTTAGAAAATTTGTAAATTTCAATTGTACTTATCTCTAAGTACACAAATGTTTATTTTTATATAAAGTAATTTATGTATATACATGATAAGTATAAACAAATATGTAATATATATATAGATCCGCAAGTAAATAAATCTGGTTCGATAAGGCACTTTGATAATCGAGCGTTGGGATGCACAACTTGTTTCAGGGACAAAGATGTAAGGATAGTTGTCTATTTCCGGTACCAAACAACAACAAAACAGAACTAAATCAAAAAGATTCGCTATAAGTAAAATTTTTATATAAAATGTAGGTGCCTAATGCATAAAATGTTTGTTTTTTTTTTAAATATATTGGTATATATAGGTATGATCTTGACTAGATATATTTTATTTTTAAATCATAGATACGAAGCTCTAAATAAAACTGGATAATTTGTTTATTACTTTTAGAAAAAATGAAAATTTCAAATGCGTTTAACTCCAAAACACTCAAATATTTCTTTTTGTGTAAAGTATGATTTATTTCTGGATAAATATTTTGTTTTATAAATCATAATGTCTTTTAAATAAAAAACAAAACTATAATAGCATACAACGAAAATGAGGAATTTAATAAATAAGTAAGTAAAAATATTTATTTTATTTCAAATCAACTTTAGTATTAATTTCTTAATTTCTTTAATGCTTTTAATTACAATTAAAATATTTAAATATAGTAATAACTAATACAGATTATACAATAAATAAAATAATAACTATATGACAACCTATACAAATTTTATATCTGAAATTTTATTTCTCTTTTAGTATTAAACTCGTTAATGTTTATGTTCACTTTACCGTGACAGTTTTCCAACAGTTAAATTTAATATTAATACACGTATAGGTATAGGTTATATATATATATAAATAAAATATGTAAGATATTTTTAAGATATTTTCAATAGTTATTATAATTTTATAGTTATTCAATTATGTAAATTTGTCACGTGAATTGAATTTTAAATTATAAATTTTGTCACTTAAGAATATAAATTTTTAGGAAATAATAATTATAAAAAAAAAAATGTTAAATAAGAAAAAGTTTAAAATGTAAAAAGGTTATTTGTGTACAATAAGTATCTATAGAGTTTGAAAAAAAAAAAAAAAAATTTAAAACAACCATAATAAATATTTTTTTGAGAGAACCAAGAAGAAAGTAACCAAGAATAAAAATATTTTTATAAGAAAACCACTTTAAACTGAACAGGAAACGTATATATTAAATTATCCTTTTTGTTTTTTTTTTTTTTTTGTGTTAAATACTTAATATTTATTTATTTGTGTCAAATGTAATAAATTGAGAATACAAAGATTAAGTTGAAAATCCTATTCCAACAGTTATTTTATTGATAGCTGCCTATGTAAGAACTCAACTTTGTCTTAAATTATATAGAAATATTTAAAAGTTTTGGGAGAACGAGTTTTATATTATGACACTGATTCAGTCATTTATGTAAGTCGTAAAGAAAAACTCTGAACCAAAAATATGAAATTTTGTTGGAGATATGACTGATATGTTAGAATAATTTGGAGAAGGCAACTCTATATATTACAGAATTTCTTTGTGATAGTCTAAAGAATTGTGTATAAAACGTTTTTTTCTTAGCAAAAAGGACAATAGAACTCAAACTGTATGTAAAGTAGATGGTTTGGAATTGAACTTTGAATCATCGCAAAAAATTAACTTTGATGATGATAGAACCAAACATTATGTTAAAAATTTATTATGTTTCATGAAATGTTTATGAAATTTATAAAATATAGGGTCTTTCAAATTGAGTTTTCAAAAGTAGGCGCCTGTGTAACACACTTCAAACATTGAACGCACCTATATTATTTGTCATTTTAACAGTTGAAGATTTGCCATTTATAAAAATGGAGTCGTATACATTACAACAACGTGTTGAAATTATTGAATTATTTTATGAAAATGGTCGTTCTGTAAGAAATGTATTTCGTAAATTACCACGATGTATATGGTCGACATAGTTGTTGAGCAACAAATTGGTAATATTGTGCGGAAATATCAAGAAACTGGCGCAGTACAAGATCAAGAAAGACATCATTATGCACGTGCCAGTCGTTCACAGGAAAATATTGGTGCTATGAGTGATAGTGTTATAGGTGACCACACCATGTCAATTTGCCCACGTTCACAACAATTGGGACTTTCTGAGTCAACTGTATGGCGTATTATGCACAAAGATTTAGCGTTGAAGGCCTACACAGTTCAATTGACACAAGAATTGCTGCAAAAAGATCATTCCATGCGTCGGGGATACTGGAATTGCCAATTAGATACTGGAACAAAACGACGATTTAAAAAAAAATTTTTACGGACGAAGCTCATTTTGAGATCGGTGGCTACGTTAATAAACAAAACTGTCGTATTTGGGAAGAGAAAAACCCTCGCGTGATCCAAGAGAAGCCAACGCATCCACAAAGAGTTACTGTTTGGTGCGCATTATGGTCTGGTGGTGTGATTGGTCCGTACTTTTTTGAAAATGATGCTACAAGAGCTATAATCGTTAACGTACCAGATATCGCGACACGATCAAAACTGTTTTATGCCCAAAACTGGAAAATATTGATACTGAGGATATGTATGGTTTCACCAAATCGGACTACGTGTCATACAGCCAGAGAAATACTGCAATTACTGTATACAAAGTTTCCAGATCGTGTTATTTCCAGATTCGGAGATGTGAATTGACCTTCCAGATCCTGCGATTTGATACCATTAGACTACTTTATTTGGGGCTATGTGAAAGGACAGATCTACAAGGATAATCCTCGAAACGTTGAAGCATTGAACGCAGAAATTATTCGAGTTATTGGTGAGATAGAGCCGTAACCATGGCAGAATATGATCGAAAATTTTGATAAAAAAATCAGGTACTGTAGAGATGCAAGAGGTGGTCACATGGGAGATATCATTTTCAGAGTATAAATGGCAAACATTGTACTTCAAAAATAAATAAAAACTTTTCCAGTTTCAATTCAAATTCTATGCCTTTTAATTATTTATTACTTTTGAAAACTCAATTTGAAAGACTCTTTATAAAAAATATAAATACAAAACATAAAAAATCATGTTAATCAAAACTGAAATGAAATCGAAATTTGTTAAATAATTTCAAAAATACATAATAATTAGGTATGTATTTTAAAATTTAAGTATGTGAATGAAAATAATTAATATATGTATGAATACATATTTTGTTAGTATAAAAATTCATAAAATATTATGAGAAAATTTTTATAAGAAAATTTACTATTACTTCGTGCTATATAAAAAAAAAAAATTTTTTAAATTAATATCGTGATTTATCCCGTTGAGCTTGAATAGTTTTTCAATTCATTCTATTATGTATGTATAATGTATAATCACTGTAAAAACTTTTCAGATATACCTAACGTATTTAGTATACCTACCTTTTAATGTTAAAAAATTAAAAAAACAAGAAAATTAAAAAAAAACAAAAAACATGACAAAATATTGAATCTTTCATTGCCAAAATAAATAAAAATCAAAAATGATTAATTCTTAAAAGAAAGTTCAAATTGCGTGTGTTAACGCAGTTTTACAATTTTTTTTTTTTTTTCAAGTCATTAATTGCATGCAGTTTTAAAATAAAGAAAAAGACGTTAATATATATATAAAATAATTTATAATCTAGGAAATTTACACAAAAAATATTCAATCATAATAAAAAAAAAACGCAAAAAAAAAAAATAAAACAAAAATACATTAAAATTAAAAATACAAAATGTGAATAACCCATTTTAAAGTTGAAATATCGATAGATGCAGAGCATAAATTATGTTGTATTCATTAAATTCACTTTTTTTTCTCTTTATAATATCTAAAACCACGTGTTGTTATTTATAAATTTTGTAAGTCTGGTATTTTTGTTTTTTTTTTTGTTTCAAATATATTTTATAAAATTCATAGACAATGTACGATAGTTAAATTATTTTATTAATACAACCATTATATGATAACAATCATTTTAAACTTTCTCATTTGATAATATAACATTGTTTATGTGATATTAACTAAATGTGAATTAAAAAATTATACTATGTAAATACTTATACTTAACATTTATATAAATATATTAGATTTAAAAAAATAAAAAAATAATTCATTATCAACAAAGAAATTTTATAGAGCAGTTTAATGAAATAATATAAAATAAAAAAAAATAAAAGAGCTTGAAAATATATAATTAACAAGATTTAATAAATATTAAAAGGTTAAAACTGGAAAATGAATGAAAAACATACATAAGAAAATATTAGAAAATATTTTTTTGTTAAAGCTGTAATTATATTAAACTGCTCATAATTATAGAAATACATACTTTTGAGGGGGAGTCCACGTAAATCCCAAAAAAAAAAATCCCAATGATACAAAATCCCAAATAAGACAAAATCCAAAAAAAAAAAAATCCCAAGAAAAATAATCTCAAATTTCAAAATCCCAAAATACCAAAATCCCAAATTTTAAAATCCCAAATTGCAAAATCCCAATTTTTAGTTAGTTATAAAATCAAGGTTATATCTTTCAATTTCGAATTAGGAATCTTGCTTGTTTTTTTTTATCTTGCATTACAAAAAGCCACTATGAAAAAAATATTTTATTTTTAATACTTTTGTATAAAGTAGGTATGCCGTACCCGTATTAGAGTATTCCACTATTGGAAGTTCTAAAGAATAAATTATTGAAAATATATATTAATATAAAATAATGGAATAGTGGAATACTCTAATACGGGTATGGCATACCTACTTTATACAAAAGTATTAAAAATAAAATATTTTTTTAATAGTGGCTTCTGGTTACAAAATCTGGATTATACGCCTTTTACAGAATATTTATATATATCTATATGTAAGATTCTGAGTTAGGAGAGATTTTAGAATTGGTTACAAAATCAGGGTTTCAATAATTTGTTTAGTGGGGGTTTGAGGGCAACAGCCTCCACTATTTCAAGTTTATTGTTGTTGAAATATATATATAATATATATCAAGTTGTTGAAATATATATATAATATATATCAAGTTGTTGAAATATATATATAATAAAAATAATTAAAAGGGATATTAGAGTTGGTTACAAAATGAGAGTTATACATCTTTTGCAGAATATTTACGTATTATGTATATTCGAAATTCTGAAATTCTGAGATTTTGTAACATTGGGATTTTGTAACATTGGGATTTTGTAACGTGGGATTTTGACTTTGGGATTTCGGACCCAACCCCTTTTGAGGGAAACGTCTCGAAATTCTAAATTACAAAGTCTCAAAGTTAGAAAATCCCAAAGTTACAAAATTCCAAAGTTACAAAATCCCAAAATTACAAAATCCAAAATCACATAATCCCAAATTTCAAAATCCCAAAATTACAAAATCCCGAAATTTCAAAATCGCAAAATTACAAAATCCCAAAATTAGAAATTTTTAATGTAAAAGTTTAAATTGTTAATCTCAACTAGCTCTGAATTCACCTATTACTAAAATAAAAAAGAATTATAATTTTATAATAAATAAAATATTTCCTTGTCTTAAATTAAATTCAAAACAAAAAAAGTACGATTTATTTTAACGTATTCTCTATATCTACTTAAATATAACGTACTCTCTATATCTATATCTATATCTAAATAAAAATTTTGAGCTATATTGTGAGGTGGATTCAAAATCATAGTTATACCCTTTTTCTAAAATATATATGTATATGTATGTGCACGATTATCTGAATTAGGGTTTTAGAGCGGAATTAAAAATCAGGGTTATTCGCCTTTTACAGAATATTTACATATTATATTTATATGCGAGATTTAAAGTTACGAAGCATTTTAAAGTTAGTTATAAAATCAAGATATTCGCTTTTTCAAAAATATTTTTATTATATGCGAGATTCCGAATAAAAAGCAATTTAAGAGTTGTTTTCAAAAGCAGGATTATGTGCTTTTTCAAAATATTTGTATAATACAAGTTATTTATATTGTTGTTTTTTTAATAATTAGTTTGCAATGAAATTTTGATTTTTAATTTAGTTTATTTACAGGTAAAATTTATTTGTTCACAACTTTTTGATTATACTAACTATATAGATTTATTAGACTTATTTGCCTTTACCATTATAATATTTATTTATTCATTTATGTAGCAAAATATTCGTATATTTAAAGAGTCAAATTGACTAGAAAAAAAACTCATTTGAGAATTTAATTAACCTTAAGATTTCAACTATAATTAATTTTAATTTTTGGAATTGTGTAAATGGAATTATAGAAATGGAATTTCCTTTTTGGAATCCCTTCAATGCATGAGAATAAGATTTCGAAATTTGAGATTTTGTTATTAGGGATTTTGTAATATGTAGAAAAATTCTTGGGATTTTGTAATGTGGGTTTACATAATTTGAGATTTTGTGTTTGGGATTTTGTGATTGAGATTTTGTAATTTGGGATTTTGTAATGGGTCATCCTTGCGTTTTGTGTTTGGGATTTTCTGATTAGGATATTGAGAAATAGGATTTCGTAGCCAACTGTGAAACACTTAAAACTTTTCCCAATTATCAAATATAAAAAGAAATTAAAAAATCTCATTGCATAATTATTGACTCATCAGTCATCATCAATAACTAGTTATTTACTCAAAAAAAAAAAAAATATTTAAATTCCAAAGACCAGATAATTTTTAATAAAATTGATTTGTAGAATATATCTAAAGAACAATAGTAGTAAAAATAATAATTTTAAAAATTCTAGAAATTATTGACGCGTAAAAGGATCAGTTAACTGCGAATCTCTATAAACACTTGGAGTGCAAAAAAATTAATCCATTTTGAGTGGAAAACTCGAGTGGAAAAGAATAAGTTGCCAAAAATCTGTGCAAAATATGCGCAAACAATCAATTAAAAAAGAACAAATAAAGTGTACTTTTGAAAATTCCCGTTTCATATAACAGTAAATTTAAATATCAAATTGCAAAACAATTGATTTATAAATTAATTTAATAAATCTTCTTATCGTTTGACATTTTTAGATTGAAAAGACATTTATTACAATATTTTGGATAAAAAAATATATTTTATTAATTCTAAATCTAAAATAATGAAATTCGTGAAATAATTTTGATTAAGTTTGAGAACTTGTTTTATTAATTTTTTTTTTTTTTTTTTTTGTTCTGATGTAAAATGTTTTCAATTTTAAATTAAAATGCAATAAGACTCTTCGTATAATTTGGATATGATAAGGAAAAAAAATTTTTTTTTTTTTCTTGCCTATAAATAAAATTTATATTAATAAATAATTTCGATCAAAGAAAACAAATTTTTCTTAATATTAAATAAAAAAAAAATTTTGTTTTTCTTTCATCTTTGTTTTTGTTTTTCCAAGTTTTTTTTTTTTTTTTTTGTTTGTTGATAGACAACATAAAAGATACAGCAATCAAATCAAAATTTAATATAATATAATAAGATACATAATTTATAATATTATGTATAACATTCTTGTTTTTTTTTTTGTTTTTTGTTTTTTATCCTTATTTAAAAATTTATTTTATATATTTTTCCGTGAATCTAGTAAATTGATTTGGTTTTTTTTTGTTTGTGTTTCGCTATGAGTTAAACAAGAAAAAAGTTGAAGTATTATTCGTTTTTTACTTTTGTTTTTGTCAACATAACAATCATAGATATTAAAAAAAAAAATATTTAAAATAAAGCGTTTACAGAATCTGTTTTTTTTTTTTTTTAATTTTTGGTTATTCAATTTAATTATGTACAAAGCAATTCAAAATTATGAAAACAAATGAAAATATTAAATTAGAAAAAGTACCCATCTATTTTTTAAAAGAAGAAAAAGTAAAATTTTATTTTTCATTAAATAATGACTGCATTTTTTTTTATTAAATATATATTTTCTGGTAAGGAAACAAATTTTTATGGAAAATATTGATCTATGTGCTATAATCAAAGTAAGTTGTTATATTTTTTGAAATCCTTATAATTATAAGCAAATAAAATTTTATAAATGACTAAACCTAACCATTGAGGAAACATATATGATATATCATTTTGTCATTTCGCTTCTACATACATTGTAATTTTTTCTCTAATCTTCGCAAATGTTAATGTGTCTTCCATTGATTTTATCCAATACAATTGTGCCTAATCAAACTTAATATAAATTATATAAAATCATGTAGTTTAGTTTAAATGGATGGTGTTGAAGTTTAGTTGACATTTTCCTGACGTTTAGTCTAAGAGAGTTTTCTTCTTTTTGCATATTTCGTGGCGCAGCGAAATTTGCCTAACATTATTTTTGTTGTCAACTATAAAATGTAATAAAAATTTTTTAGCTGAATATAATTTTTAATATGATAGCTTATATTTTATGTTTCTATTATGTAATTAAATTATTTACTAATAGGAGGACAACATTTTAAAATTGAGAAGTATACAAAAATAAAAAATTACTTCACAATATCAGTAGCCTAGTAACCATCACATAACTAAGTTAATTTTGAAAAAATTTTAAGAGTAGGTACCATTTTAATTGAAATAGGTAATAGTACTTGATTCTAAATGTACGTTGTGTATAAAATAAAAAATAAAAAATGTCGCTATTAAAATACTTTTAGATTCTCTTTAATATCGTAATAACTTTGTTATAAGTTGTGCCATTGAATTAAATTATAAAAAATAAAATATATTATCTAATTTTATTTTCGCAAAATGATAAAAATTCTATCAAATATATAATAAACTTTATTATCAAATTTTTTCTCTAAAACTTTTTAATATACTTTATATTGTTTTTGTTTTAGAAATTTAAAACTTTTTTTTTAGATTTTTATTAGATATAAATATTTAAAAAGTTTTTTTTTTTTAATTTGAAAATAAAATTATTATTCCAAAAAATTGTTTATTTGAATTTCAATTAAATTTAATAATAATAATAATAATAATAACAAGTAGCTACAAGTATTATTTAAAATTTTAAAATTTATTAATTTTTATTTAAGGAATTTTTTCTTAAATAAAGACCGTACTCCACTAGTCTTTTTTAAAGCGGTTAAAAGACTTTTTTCTAAAAGAATTATTAGAATGATATGAAAAACGCATGCGAGTATAAAAATGGAAAAACGATTTTTTGCCGAAAAAAAGTGATTATATCTGAAAATAAGTGGTTGAAATGTGGTTTTTGCCGAAAAAAAGTAATTGAATAAAACAATAATATAGTGTTGGTGTTCGAAAAAAAAATTGATCTGGGACAGCTTTCTGTAGATAGATATATAGTTGGACGGTTTGACGTTTGTTTATTTTTTTTAATTTTGATATAAAATCAATTTTATTTTAATACTTAAATATTTTTTTGCTGTCAGTAAAATAATAAAATTAATTTTCTATAAATATTGAAGTTTATAACAGAATTTGTTTGTTAGAACATTTTTTATCGTAAAATTTAACCTTATACTTATAATTTTCTTTGTTTAACGATTCAAAAAAATTAATATAAAACGCATTTGGGGTATAGATTTTATATAATAGTGAGTAACAAAATGTCAAAAATATTCCGAAACTTGATTTAATGTTTTTATTTTTTTCTGTACTTTAAAAATTTTACATGATGTCTATTTTCATTTTGGCTAGAAAAATGTCATTTTCGCTTTAAAAAAAAAAAAAACTAGTGGAACACAGCCTTAATTTTAAAATATATTAATAATATAATAACAATAAATATTTGTTTCATAACATTATATGTAGGTACCTTAATTTTTTAATATTTAAAACTTCTGAGTATAAATTTTAGTAAAAAAAATTATGGAATTCATAAAACGTTATCTTGTCCACATAATAGATAATAATTATACTACACCTTACTTATTTTATAAATGTCAAAAAGTGTTTCTTTTGGTGTTAGGTACTATAAAATATTAAATATATTAAAATATTAAAATAATATATTAAAATATTAGGTAAATATAGGTACTTAGGTATAATAATATAATAGACGTATTTTTTTCATACAAATCTTTGATTCAATTTTTTATTCTAGAGATATCTGAAATATGTTAAAAACTAAAGAAAAAGCTAGACGTTAATGGCACATCTGATAAAATATTTTAGAATAGTTCAGAATTTAAAAAAAAAACATCCTGTGAAAATAAAAAATAATTTTTATATAAGTTATATTGAGAATTTATCAACAAAAAAAAAAGAAATATTTTTTTCGTCGAAAGCAACAAAAAGTTTAAAAAACCTAATCTTGCAAAAGTTTAAAAACCTAATCTTTTGAAAACCTATCTTGCAAATTCCACCAATCAAAAACAGAGATGATAAATGGGTAAAAAACAATAAAAAAAATCTGGAATCAATTTGCAGCGATCATCTGGAAGAAATCTTTCAGCCAAATGAAATAAATTTCAGATCTCTATATATTCAAAGTTAATTCCATTAGAAGGAAGAGAAAATGGGTCAAACGTATAAAACTATGAGCTTTAACTCAAATATCACTTTTGCATGCAAACCTACAAGTTGAAGCTTGGCTTTTCTTTGAAAAAGTCAGATTTAAGCACAAGCTCAGTTTTGTGCATTCGACCCAATGTAATTGCACCAAATTACCAAAAATGGAATTGGTTGATAAAATTAAAACCGTTCAAGTCGAAAAAATGTAAAAACTCTTAAAATTTATTGATTCGTAATCGGATCTTTAAAGAAAACTCTACTAATATTCATTTTAAACTGATCATTAGATCAAATTATCAACCATAACTGATTATCAATTTAATTTTAATATTGAAATTTTGAAGTTTATGAATATTAAAAATAAATTTTTTAGATTTCATTATTGAGACTTTGGTTATTTTTGTTAAGTTAAGATACTTTGTTGTTGAAATCCTGATAATTTTTCATAACTATAATATTTTTTTTTATTTTTTAGTATATATATAGATTAGATTAAAATTTTCGCTTAAAAAAATTTTTTAGTTTTGTAATAACTATTGGATAATAAATAATTAAAATTGTATTTTTTACTTTGTATATTGCTAAAATCATTTATACAGATATTTTCAATTTATTTATATTAATTTTAATTAATTTATTATGTAATTTTAATTTTGGAAAATAAAAAATATGATCACATAAAACTAAAAAAAAAATGTTTTCCTTTTAACGGGTTTTTTTTTTTATTAATTTTCAGATATGAAAATGTCATTTGAATATCATTAGAAATTTAATATTGACATATTTTATTACATTGCAACTCTTTAAGTACTATACTTGTATATTATATATATACAATAGAATCGTAATTAATTTACAAGTAGCTTATCATAATAAATTTTATTATGTATTCTTTTTAAAAGCATAAATAATACATTATATTGTGTGGTACTTTCTAAGTAAAAAGTTTAAAAGGTATAGTCTCAGCACTTTTTTTTATTTCTTATATAAAGAAAATGATAACAAAATGTAAAATATATACATTATATATATATAAAATATAATATATATATATATAAAATATATATTATATATTTTATGATGTCAATTAATTTGTAAAATTTATTATTTCATTTTTTATTTCATTTATAATACAAAATAAATTATTAAAAAAAAAAAAAAATAGATACTTTAGGTATTTTTTTTTTTTTGTTTTTTATTACCATTTAATGTTTGTATTTAATAATTTACCTTAGGAGAAAATTACTTCTTATATATACACATATATTTTTATTAGTCACTATATAATATAATAAGAAAGGAAACAAAAAAAAAAAAAAAGGTAAATATCTTGAGATATAAAATGTAAAAAAACTCATAAATTTAATATGAGTTGAAAGAAAAAACCATATTTTTTAATGTCTTTCAGAAACGATATATAACTCATAAAACATATTTTATTTTTTATTTTTTTTTTGTATTGAACCAATCGATTTCATATATAACATACAATAATATGTTGTATAGTGCAGATCAATCGATTGATGGTCAGATTATAATCATATATATATATATAAAAAATATATATAAAAAGTTAAAATAAGTTATTCAGTAATAAGATATGAATAATATAATATATTTTAAATTTATAACATCTGCGAATATTACGAAGAATCGGTTTTTTAAATTTTATACTATGTATATTTATAAATTTTAAGATTTTGATCTTACCCCTTACCTAATTAATATGACTTGAATCTTTAAATTTCTAAATGTTTAAAAATTTTCAAAATTAATTTTTGCTCGCCTACTTATAAAATTTTGTGGTTATAAAATTAAGAAGAAAAAAAAAAAAAAAATAGTTTATGTAGGAGAGGTGTAGTTTTTTTTTTATTTTTTTACTTTTAGGAACTAATCAATTCCGAGTCCAGTGAAATTAATTGAAGATGGTCTTATCCAAAACGTTTATGAGTTGAAAGTCGAAAAAAAAATTTTTTTTTTTTTTGTATAAAATAAGTAAATAAATTAATTGTCAAAAATAAAAAATGACTCTTCAATTAAAATTATAATTTATTAAAATTTCTATTAATTTTTTTAAAATTAAGTAACATAAAAAGGTTTACTGTATACCTACTCGTTTTTTCGATAGATTTTAAAACAAATTTTCAAAGATTTATAGATATTTTCTTTTATTAAAATGATAATAAAAGAATAAATTGATGACCATGACAGAGTAAATATTTTCAATTGCATATCATTTTGTTTTGTTATTTTTGATTTCACTTTTTAAATCAAACAAAAGAAAAACTAACAAAAAAAAAAAACTTTTTTAAACTATAACTTAAGTATTATTGTAAATTATTATTTAATATTTAATTTAATTATATATATATATATTTTTTTTTGAAAATTGTAATATTATCCAGAACATAAATAATCAATTTTTTGTTTTGTTATTATATATAGAAAACTTACCGTTTTGGATATGGAAATCTACGATACCGGAACCAATTTTCTATATTTAATAGAAAACCCGATTTCGTTTTAGAATTCGGCATGTTGAAATTGTTTGTATCTTCAATTTTTAATCAAATTTAATATATATCTTTTTCTTTAATATTTAATTATTATTTTTTAATTTTTATTTTAATTCCCTTTTTTTTATTTTTTTTTTTTTTGTTAGGAAAAAATTAAAAAATATTACTTAATTATCTTTGATTTCACTTCAAAAATTAAATATCTAAAGATATTATATTAATATTTAAAAAGAAAACAAAATTGAAAAAAAAAAAATAATAAAATAAAATTTAATATTAATAAAAATATAATTCCTTAATAAATTTAATTTCACTAAAAAATGTATGTTACAATAATATGTAAAAAAATAAAGAAATAAAACAAAAACAAAAAAAAAACAAGTCCAGTTCAAATAAAATTATATTGCTTCACCATTCATTCTACCGAACTGGTTATTAACAGTTATTAATTATATGTGCATTTAAAAAAAAAAACAAAAACTTGTAGGTAAATCGAAATTATTTTTTAAAAATGAAAAGAATTTAAAAAATAATTTTTAAAATAAATGAATTTTAAAATAAATGAAAAAAAAAAAATGTCCAATTAAATTAAAACAAAAAAAAAAAACTAAAAAAACAAAAACAAATAAATAAAATAAAATACAAATTAATTATACGTTGAATAAAATTGCGTAAAAGAGCTGCGAAAACCCGTCGACAATCTTCAGTATTTTTTAAAAAAAAATTTGGTTAGTAATCAAAAAAATTTTCTTTTTTTTTTTTTTTTTGTTGTACAAAAAGAACCACAAAAATTCCTCAGAATTGAAAAAAAAAAAAAAAACTCTCCGATATATAACCAAAACTGTTGACTATCGCGCACTAACTGAACATAATTTAGTTCGGTTTTCTTTAAGAAAGTCTGCGATAATAACAGAAATATTTCAAAAATTAAAAAAAAAAGAAAAAAAAAAAAAATTTAAAACAAATTTAAAATGAATATAATATAAAACAGATCACACCAAAAAATGATCGTTATTATTTTTATCGTACAATTTTACTCGTTTTTAATAAAACAAAAACTCACCTTGAACATGAGTATACATTTTGATAACATCATTATATAAATTATAATATTAAATGAGAAATTTTTTTTTTTTAAATATACAAATTACATATACATTTTAACATAGAAATCAAGAAAAAAGAAAAAAAAAAAAGAGTTACGATCATAATAAAAGAAGACTATAACAAATTTACAAACAAAAGAATTTTCTTACAAATCATTTAAAAGTGGAATTTTTTCACTCAAAAAAAAAAAAATAAGAATAAGCTCAATTTTTTAAAGATCAATATTATGAAAATAAAGTATTA
Organism: Poecilobothrus nobilitatus; assembly: GCA_947095535.1. Classification (NCBI taxonomy): domain Eukaryota; kingdom Metazoa; phylum Arthropoda; class Insecta; order Diptera; family Dolichopodidae; genus Poecilobothrus; species Poecilobothrus nobilitatus. The sequence continues at coordinate 83,432,796 of OX352774.1, read as the reverse complement.
CTCAAAATTTAACACACATACATACATAAAAAAAACTATAGTTCTTGTAAAAGATATTTTTGTTTTTTTTTTTTTATAAATAACGGAAGTATTGTTTCTCTTATATTTTCTCTCTTGTTGATGTCAATGATGGTGACAATTTTATGGTGAATATGTATTATTAAAACCATTTAAGTTGAATTTAAAAATGTTTGAGATCGAGATGATAAATTTTAAATTGATCTGATTGCATATTATAAACTGATAATTTTAATATTGGCTTAAAAGTTTTATCTTACTTTACCGTTTTATGTTGATTGTATTTGTTTTTATTTAAAATCGTAAATCGTTTTTATCGTAAAAAATTTATTTAAAATTTTATTCTCTCAAAAATTTCTATGCGATAAAAAATTTTTTGTATGGTGTGGTGAATATCTTGTAAAATTTAGCAGCTGAGTTGATGTGGTACACATTTCTTTTTTCTGTGATATGATGTGATGTTTAAATTTTTTAAAATATAAAACAAAAAAAAAAAAAAAAAAAACAAAAATAAAAAAATTAGAGAAAGGTTGAAATTTATTATGCTATATTGTTGACGGTATAGGTGTAGGCTGTTAAATAAAAAATGGATTAAAAAAAAATAAAACACAAGTAGAAACAAAATAATAATATGTAGCTATCTTTGTATTGCTTAAATTCATCAAAAAATTGTCTGAAAACTATAAAACAAATAAAAGAAAAGCGTAGAAAAGTTTTATAAAAAAAAAAAAAAATAGTATTTTTTTTTTTGAAACGTGTTTTTGCATTTAAATTATTGTTTGTCTATTTTATTTTATTTTTTTTTTTTTTGTATTTTTGATATATGATGCGTTTGTAAACAAATAATTATTAAGCGTTACAAAGCAAAATTATTTCTAATTAGTGTATAAAAGTGTGAAAAGATTTAATAAAACAATTTTATAATTTGTAGATAAATGATAAAGTTTGTAAACTTGGCCGATGGTCAATAAATATTATAAATTGTTTTAGGGTTTTTTTTTTGTGATTTTTTTTTTTTTTTCAGCTAAATTACATGTTGTATGGTAACAAAATTTCAGTATTGATTACAAACATTTAGATAAGATAATAATTATGTTCGTGTATTATTATTGTTACCATACATTAATTTAAATTATTATTTAGAAGAAATAAGATTTTAGTTTTTTTAGTAAAGTTACATTTGGAAATATACATATATATACATATATATTTATAACATTTGGGAAAATTGCTAAACATTTGAGACAAATTAACTATTTTTTTATTTACGAATCATCAAATTAAAAAAAAAAAAAAAATTAAAAGGTTCTACAATGAGTGAAGTATAATAGATAATTATTATATAAAAAATATTCTACTCAAATTTTTGAGTTTTAAAGAAAATTCAAATTTTCCTTATAGACGCTTAATATTAATTAGGGGAAAAAATTGATACATAAAAACGACGTAAATCGAAAAAATTCTTTTTATATTATATTTCTATGATTGCTATATATAAAATGATTCCCAAAAAATATACAGATAATATTTTGAGTGCTTTTGCATAAAAAGAAATTTTTTCTTTTATAATTAGTCGCTAATAGTTGTTTTAAGTTATTAAGAACCGCACACACTTTTTAAAAACTATTGTATAACATAGTTATGGTGCGAATTAAAATAATTATTGTTATAAAGGTCAGCTAAAGATAAAAAAAAAAAAAATTAATAATAAATGTGAATATGATTAAATTATGCTAGAATGTGATTATGCATCTTTTAGAATATAGCATAGGTTAGTTATTTAATTTTTTTTTTTTACTTTTATTAGTTTTATGCGTCTAGAAAATATTAATGTTAAATTCGTGGTATTTTATTCTTAAACACGTTGCATTGCATTTTGTTAAAATGAAAATTACTTGAGTTTTCAGAAAAATAATAAAAATTTTATTGAAAACAAAAGTTATATTTTTGTTATATTTTTTTAATCTTAATTGAAACTTTTTAAAAGAAATAATTTTTGTTATCTTCTCTTATGTGAAATAATTTTTATAAAATAAGGTTAATTGACCTTAAAAAATACAGATTTAGACTAGTATTAGTTTTATTATTGCATATTTGTTTTTGATTTTTAAATTTATAATTTTATTTTTAGCAGATTCTGATAAATTTTGTAAAAAAAATTTCTTGTTGTCCTCCGTTATGTACCCATTATCGGACAAAAGACCACTAAGTTTATAATATATTTAAATAATCTGAATTGTTTGTACCTATAAGGTTTTTTCTTTTAAAGTGTAACATATTTTGAATTTGACAAAAAATTTACTTTTGTATTTTATAATAAAATAAATAACAAATGAAAATGAATAAAAATAAATTTTTCAAAAGTTAAAAGTTAGAAAATGATAATTTTCGGCAGATAATGGATTTTTCCGATTTAAGATGTAGGTACTTCGAAAATATATTTTGATTGAAGCACGAACATTTTTTCTTAAAAAATTTAAAAAAAAAGTGTTTGTTTTAATTTTTCACAATTTTCATTATAGTGGAAAAAGTTTTAAAACGAGGAAGAAAACAGTTGCCTTTGTCAACTCTTAGATACCCGTACGAACCGTTAGTATGTTCATAGTCTGTCACTATGCTTATAATATTATTTTTTTTAATTTTTTAGTATTTTAAAATAATTTGAATGAATTTTATAATTTCTAGAACTATGGGTTGTACATATATTCAAACTATATGTTATACATTCTTCAAAAGCAGATTCTAACCTTCCAATTCAATCCAATATAAAATATAAAAATATAAAAATTGAAAGTTTTATGCAAAAATAGTGACAATTTTCCAAATTACTGTTTCATATATTTTTAACGATTTTATGACCTAATGTTACCAACTTCTAATTAAATTGTGTCCTCTATGTAACATCCTAAATGTCCTAAATGTGAAATGTGAAATTAAAGGTTTTGGCTTAATTTTTTTTTTAAAGTATTTTTTAAATCATTAAAATCATTCAGTTTAACTGATTAAAAAATAAAAAATAGTCAAACATTTAATTGAAATTTGTTTATAATAATTTAAAGTCACAATCTCCACACAACTCAAGTAAATGTAGCTGGGTAACTCTTCAAAAATTAAATAGATAATAAAATAATAATAAAATATTTTATATAAAGGAACATGAGTGCGCATATGATTCAGAATTTCTATCATATTGTGGAATTTTGTGTATATTGTCTAATATTCTATGGTGACCAGAAACAATGCCCCAAGAAATTAAGCCAATTTAATTTCATTTCCTTTATAATGCGTTAATTAAGTCAAATTTTAATTTTTTTTTTTTAAATTTTGTTTTATTACCACTTTACCACTATGACCGCGAAAGAAGCTAAAGTCAAAACCGAAAAGGAAATAAAGTCGAATTTTATTAGTTTTGTGTTCAGAAGTTTGTTTTGCTTATTGCAAAATGTTTCTTTATCGTTTTTCGGAAATGTTTTGCTTTCAGCTTTTAAGTCTCAGTTCTTGAAATCTTGATTTTTTCAAATCTGATTTTTTAAAATCTTATTAGTTTTATATTTTTTTTACGGAATTTGTAAAAATCTTAATTTCCTTTTTATTTCCGTGAAAAAGGTAATAAAGCTGATTTGATTCTATGTCTTGGGGCATTTTTTCCGTGTATCAATTATACCATATTAACCATATATTTTTCATTTTGTTCACAATAATTGTAATAAATGTTATAAATAAAAATATAATTGGTTCAATTGAGGTCTATGTTTAATATACTAGAATCTGATAATAAACCTGACAAGATAACAATAAAATTTATTAATATTATTTTTTAATTTTTAAAATTTTTTGGAAAAAATTCTATTTTTTCAAAAAAAAAAAGATAATAAAATCTAATTTAAATTAAAAAACAAAAATATTTTATAAAAAGTACGGCTCATAATAAAACTGATAACACTTACATTTTTTTGATATTTTAAAAATTGAATTAAATTTTTATAAATCTATAGTGTATTACGGAAAAGTTACAGAAAATTAATATAACTTTCTGAATCGGTCCTATATAATCTCTATAGTAAAAACATGGCAAGTAGAACAAGCGAGACAAACTGAACTGAATTGTACTTCATATTGAATGCTATAAAATGAAAATTTCAAACGATCAAATTATGGAAATTCTCGAAATTTAAGTTGCCATGAAGTATTTATTTAAAATATTTATTATCTAAATTACTTAAAAGGTCTCCATATGAAATGTAAAAAGTGTTGCAATATTATGAGGGTTACTATCGCAAGCCCGTATTTCTTTTGACTGTATTTCATTTGATTGTATTTCATTTGCTTGTATGACACGGCATATGACACGCTCTCTATTATGACAATCGGATATGAAATAAATTTTAAAGACTAAAAGTGTTCAAAGAAATACCGCGAAAATAAAAGTTAAGAATATTCCAATAAAAACTATTGTAAATCCTTATAAACCCTATATAAGTTTATTTAAATATCAAATTTCTTAGTTAATAATAATATATGACAGTCTAAGAAACTGTCTAAAAACTGAAATTTGTAATTAAATTAAATCTGTGTCATAAATAAATAATTAGTTAAATTGTTTTTGTACAACTATAGTTACATACATTTCCAAAAAATAATGACGACAATATGTATTTACGTGCAATAATCAATATATTGCGTAACATAATAATAATTTGAGTATCAGCCAAAAACTTGTTTAAAAATAGTACTTTTAATTATAGTATATTGATAAAAATGTCTTATAACAAAATGCCATTACAAAGGACACTATTTTAAATAAGGACATTTAGCAAAAAGAGATTTAACAAAACAAAATATTTCAAAAAATAAAAAAAGAGTAAAAATGTAGTATTAAAAAATTTCTGCGAAAATAGCAGATTAAATAGAAACATTTCCATATATACATTTGAGTGATGTAAAAACGCTTGGTCATATGATCAGAAATCAACCCTTTGTAAAACTTAATTTGGTGTCATACATTTCTTTATACTACAAGATATGAGAAAATCAAAGGTGGGAGGTTTTAAGAACTTTATCCTTAAATAATATTGTATATATTAATTAGATATGATTATGATATGATTATTTTAGTAAAATGAAAGTCATCAGTCAAAATATAAGTTTGATACAAAGAATTTTGTGTACTGGTCTGGTATGTTGCATTTTTCATTTAGCAACATCCCTACTTAACTTTTTAAAACTTTCTAATTATTTTAAATAATAAATAATATTTAAATATTATTTTAATGGAAAATAAAATATTTAAATTACAATAGTATTAAAAAATTTTTTTTATCAAATCGCGTAACAAAAAAAAAAAAAGATTGGTTTACATTTTATTTGTTTTGTTGTGTGCCAATGGCAAAGTATATCAGAGATTATAATTTTTTTCCTCTTTAAATAGTTTTTTTTATTACATATTACTGATTATATTTGAGCAATATTTAAAAATATTATTTAAAATTATGTAATATTTAATTAAACAATTTAAATATTGTTTAAATTGACAAAATAAATACACTTATTATACAGACTTATTTATATTTAGCTATAATATAAAATTATATAATACTTTTAATTAATATTATACTTTTTAAACATTTTTACAATTTTATAAGATTTTAACTTTGTGTTTTCCTATTGGTTCATATAATGAATAGTAAAAAATCAAAATGAAGTTGAGGATAACTCAAGAAGATAGGTGTTAAGTTTTTTTTTTTGCACGCTATAGCTAAACACTATACGAATGTATTCGTTTATACTAATGGAGAGCAACACATTTGATCGAAGGATGTTCCACATCCTAGCAGTTCTCGCAAGGAGTAAATTTTCATAACCAGCTTTAAGCCACCTAGAAATTTCCGCTAGTAGAAATAAGCACTTGCTATCTCTCCCGTTGTATACTTGTATGTTGAAATTACTTTAGTGGAAGCATAAATTGATTATAGTTTAATAGAGTAATTGTCATTACCTACAACATATCTATAAAAGAATGAAATTGCTCCAATATTTGAACAAATATGAAGAGGAATTAAGGATACTAGTTCGAAACGGTCACTTATTACGCGTAAGGCTCAATTTTTCTTGAGGTAACTTAAAGGTGTTTAAGCTGGGCTAGGTTATATATAACAATTTTATTTTATCTTATCGAGTCGAATTCGAATGTATTTTTTATAGATATTTAACAGAATTTAGAGATATGTTTAAAAAATATTTTTTAAAACAGGAAAGAAGCGCAAACATTTGGTAGCATTCTTAGCTATCATTCTTAGCTATACTTATATAAAAATTTTGCACATTATAAAGCATTTTGATTTAGTTGCATACCTAAAATGTTCAGATTTTTGAATATCATAATTGGTTCTGTAAATTGACTATTTCGATGAAAAATAAAAAGTTTGTCAAATGATAAAAAATAGTTCCGGATAATTAAAAAAAATGTTTGTATGTTATTTAAAATAGAAAAGAATATTAAAGACTTCTAAGTGATATCATATAATATTTATAGGTTTCTTTTTGCTGAAGGACAATTTCATAACACAACTCTTTACAGCTAGACGACAGATTGAGAGATTTGTTAAACCTTCTCCCATATTCTGTATCAATTTTCCCATACTTTGTATGATTTTTACAGCCTATACATAGTTTCAGTTTCGAGATATTTCAAAATAAAATAATCTAGACTTGATATTCTGGAATTAAAATAGAACATTTTTGAAAATTTTAAACAATGTAAATGAATCTTGTAAAACACAAATATGTAGTTGTTATTATTATATTTTAATTAAATTAAACTCTAGATATGTGTTTATATTTAAATAATAAAAAACAATTTAGACCAATAAAATATTGTAAATTATATTAATTATAAGTAAATATTCAAATTAAATTGTATGTTGTTGTATTAAAATTGAAATCGAAAAAAAAAAAAACCAAAAAAAAAATATAAAAAATTATGATAATGTCATCGAATTGTTTTACAAGTAATCAAACATACTCGTAAAACAATAAAAACAGTACAAAAAAAAACAAAAACCATAAAAAAAAAACAAAAGAAAAAAACAATGCAGCAAAAATGCATAAGTATAATATAATAAAAATCGCGCAACAATTATTATTTATGCACGATTAGCACTTTTGTTAGGTGCTAATATACCATATAACTATAGTATCTACTATTACATACATACATACATACATATGTTTATGTTTTAGTTTAAAAAAAAAAATTCTATATATATTTGCTATAAAATTTTTAATACGTACAAATAAATGATATAAATTTATGCTTAACTTTAATGTTCAATTATTTATTTCTTTATACATATATACATACATACATTTATATATATATATATATACATTTTTTTTTTATTGTTTTGTTTTTTTTTATTTTTAGCTGAAGTCATCAACACAAATTTATTATTATCAGATTGCAAAAATATTTTGCCGGATTATTTATAAAAAAATATTATAAACATATGTAAATGTTACGCGTTAAAAATGATTAGAAAAAGAACTTATAAATTACAACTGGAATTGCCGTAATACGCATTTATTTATAAAAACCAAAAAATATCGAATTAAAAGTTCTTAACTTAACTTTTTCAATTCGTTTTGTTTTTAAATATTTTTTTTTTAGTAGCGGTAGGTGTAGATTTTGCAAAAACTCCAAGAAAACCTAAACTTCATTGATATAGTATGGGTTTTTTCACTAAAATCACATCCCGCTGGAACTAGTATAATGGACAAATCACCATAACTGCAAAGCAATATAATAACTGAGAAATAGAATGAGGAAAGTAAAGGGACTAAGGAAAAGGAATTTTGAATTTTAATTGTAGGGGTAGTATTACATGGGGACTTTAGAAGTTGTTAGTTGATTGATTTCTTAAACCCTGTGTATACGAGTATTATATGATCTGGAGAACAAAATTGAACTAATTAAAATTTGAACAATAAAACTTGGACCTCTATAATATAAGAGCAAAAATAAGAGTACTATATCTACCAAGCATTCATATTTTAATTATAAACAAATTATATTCGAAAAGGATTCATAATAATACCATGGACTGAAAAATGTAATGTAATTCAGAGATCTAAACAATAATAATGGGTTTATTTATTCCAACTAAGTTTAGAAATCAGATCCGTTCATTTTAAATAAATTTTATTTTTATTTTATTGGAATAATAAGAATATTGTTTTATATTGGAACAACTAAAAATTTTGTAGAGTACAGAAAAAATTCTCTTAATACAAAGAACATAAAATAGTATAAAATTTTATTCATGACAGTTCTATAAGAATATTTTAAGAGCAATTGTTTTGTCGGAACTGCTGTCCTCCAGGAATTTTTGCTTACAATTAAATTAAAAAAGTATCTGGAGAACATTCTACAGTTACTTTCAGTTTTATTTTAGCTTGGACTGTTTACAGCATCTTTCTTAGATAAATTATTAATTTCAAACGCAGTTGTTTATAATCTTTACACCAACAAAAAAACTCAAGTTAGATTAATTAAATGTCACGAATAATATTTACTCGAATTTTACTAGAATTTTATTACATTTTTATTTTATTATTTTCAATTTCGGAAAAAAACTAAAATAAAATTTTAAACGAACCCAAGATTTTATAAAATTTTATTTAGAACTAAATTATACTATAACTGTAAATGATCTATAAATCTAAATTAATAGTCGCAATTACTATTTAATACTTAACCAACAGTTTTTTATAGAGTTTAAAAAAATCAATTAATGGCAAGCTCTAAAGAATTATTGGATTAACAATATCTCAATAGAAAGAGTGAAAAATAAGAGCTATACCAACAAACTAAATAACCAACGAAAATTTTATGGCTTAGTATACTACTTAGTATAATTTTTCTATACTTAGTTAACATCTTAAAATCATATAATGCATTTGCTCTGCAATTGATGTATTATTCAAAAACTATTGAGTTCTTCTTTTTTTTTTAATTTATGGTGCAACTTAAAGGTCAGAAAAAATTTGGTAAGTTCAGTGAATTCTGTAAATTTTCAACCAAATAAAATATTTATTTTACCAACAAATAATCATAAAATTTGCATTAGTAAAGTTCGATAAGTGTTACAGCAAAAAGAAGGATTTAATAAACATGCATAACTCATAAAATCATAAAGATTCTCATAATTAACTCATAAAATCATAAAGATAAAGTCATACAATTTAAACTTTTTTCTTTTATTGTAATTGTATATTTTTTACAATAAAAAGAAAACGTAAATAGGTTACACTAACTAGGTTTATTTCCAATTATCTATTCGGTAGGTCTTAACATAATATACTAAACATCATTGAGAATTTACCATTAAATTTTCTATCATTATTTATAACACCCTCTCATATAGTGAGTCGTATAAGATCAAAAATGCAAATGTCACATAAGAAAATATTATTATGAAAACATTACTGTAATAAATTCTGGGGGAACGACACATTACAAAAGTTGCTTTACAAAAAATCCATTTCATCAAAAACTTTTTTCAACAAAATACATTTTACAAATAGATAAATTGCAAATAATACACTTTGCAAAATGGACATTTCAACGAAAGATCCATTTCACAATACTACATATTACAAAAAGTACAAGTAAAAGTACAAAGTTAATGTTCTAGAATATTTATACATATATATTATGTATATGCGAAATTCTGAAATAGGATGGATTTTAGAGTTGGATTTAAAATCAGGGTTTCTGCTTGCTCCAAACTAGTTTGATCCTGGTTTGTATGTACATATATGAATCGCCTTTTGTAAAATATTCTTTTTGGTAAACGGCTTTTTGCAAAATATGCGAGTTTTGCAAAATATGGCTTTTTTATAAAATAGAAATTTGTAAAATGACTTTTTTTGGCAAATGAGGAATTTGCAAAGTGGAATTTTTATAAAACGGTGAATTTGTGAAGAGAATTTTTTGTAAAATGGTAAATTTGTGAAGTGTTTTTTTTTTTAAACGATTTTTGATGAAATGTATTTTTGCAATATATCCTTTGATAAAGTGACCCACATCCATAGATTCTAATCCATAACAAAATTAAAATAATAAAATGAATTTAAAATTCTATAAATCAAATCAAATCATACCTATATGTGTACAAATTTTGAAAATTGAAACAGAACATAAACATTGGTGTAAAATATTTTTCCTGCTACTACTAATTTGTCCTTTATCCTTCTCAATTTCTTACGATATTCATAGTATATCCGTTTTAGGAAACTTATTGTTTTGTTCTAAAGGTGGCCGTTAGTATTCTTAACAGTTTTGTTCGTTGTTCCTATTAGTGTCCTTTGAGATTTCAACCTACTATTTACTCAAAATATCAAAATATAGTGTAAAAATACCTTTATACCTTCATGGATAAAACCCTAAAGATTGATAGACCAATAATAAATTAATGTAAATTCAAATCTTTTAAAATGTAATCTCGTAAGTTCTTCGCGTAATCATAAAATCTCAAGTTTGACAAATGAAAAATGAAGAGAAAATCCATTTTTAACGTATTACGTAACGTAACGTAACGTAACGTAATATGGACAAGCAGACATTGTTATAAAAAAAATGTGATTTTTTTGTTTATAGAATTATTATTAAAATGTTCTTATAAAAAAATATTTTTATTATTACGAGTTTATACCTACATATTATGTATATACGTAATGTTTACATATATTATAACATATATTTAACAACATTTACAGTTATAGTATAATTTTTTTTTTTTTACTATAATGCAATGATTTCAAAATTTTATAGTAAAAAAGTTGTAAACGCGATTGTTTTGTATTTTATTTTTTTTTTAGTCTCATTTTGACAATTTTCATGTGTTTTTATTTTTTGTTGTTTTTTTATTTTATGTCATATGACATATACTATCACTAGGTACTATTTATATACAAAATATTTTAACAATTTTTATTATGTAGGTATGTATTGAATGTTTTATTTATTTAATGTTGAGCAGACAGAAATGATGATGTTTTTATTATTTTTTTGAAGACAATTTTTCCCTTTTTCCCATTAATTTAAGAAAAAAGGGACAAGTAAATGCAAGAGTATTATTACAAATAGTTATTTTCTTTTCTATTACATGAAAATCTTTTTAAATGAAAAATTACATTAACTGATCATTGTAATAACATATTATTATGTATGTACATACATATATATATATGTACATATAAAAAAAAAAAACTTTGACAGTATGACAAAGATTAAATATGTTAACATAAACTGTCACTATGTTTGATTATAAAATTGATGTTTTATTTAGGAAATTGAAAATTTTTAACGATTAAATTTAGTTGTGTTCAGAATTCAGATTAACTCTAGTCTAATATGTTTGAGATTTTAATTTGAGATTTATTAGAAAATAAAAGAATTTATTGGATAAATTATTAACAATTATTTTAAAAATAACTGTCTAATTTAAGAAAAATATAATTCTATCAGAAAGGTAAAAAATTTCACAAAAATATTGATAAGCTTATTCTGTTTTTGAAATAGAATCTCCAATCTCCAGAAAAATAAAACAGAAGGCATTATTTGATTGAGTGTGATAATTGTTGAGTGAAAATCTATAAATTTCCTAACTATAGAATCCTCATGCAGTTTCAGATGGAATATTCTAATAGAAGACTTATATTATGTCTTATTAAGTGTGAGGCATGTAAACCTTTTATAAAAAATGGGAAAAAATGCTAATAATATCATCTGTGCAATTTTATTTCGTCCTGTCAACAATTTTTTCAAATTTTTTAATATATTATAAGTTTACAAATTTTTAATATATTATGTACTATGAGTAATATAATCCACCAACCGACTTCTTTGTTTGACATTTTATGAGTGAAAATGAAATCCAATTTACTCTCAAAAAGTGTGTAGAAAACCTCACAAGCCACAAGTACCAACTACCAATCAAAATTTTATGTACAGTTATTTAATAAAAATCTTAAAGCTAAATTAATGTAATTCGCTATAAGATTTAACATTTTGCTTGATCCAAATATTAGTTAAATTGTTCATTTAGTGAACTATTACAAAAAATGAAAACTTCAACATTTAAAAGGGTTAGTAAGTTAGTAATTGATGTTAGTAATTAGAATAGTAATAATTATTACTACTACTACTACTACTATTTCTAGTATTACTACTATGAACTACAATAATACTGCATTATGAGCTTTTTTATACCCTACACATTAAGTATAGGGGTATATTAACTTTGGTATGGTGTTTGTAACCACCAAAAGGAAGCGAGTTAGGTATAGACATGTATATATATTCTGAATCAGGATCACCGCCTGAGTCGATTTAGCGATGTCCGTCCGTCCGTCCGTCCGTACGCACGATAACTCAAAAAATAATGATGCTATCTTGATGAAATTTATACTGTAGGTTAACAATGACTAAAGTAAGGCGGGGATTGTAAATGGGCGAAATCGGACCATGCGTTCGAGTACCTCCCACACAACTCCCAAAACCTAATACGCATATTTTCGAAATTAATATAGATAGAAACTTAAAATTTTGTACGAGGGTGTGTTTTTCTGAATCCCTGATATCCCCAAAATTTGAGATGAATTGGAGTGATTCTTCGGGTACCTCCCAAACAACTCTCAAAACCGAACATGCATATCTTCGAAATTAATAAAGATAGGAACTTCAAATTTGATACAAGGGTGCTGTTTCCTAAATCTCTGATTTGCCTAAAATTTGAGATGAATTGGAGTGGTCCTTCGGGTACCTCTCATACAACTCCCAAAACCGAACAAGCATATCTTCGAAATTAATAAAGACAGAAACTTCAAATTTGGTACTATGGTGTTGTTTCCTGAATCCCTGATTTGTCCAAAATTTAAGATGAATTAGAATGGTTGTTCGGGTATCTGCCACACAACTCCTAAGACCAAACAAGCATATCTTCGAAATTAATAAATATATAAACTTGAAATTTGATATAAGAATGTTCTACCTTGTTGATGCCTCTAAAATTTGAGATGAATTGGGGTGGTGGTCCGCGTGCCTTCACACACTTCCCAAGACCTAACAATCATATTTTCGAATTTAATAAAGATAGAAACCTGAAATTTTGTACAAAGGTTGTAAAAGCATTTATTTTTTTTAGCTTGTATTAAATACCTAACTAAAATAACTTATGGATTTTTAATTTAATTTGAATTTTTTAGGTGTAGGGTATAAATAAGTCGGTTGCATCGACTTACTGTTATTTTTACTTGTTTTTTGCTAGAAGTGAATAAGCAATTTGCGTAATGTAAATGTATATAATCCGCAACTTTGATCTATCTTTCAACATATCAATAGTAGATCCAAGTTAGTTATGTAGGTAAAATTATTTACCTAAGGGATTTAAAAAAAAAAGTTGAGCCATATTTTGATCCAAAACTTCCAACAATGCAAGTCTGAACAAAGGTTTAATCAAATATATAAAAACAAAATATCTTTAATAAACTAATGTTGTATTGAATGAAAGAAAAAAGAAGGCAATTGAGATTTCCTGCTCCCACTTTAAAGTATATTACATAGTAGTAAAATATATTACATAGAGATACATATATACAAGTATAAAAATTTAAATTTGTATTACTTTTATTATTGATACAAAATACTTAATAATATCCTTCTACTTTTTTAATTTTTTTTATAACAATTTTACTTTCATAATATTGTTAAAAGCTTCCAATGACACTTTAATAAGATTAAAATATATTATGAAGCTTATAATACTAGGAAATAACTTTAATTTTATTATCTTCTTTATTATTTTGTATTTTTTTTTATTTTAATTTTTTTTATTTTTTATAACTTTTCCTATTCAGTGATTTTTATATGTTGTTTTATTCTATTTATAATAAAATAACTAAATTACACTTAAAAAAAAAAAAGGATAAATTTAAAATAAATTGAGACATTTATTGTGTGCTGAATGGCACTTTTAAATTTTCAAATAACTTTTGTAAACAACTTTATGACTGTATGTACATGTATATGTATGTGTATAAGTTAATTTTCATTGATTTTTTGATTTTATTTTTTTTTTTGTTGATTTTAACCAAGAAGAAAAGAACAAAAAATAAAAACTCTTATACAAAAATACAAATCTTTTATATTTTTTATTTTTGTTTTCTTATTAACTTTGAAGTATATTGACAAATCTGAAAGTAAATAAGGTCTAATGTAAATGCATTAACTTTCTAATATTATATTGAATATGATTTGACTTTTTTAATCTCAATTTTTATGTAAAGTTTGTCAGTTACTATTTATTCGTATGCAAAAAAATGGGAAAAAAAATATTTTAATTATTGTGCATGTAAAATTTCTTATAGTTTATTCTAATCCTCTTCCCAGCTTTGAATTTTTAGAAGGTTTTTGTGAGATCATGTATAATAACTTTAGTTCTAGAAAAGATAAAAATTCTTCATTTTTAGTTTAAAATGAACTGACGATGTGAAAGAAGGACGAACATTCTTTTATAACTAATGATATTCTATTTAACGTCCTTTTTTGATGTTTATTTGTTTCAGTATCTGTAAACCTGAAATAAAATTTGTTTTATTTGTGGAAAATAAAAAAAAAAATTTGGATTTATATGGTATATCATAGTTTTTTGCTTTTACCCAGAAAAGAATAAATTGAAGGTTATATCACGTCATTAACGGTTTAAGAGATTGTTTTTTCGATACATGCCCTGCAATATTAAATTTACCCTATTAATATTATATAGAGAGTAGTTCTAATACTCGTCTATAAATTTCTTTTTCTATGTAATTACACTGAAATGAAAACGTTATATGTCGTAAATATGTCATAATTAGCTCACAAATTTATTTTATAAAACCATCACTCTTATATTTTGTATAAGGAAGCCATAAGCAGTGGCATATCGAACTTTTTAATTATGGATTTGAACAAATCAAGTGAACATTAAACAAAGTACATATTTCCTTTTATTCCAATTAAAAATATCCTTTTACATTCAGAAAAAAATTGTTCTTTTCATATTATGTATAAAATTAATATAATAGCACCGCGAACGATTAATTTACACCATAAACGTCTAATACTACTTAGAGTACTTAAACTCTTTCCATTCTTCTTGAATATTGATGAAAACAAAATGGTAATTAAAATTATGTATTATAGGTATGTTAAAACTGCCTATATATCAATTTTGCTTTATGGCTCTATTCAGTCTTATTTAAAATTTTCTATATCAAGAAGTCAAATTTTTTTCGAACCATAAAGGAAATAAAATTCTTTCCATGTCATAAAAGAAACAAATTTTATAATTTTACGAAGTAAAAAAAGCCGTTTATCTTAAATTTCGACTAGGACGTTTCCTCCAAGGAAATAACTGTCAAAATATAGTTTTTTTAGTATCTATGATGTAGTGATGTGCTTATATTTGTTTCACTCTGTTCATTCGTCGTTCTGGGTTTACTAAATTTTTCGAAATTGTCTTTACCTGAGTTCTTAAATGCCAGCAAAGTTTTAAATATATTGTATACATTTATATCCATATTTTTTCTAATCATTTTTTACAACAGATCACAATTCAACAAATTCTTGAAAATCTTAAAAATATCGAGAAATATTTCTCGATATTTTCGAGTCTCGAATGTAAAAATTTTAAATTTTTCAAGATTTAAGCAAAAAGCGGCGAGCAAAAATTATAAAAATGTCTCGAGATTCTTAAGATGGGATTTTTTGAACAGAAATTTTGATCTGTAGGTTTAGCTTTAATTAATACGAAATATTGCAGTTTTGTTTTTATTTTAGATACATATATGTATTATTTCATATTCATTTTACAGTTCCTCTTTTTGTACTACAAAAAAAATATTCCTCTCAAAATTTTCAATAGTGAATACATATAGGCATTTAATACTTTTTAGACATGGTTGTTAAAATTTTAACTAAAAAGTTTTATATTACAAACAGGAAAGCTTTAATTTAAAACAAAAAAATTAAATTCGAGACACATATTATATTTTATTTTTAGACTTTCGTTTTTTGGCCTTCACTTTATACAATATACTTTCACTGTTTAAAAATGATAAAACAGTTAAAGTTTTAAAAAAGCGAAAAAAATTAAAAAATTAAACCTAATTAATATTTAATTTTTGATTTATGTTTTTTTTTTTTTTAATTTAAAGATTTTTTAATTGAAACGTAGCAAACATTATATTAAACGTAAGTACATATTTATTTTTTTTAATTAAAAAAAACAAAAAAACAAAATTTTCTAAAATTTAATTAATATGTTCTTATGTATGTTCTTAAGGTAAATATTATTTGAGATCAATGATAAATATTAATTATTTTCGAAAATTTATTGCTATTTGTTTGTTTTGCATCATTATAATATTAATTTTACATCGAGTCTTTCAAAATGATCGGAGCTCTAGAAGAATTTCATTTTTTTAAATTTTTTTAATAATTTTATACTTATGTATGTAATATGTATGTAGTTGTTTTTTTAATTATTTGGTTTTGTTGTGAAATAAAGAAGATATTTTGTTCCTAATTTAAAAATTTCTTTTCTTTATAAGTTAAGGCTTTAAAACAGAGTATTATGACATTTTTTTTCATTAAAAAGTTATTATATGTCCGGAGGAGCCTTACCTAAAGAAAAAAAAATTCAAAGCTCGAGATATAAATTTTAGAACTTTGAAAATGAAAATGGTCATATCATAAATCTTATAAAAATGGTTTTGTTATAAATCTTGAAATTATTTAAAAATGTTCGATAAAACAAACTTCAGTTCCTATAGTTAAGAGTTCTATAAAAATGTTGATGAGTTAATTAAAAATAGGGGGCCTTGGTGGCCTAGTGGGTATAAGAGTGTATAAAATACGCTGTAAACACCGAAGGAGTGGAGTTTGAATCCAGGAATGGACTTCGTGAGAATAATTATCCCATACAATATTTACAGCGGCACTTGGAACGAAACAGCTGTGTTTCCTTCTCACATTTATGTTGGAGGGAAATAAATTAAAATAGCAAAAATAAAAAATTAAAAATAAAAGTTATGGTAATTTTTTGAAAATTTTAGTATAGTGTTACACAAAATTTTCTGTATTATTGAAAGCATTTGCACGTATAATATGCACATATAACTTTGGTGATGCGGATCTTAACCGGGTAATCGAAACATTAATACTATTAAAAATGATTTTGTTGGAGAGTTTTAATATATTATAATTTGCTTTTTAAAAGAGATCCTATTTTTTTTAAAAATGACAAAAATAAAAGTCTTAAAATAATAAAAATGTAATTTATGAATATTATTTTCTTCTGTTCACATTACGAGTACATTTACAATTTCGAACTTTTCTAATAATTTGGCAATTCTAATAATCCACAGAAGTAATTTTTCTTGTTTGGCTGCTTTATGATAATGTTTCAATTATCTCTCTACTTTTGTCTACCCTTAAAGAAAATAAAATTTCTTTATACTATGAAAGAAGCTCTTCAATAGGATTTAAGATCTTTACTAACAAATTAATTTTTAGTAATTTATATTAAATATGATATAAAGTTGACTGTTTATTATCAAAGGGATTTGAAAATATTAATGCTGAAACATTATAACTACCTAATTATATTTTAGACAAGCGAATATAGTAAGTATCTACTTTTAACTGTTTTTGAGATACCAAATTCAAAATAATGTTTTACTAAATGCTATCTTGTCAAAAACGTTGAAAAGTGCAGTAGACTAGTATGTGTCAACTCTGGGATAGCCATATGAATATTATAGGCTGTTTCCATAAAACATGATAATCTTTTACAAAATTTCAGATGTTACACTTGATAACGTACAGAGAATTTATGAAAATGTTGGAGTTGTATGATACCTACTCAAATCTGTTGCCACCAACCAACCACATTTTACAGAAGTTATTGCCATAAAACTTGATTATTTTTTACAAGATTTCAGATAAGCAAGCTAACTGAACCAACTACTCTAGCCTACTCTAACCAAATTTTGTGCTGGCATGCAACTTGACATATTTACACGAAATTTCAGATATGTAGCCCCAATAGACGCTGAGTTGTTCCATTTAAAAGGTGAAGTACAGCTGCCATACAACTACTCGAGCCTTTTACGCTAAGTCAACCCAGCACACTCAAATTTAGCAAAAGTTATTGTCATGCACTTTGATAATCTTTAAGAAGAATTCAGATTCTTAACTTTATTAAGTTCCAAGATGTGCAATCTACCAGAACTCGTTACTCTAACTTAATCAAATTTTATATAAGTTTCTATAATGGAACGCGACATCTTTACACAAAATTTCAAATACCTAGCTCTAATAGACGCACTGAGTTATTTTAACTTAAAAGGAAAAGTTGTAGGAAAGCTATCAGAACCTTTTGCAGACGCACAACCAAATTGTACAGAAGTTATTGACATAATTCTTAATTCATTACCTTGCAAGATGTGCACACTACCAGAATCTGCAACTAGAACTGTCCAACTAGAACAGTTCAACTAAATTTTTACAAAAGTTGTTAGCATGCAACTCAATATCTTTTTACAAAATGTCAGATACATAATATAGCTTCAATAGACACTATAAGTTATTATCATATAACTCAAGAAGTTCTATGGTAGGTACTTGAATCCGGCGGCCGAACTTGCTGGATTTAAATAGGGAAACTAACAATTTTACAAAAGTAACATAAAAAAAATTTAGAATCCTAGCTCCTTTATTGTTTTAGTTATCGTGCCGACGGACGTACATGGCTTAATTGACACAGAATTCGATTGAAAATTTAATTATACTCTTGAACATACGTTCATATGCGTATACAAACTTCACCTTGCAAAGTATTTTACGTATGTTGCTTACGTCAAAGTATAAAGTACTTGGAATATACATAAGTTTACGTGCACCGTGCACCGTAAACGAATATATAAATGTTGGATGCAATGTATTAGTTAACATTTCCAAAGAGTAAGTCAAGTTTAAACGAAATATATTTTGAATCGATATTAATGCATACTATTTGAACGTATCCTTAATTCTAACTAAATACATACATACATAATTTTTAGTGAAAAATATTTATTTCATAATCTAAACTACCATACTATTTAAAAATTTGTCAGAGTATACGAAATAGTTAATAGATTTAAAAAGAATTGATGACAAATAAAAATATTAAATAACTTTATATTTAATTGACATAATGAAGAAGAATAATTTTATACAAAAACAGTTTTTAAATGTCATGCATTTAAAATGATTCGTGTTTTTCTCTTTTAAGTTTTTGACTTTTTCATTGTGATTTGTGAGTGCATTTTACCACTAATTCAAATATTGCGTGAAATTAGAAAAGTGTAACAAAAATTAACCGCAACTTGAACGTTTATTTTATAATATGAAGGTTAACTGTGATTTACCATGACATTTAAGTATAGCATGCATGTTTTGATAATGAATGAATATTAAAACAATTAAAATACTTTTCCTATTGTTTTTCTAACGTGTAATTCAAAGTAAAATTTTATTGAACTTAAACTTTTTAGCACATTTCCAAAAAAATTTTGAAAAATTTCACTCTGTCCGTCCGTCCTTCCATCCGTCCCTCCGTCTGTCCGTCCGTCTGTTTACAAAACTGAAAAAATTTTAACCATGTGTAGGTCTCATAAAAAAATTAATGTTGTAGAACAACTTTTTCATGTAGCCCCATCCATTACGGAGCTGCAGCCCCTCAAACTTTGAAAAAGCCCTATTTTTAAATGCGTATATCTCATGTTCTACTTAATATTTTTTCAATCTGACAACCATTCCTTATCATTCCTATAAAACAGTATCAAAATTATACAAGATTTTTAAATTTAGTATTTAAATTTACCGTTATGTAAAAACCAAATTTTGCACGATTTTTCTATCTTCATAACTCCGGCACGCTTTTAGATAGCGACTTGAAATTTTAAGGTAAGGAAGAACTTTTGAATTAGTGTAATTTTCTTTAGAACATTGTTTTTGGCCCAACCCCTGTTATTAGGGCTCAAAAAATGAAAATTCGATATTTTTAGACACCTGTAATTTAGGCACCTGTACAAATTTTTCTTCGGCAAGACATAAAAAATAAATGTTCAACGATATATTTTTACTTGTGTTAACGGTTTTTCTTAGTTATATATGGTTTCGGGCTTACAGCCCCTCAAAATTTGCAAAAAAGTTATATTTTTACCATTGTTCTTATATGAAATTCTCCAATTTTGATGCAAGTCATTATAGATCTAAACAGTTTGTATTATCTTTTAAAAATGTGCGCTTTTAAAAACCTTTTTTTATTTTAATAAATATTATTAATGAGTTTTTATTGCGAAGATTAATAGAAAAAATTACGAAATATAAATTATTGATTTGGATGGTGCCAACTAAAAATAATAAATAACTATAAATAATAAAATATTTTCTTATTATACACAAGAAAAAATGTTTTATTAATTTATGATTGCGTTTTTCTTCAACATTAGTTTTGTTAGTTTAATAATAATTTCTACTCTAAACATGTTGGACAAACGAATAAAGGGCCAAATATTTAATATAAGTAGAGTATAGAAATTTGGAAAACTGCTAGTTGACAGACAAAAGAGATACATAGTGTTGTAAATAAGTGGAGTCAAAATATTCAGTCTATGTTGAATGCCATAACAATTTCAGCTTAAACAACTTTACTACGAATCTTCCTCAATAAAGTCTGTCTTCCTTAATAAATTGATTAACATTTACTAAGAGGCATTACACATGTTAAACTCCATAACATGTCCTTGAGAGATTAATCTTTTTTAAGCTAATTAAGAAAAATATTATTAATAAGTAACAAATTTTAATTAGGCAATTGCTATTGCAAAGTTTTTTTCACTTAGTCAACGTGATTTAATTGAAGTGGTCATCACTTTTTTTTTTATTGAAGAGCTATTATAGATGTTTCTTCTATACAGTTGGCTCGGGATTTTTAACATTCAACTTTTTTTTTGTTTTACCGTTTCTACATATTATGTTAATAAGTAAAATAAGAGTTTAATTACGTAAACATTCATTATAACTGTAGCTGTTTCTTACCGTAGACACTAACATCAAAAAGAAAAACTCACATTGTATAAACAATATATGACACGTTAAAATCTGCATTAAAAACTGAAAAAAATGCAATTGAAAGTATGTATATCAATTATATCGCTTGAATATTTACTTTCAAAGCTAAAATAATACAAACAGTATGTGAAATCAAAAATTTAAAAAATGGAGCACATTGGAAAAGGGCAGTAAAAACAGGTGCTCTTTATAGGTAAAAACAGATGCAGGTAGGTAGCAAACAGGTAGAAACAGGTGCCCTTTTATTAAAGAAGTATTCGACTACTTTTGCACAAAAATTTAAATTTCTTAAAAATGTAGAGACATTTTTTACAATTTTAAGAAAACAGTATATAACTAACAAAAAACTGTTAACACGAGTAAAAATATACTGTTATAGTTTTAATTTTACTTTATTTTAAACAAATGTAAACAGATTTTTAACAAAGTTACAGGCATATGTATTTAAAATATCTAAAATAGTAAATGTAAAATTTTTTTTTTTGAGGATACCAAATTTTCTACCAAAAACTAAATTTTAAGATAACCATACCATACCATAATTATACTATCTAGAAGTTTCTATAAAATTAAATTCAAAATTTATTTTAATATCGCATAACTTGATGATTTTTATGGGTAGAATACACTTTAACAAAAGACATTTTACAAATAAATCATCAAAAGTCTTTTCACAAAAATTTTACAAAAGTGAACATTTTTATTTTTCAGCTTTTCCTGTTTAGCCACTGTTTAGCGTGGCTGTAAATGTCGTAAGGAGGAAAAACTCCCTTGAAAACCGACACACTCCCTTGGTGTTTACAGCGTATTTTATTCGCCCTTACCCACTAGTCTACTGAGGCCCCTGAACATTTTGTTAAAAGCGGATTTACAGAAAGGATAAGACAAACTCCCTTAAAATTTAGGAAAAGTGTAAAAAATTTGATTTTTTCAAACCATATCCTATACCATACCATAACCAAACCATATTCTATATCCAATATGAATATATAATAAATGTTTTTTTGGTAAAATATGTTTTCTTGAAATATGCCTTTTGCACACTGTAGTATTTTCAGTTTGTCTTTTTGAAAATTTTAATTTTTATAAGACAGGTCATGTTTTGAAAAACTATGTATCGATTTATTAATTTTTTCCAACGTTCTCTCTAACAGCCTCAAACTATTGCATAACTTAATAAAAGGTCCCAACCTAACGAATTTTTCAATTAACTGCATTTAAATAGGTGAATTTTAAAGTCGAATACAATCAAAGAAAACTTGTGCGTGATTTATTTTTTTGTCCTCTATTGTCCTTGATTTCTATATATTTTCCCTATATAATCTTCCTGGTATTAATGATATAGTTTTCTTAATGGAATTTTTATAAAATATGAAATTATCAGAAATATGTATAATACTAATTGAAGATTTTCCGAAGAAAAGTGTTTTGTTTTTTTTTGTTTTTGTTTCTAGAGAAAGTAAACTTTAAAAATCCTTATATAAATTTTTTATAGTTAAAATTTTTTTTTGGTAATTTATCAAATTTTCTTTTTAAATATATACCATCCTTTTAAATTCACTTAATAACCTTTTATGATATCATATTTTTATAGGTTTTATATGAACTTTTATTAGTTATATACTTAAATAGATGCAATTTAAAAGCAAAAAATAAAAATTTGTTTAAGGTTTGAAAATTGAAAGGAATTTTATATTGCGTTTTTACCATATTTTTTTTTTTTTTTTGTGAAATAAATTACTGCTTAATGATATTTCTTAAAATATTTTCAATGTTTTTTTATTTTTATTTTTTTTTATTATTTAATACATCTTTAAGTCTGTACCAAACAAAATGAAGAAAATAAAATACATTTATAAAAAAAAAAGATAAATTTAACTGCGTCTTTAAAATTTTTTAAATTTACTATACATATAATAATCTCAAAAAATATTTCCACTTTTTGTTTTTTTTTTTTCTTTTTTTTTTTTGGTTTAAAAATAACGTAGTAACACTTTATTAAATTGCTCTTGGAAAATTTCTTATAAATTTTTCATATTTCCAAATAAAGATTTTAAAGTTGTCTGTTTTTTTTTTTGTTGTTTCATTTAGTTTTTAAAGTCTTTAAAAATTTTATATTGATTGTGATTTATGCACTTTTATTTATAGCTAAGATACTTATAATAAATGTAAAAGACAAAAGTAAAAGTATCTGTTATGACTATTAAAAATTGTTATCATTAAGTTACCTGACTTAAATAATACTTTAATAGTTATTTTAGATTAAAATTGAAATGACCAAACGCAATAATAACATCATTTTTTATTTTTTTTATTTTTTATTAGATTAGATATCCGTTGGTCATTTAATCTTGAACGATTAGGGCAATCTATTTTTTAAATAGTTTAATGAAGTAATTTTTCTCCAAAGTTGAATTCTGTATACAATGTTAACTGTAAAGTATTATAACTTAAGAAGACTGAATAAAATTTGTAAATTCTAATATCGGAGAGTATTATATTAGTTGTGTTAATTTGAAAACTAGAAAAAATAGTTAAAAAAATTGAATTGGGTGAAAAAAAAAAATGATGTATAGTTCAAAAATGTTCAATTTAAACCTAATTTTAAAATTAATGCGTGTGTTCCGGCATTTGACCAAAAAATAAAAATCGAATATAATTTCGTCTACGTACGATTGTACGTAAGGTATATCTACGTACAATCTCATAATACGGTATTTTTATCTAAAGCTAAAGAATCAATGCTATACAGTTTTGTCGGAGGCATCGGTTTCGTTGATGAACCAATCTCATAAAAATGCCGTACTAAAGAACTAATCCAATACAGTTTCGTCGGAGGTATCGACTTCGATAACAAACCAATTCCATACTAATCCTGTACTAAAAAACCAATTCCATATGGTTTTTGTAAAGGTATGAGATACCAAGAGATATTATATTAATATTTCCATTTAAAATAAAAACTTCCGGTAATGAAATAAAAGAAGAGAATTTAATTGTCAAGCTATTTAAAAAAAAAAATTAGGTTTTTGTGAAACAAGTTAATTTTTGTAAATCAAGTAGATTGTGTAGGAATTATTTTGTTAAATTATTATGTTAAATAAAAATTAACATACATTTAAAATTAAATAAAGTAATAATTTAAAAAGTTTGTTAGCTAATGTTGATCAATCATATAGTTGAAAAAATGTCGCAGTATATTATAGGTGATTTTCGAGTTATACTTTATTTTATTAAGAAAGGCGGTAAATTTCATATAAATCATAAACAGCTTCAATGTTTCAAATCTTTTGCTCACTAAAAACAGCTATGCCCTAGAATAATAGAATAAACCCCTAACTCCCTATATGCTGCAATATAATGCCAGAGTTTTTCATTTCTCATCTTTTTTGTTTTTGTTTTTCTAATTATTTAACAGTTACTCTGATAACCTTGCCTGCATTTATTGGTAAATTTTGAAATAAATGGGAAGATTGGAAGTGGAATGAGAAGATAAAGGAATATATCGGGAATGTGCGTGAATTCAATAATTATTACGTGAGGCATTATTTAGTACCTTTTTTTCCTATGAGAATCTTCTAAAGATACGAAGAATTTTTTTTTGTTAGTATCAGATTCTTACTGATTAAACTGACTTTTGCTTTACCCAATATAATGGGATGAAACCTCTAACTGATAACACAGTATGTTATGGCTATCTTTTCCTATGGAGATAAGGATAAAGGAACAATGAATCCGCTTGCAATTATTACTATTTTGCTAACAGTGACTATAGCCATTAACAGTTAAAACATGCAGGGGTATATATAACACCTTCCTGCATGAGGTAATAGTTGAAAGCAAACTCTGACACTGTAGCAGCTATTCTCATTAGTATTAGTATTAATTATTAATATTATTACTATTTACTACAAAGTCAGGGTAATCAGTGGATTACAATGTGCAATAGTATAATATAGCATTTTCCAAACTATGTAACCAAAGATAGCTCCATTGTAGCAGCTACTATTATTATTATTACTTGAAAAATTGTTTAAATTTTAATCGATACCGTTATTTATTTTTATATTGATTTTATAAAATATTTATTATATATTTTGGTTTTATTATATTACATGTTTACATTTTTCTGTTACTGATATGTTATATTATAAGTATCTACTTTTTGGTTTTATTTTACTATTTTAGTATCAACTTATTACTTTTATAGTTATATGTAGTTGTTATTTTAGTTAGATAATTTTTGGAATACTCTACTGATCTCTCTTGCGACTGATCTCTCTTGAGATTATTAAATAAATAAATAAATAAATTTATATTTCCCCTTAATATCCAACATGCTTATGTAAAATACAAAAATTATATATGCATAAAATTAATTCTATCTAACGAATGGCGTACCGCTTAAAAAGTTACCGGCCTTTTAGTCATATCTAAAAATTATTACTAAATCAAATCGTAGCGAAACAGGTTTTGAAATTTGGTCCAGTTAATTATAACGTACCTACAAATTTTAGTTTATTTTGAAAAAAAAATAAAAAAAAACATGAAATTAAATAGATGGAAACCTAATTTCATATAAAACTGTTCTTACATATATTTAAAAAATGTTACGTCTTAAATTAACACGAAATAAATATTTTCAGATTATGATTATCCTAAAATATAATTTTCTCTTGAGTATTATTACAATGTAGTGTTAGTACATTTAGATTTTGATAAATGATAATCATTGAAAATGAATATTTTGTACATAACTATCATTCTATCACCTCAAAAGACATAACCAAATAGACCACGTTTTCAATTAATTATTTTGTTAAGGTAATTTTTGGTTTTTTCTTCTCTTATAAAGACAACTTTTAAGTATTTATATTATACTTGTATATACATACTTATTATTATTATCTTCAGATATAAAATTCTGATATAATACAAAATATAAAACAAAATAGCAACACAAACGTACGTACATATTATACATACATAAACTTACAATCAAGTGAAACAACAAATTTTTGTTTTTCAAATGTGTTCAATTCAATTTTATGTATTTGATTCAAGTGTATATTCAAGTGGCACGCAACAAATTAAACGTATGCTATGTTAGTGTGTTGTTGTTGTTGTTATTTTTCTTTTGTTTGTTTGAACAATTTTTTTTTTTTTTTTATTGTGTTTTTTTAAGTCTTGTTTGTGGTGTTGTTATCAAGAATTACGTAAGAATCATCTAAAAATATGGTAGCATCAGCAGAAATTTTTAACTTGGTTTTTATTTTAATTTGGATGATATTACCTAGGGATAATTAAACACATACTTACTAATATAATATAAAGGTACATTAACAGTTTGTATGGCATCCCAAAAACAAATTGTTAAATGATAATTGTGCACAAAAGTTTATTCGATTAAATTGAAAAAGAAAAAAAAATTAAATTAATAAAAAAAATGTTTGTTTAAATTTTGGAGTTTTGGAGAATTAAAAATATTTTAAGAAAAATATTCTTTAAATACATTTGTGTCAAACCTACACCAGATTTAATAGCGGAATATAATGACGGGCATATTCTAAGCTTTTTTATTTTCTTCTTAAAAGTTCTCACTTTTTTTCGCATGATCTTTTGACACGTTCAGCCCCATACTTACCAGTGAACCTAAAAAAATACTTGGATTAAGTCCCCGTTGTATCACTGGTGAACATCACACAAATGTTACAAAACTCTGCGCTTATCGGTGAACATAAAAACAAACTTGCGTTAAGTCCAAATGTATCACCGGTGAATATTTTTAAAGGTAAAAACCACTACATTAAATTGATTCAGGCTTTTAAGAACATTCAGCAATGCTCACCTGTGATACATGTGGGTCTTAACGGAAGTTTATTTTTATCTTCACTGGTGAGCACAAGATTTTGAAACAGTTAAATGATGTTCACTAACGATTGGACACAATTTACAAAACGATCTGAATTTTTCAAAATTTTAAATGAAAAAAATATCTTATTGAAAAGCAGGCCGTATAAAACTCCCTCAGCTATAGCCATTTTAGATTTGCGATTACTCGAAATTCCAGCATCTTTAGCACAGCTTCTAAAAGTATATGCCAATTGGTCATATTTACACTCAGGTTGAGTTTTTAAAATTCCAAAAAATGTCTATTATTCTTTAAAGTTTTGTGATCGAAATGTAACTGAAGATCAAAATGTAACTTAAAAAAAGCGTATTTTGGTTTTTTTTTGAATTAAAAAAAAAATATTTCAATTTAAAATATGGATATAGCTAATTGAAATTTTTTTAATTCTTGACCTTTTTGACATTTCAGAAACCGCAATTTAATTGTTGACTTAACATTATTGACACGTCAAAAATTAATATTGTTGACGTGAATATTGTTGACGCGCCCATCGCTGCTTTCTTATAATTGACATTGTAATCAGTTTCAATTTCGTATCTATCAGAAATGGTTTGGTAAAATTTCATAAAATCTGAGTACTGGATCAATTTACTTGAGTAATTACTTGAGAAACTGAGGGTATTTAATTTTTAAATTAAAAATTGAATATTTTTTAAACCAAATTAGCTTGAATGTAAAAGAATTTTTCATAATTTTCACTGAATATTGTATGATAGTAAAATTACTCGTAGTATGTTATAATAATAAAAAGAAACTAGAAATATTAAAATAAAACATTTGAATAAATATTTACTTTTTATTTTTTAATTTCTAAATTTAGTCAAATTATTTTGTAAAAAAATTACTTATATGTATACATAGTTAAATAAATTAAGTCAGTTATAGTTAACATCATTTTTAAGTTTTTTTGTTCTAAAGTTTTAATATTAGTACAGTAAATATTAACTTTCTGAGGAAAAATAAAAAGGGTTTAAGTGATAGAAAAAGTAGGGATTAAAGTGTTACCATATTTTTTTTTTGTTTTTGAAATTTGAATATCGTAAAAATTGAATCGCTCAATCACTCAACGTTCAATGATACATTTTATAATAAAATTATAAAATGGAAGATCATTTAATTAGTAGGTAGTTAATTTTTTAGGTCACGTACGAAATTTCGATTTTATAAAATCTCACTTTTTTAAAATCTCGCATTTTAAAATCTCGCCTATTAAAAACTATTATAAGTCTTTTGGTTGGAACAAAAAGTTTAATGAGAAAAACTTTGGGAAATTGCTTCAAAAAAAAAAAATTGTTGAAAAAAAACAATTTGGAAAAAATAAAGTGAAATTAAAATAAATATTTCGAAAAAAGCGTAAAACTCTAATTTCATAACCACATTTCATAAGAAAAAGTCTTTTCCAAATTCAGAATCTCACATATATACAAAATTCCTTGGCGTCATTGATTAATTTTCCTGGATTATTAAAAAAATAAAAATAACTTTGAATTAATAAAAATTTTAAGGATTTTTTTTTCAACATTAAAAAGCGAAATTATAAAAAAGGAACAACTTTCTCACGTCATCCCCTCCATTAAAGCCACACAAAGTTGAAAAAGAAACCTATTTTAAAATGGTGTTATTTTAAGTTATGTTGAACATTTTTAGCACATTTTCAAAAAAAAATTTTAAAAATCTGTCTATTAGTTTCACTCTGTCCGTCCGTCTTCTTACATCTACACCGTTAAAGATAGAGAAATGAAATTTTAACTGTGACTTTGCCCTTTTTCTTAATTATGTAGAGTTCCCTTAAAATTGATGAAATGTCTCTTTATTTTTTCTTATTATATGTAAATTATATTACAGTATTGTCTTTTGGAAATGTGCGCCTTTAAAAAGCTTTGGTTTACATTTTGCCTTGTTTTAATGTAAAAACGTCAAGCGACAGGAATTTGTTTATTATATAAGTTTTTACAATTTGCTATGTGAATATAACAAATGTGAATTTGAATTTGAAGAACGCAGAACATTGAAATATTCAGAGGAAGAAGGACTTTCAGACAGGCATAAGTTACCTAAGAAAATTTATTTGTGTCCATCATGTTAAAAGGATGAAGTTACAGATTTTTAGAAATCTGTAACTGATAGGCATCTGTACAGATTTTTAGAAATCTGTAACTTATAGGCATCTGTACAAAAGTTTTTTTTAAATTTAAACGTAAAAATTAAAGCTCACATTCTATTTTTTAGTTGTATTGACAGCTTTTATTAATTATATAAGACCTTCTTAGGAATTGAAGAAAATGTCTACTAATTTTTACAAATTTTTTTTATATATAATTTTTTTGGGAAATGTGCGCCTCTAAAATACTTTGGTCTTATATTCTGACTTGTTTTAATTTAAATGTTAGTCATGTTTATTGTCGAATTTAAAATAAGGTCATCAGATGATCATAAATTTTTTTTTTTTTTGAAGGATGTTTTTTATTTTTTAATTTTTTTAATTTATTTCCTTAGCGGAAATTAGTCTAAATAAATATTTAATTATTTATCATTTAATTAAATAAATTTGATTTCCCTATTTTTATTTAGTTTTTTTGTTACAAATTTAGAAGTGTTAGGGTAAAAATTTATTTACATATTGCGGAAATAGAATTTTTATTTTATTATTTAAATTAAAAAAAAAAAAACGAATTTTAGTGTATGGTATGTTGTAATATTTGATTGGGTTTTAGGGTTTTTGTATGAAATATAATTTGAAAAAATATTTATATTGGTCAGAGTAAAAATAACATACGTACATATATTGAGATTTTTGATTTAAAATTTTTGGTTATGCAGAGACAAAAATTTACGGTATGTTAACAAAATATTATATTTGTGGTAAATTAAAAGTAAACAAAAGTTTTAATAAACAAAATGAAAATATAGGTTAAGTACCTACCACCTACAAATTGAATTTTATTACAATAAAAAAAGAAAAAATTTTGGAACGGAAAAGTTTATTATAATGATAAAATGAATTTTGTCTAAGTTAATGCTAGAAATTCTTAATTCATGCTTATGGCGTTTAGGAGTACGTATTTTAATTAACCTCTTTGTCTAACTGTTTGGATTGATCTTAACTTCTTCTTTTACAATAAATCTTAATTTTACTTTCAATTTAAATATCAAACCTGATTTATAAAAAATAAAAAAGTAAAATATTATAATAATTTGCACTAGTGATCAAAAAAATGAAATTATTAGAATGTGTAGTAAAAATATCTTATAAGAGGTTCGAAGGAAATTCAGTAGTAAAAGTAACTTCTAATAGAAGTCTAAGTCTATTAGAAGTTTAATATAGTTCAAGAATATAATAAATTGGCCATTTCATTTGTGAAATTTTAAAGGAGACAAGACAGAATATTTATGTAAGATAAATTTTATACTTTCTTGAATTTAATTCTTAGTCGATTAAGTTGAGTACGACTATCCGTCCGCACGCTGTCGCTAACTCAAAAAATAATGTTGTAAGGATTCTGAATTGTTTACCTTGTTATGTTTATTTAAATAACAGTTTAAAATTAATATAATCCCTATAAGTCTCATTATTTTCCATATATAAGCTGATTATTTAAAATTTTCTCAAAATAAGTTAATTTTTACCCCAACGACTTTTGCAAAATTTTGGTATAGTCTGATACAAAAAGTTTGTGCAGCTGCTAAATTTATATTCTCATATCTTACTACTTAATAAAGCTAGACATATAAGTGTAAGTATATAACTGAACCTTTCCTAGACAACTTCCAAAAAATCTCTTCAATTCACAAATCTTTATATAAAAAAACTAATAAGTGAGTTGTGAGTCTGTGAGTTGAAAAAATTAATCTAAAAAAGTTGATTTTATAATCATACATTGATAATCCAATCATAATTCGGCATGATATTATAAATTTTCCCAATTTTGTATATAAAGGTTTCTGAGTTGAAGAGAAATTTTTTGAAAGTTGTTGTTGAAGTTGGAAGTTATTAAGTAAGGTTTAGTTCTATACCTACCTAGAAGTGCAATAGTACAACACAATTTCTAATAAACCTTTGGTGTTTAATATATTTAACCAAAGTATTTAAAAAAAAAAAAAGTTTTCTGTTTTCTTTTCAAATAAAAGATTTCTTTGTAAAAAAAACAAAAAATTTTTTTTTAAATAATTTACTAGATTTCTGAATTTTCGTAAAAAAAATAATCAAGTTTTATGATAACAACTTCTGTAAAATTACTTTGGTAGAGCGAGGTCAAGTATAGCTGTCAAACAACTCAAAAATTTTAAGTAAGTTATCATAAATTTCCAAAAAAAATATTTAAATTTTAAGGAAGCAGCGTGTATATTGTTAGAGCTGATATCCTACAGTTGCTCCATTCAACTATACACCCTTCCTCCTTTTTTAAAAATTTTGGCTTATATCGCGTCGCGTATCGCATATATCGTATCTGCGTATATCGTATTTTTAATATTCATTATTATTGCATCAATTTAAAAGAATAGTTTAGAATTTAGATAGAATTAAGAACAATTATTCAAATAATTTATTAATTAAATTATGTCGGAACATTTAAAAATTAAATTGAAGAAATTCTTTTCAAAATTAAAAAGTTGCCAGTGGAATATTTATATACATAATATTTAGATAATATTCTAAGAAGCGGGTCGGACCATTACATATTTGATAAATCATATGCAGTGCTGCCACCACGTGTTTTAAAACTATAACCATTTGAAAGCAAATATTATGAATTTTATTCATTTAATACTTTTGCAACTGAAGTTTAAAATTAGACTATAAATTTTTGGTTAAATTTTCTATTAAATTTAGATGTAGATTTTTAGATTAAATTTAAATAATCTAAAAGACGTCATTATTGAGAGATATTGACGTTAGCAACAAAGAAATAAATAAAATAAATGAATAAAAAATATTAAACACTTGAATAAATAATTAATAGAAAAAGAAAAATGAACAAATTTTTTATTAATAAAAAATAAATTAAAGATTTTGTATTTAATACTAATACAATAAAATTAATAAGTATTTAAAGAACTCATCCGTTATTATCTAACATCATTTTTTTTTATTTGTTTTTTTTTTTTAGCTTTAAAAAAAATTTAGTCGAAATTATGATATTTAAATAATGATTCTTTAATATTTAAACAAAGATAAAAATTTTTTCAAGTATTATAATAAGGAACTAAAGTAACAGTTGTCTAAATATTAAAAATAATACGTTTATAATTTACATATAAATATTTAAAAAATAATATTTTGAAAATGTATGTATTTATAAGTTTTGTTTTTTTCATTTATGTACACGTTTTAAATTAATTATTATTTTTTTTTTTTTTTTAATTTTAATAATTATTACGTGTCTACAAAGTTTTGAGGTTAAGGTATAATGAAAAGAAAAAAAAAAAGAGACTTATTTAATTAAAATATTTCTTTTAAGAATATTAAATAAGACGCATTTTATATTCATCAAATGCGCCATTAAATTTGGTTTCAATCAGGTTCGAATCTATAATCTCACATAAGAAAAGATGATATGTAATATTTTTATTTGGTTTTTAACAGAACTTGACTACACATTCGCCCTCGATTCAAAATAAAAGCAAAATTAATCATAACACAAAATTATGAAAAACGAGGAAGAGTGGTGATCCTATAATTGACTGTATCGACTGTAGAATCTTCGCACAAAGATAAGTTTCGTTGTTACCATAAAATTTGATCATCTTTTACAAAAATTTCAGATACATGACTTAAGTAAGTAAGAAATATAATTTATATATTTATATAAATTTTGGAGTTGTATGACAGCTACTCGGATCCGTTGCCTTGAACAAACCAGATCCGAACATTTTACAGAAAATATTGCCATAAACTTTTATAATATTTTAGAAAATTTCATATATCCTAAGTTCATTAAGTAACAAGATGTGAGAATATAAATTTCGTAGATATCCGAACCTCTTGCGTTAGACTAACCAAATTTTGCAGAAGTCACTTTGGTATTAAACTTCCCTTTTTTTGAGAAAATATTAAATACCTATAGCCTGAATACACATTGAGTTATATTTTCATATAAAAACAGAAGTTGTTTGGTAGTTATTTGAAGATGTTGATAGAGCGGTAGACTAACTAGGTATATTTTGAAGAAGTCGCTGACATGAAATTAGATTTCTTTTCATAAAATTTCAGATACTTATCTTCAATAGGCACTGAGTTATTTTGATATTAAAAAAGAAGTTATATGGTAACTACTCGAACCCGCAGAAGTTTAAATAGCGAAACTAATAATTTTACAAGGGTAAAATGATTTTTTTATTTTTTAGTTTTTGGACGAACTGAACAGAACTTACAACTAACGAACACGAACTAAATGGCTTCAGAATTTTATTTTAAGCAAGAGTACTTGTATAATATATATTTTACCATATCGAAATTTCCTCTCTTAAGATGTCACGAACGTAATGACAAATTTTTTCTGTTGAGAACTGCATTAGTACGCGCATAAAAATGATTCAAATAGTTCTGAATTGACTGTAATTGAGTGCTTTTCTAAAAGTTTGCTTTTGCCTCAATACAGGGTGTTTCCGACTCGATGGTCTTCCTTGAAATGGGTGATCGGGCATGTCGAGAAGAAGAAAAAATTGTATTGGAGGGGGAGGGAGGTTGTCTATTCTAGACCCTTTTCGAGATATTAAGGGTTCAAGATGTTTTAGCGACTTTTCATAAAAAAATCTAAACGTTTTGAACGGCTTGCTGTAGGAAGATAAAAAAAATGCGTTTTGTAGAGTAGGTTGTCAGCTTTAATTTTTGTGTACTAATGATTCCCATATCATAACAGTTACAAAGTTATGAAGGCTCAAAATCACTTAAAATGAAGAAATTATATTTCAAACTCAATTTTCTTTTGAAAATTTTGAATAGTACTTAATAACTTTTCTCTATCTCTAACCGTTTTTGAGATATGAAGAATATAAAAGTGTGTTACAACACACAAAATGTGTTAAGACCCTTTTGAAAATAACATACTTTTCTATTGTGATTGAAAATAATACACCTTTCTATTCTTTATATCTCAAAAACGGTTGGAGATAGAAAAAAAGTTATTAGGTACTAATTATAGGGCTTAAAAACCTGTTTCGAAATATGCTATAAAAATTACCCTAAATAGAGAGTGTTTCAAAAGAAAATTGAGTTGGAAACATAATTTGTTCATTTTAAATCATTTTTAACCTTCATAATTTTGTAACTGTTATGATATGGGAATCATGGGAAATATTTTATATTTCTATAGTTTTGATATTGCATTAGCGAATTAAGTCTTATTTACAAAGTCTCTTTCAGAAAAGACATTTCAATTCTTCTTCAAGCTTCTAATTTTCGTTTAGTAAGTTGTTCACCTATGTAAATAGTTAAATATTTGTAAAGATTTATTTAATTCTTAATTTGAACCACAATTTTAACAAACCATCATATAATATTCCAAACCTAACAATGGTACTAATTTTTTGATAAATATCTTAAGGTTAATTTGTTATAATTTCACTTTATTATTGTTTTCTAGGTTCGAGTTCAATGACTTTTAACTTTCTTATAAAAAAAAATATAAAAAATATAAGAGTGTACGGCAACTTTACATTAAAGATAGCAAATTAATATAAAAATTTTTTAACTCCAATAAAAAGTTTCAGATAAAGAACGCGTGTCTTAAATGAATACAAATGTTTTAAATTAAATACAAAATAATACGAGATAAAAGTAAAGATGTTCACTGTTATTCACCATAAGAAAATCTCATGTGAATAAATATATTTTAAAAGTACTGAACTAAATATGTATTCTTAAGTTTATTTTGGACTTGTATGACAGCTGCTTGACCCTGTTGTGCAAAAAGTTGGTACATGAAATTTGATTATTTTTTAAAAAATTTCATGTTATGTATAGGTTATTTAATTATGAACATATGAGTACAAAAATTGTGGAGCTACATAATTTATATAGACTGAGTTATGATCATATAAAGAACGAAGTTGTGTGGTAGTTACTCGAACTCATCGGTGAAACTTGATAATAAATTCAGTAGTGTAACTGGCATTTACATTAAAATCATATGATAAAGATACAATATTTATACTATATACATATAGATGAAATATTTTTTATTTATTTATTTATTTATTTATATTAATATTACATACATAAATGTAATGCAATATTATTGAATCATCGGCTACAAAGGTCACTATAGGTTTTTTTTTATACTAGTATTAAATTATATACTAATATTATTTATTTTGTTTATATTATATACTATATATTTAATTTATATTTGGTCGTAAGGGGGGGTATGTAAAGAAAAAAAAATACTTACGACCTGTGCAGGGATCGAACCCCCACTCATTTGCTTAATACGCCACACACCTACCGACTAAGCTACACAAGCCTCCTAGATGAAATATACTTTTCCATTTAAATTATCAGATAGATGTCTGCTTTAAGGCGTCAGAAATATAATGGTAAATTTATTATATTCTCTAACTATGTTATTTATATATATATAAATAATATAAGGTACATTAAAGAATAGAAAATATATGCTATTATATGTCGGATGTACCACAATATGGTGAACTTAATGTTTAGTATTTAATATAAAATTCAGAGGATAAAAATGAAAGAGGAAAGTTCTTTCCTAAGCGATGAAAAATTTAATAACTATAGAAAGTTTTTAAAATATTAATAAAGTAAGGATTATTCATTATCATCATGATTCTGATAGTTTTAGAGTTATATATCAAAAATATTTAAAACGATATTATCAAATATATTTAAAAGGATTCCAATTATATTAGAATTCCCAAAAATTGACAAAAATTATTTATACAACATGCAAAAGTTTAAATCTTAACAAACTTGTTTATAATATTTCTAATAATCTAAAAACGTCCTACATCCTAGTTTAAACGAAGAATAAAAAAATATGCACTAAAATATAAGACCATTTTAGAAGGGCACATAACTCTTTTGAATACAGGCATCATTCGAAAATGCAAATAGAAAGCTTAATAGAACTAAGCCGCTCGATATAGAGATAAACGCATTTCACCTTCACTGCGGTATGCAACTTCAGATCTATAAGTATTAACTCAAAATTAAAAATTAGTCATAACTGTGTTTCGTGCAAAATCAAAATTAACCAAACAGAAAAAAAAAGTGTATCTTCTTTTTATGTAAGAAAAAATTGTGAAAAATCAAGAGAGCCGATCTTCAATTTTAAAAACGTCCTATAGAATTAAGGACGTCTTTAAATTAATTAATATTAATTATTGAATCTAATATATTACTTATATCAAAATTTGCATAGGTATTCATTTTGCAGGTGGGTGTCCAACTTTTACTTCTAATACCTTTCAAAGAGGGAAAATAAGTATTTTATTTCTGACATAACTTATGCTAACTCTCGAAGATATTCCTTCTCTCAAAATTTCAAGTCGCTGACTAAAAGTGTTCCAGAACTATGGAGGAACTAAATTAACAAATTTACATAATTACATAACTTAAAATTTATAAAGCTTCAACAGTTTACTGTCATTTGACGATATTAAGTAGAATAAGGATTTTTCCAAAATTGAGGGATTCTAACTTCACAATGGATCGGAAAACTTAAACTTAAAAAACTGGTTGAGGCGGTGTATCAATTATATCTAGAGTCCCTCGATGTTATTTTTTCTACGTTTTTTTTATTAATTAAATGCACGCATTTTTTTTGAAAATTTTTAGTCCTTTTCCAGATTTAATTTTTATGTACAAATGGACCTGGCAGCTGATAAACCACATAAAAATTAAAAAAATATTTTAACATAAGTATTTGTATTTTAAATAGAAAATGTTTACAATAAACCGATGTTAAAATATTTAAAACAAACCTAATAAAATTATTGGGAAAATAATGATTTTGGAAAAATAACAAAATGTGGAATATAAATATACATTTTGTTGTTAAAAGAGGGCTTATCCTTAATTAACAATAATAATTGCTAATTGCTAATTTTGATTTCTTAAATAGAGTCAATAGACTTTTATTTTATTGTTATGTTAAAAAAAATGATTCGATGCACTCTTTTTTTTTTTTGTTTTTGGCGTGTTAAGTAATCAATAAAAAATTTTTGTTAATCAAATTTCAAATCAGATTGTTTACCAATAAACTTTTAATTTTGTGGTATCATATAATTGTTCTTCTTCGGTATATAGAATAAATTTGAGAAAAATATATTTTACCAAAACAATCACAGTAGATATCTATTTATTTTATATGAAAATGAAGCTGCAATTTATTTAATTCGATTTTGTGGTTTTTGAATTTTAAAATAATTTTGTATTTAAAAAATTAAATCAAGCTGTTTTTAACCCTTTAACTTTTACTAAAAATTTAATTTGCGAATGGTGTTGTGTTTTTTTAGTGTTTTTTTTTTTTTGTTGTTTTTGTTGTTGCAATTAGGTTGACTGAAGAAATTTTTTTGTTTTTTCTTAAATTAATTATTGTTGAAGATACCAAATCAATTATTTGCAAATTAATTTAATTTTGTGCAAATTATTTCAATTAGTATATAATTTATAATATTTATTGGTTGTTTGTGTTTATATTCACAATACCAGCAAATTTAAAAAAATTTTGGATAGAAAGTGGAAAGTTCATAAATTCGCAAAAACTTAAAAGTTAAATCAAACATAAAATTTAAAGCGGTGTGCTATATATGGAATGTCATAATGAAAATGTTGTAGTTAAAATAAAAGATAATATAAATTACTCTGAAATAATAATTGTGCACTGTGGGGGTTAAATATTGAAATATATTAGATTTTTGTGCTTGATTTAATTTTACACTTTTGCTTTTTTTTTTTTGTTGTTTTTTTTAATTAGATAACCACCAAAATAATTGTGGTTTTTTTTTTTTTAGAGAAAATAATAAATATATTAATAAATAAAATTTTATATTAAAAGAATGTAAATATTTAGAAATATTTATTATAATTTCTCATTGGAGTAATGAGATTATTGGTTAATATTTAAACAATTCATTCTTATTTATAGTATATTTAAATAAAAAACAAAATTTTGCAAAATGTACTTATTGTTTCATTCTGTCCATTTGTTTGTTCGTCCGTCCGGCCGTATATTTACAAAACTACTATACCGTTTAATCCTCCGTAACTTGTGTACGTGTTTTTATTCCGATGCAAATCTATTTTAAAAGCCGATAACGTTTTTCTTCCGGGTAACTGAGATTTAATATTTCCCGAAACAACAAACTGTAATTTTCTTCTTGATTTTTTTGAAAACTTTATTCACATTTTGAGTTTGTTTGTTCTACACCATATTAAATTTTGTATTGCAGAAATGTTTATCATTAAATTTTACATAACACTGTAAAGTTGCAGGAATTTTGTTTGATTTTCAATCTACAAATCTAAAGCGAAAGAAAATTGAGTGAAGGATGACCGCTTTTACTTCGTTTTAATATTAATAAATTATAGGTATTTGTTTCCCCCTTCTCTCAGGAGTATTTTTAGTTAGAGCCTTGAAATTTTGAAAGGAGGAAAACTTTTGAAGCGAATTTTATGTATATAGGTTAACTTAGAAAACATGTTTGTCTTTAACCCGTTAAAAAACAATTAGGGATCAATAATTGAGAATTCGTTATTTTTAGACAACTGTTACTTAGACACCTTGACGCAAATTTATCGTTTTTTTTTTTCCCTAAGGGAGGTGGGAATCTTCCAAAGACACCAAGAATTTCCCCTTGGTAGTGTCAGATTCTTACTGACTAAACCCACCTCCCCCTTTAGCCAATATAGTGGGATGAAACCCTTACCTGCGAACGCAGTATATTGGCTAGGGAGTAGGGATAGGAAAGGATAGGAAAATGGATACGGAAACATTGAATTGGGAGTGGGACTGTAAGGAAACAATGAATCCGCCTATTATTATTATTTTGCTAACAGTGACTAAAGCCGTCACAATAGTTACAACATGTAGTAGTAGTATATATTACTACATGAGGCAACTATTGAAGGCAACCCCCACTGTCACTGTAGCGGCTGTTATTATTGGTATTAATATTTTTTATTAATATTATAATTATTTTACCACAGAGTCAACGCCATCAGTGGATTACAACGTGCAGCAGTATATAACACCTTACTTGCATGATATAACCAAAGATGGCTCTACTGTAGCAGCTATTATTATTATTATTATTATAATTTGTTTTACTATTACTATTATTATTATTATTATTATTATTATTATTATTATTATTATTATTATTATTATTATTATTATTATTGTTATTATTACTAATATTAATTATACGATATACATTATTACGATATAAAAGTACTACATATTTTTTATTTATGACCTGACCGGGGTTTGAACCCAAGACCATTCGATTGAAAGGTTGGCGACTTAACCACTGCGCCATGAGTCAGATAAAAAGAAGAAAGATGTAAAAATTAAAAAGAAAACAGATAAAAAGAAAAAAGATGTAAAAGATGTAAAAATTAAAATGGCAATATTATAATTATTTTTATATATGTGTTACGGTTTTTATTTACATTGCGTTCTCTTTACGTTGAAGAACGTGTCTATATTGATTTTTCAGAATTTTGTCTTACATAGAAAAGTTTATAAAAAATTACAAATTTTGATTCAAATGCAGATACAATTCCAAAAGACTTTTTATTTTCTTTATGAAAAGGTGCGCCTTTAAAATCCTTTGGTTTTACATACTACCTTGTTTTTACTTCTTTTTTTTTGACAATTCTTTTCAAATAATAAATCTAGTTCATTTAAAATAAAGATATTTGGTGGTTGCACTTTTGTTTTTTTTTTTGATTTATTATAATTGGATATTATTTAAAGATCTGTTACATAGCTAATATTGTTATTTAAAAGACATCAAGAATATCTTAACAAAACTGAAACAATATCTTGTACCTCTTCTTTTTGTAAGAAAAATGTTATTTTCATCAGATACATGTCGATCTAATTTTCATAGTTATTTTAAAATAAAGTATCCAAATAACTGAATGGGTTTCCTAAAACAATTTTTAAGCAATTTTAAGATGAGCAACTCTATTTAGATGACTTTTCTTCTAAACAAAGCTGCTGTTTGTTGTTTTTTTAAATTTCCATTTTACGCCATCCCTTTTTTCATATTTTTCTTTTCCTCTGTGTTCATAATTTTTCATCGTAATTTTCCCGATTAATAGTAGTCATATATTGTAATATGAATTAAATTATTTTAGAGGGTTCTTAAAGAATAAAAATCTCGAATTAAATGTTTACAAAATGTCAAAATACTAAATCATGAGATTTTCATATTTAGGTATTCAGGTTCCAGCAGTAAGTCTAAAAATTTTCTTAACAATTAACCCTTAAAAAGATTGCTATAATTTCAGTAGGTATACTCGATAGTTAATCAAAACTTATTTCGTGCTTGTTCAGTACTTACTATTGGACTCTTCAGTAAGCTGTAGAATTGAACTTTATCTGACAAATTGAATTTCTGACAAATTTTTGAAATTCACAATCGTTTATGTTAAAAATTAATAAAAAGTTCTGTGAGTTGAATTTCAAATCCAAAAAAAAAAATTTATATATGAACTACATTTGATAAATCATTTGGTAAGTCAACATTGTTATTCAGGTTTTATCAGTATTATGACTGATTGACCTCACTTATTGGATGTTTCCAAAAATTCACATGACATTAAATTATATATGCAGAAAGACGGTTCGTGTAAGACTATTATAAGTATATATGTGTCAGAATGTTGCATTAAAAATAATTTTTTTGATTAGTATTTCAACTCACAGACCTTTTATTTTTTAATTTTTAAAATTTGTAAGTTTTAAGAAGTTGTCACAAGTTGTCTATTGGTTAAGTTCAGTTCTATACATACTGAAGATTTCGTTATACTTTTAAATTTTTGAATAATATCTAAATAAAAATAATTGCAGTATAATTAACATAAAATGTTTTTTATCACATTGAAATTTTTGTCATTAACATCATTAAACTCAACATTATTATGTCAGTTTTTAATAGTTTTTCAAAAATTTTAGAAAAATTTACTCTATTTATAAAATTACGATACCTAAAGAAATTTTTGACACCAGTAGATATTTAATATAAATAAAGTATTAAATTTAATGTGAACAACTTTATTACGTTGTTCCACTCGTTGCAGAGCTACACTCCCGAAATTGGATAGAGCGCTACATATTTTCTTAATCTGATAACACAATTTGAAAACAACAAAGCAGTTTTTAAGCTTTACCAATTTTAAGATTTAGGTAAACTCTCTGATATGGATCTGAGAAGATCTGAGATTTCAAAAATACTTCGTATAAAGTGATATTATCATTGTGGCATAAATCTAGGGAAACTTAAACATAAACTCTGGCCAAATAGAATTTTCTACGTGTCGAAGGTACACTAAGCTAGAGTAACTGACGTATTAGGTCATTAAAAAAATCATCAATAAAAAAAATTAAAGAAAAAGTTTTATAAATTAAACGTTATTTTGTAAAAATATTTATTGAAAAATTGTTCATCCCTTGTTTCTTTGTAAACGTTTAAATTTAGAAAATTAAAATTTTTGGTAAGAAATTGAATAAGATCTTTAAGAATAATTCATGAATTAATACAAAAACAACAAAAATGTATTCTCTCCCGTTTCAGAACTATATAAAAAATAAAAATTCACTTAATCTTGCATTTTTTCATTTGCGCAAGAAAACGAATTTTAACCGTCAAGTTTATATTTTCGATTTTATTTTCGACAAATCATTTACTCCTTTAAGAAATTTTCATATAATTTACGTTTCAAATCAATTGAATATTTTTTTTTATTATATTTTAAATTTTAATACCTACTCTAAAAATTAAATCCATGTAAAAAATAAATAATTAAATCCACGCTTTTAAAGGCTCCTATAAAAGCTTAAAGAAATTGTATAATGTATCGATGAATTCGATATTTTTTTATACCCGTATGAACTATGTTCAAGGGTATAATAAATTTTCCATTACGTTTGTGACACCATAAAGGAGTTGAGTTAGATATAGTGTTAAAGGTATGGATCGGCTTAGAATCGAATTCTGAGTCGATTAAGCCATGTACGTCCGTCCGTTCATGTATGTGCGTAACTCAGTGTCTACTGAAGCCGAAATTTAGTAAAGAGGTGTCGAGTTACATGCCAACAACTGTTGTAAAATTTGGTTGATCTAGAGCAGCCAGTTCAGACTTCTTACACATCTTGGAACTTAATTAAGCTAGGGGTCTGAAATCTTACAAATGATGATCATGTTTTATGGCCACTACTTTTGTAAAATTTGGTTGTGGTGGTGCAACAAGTTCGGGTACCTGCCATACAACTTCTTTTTTTAAATGAAAATAACTCAGTGTTTATTGAAGCTAGGTATCTGAATTTTAGTGATAAGATGTCGAGTTACATGCCAAAAACTTTTGTAAAATTTGATTGGTCTAAAACAGTTGGATCATGCTTCTTGCATTTTTTGGAACTTAATGTAGCTAGGCGTCTAAAATCTTATAAATGATGATCAAGTTTTATGGACACACCTTCTATAAAATTTTGTTGTGCTTGTGCAATAGATTCGGGTAGTTGTCATACAACTCCACAATTTATATAAATATATCTCTGTAGTTAACATCGGTAATAAAACATATGAAAGTTTTTAAAAGATGATCAAATTTTATAGAAACAGGATATATTACGTTCATACGACTATCCCAGAGTTGACACAGTCTACTCTACTGCACTCTTCCTCGTTTTATTTGAAATTTTAAATGGAAATAAGGAAAATATTAAAAAATCTTTTCTATTATTTACTTAATTTTGCCAATAATACCAATAACACTTTAGGTATAACCACAAGTTTTGTTTGAATTCATTCTTTATATTCGGTTCAATCAACCTAAAAATAAAAGTTTGTTATTAATAACATCAAATTACCATTATAGGAAACTTTTATAAAATAAATAAATCAATCATTTGAAACATTTTTTTTTTTTTCGAAAATCAATTTTTTTTTGTCAAATTTTCAATTTATTGTGGTTATTTTTTCATATAATTTGCATAAAACCAAATCATGAATATTGAGAATTCCAATTTTAAAGAAAGAAAAACAAAAAAAGAAAATGTATTGAAAAGAAACCACCAAGCCGGACATATGCTGTACTAAGTATATTTGATAACTGATTAGTGATTATTTACTCTTTGTATTTAATTTAAAACATGAAAAAACAAAAAATATAAAACTACTTTAAATTTTTCTGCTAGTTACCAAAAACATCAAAAACAGAAAAGAAAATTTCCATTTATATTTAAAGGTAAAATTTAAAGAAGAATAAATTTGTTAATCGTGTAAGTGTACCTAAACATTTTTTAAATTTTTTTTTTTTTTTTCTTATATTTTGCTAAAATTTTTACTTTCTTGACCTAACACACTAATCAATGATTTCTTTTTCAGTAAACTTTTATTGTCCACATACAACACATACACACACACACACACAATATGTGTAATAAACTTTTAAAAACTTAAATCACGTTTTTCTTCAAAAAAAAAAAATTAATTAAAAGCAGAACATTTTTTTTTTCTTCTTGTTTTTATCTTTCAGTTTTCTTTTCAAAAATACCTTTTGATATTCTGTATTTCATGACTTCCGAACACCTCCCATTCATATTTCATGCCAGCTCGCAGGTGAAAGTGAAATTAAAAATTGAAATGAAATAAAGAAAAGTTAAAAAAAGAAAAAAAACTTATTGCCACCTTAAAAACTAAGAAAAAAAATAAAAAAACAATTAAAACAAGACCAGTATTTATTATACAATTCAATTATGTTGTTGGACAGTAAGTA
The DNA here is from genome assembly GCA_947095535.1 of Poecilobothrus nobilitatus. Lineage (NCBI taxonomy): Eukaryota > Metazoa > Arthropoda > Insecta > Diptera > Dolichopodidae > Poecilobothrus > Poecilobothrus nobilitatus. The sequence goes on along the minus strand of OX352774.1, from coordinate 83,388,672 downwards.
GTAAGATGGGAAAGAAAAAAAAAAAATAAAACCGAATAATGATGCTACTTATATATATTGGACTAGTACGTTGGACAAATACATTGTGAAGGATTTCCGTGTTATTGTCCAACCAAAGTTATAACCAGATTACTTGTTTAAAGTAAAAAATAAACAAGTGATGGAAAAAACCAAGGGTTTTCAAAAAAGCACATTTCCAAAATTAAAAAAAAATTCCATAATAAGCATAGAGACTTTACTTTACTCTAGGCTAGAGTAAAGAGTAGATAAAATACTTATTGACAAATAAATTTGTTTGGTTTTTTTTTTGGTAAGAAAAAATTGAGAAGTATTAAATCACAGCTTCCTTACTTATAACATAACTCTATATTATTAAGGAAAATTATTAACACAAACAAAAATATAATGTTGGAGCGTTAATTTTTGTATATAATTTGAAATCAAAAAAATTTGGACAGGTGCCCAAATTACAAGTGTATAAAAATAAAGTATTTTCAGTTTTTGACCCCTTACACTTCCTAAACGGGCACCACACAAAAATATTTCCTGAAATGACTTACACTTATTTCTAAAGATCTAACTCCTTTCAAAATTTCAAGCTTCTAAGTTAAATCGTTTAAAATATAGGAGGGGTCGAAATTTTTGCAAAATTTGAGTTTCACATAACGGTATATTAAAATACTGCATGGCAAAGCCACATATTTATTTTATAGATATTTATAAAGTTTATAAAACCAGCTTTTCCAGATCAAAAATATGTCTTATAGAATCTGTGTTATAAAAATTTAAAGATAGAAGTTTTTCGAACTTTGTAGGGTTGTAACGGGTGGGGCTGCAGAAAAAAGTTATTCCACAAAATTAGTGTTTTGACGATGCCTATTCGTAGTTAAAATTTCATTGCTTCATTATTTCAAACGGTGTAGTAGTTGTGTTAACACCCAGATGGACGGACGGACAGACTGAAACTTTTTTTTTAAAATGTTCTAAACATTTTTTGAAAATGTGCTAAAAACAAAAGAAAACTTCAAGAAGGAATGTGAATGTTGCAAAAAATATAGAGCGTTAATATTGTTACCATAACTACATATAACAAGATATTATGATTTTTATTCATTAATTATTATTTTGTAATTGTATCAATGAATTAAATTTTCAATAAAAATAAAAATTTCATTTTTTTTTTTTTGGATAGGTAGGAAAAATATTTTATGTGTATAAAAGTGGCTATATGTGACATGAGGATCCGGTAAGACTAAGAAATAATTCTTTAATAATTTTTTTGTTGGTCTATAACAGGACAGTTTGAAATTATTTCTGAAAAAGACAATATTGGGTCTAGGGTCAACCAATATTATATCTCTGTGACACAAAAGTCCAATGGGATTTTTGATCTACCACTATAAGACAAAAGTGCCAAATTAAAAAGGTCAGAAGTCCAAATGCATCTTTATATGCATTGACTTTTCTATGTTAGTCAGATTTTTATATTAGTCAAAACAAGTTGGTAAAATATTTATACTAAAAACTACCGCTCCAAATCGCTATAAAATAAATTTTTTTTTTTATGTTGGAAATTTATTTTTGTTTTATACTTTATATAATGATAATATATTTTTTTTTTTTATTTCATTGTTTTTAAATACATAAATGATATTCAAATTTTGAAGTAAATTTTTATTGGAATTTTTATTGTGTCACTAGCTATAACAATTATAGAAAGGATTTTAAAATTGGTTACAAAATTTGAAATGTTTTGTTATTGAAACATACATAAATATATAAAAATAATAATTAGAAGAGTTTTCAAAATTGGTTATAAAATCAGGATTATACGATTTTTCCAGAATGTGTATATATTTAAATATTCTGGAAAAAGAGAAAACCCCGATTTCGTAACCGACTATGAAAACGTTCCTAATTATATTTTAAATGCCTTGATGTTGAAATATGTATGAACAAAAATAATAAGGAGCGATTTTAGGGTTGATAACGAGATCAGACTTTCCCTTTTTTCCAGAGTATTTATTTATATACAAATATATATATATCCGCCACAGAGTGAATTGATTTTTAGATATATATTTCAACAACAAGGCAATTAAAATAGTACCGCTAAACAAATTACTGAACCCCTGATTTTGTAATCAAATCTAAAGTCCATCCTAATTACTTTTTTTTAACTTCTAAGACTACTTTAAAAAAAATTTACCAAATTGGTAAAATTTAAGTTTAATATATAGGAATTCGTATAAGAACTTTACCCGTTCTGGGGTAAGTAATGGAGATAAAAGCTTGCAAAAAATGTTGTCACAAGGAGTGCTTATATGCTACCATTTTCGAGATATAGTATTTAAAAGATTTTTGTATTTTTATAAAAAAAAATCAATAAATCGTTTGAATGAATCGCTATGTACTCATGATCTTTATATGCCCAGCATTTACAAAATTATAAAGATTTGCATTGATGTATTAAAAAATGCTTTTTGTTTCCTGTATTTGGGATACTTTTTATAGTATATTTGAAAAAAATGCTTTGAAAAAATTTAATGTTTCCAAAGTAAATATTTAACATCCTTTCTGAGAAGTTTATTTGAATAATACATACTTTATTTCAAGGTTTTTATATATAAAATGGCCACATAATAATTTTTATTAAAAATATAACAAATATTTTCAACAGGAAATAAATATCTTTGGGCTTTAATTCATAAATCAAGGTAATACAATAGGTATTTTATTTTTATATTTATTATTTTACAATATGTAAATAATAATGAAGTTGGTTGTATTGTACCACTGTAAGTTATTTTAAAAAGATATTTTAAGTTATTATTAGTTATAAGCTAAAGTTTTTATTTTTTATCACATCAGCCGTATACTCGTATAGGCCATTATAGCTTACCTCTTATAGATGAATAAATAGCATTATGTAATACTAGCTATATATATAGATTAAAATATATCGATCGCAGCAAAATTGAATTCTGAGTCGATTACATTATGTATGTCTGTTCGTTCATCCATTTGCTTGATAATTCAAAAAAGAAAGGAGTAAGAGTTCTAAAATTTTTACCGGGTTAATTTTGTAAAATTGTTAGTTTGTCTAAGTTAATTAAGTAAAAAATCTAAAATTTTGTAAAATATCATGAAGTTTTATGGAAACAGCATATGTATTATGTTCATACGGGTATCCTAGCTTTAACACAGTCTACTCTACACTCTTCCACGTTTTTAACTTACTTTGAAGAAGAACTACATCAAAGAATCATTTAAAACTTGATTTCATGATTTATTTATTCAATTTTACGAAAAAAATTTAAATTACGAAATTTAATTTAAAATTCTTATATAATTTTTCTTTCTTTTTTTACGAGGGACGGTGGAAACCATAAAAAGTAACTCAAAGGGAGGAACTCGACGAAATTCCTCTGGGTAGTGTTGGAGTCTAACCAACTAAAAACCCTTCTTTTAAAACCAAACTTTATAGTATATATCCTTTAATACATAATAATATAATGTACAGCTTGGTTTTGGGGAAAAGGATAAGGGAGGGATTACTTCGGAAATTGGATTCAGGATAATTGGGATTGTGGAGGATGAAGGAAAAAATTTGGATAATTATTTTGAAGAAGGATGTTAATGTTAATTAGAGCAGTTATTAGGAAATCTTTATTCCTCCCAAAGTGCAAAATATTTTTTTATCGTTTTATTACTTTTTATTCTTCCTCTTATGATATTTATTTGCATTCATCTTGATTCTTGTTTAAGCATCTTCTATTTTTTTTTGTGAACAATTTTTGTTGTTTCTAGCCATGGGAAGACAGTTTTCTCACTTTTTTATTGAATAATATTAATTTACTTATATATTTATTTTTCTTGTCAGTATTTCAAGTAATTTTAATTTTGACTTTATAAAGAGCTCATCGAAGAAAACCAAAATCATGAAGACGAACACAAATAATATGACAATACAAAATACAATTTGAAAGAAAACTAGGTAGTATAATGTAATGTATGAATGTGATGTGTATTTCCTAATTAAGTACACTGTTATGTACCATTGCATATACCCTTATGCAATTACTTACTAATTTCTGTATATGAAGTTCAAATTAAGTTTCTTCTAGTTTCAGAGATATGGAGGCTTAAATCAAATTTTAATATATTTTTCTTTTTTTTAGTTTTAATAAATTAGCATCGAACTCTAAAGACCATCTATGAAAATTATGTAAAATATCTTCAAAAGCTCAAAAAATCTTCTTTTAAACAAGCATCTATTCATTTCACTATCATTTACAACAAGCATCTATTCATTTCATTTTATTTTTAACCGCTTTTTAAAACTTCGAACTTCTAAAACTTATAAAATGCAGGAATTTTAATCATTTATCATTTTTATATGATATCATATCGTAACACGAAAAAATTTCAAAATTTTACAATATTTCTAATCTTTGAGTCTTCAGCTTTAATTTTGAATACTTTTCATCTCAGGATCTTGTGATTTTAAATCCAGAATTCTTTGCAAATCAAATGGACCACTGAAAAATAGAAAATAGTTTGTGAAACTTTTTAAAATGTCTACCAATCATCATAGAGAAGCCAAATGATTCAAGCTTAAAATCTTTTAAAACCCTTTAAATAGTTTATAAATATTATATTCTAAAAGAAACCGATAGTTTAAACTGTTGATTAAAAAACAAATAGATTTGTTTATATATTAATGGTATATTTTTTTTTACCATTAGAACAAAAGAAGAGATATACGTAATAAAATTTATTATTTTCATAAATTTAATGAAAATAAAAGTGTTACCATATACTTTACTTTGATATTGTCTAAAATTTTATTAAATCGGGATTTTGTAAAAAAACAAGGCAGAATGTAAAGCAACGGTTTTTAAAAGCGTACATTTCCAAAAGATAATGCAAACTGTTTAGAATTGTGACTTTCACCAAAATTTTAAAATTTCATATAATAACAAAATAAGTGAAAATAGGACTTTTTTGCAATTTTGAGGGGCTTTAATTCGGGAACTCTAAATAACTAAGGAAAACTGCTAGCACACGTAAAAATATATATACTGAAGATTAATTTTTATGTTTTGCCGAAGAAAAAATTTGAATTTGCACAGGTGCCTAAGTTACATGGGTCTAAATATAGAATAAGAGCCCTATAATAGCTCTTAAACAGGAGGTGATACAAAAACAATTTCTGTGGAAATTTATACTAATTCAAGAAGTTCTTTCTTATCTCATTATCTCAAGTTCCATATAAAAGCCTGCCCAAGTTATGAAAAAAGAAATATCATGCAAAATTTGATTTTAACATAACAATAAATTTAAATTGTAAAAAATTATAAAATATTGCATAATTTTAATAGTTTTATAGAGGTAAGAAAATGTCCAGTCTTCTAGTGGTATTAAATAATTTTAAAATTATTACGCAGCGCCTGAGATATATGCATCTGAAAATAGGGCTTTTTTGCAATTTTGTCTGCCTGAGATATAGAGCTAACGCCATACAACATAAAGAAACCGTTAACACATGTGAAAATATATTACTGGAGCTTTAATTTTTATGTCTTGACGAAGAAAAATGTAAACGGGTGCTTAAGTTACAGATGTTTAAAAATACCAATTTTTACAATTTTTCAGCCCTAATAGCTCATAAACAGGAGGTGGTCCAAAAAATTTTCTGAGAAAACTTATACTAATTCTAAAAATTCTTTCTTTCCTCAAAATTTCAAGTCTATATCTAAACGCGTACCGGAGTTATGAAGATAAAAAAATCATGCCTAATTTGGTTTTCACATAACGGTAAATTTAAAAACTAAATTTAAAATAATTCTACACTTTTGATATTGATTTAGAAAGGTAAAAGAAATTCTTGTTGAATGGCGTTTTCAGATTTAAAAAATGTTAAATATCACATGAGATATACGCATTTAAACATAGGGCTTTTTCAAAGTTTGAAGGGCTGTAGCTCCGTAATGGATGAGGGTACATCAAAAAATTGTTCTACAAGATTAATTTTTTTATGAGACCTACCCATGGTTAAAATTATTTTTCTCTATCTTTAACGGTGTAGAAGTTTTGCAAACAGACGGACATATGGGCAAACGGACATATGGGCAAACGGACAGAGTGAAACTAATAGGCACATTTTTTTAAAATTTTTTTTGGGATTGGGCACATTTTTTTAAAAAGACAGGTTTATAGGATTTTTATTAAAACACATATTAACATTATAATATGCCAATAGAAAATGAATATTTACAAAAATTTGTTATTTATTGATTTTCAAATTAATGACACGTCTGAAAGAAGATTGATTAAAAACTTATAATCATAAATTAATTAAATCCCAGAAAACTATAATTTTTAGAGTTGTTTTTTTTTTTTTTATGGTTTTGTGTATTTAATTATATTTTTCTTCACACATATATGCTATTATATAGTATATATATACTATTAATTTATATTATACAACATGTTTTGAGGGCATAGTAATTTTAATGCTTTAACATATAATTTCTATTAACATGAAATTATTGACTATTTTCATTTACATCTACATACATATAAGTATGTACATAATATAGGGTTAACAAAAAAAAAAAAAAACAAATAAAATTTATAAAAGTATAGGGTGAATACATATGTAAATTTAAAATTTATTTTCGCTTCGTTTTTATTTACTTACCTTAATTATATGTATATGTATATGTTTGTATAATTAAAGTTTCATAAACAGTATATCTAAATGATGATTTCCCTAAGGTGATAAGAACATTTTTCACCCTTGAACTCATAATATTACCTAAGTACACATACACGAGTATATATTATATACTTTTTGTATATTATTCTATAAAATGGGAAATGTGCATAATATAAAAGCGTGTTAAACCACTTAATGTTCTTTTAATTTTTAGTTGAATCGTGTTATTATTATTTTTGTTATTATTATCATAAATATTTGCATGATTCATGATTTATTTTAATTACAGTTTAAAATCACGAACTATTATATTATAATGCATTATTTTAAGGTAAAAAAACCAAAAAAAAAAAAAGGTGTTTAAAATTATAAATTTAAAAATTTAATTGTATATTTTATAATAAAAATATTATAATATAATTAATGTGTTAGTTAAAAGATAAAACGAATCGTATTTATATTAAGGATTCTTTTTTTTTTTGTTATTTTTAAGTACATATACATATACAGATAATATTTAATATTAATATAAGATTAATTTTAAAGAATCTAAAGAATTTTGTAAGAAATGTTAATTTTTAAGGTGAAAATGAAAACGTCATTTTACTGCGCATATTTTAGTAAATTAAAGAAAATTTAAGGTATAAAAAAAAGTCTATTCCACAGGTTTTCATTAGATATTCCTTTGCTCTGTAGAGTGTACAAATTTAATTAAGTTTTTTAATAGTAATATCTTAAGTATTTCGAAAGGTTCATAATTACGTTTCAAAATTTAATTTTATAGTTTTTTTTTAATTTTTACAACTATATCTATGCTCCTTGATCTATCACTTATTATTTATATTTAATTAAGTTTTCACTGGAATAATTGTTGATTACTCGATATTCTACAAGCCTATGAAAACTAAATATTTTTTATTATTGCGACATCTATTATTTTATGCAAGAATTATTTTTTAAATACATATATGTTGCCTAGGTTTCTTTTTGCGTTTCATTTTATTGCATTATGAAAATTACAATTTTTAAATGTTAAATTTTATGTTTTTATTGACTTATTTCAGTGGTAGGTGTAGTTTGTTTTTAGCACATTTCCAAAAAAACATTAAAGAAAAATGTGCCTATTTGTTTCACTGTGGCCGTCCGTTTGTCTGTTTACAAAACTTCTACACCGTTAAAGATAAAGAAAAATAATTTTAACCATGGATAGGCCACATAAAAAAATTAATATTATAGAACAACTTTTTCATGTAGCCCCATTCATTACGGAGCTACAGCTTTTCCAACTTTGAAAGAGCCCTAGTTTTAAATGTGTATATCTCATGTTTTGATTAACAGTTTTTCAATCCGAAAACGACATTCGATAGGAATTTTCACTACCTTTCTACATCAATATCAAAATTATATAATTTTTTTAAATTTAATATTTAAATTTACTGTTATGTGAAAACCAAATTATGCTTGATTTTTCTACCTTCATAATTCCGGTACGCTTTAAGATAAGGACTTGAAATTTTGAGGTACTGAATTTCTAAGGAAACTTTTAGAATTAGTATAAGTTTCCTTAGAAAATTTTTTTGCACCACCCTCTGTTTATGAGCTATTAAGGCTAAAAAAATGAAAATTTGCTATTTTTAAACACCTAACTTAGTCACCTGTACACATTTTTCTTAGGCAAGACATAAAAATTAAAGTTCCTCTAATATACTTTTACTCTTGTTAATGATTTCGTTTAATTGTATTGGGTTCCAGAGTTACAGAGTTAAATTGCAAAAAAGCCCTATTTTCAGATGTATATATTTCAGGCTCTGCGCAGTAGTTTTACCATCTAAAAACACTGAATGACCTAAAATTTTTTACCTCTATTAAACAATATCAAAATTATGCAATATTTTGTAATTTACTATTTAAATTTACTGTTATGTTAAATTAAATCTTGCATAATATTTCTTTTTTCCAGGACGTTTTTAGATAGGAACTTGAATTTTCGAGACAAGAAAGAACTTTTATAATTAGTGTAAGTTTCCTCAGAATTTTTTTTTTGTACCATTCCCTGTTTAAAACCTATTAGAGCTCAAAACTTGAAAATTTACTATTTTTAGACACATGTAACTTGGCCACCTGTACAAATTCTTTTTCGGCAAGATATAAAAATTTTTTTTTTTAAATTATCAAATGTTGGGGCAAGTCACAATTCTCAACAGTTTGTATTATCTTTTAGAAATGTGCGCTTTTAAAAACCGTTGGTTTACATTCTGTCTTGTTTTTTTTGTTATCTTCTTCAAATTTTCCTTGTATTAACCGTAATGAGTTTGCTTTTTCTTGTTCTTCAACTATTCAACTTCAAAGAAAAACAATCGCCTTTAGATTAATTTACCCGCTTTATAAAAAAGTATATTAATAACATTTTTGGAAAAATCTTCGCTTTCTTTCCGGTGGTTTTATAAAAAATATATTAATTTATTTTGTGAAACTTTTAGTAGAAGACGCTGCGGAGCGTCAGAATGCATATCTCGTTTCTTTTAAAATTAAAATGTTTAAAAATTTTTTTTTTAAATATTTTTATTGTAGTTATTCTTGCGCGAGATATTTTATTGAGCCTTGTACTTATTTTAATTTTTGAAATCTATATTATAAGTTTACCATCTCCGATATTAAGTAGATTATTAAGTAAAGCATTAAGTAAAATATTCACACACAATTTTAATTAATATAAAAAAATATCGGAATGTAAAGTTAATATCCCTTGAAATACTTTTATTACATAGCAAGGGTTGTGGAAAAATTTATTAATTTATCAATTTATTTGATTTAATTGCCATGTTATCTAACAATTATTCATACGGTTTATTATTTTGCTATTAGATTATTTAAAATTATCTATAGCTATTAGGTACTCCAATTTATTTTATTTATAAAAATTGTAACGAAATCATAGTTCAAATCAACCAAATAAAAAAATGTTGCCATCAATTTTAACTAAATACCGAGGGAGTGTGGGTTCAAATCTTACACACGTCTTAAGAGTTATTCACCCTTACGACATTTATAGCTACCGCCTGAAAAGGAAAGGCTGTGTAATTTCTGTTCACATTTATGTGACAGAGAAATGCACTAAAAAAAAAAAAAATTTTTTAACTATAGTCCTATTAATTTGAAGTTTAATATTTAAGTTATCTATAGATAATTTTAAAAAAATTATATTTAATAAATAAAATAATTCTAATGATAGATAATTATTCAAATTATTTTTAAATCAATTTGTTAATTAACAAAAGATTTTTTTTTTTTTTTCCAACTATTAAAAAGTTTTTTAAACTTTAATAGTAAATATTATGTTTTAGCATAAATTTAATATATATATATATAAATTATTTACAGTCCAAATTAGTTAAAATTATTTAAAACCTGTTCTAAATTGCCTTATGAGCTTTGTATTTGAATTTTTAATTACCTATTATATTATTTTAAAAGTTCGTTAACTTTTGATTACTAAATTTATTCATTTTAAAAATTTGATCATGAATATGTCAAAGGCTAAATCAACAGCATCAGATATAAAAATAGAATATAATGATGATCAATTTTGACAATTTGATTACATTTTTTTCAGATTTTTTAAAAAATAATTCAATTCTCATCGATTAATATTTTATTAACTTTTGAATCCTCATTTTAACTTTTTCTTTGTTCTGTAATTTAAATTTGTATTAACCCTTTTTTGGTGCTATTTCAACAAAATATGTTATTGATTTTTAGTTTTATACTGTTCCTCTATGTGCTCGTTGGCCTGTATGACTTTATCTGTTTGCTTATATGCCTATTAATTTATCAATTTTCTTAAATTGTTTTCTTAAAACTACAAACTAAACGACAAATTCCTTAAGATTTGTAAATTTACACGAAATTAACATAAATTTTTAATTCTAAATTTAAATTTTCGTAATTTTTAAATAAAATTTTTGATCCACTATTATGTTCTTCTGAAAATTTAAAGTTAGAACTAACATTTTTAGAAGAATATAAGATCTTTAACTGCATAAGTTTCGTATTTCTCTTGGTTTGAAGACTAATTTCAAGCATTTAGCATCTCGATACCAGCGGAAATTTTTCAAAGCTTTGACACAAAATTTGAAGCTTAAATATTATATTTTGGGATAGATAATATGTTAAAAGATTTTCTTATATTATTTATAGATTCTTTAAAGTTGAAGAACATGTCTCTCAATGATTTCATAGTTTTTTTCATATAAAAAAAAATTTTTAAATTTTAACGTCTCAATAGTTACAATAAAAATTCTAGAATGATGTGATTATTTTGTTTTTTATTTTGTTTTTGAAAATATACACCTTTAAAAATCCTTGCCTTAAATGTTATATTATATTTCGATAGGTACTGTTTATTTCATTTATCATTTTTACAAAAAACCTATAATTTTTTTTATCATTTCAGGTTTATTATTAACCTAAAGTATAATACGAATTGTAAAATAATATATAATATATTATACGTCAAAATAAGACGTGTCTAATGTAGAAAAACTGAATTCTAACTTTAAGATTTTCATCTTCCAATATTATTGCCTTATGACTTAATCTTACAATGTGTTATAAAATGAGTACATTTTTTACAAACTTTGTAAAATTTGGGAATCCTTTTTAGCACATTTCCAAAAAAATTTAAAAAATGTGCCTATTAGTTTCAATCTGTCCGTCTGCCTGTCCGTCTGTTTTCAAAACTTCTACACTCTTAAAGATAGAGAAATGAAATTTTAACCATGGGTAGGAAAGAAAGAATTTTTAGAATTAGTACAAGTTTCCTCAAAAAATTTTTTAACCACCCTCGTTTAAACACTATTAGGGTTCAAAAATTTAAATTTTAAACACCTAAACTTAGGCACCTGTACAAATTTTTTCAAAATAAAAGGCAAAAATTAAGGCAACAATTTTATAATATTACATGTGTTAATGCGTTTTCTTAATTATGTTGAGTTCTCTTAAAATTGATGAAAGTGTCTCTTTATTTTTCATATTTTGGGTATACTTTACTGTAGGTGCATTATCCGATTACCTTAAAATATTACATAACGATACGTAGTGACGTCACCTATATTTCATAGAACATGACTTTTGTCGCAAAGGTCATTTAAAGGTCAAATTGATCATTTTGAAATTTTCAAAAATAGATCTATAAAAACTACAACGGTAGGTCTGCAAACCACCCTTGAAATGATATATCTGAAATTAGTACAGTCTGTCTCATTTCAGTACAGAGTGGTTAAGTTACAGGTGTTTAAAAATAGATAATTTTCAATTTTTGAGCCATAATAGCTCATAAACAGGTAGTTGTCCAAAAATGGTTCTGAAGAAACTTATACTAATTCTAAAAGTTCGTTCTTCCCTCAAAATTTCAAGTCTACATCTAAACACGAACCGGAGTTATGAAGATAGAAAAATCATGCAAAATGTGGTTTTCACATAACGGTAAATTTAAATACTAAATTTAAAAGAATTCTACAATTTTGATATTGGCTTAAAAAGGTAAAAAAAATTCCTGTCGAATTGTGTTTTCAGATTGAAAAAATGTTAAACAGAACATGAGATATATGTATTTAAAAAAATTTCCAAGACTTTTTCAAAGTTTGAGGGACTGTAGATCCGTAATTAATGGGGCTACATGAAAAAGTTGTTCTATAACATTAATTTTTTTATGAGAACTACCCATGATTAAAAATTTTTTTTTTCAAGTTTTGTAAAGAGACGAACGGACATACAGACGGACAGAGTGAAACTAATAGGTACATTTTTTCAAACTTAACGTAATTTATAATATTATAAATTTATTTTTCAATATATGTATCTATTCTTTATTCTTAGGCTTATTATTGGAATATTTTTTTAAATTTTTATATAAATGACAAAAAAAAAAAACAAAAAAAAAAACTCAATTTTTCAATTAAATTGTTTGGATATAATTTGTAAAAAATGAAATGTTCTGAATAAAAAAATAAAATCACACAATTTTTTGGTTTCTATTTGATTAATTTCAATAAAATTTATAAAATATTTGTATTTCAATTAAAATTTCACTTTTAAATAATTATTATTTATTATCCGTTTTTATTATTAGCAAAACAAAACAAAAAAAAAAGGAAAAAAACCTATAACAAAAAACTATAAAATATTTTCATACAATTTAATTTCATTCAAATTTAAAATTGAAAACAAGTAAAAATTTGCATTTTAAAATACATACCAACAAAATGGGGCAAAATTTACGCGAAATACAAAATTACGCTAAATACAAAAAAAAAAAAAATTTTTTTAAAATATAAAAATCTGACCATAATCCAATAAGCCACATAATAATAATTTATCAATCAAAATCGATATTTTTAAAGTATCTTTTTACCTTGTAAAAATATTTAAGTAAAGGAAAAAAAAAAAATCAAATTACAAATAATGAAAGTTTAAAATTTATGTTTATTATAAAAAAAGAAAAAATTAACAAAATAACAAACAATTCAGTAAATTTTTGTTTTTTTTCTGACATTTTGTTAAAGAAAGAAGAAAAAATTTTATCCCAAAAAAAAAAAAAAAAGCAGAAATTACCTTAAAACAAATTGAAGTGTGTATTGAATGAGTGACTAAATAATATTGTGGTCAATCTAACGTTTTTTTTTTTTTTTGTTTGTTTTTTGTTGTTATGTTGAATCGAAAATGCCAGTTAAAGTGTTATAATATTGGCAAAATAATTATTTTTTAAGTTTTTAGATGTTTTTCTTTTGACTTAATTGAGTATTTCCTATTTATTATAATTAAAAAATTATTTTAATATGACAATAAAAGTGTGTTTGAATACAATTTCTTTAAGGTATACGAGTATATGAAATTATATGACTTCTTTGTTAAATTTTAAATTACTTTCGTCAAGCCGATTAATAACATATTTAATTATATATGTATTTATTTTATATTTGTATTATATTATATAATAATTTTTTTTTTATTAATGAAGACTTTACGCGTAAGTAATCACAAGTAATAAGTATATAGGTCCGCATTGTGCACCTTCAAAACGTAGGAGAACCTATTCAGTCGGCTTGGTTTTAAGTTTTTTTATACATCTACACCACGATTATACCATTTTGATTGAAGAAATTTTGAAAGCTTTTTAGATCCATGTCAGAGGGTTCAGCTTAATTTTGAAAAAAGAAACTATCAAGGTATTTCAGTTTTTTTCTAGTACCGGACCGATGCAAAGAAATCGCTCCAAGCTCTTTATCGCGTTATATATAATGATACATATTTTTATAGGTAAAATATTCTTTTCAGATTCGGAAATAATTTCATTTATTAATTTCTAGAAATAGAATACCTTAAATGGGAATCAAATTATATTTTGTTTTTTTATAATAAATAGTTATCTTAATTCATGATCAAATCTTGTAGTCTTTTTATCTTTTTCAAAGAGAAGTTAATTTATTATTTTCAACTCAAATAAAAAATTTAAGTTACAATTGCGGCTAAAAGCAGATGAATTTTGTCAATAGATCTTTGTTTAGACAATTAACACTCGATTTGTATGCGCTTTTGAAAAAGGTTAATAACAGATTTTAATTCCAATTTATAAAGTCCTATACTCTTTGGAGTTTTTTTTTTTTTTAAGTTCGTTAGTGTAATATTAACTGTCTTTTTAAGTTCGTTAGTGTAAACTTGACTGTAAAGTTTGTAAGTGAAATCTAACGGAAATAAAACTATAAAATCGTTACGTTCTTTATTTTATTTCTTTAATATGAACGGTTGGAAAATATCCGAAGAAAACTTGAGGAAACTATTGAGAGATATCATACCCTTAATAGAAAAAGTATAAAATTTTCTTTGCTATTGAGAGGTTTATAATACAAAAATCATATTTCTAAAACTGATTATTTCAAGCATTAAATGTTTTTATTACAAAAATTTAAAATGTCATTTAATTTAAAATAAAATATTAAATTAATGAGGTCCGATAATAAATTATTTTAGTATGAGTAAAAACATATGGTTATTAAGATTTTTCATTTACGTATTTTATGTGCTTGTATATAATTGAGATTTTTTTTTCGAAGTTTTTAAATATTTAAGATTTAAGGATCATAAAGAAAATCAAAACAAAATTATGAAAAATGCAATCGTACTTTCAATGGCTTGACACATCTATCGCTTCGAGCAATCAGTTTTTGTGAAACTAATCGCACGGGATATTATTTTCGAGTAATTACTTCGAGAAATTGATCTGTATGAAAGAATCTAAGCAGGTATGTTACCTCGTTTCTTTATATATAACAATACTTTATACACAGCCCGCTATATATTATATTAATCTGATATTATCAGTTACCAAGAGGAAGAATGTGTGATAGATACGACTCCCTCTTCTAAAGAAAGTGGTTTTAGATACGTCATACACTTCTCAAGTCTTCTAAAGATTAAGTGAAAACGCATAGAAAGCACGATCAGCCAAAAATGATTTGCCGCATAACAGTATAGAAGAAGCATGTGCTGAAGGGAAAATATGGAGCATAGTATAAGCATTTTCAAAAAACCGTGTTAGATGAAAAAGATAATACATAAAGTAAATATGATGACAATTTCCATAAAATCATGTTTACAATATTATTTCACATTTTAAATCACAATTTTATTATTAATATTTATATAAATTTTTATAACTGAGTCGATTTAAAAAAATTTACTATTATAATAAATTAATTTATTGTTCCAAATGATTGTTCATTCGGAACTTTTAAAATTTTTTTAAACAGGTGTACAAAATCTCAGTGCATTTAAATTTTAAACAAAATATGCTTAAAGGGCTAATTTATATGAATGAATTAATATTACAAAATAAAATTATTACTTTCGATGAAAACGAATACGTCATATGGTTATTATATGTATATAACATAGATGATAAAATTAATAAAATCATTTGAAAAACAAAAACAAAAAAAAAATGTACACTATACTTAAAAACTTCAATTGATTACGTAAGTTCGAAAAAAAATTGACTTTAAAAAACAATGAAAAAAAAAAATAATGAATTGAATAATTATAAGATAAAGTAAAACAGATGAATAACACAAAAATAAAAAAAAAACACGAAAAGACTTCAGTTATTAACAACTTTCATAATTATGTATTTATGTATTTAAGATTTAAAAATATGATGATGCTGTTTTTCTATTTTAATATCAGTTAAAAAAAAAAAGCGCGTAAAAACCACTTTGAAAACAGTAAAAGCTTTTTTTTTTCTTCTTTCTAATAAGAAGTCAATCACTTTAAAAGTTTTAAGATATGAATTAATATATGTAGTGTGTTTTTTTTTATGACAACACAAATTGTTTTTTTTTTTTGTTTTTTTTTTAAAGACATGTAATATAAAAACCGGCTCCCAGGCTATATTGATGTTTTTAATTTTTTTCTTATTAATTTGTAAACTTGTTATTGAACTTAAATGGCGAATGAATTACTAGTAAAAAAAATTTTTTCAACTAACAGATCAATTTTATAGGTAATTATTTTCGTGTTCAATGTCCATTGTCCAATATCAAATGCAATTAATAAATTTTTTAAGGGATTTTATTTTATAAAGAGCTTTCATAATTTTGATGATTCGATTAGATTATTTTAAAAAGGAGTATGAGTAGCACTGCGATTTTTTTTTTGTATAAAACTTTTATGCTCACACTATTTCTGCATACATATATGGTGGTCTAGTTATAATATTTCTGTCAGTTCTTTTGTTTAATTTTTATGATGAATCTGGAAGTTTATTGAATCACACTTTTCAAAGTGACTCATAAAATGAAAAAGAATAAAAAAAATTATTTTTTAAGAGATAAGCTTGAGAAAAGGCTAGTGGTATTTGCTTGAGGATTTACTTCAATTTGTCATAATTAGGAAACTGTTGTAAAAAGTTCTATAAGTTTACTTAATATTTTTTTTTTTAGTACATTTCCAAAAAAAAATTTGAAAAAATGTGTTTATTAGTTCCACTCTGTCCGTTCGTCTATCTGTCCGTCTGTTTACAAAACTTCTACACCGTTAAAAATAGAGAAAAACAATTTTAACCATGGGTAGGTCGCATAAAAAAATTAATGTTGTAATGTAGAACAATTTTTTCATATAGCATACATCCATTATGGAACTGCAGCCCCTCCAACTTTGATAAAGCCCTATTTTTAAATACGTATATCTCATGTTTTTCCTAACATTTTCGGTCCATTCGACAGGAATTTCTTTCACCTTTATAAATTAATATCAAAATTATTTAAGTTTTTTAAATTTGGTATTTAAATTCACCGTTATGTGAAAACCAAATTTTGCATAATTTTTCTACCTACATAACTCCGGCACGCTTTTAGATAGCGACTTGAAATTTTGAAGTAAGAAAGAACTTCTAGAATTAGTATATAAGCTTCCAAAAATTATATAATACAAGACATACAAATTAAAGCTCCGATAATATATTTTTACATATGTTAATGGCTTTTTTTAGTTGTATAGGGTTCCAGAGTTACAGCTCTCCAAAATTACAAAAAGGCCTTATCTTCGGATGTATATATCTCAGGCTTTGCATAGTAGTTTAACAATCTAAAAACGCTAGAACACAGGAAATTTTCTTGTCTCTATAAAAAAATATCAAAATTATGCAATATTATGCAATTTACTGTTTAAATTTGACGTTGTGAAAACCAAATTTTGCATGATATTTCTTTTTCATAACTCCGGCACAATTTGAGATAGAAACTTGAAATTTTGGAGCAGGAAAACACTTTTGGAATTAGCATAAGTTTACTCCTAAAAATTTTTTGTACCATCTCCTGTTTAAGACCTATTAGGGCTCAAAAATTGAAAATATGCTATTTTTAGACACCTGTAACTTAAGCACCTGTACAAATTTTTCTTCGGCAAGATATAAAAATTAAATCTCCAGTAGGATATAGTTTTACGTGCATTAACGGTTTTTCTTAGTTATATAGCGTTCCGGATTTACAGCCCCTCAAAATTGCAAAAAAGTCCTATTTTCACATTTTTTCTTATATGAAATTTTCAAATTTTGGTTCAAGTCACAATTCTAAACAGTTTGCATTCTTTTGGAAATGTGCACTTTTAAAAACCATTAATAATAGTTTTACTCTATTTAACATTTTAGACCTAAACCGGCTTCGATGAGAGTATTCATATAATCCAGATCATACTAAAAAGTAGATTTCTAGTGGACTGGGGATTAGTGTTTCTTTTTTCAATTTCTCTAGAAAAAGGTTTCACGTTCCTTAGATTTATAATATTAAAGGTTATGCCAACTATAAGTTCTGACATTATTTTGATTTATTTACGATTTCAGCAATTTATTTAAAACCTTAGCAAAAACTTTTAGAGAATGGAAAAAAATGAAGATAATATTGTAAAGCTTCCCTACATTTTGATGTTTTCATTTTAAAAATAAAAATCATTTGTATTTTTCCACAAAAATTGAAAAAAAAAATATATTTACCACTTTATATTTTTTTTTTAAATAAAAAGCCAAAAAAAAAATTATTTTAAATGTTTGCAATAAATATTTATTATTATGACAGATAATTATTCGTAAATAACAAATGAATGTCAAATAAAACACAAGTGTCAACATCTGGATTAGAGCATTATAATTTAATAGCTGTTATATACTTACATATTTACGCCTATTTAAAAAAATTTTTTGATTATTATATTGAAAAATAAATATATTAAATATAAAAAAGAAAATATAAGTCAAAATAAATTTGTAAGACCCTTTTCTTTTCAATTTTGGATCGGAAGGCTTTAATAGATTGATTTATTTGAAAATAGATATTATAGTTTAGTTGAATTCTTATTGAAAAGAGTTAGTTGAATTAAGTTTTAGATATTATCCCATAATATTGAAGATTATTTTTTGATTTTTTCGATGTTTGGTTGATTTTTACACTTCAAGGTTTAAAATGTTATCCCTTATATAGTGTTGCTACATTGATGAATTAAACTGTTCATTGCAGTAACTGATCTCTCAAAAATGTTGTGTGTGTGGTTAAAGTGGTACTCAATCTTATGCTTACTATTTTAATGTTCATTCGACAGCTTTTTCTTTTGATTTTTATTATAGTCTCTCTGACTGGAAATATGTCGTTTACAGGTTTATTTGATTCCAGTCAGTTTGTTTTCAAATGATGTTATATGAGCTTATGGATTTTTTAGGATATCTATACGTTTTAGGGATTTCCAGTATTAATGAGATTTTGAATACTAGTTTAGCTTTTGTGTCTGCTAACTTATTTTTTGCTATTCCTATGTGAGCTTGGATCTATATAATTTTTATTGTACCATTTTCCCTTTTTATGTTGTTTCTTAGATTTGCTATAACATTTTCCTTTATTATTGTATTCTTTAGAGCGCTATCGACATCCACATAATCTGTAAATATGTTGTTAGATAAATTGTTCCTATAATAGTTATGAGTACCGCTTGCTCTACCATATTATAGATTTGTTTAGGTTTTTTTGCAAAATTTAGCTAAACTGCCATAACGTATATTTGTCTTCAAAGTTTCTCAGGCAAATTGATATTATCGTGGTGTATATTTCAAAACTTATATTTGTTTTAAAACATTATTATTACTGAATTAAACTATTTTTTACATTCACTATAATTAAAGATTTTTTCTCGTTTTATTAGATTTAATTATTAAATGTACTATAGAATTGCCAGAATCTCAAGTTTTTGTTCTTTTGTTACTTTTGGTGAAAAGAAGAAAATCAGCTTTGGAGTTATTAAGGCTTTACTTTTTATAAAATTTATATTTTACTACAGTAACAGTAAAGGTGCCTTTAATTATTATCTATTGAAAAAGTTTGTAAGATTCTAGGTGTCTTTGGAAGATTCCAAAATTTCCTTTAGGAAAACAAAATTCAGATATAAAGTTAATCAAACCAAATAATTTAAACAAATTATATTTTTTGTAATTCTAAAGATAACAAGGTGTAAACCAACGGTCCAAAACCAAGGAAGAATGTAAACCAACGGTTTTTAAAATTTCAAATTCGCACATTTCCAAAACTCAATACAAACTGTTTAGAATTGTGACTTGCACAAAAATTTGATAATTTCATGTAATAAGAAAAAAAGTGAAAATAGGACATTTTTGAAATTTTGAGGGAACGTAAGTCCGGAATTCTATATAACTAAAAAAAGCCGTTAACACATGTAAAAATATATTATTGAACCTTTAATTTTCATGTCTTGCCGAAGAAAATATTTTACAGGTGTCTAAAAATAGCAAATTTTCAATTTTTAAGCCCTAATAGCTCATAAACAGGGGGTGGTCCAAAAAAATTTTCTGAGCAAACTTATACTAATTCTAAAAGTTCTTTCTTGCCTCAAAATTTCTATCTAAAAGCGTGCCGGAGTTATGAAAGTAGAAAAATCATGCAAAATTTGTTTTTCACATAACGGTAAATTTAAATACTAAATTAAAAAAAATTTAAGTTAAAAAAAATTCCTGTCGAATGACGTTTTCAGATTGAAAAAATCTTAAGCAGAATATAAGATATAGGCATTTAAAAATAGGGCTTTTTCAAGGTTTGAGGGACTGTAGCTCCGTGATGGGTGGGGCTACATGAAAAAGTTGTTCCACAAAATTATTTTTTTTATGAGACCTACCCATGGTTAAAATTTTTTTTCTCTATCTTTAACGGTGTAGAAGTTTTGTAAACAGACGGACGGACGGACAGAGTGAAACTAATAAGCAAATTTTTTCAAATTTTTTTTGGAAATGTGCTAAAAATGCGCTATTAGACAATAGATACAGTTTCAATGAACTTGTATAGTTAAACATTAAGATTTTTGGCACAAGTGTTGTTAACTTAAATTTTTTTTGCTTATTTTTTAAAGTTTAAAATTTTATTATTTTCGTTTATTTTTGGCTTTTTTTTTTTTTTTTTTATTAAAGGGTTAATTTTTTGTTTTTGCTATTTGTTTCTTTCTTTTTTTTGTTTAATAATTTATTTTATTAAAGACATTCCAAGAATCTTAGAACATTTACCCATCATTTTTAATTAGTTATAAATGCTTTTAAATACATATATTTATACTATATCTGCAAATTGTGTTCTTAGTTCTGATATTATGTACATCTATATATACATGTATTTTACATAATATTCACATATATTTTATACATATATAATTTTATTATTCTCCTTTTATTCTCTTAATAAAAAAAAAAAAAAAAAATTCTTATATACAACACATTCATAATGTTTAAATTTAACTTTTGTTTGACCATATATCGCTAAAATTGTAAAGCAAAAAAAAAAAAAAGCTGGCAGAAAAAAACTCCCAAACTAGAAATAAAAAATTACTAAATATTCTATAAATTGCTTTTAGGTTAATGTCTCTACCCAATATCTGACCATGAAAGAAGTCAATAACACTTTTTCTTTCGAAAATTTTATTCAAAAAAAAAAAAAAAAAACAGTGAAGAAAAATTGGTTTGACTGTTAAGGATTTTTTTTTTTTCTTATTTTGTTATAAGATGCTGCGTAGCCACGTTAACACAACGGATTCTTTTCTAATGATTGTCATTAATCTTCTTCTTCTAGAATTGAATTGAATTCTTTTTATATTTTATTTTTATTTATAAAATATAATCATTATATTGTGCTATCTGATTCATTTCTATACCAATATTTATCTAATATTTATCAAAAAATTTCCATGATTGTTAAAAAAAAAAAAACATGGTAAGAAAATAAATTATTTTCTTATAACAAATAATAGATTAAGAGAAAATTAATTACGAAAATCACAAAACTATTGGGTTATCTATTATATTATCTATAATGACCGAATAATGATAATTTGTATTTAAAACACATCAAAATTAATCTTCTAAATATTCGATTAGAAGATTGGTGGTAAAAAAAAAAAAAAAAAAAAAACAAGGCAGAAAGTAAAACAAAGGGTTCTTAAAGATGTAATTTTTCGTAAAGAGCATAAAATTATTTTAGAATTTAAACCTGCAACAAAATTTGTTATTTTTCTTAGAATTTTATAACTATATAAGAAAACTTGCGAAAAATCAAGAGACATTTTCTTTAATTTTAAGTAATTTCTATATAATTAAAACAGAAAAAATATTATGTAAAATTATAATGTTGAAACTTTCGGTTTAGTGTTTTGTTTAGGTATTTAAGTTACAGGGGTATTTAACAAAAGGGGTCAGGAATAACGAATAATTTAGATTTATGATCGCTAATAGCTATTAAAGAGAGGGTGGTACAAACATTTTCATGGCTAACTTCTTCTGACTTCTGACATTGATTTGTAAAACTTAAAAAATCTTCTGTTGTTTGGGGTATTTATATTGCAAAAATGTTAAGCAGAGCCTGAGATAAACATATTTGGATATGGGGTATTTTCAAACATTGAGAAGCTTTAGCTTCGTAATGGGTTGGTTACATAAAACTGTGTGTATTCTACAACATTATTTTTTTTAAGAGACCTCTGCATGGTTATAATTTCATTGTTCTATTTTAAACTACTTATGTTGAAGTTTCGTAGACAGACAGACGCATGGACAAACAGATTAAAACTAATAAGCTAATTTTTTTAAAATTTCTTAAAAAATTAAGAAAAAATTTGTCAGAAATCAGTTATCTGACATTAATTATAAAGAAGTAAATTAAATTGTGTTTAATCGAATATCAATAACTTGAATTGAGATTATTAGAACTAGTTGGAAGAGTTATTTAATACCGAGTTATACCGAGGTTTTTAATAAAAGGCAAAGAATTGTGAAAATCATTTTTTTTTTTAGGTTTTTTTTTTAAATTGTATTTAAGAAATTTATTTAAGTTTAGGATATTTATTTTTAAGTAGTAATAAACAGTAAATGAACCATTTGTAGTTATAATTAATTTAATTTGAGGCAATTTATAACGAAAAAATATTAAAATCCATTTTTTTATCAGACCACTGCGTTCATTCTTTAATGGTTTAATGATTTTGTAATGGAAATATTTAGATATGTACTTAGGTAGTTAATTTTTAGTCTATAGTAAATATTTTTTTTACATAAATTTAGTTCCTTTCTGGAAATCGCTATATCCCCTTTGATATTGAAAATGAAATTCTTTTGATGATATTTAACATTAAAGTTCTTTTGTTTAATTGTCATCATTTTTTTAGAATGTATTTATTATTTATTTTTTTTATTCTTACTTTCACTCTGCTGATCTTTATTCTGTATTTGACATCAGTTTCTTTTATACTTTTTTTTTTGATATTTTCTTTCTTTCTGTTTTCTATTTCGTTCAATATTCAACTATGATGTGGTATACTTTTCATATTTTCTTACTTTACTTTATTTTTTATCTTGTTACCTTAAAATTTAAAAATGCGGCGACTAGTCGCGACTAAGCTCACCTTATTTGTTTGTAATATCAGTAACTTTTATTTTTATTTTAATTTCTTTTTTTTATTTGCATTTGCTTTTTTTATTACCTCTCTGGTGATTATCAACAGCAAATTTGACATTGCAAGGAAAAATATCTTTGATAAAGTAAAAGTGATTAAATTCAATCTAACAAGTGTATGTTACATATATGTCAATCTTAAAGTACAACAACTAAACAAAAGAAAACATGTTTAGATTTAAGTAATACGTTTTTTATTTATATTTAAGGTACAAATTGATTTTTTTTTTTTATTCTAATTTTAATAAAATTAAATTTTATGATAAAAATGTTTGACCGTATTAAGAAAATTACATAAAAAAAAAACATTTTATGCTAAAAGCGAAACGGATTTACATTTTGCAAATTTTTTACAAAACAAATTTTTTTTTGGACAACTAAATCACAAAGAAAAAAAAAAATCAATTTTAGTAAAAAGAACTTTCATTTTTGGTCCATATTTTACTTTTATTTTGTAGAACTTATTTTTAGCTTAAAGCTAACTATATATTAACTATATAACCTAAGCACATAAGAAAAAAAAAAATTGTGCTACTTTCCTTTGATTTGTTTAAAAGAAAAAAGGCAAAAAAAAAGACAAATTAACAAATTAAATATAAAATGGACAACAAAAAAAAACTTTTCATTTATAGAAAAGAGATTAGAAGAATTTATGCAAAAATTATTCAATACCATATTATTATAATATTCGCAATAAGCTCTATTTTGAATTAAAAATTGAGTCGTTATCTGAATATGATTGTAGTAGCGTTTTGTTAAGTCGACTCATTCGTAAACATTTTAGTTTTTTTTTCCCATCCTAAATGTATGCAAAATTATTTAACTAATAACAAAATGAAAAGAAGCTTTTCGGATTGAAGCTTAACTTATGATAGATAAATTAAATTTATTTATATAAAAAAAAAATAAAAAATTTATTAATTTTTTGGACGATCTGAACGAAAGTGTAAATAATTAAGAATCTGTTCATTTTAACAATTTGAATATTGCTTGTGTCTTATTGGTCTTTTTTAAGGTAAAGAAATAATTATATAACGTATATTTTTAAAGGCTATTTATAAGTTATAGTCATAAACAAGAAATGTTTAATTAAATTTAACTTATTATTGTGGTAGATATATTAATTTAACTATTTTATTTTGAATTTATTGAAATCATTTTTGGATCAGAAAAAAAACATTTTTTGAAAATTTTATTAACAGAAATAGAAATATCTTATGACTGTTAGAAAATTCCTATAGAAGAAATGTCTAAACGAAATAATGCTGACTTTTAAGAATAAACTTCTGCTTCTTGTTTATCTCAATCGGAAAACCTTATTCTGGTTTTCTAAATAGAAAAAGTCAGGATGAGTTGCTTATCCTACTCGATAAAATCGTGGAAACTTAGAAATATACCAAAAATAAATCAGCTGTCTCCACCACAGGACCGACCGCCCCTACCCGAAAAGTACAATACCAAAATTTATAGATTTTTTTTATAATAATAATTTTATATCAAAGCAAAATAACTTCTAATAATTTAACAACATTTTGTTTTATTCAATAACAATAATAAGCAATGAAATTGTAAAAATATATGTATTTACAAATGTATGTATGTGCATTCATTCATACATACATTTCCATTATTATGTACATGATTTTTTTTCATTCAAAATTATTAAAAGTAAAAAATAATAAAAACTGTAAACAACAAAACAAACATAAGATTAATATTAAATCTGCTAACAAAAATTTTACCGTTTTAATTTTATGTCATCAACAAAAGAATAATATGCATTGGCATAGATATAAGTACATATATATGTATGTATAAAATTTTTTAGAGATATACAAAAAAAACAAAAAAACAAAAAACGTTTGGACTTAGAAAAAAAATTAAATAAAAGTTAAAGTTAGTCGGATCAAAAAATGTTCTATGGCAAAGTTGTTCCTCTTTACTTGTGTAACAACTTTTTCTTAATAATTTTTCTCATAAAATTTTTCTGTTACGAAATATTCGTAAAAAACTTAAAAAGTATACTAGTAAACTACCATTTTCGGTTGTCCGATTTGCTCCAAAAGCTTATCAATCCGAGATATTTATGTTATAATCTTAAATATGAAATTTCAAAAAATTCCGCTCAGTCGTTTAAGCTGTACACGTGCCCGCAGACATAAACGTGCCCACAGACGGACATCATGCTGAAAATTTTTTTACCACCTTCTCCACACCGGAGTAGTGCATTTTTGCGAAAATCTCGGGTACAAATTTTTAGTATGAAAACAATACTTACCTTATACATTAATGTATGCGATCGGTAAAAAAAATGTATACCCATTTTTTGCAAATTTTTTGGCAAAATGGCACTATTGTAAGATCAGTAAATAGTCAGTAAACTTAAAATTAGCCAAACTTAATTAAGAAATATAATGTTTTTGGTTTTTAAATGAAACCACAAACATTTTTTACTCCACGAATTAGGCTGTGAAATTATGAGATTGTCTAAAACTTAACTTTAAAGAAATTTAAGAACATCTTATCTGCTATTATCCAGTCAAAAACAATTCCGAAATACATATACCATAAAATGAACTATTGAAAATTACAAAGAAAATCTAAAATCTTAACGTGAAAATTTTTTCTCAATTCAAGGACTTTTTTCAGTAAATATGGCAAAAAATATAATGTTTCTTTACCTTTAAATTTATTTTAAAGTGCGGATGACATCACTTCACCTTTGCAATTCAGGTAATCTAGATATTAACTAAAAAATAATTTATCTGAAAATGAAAATAATTGTAAAAAAGAAAAATTAGAAAACATGTTATGCAATTTATATTTTCAAATAAATTTTTATTTTAAATATTTCTCTTTCTATTTCAGTGCATCAGTTTCTCTTTTTTTTTTTAATTTTTTTTTTTTTTTTTTTTGTAATTTTTCTTATATTCTTACATTTATAATTATAATTTATTTCTTAATTCTGTTTTTGGCTAAATTAGTTTATTTTTTCTTTTTAGTTTTTAATTTATATTATACAAAGTTTTGTTTTCTATTTTTGTTTATTTTAAACTTTATTTTGATTTAATGTTTTTTTTTTTTTTTGTTTTAGTTTAATCTATTTAATTGTTTTTTTAGTATAAAAAAATTGTTTTACAAAAAATGATCCGTTTGTTTTTTTACCTAAAAAAGTGATGATTGCTCAGTTTATTTAATAACGAATGGAAAATTAAATTTGTTTTTTATATTTTAATTAAATGTCATTACGTTTTGTTATGATTTGTCTTTAATTTTGATTAAAAGTGTTTTTACTCGCCTTGGAATACAATTAAATTCTAAAATTCGCATATTGGCGGCGCACAAAAGAGAAAATAAAATTTTCAAAATGTTTTTAAGTTATTAGCATAAGTCGAGTAATACAACTTTATAATATACAACTATATAATGAGTACTAGTATCCAGCCCACAATCTATAGAAAGCAAAGGATCCATTAAATATCTATACTATAGTATTGATATATTTTTTTTTTTTCAACTTCAAGAAAAAGAATTTCCATTTTAAGTGTAAGTTTTTCATTTTTAAATACAATTATTTTCATTTTAAGTGAAAATGTTCATTTTTAAGTACAAGAATTTCTTTTTTAAATGAAAATTTTTGTGTTTATGTAATTTATTATAAGTGATTATAACAATAATGTATATGTATTTTATTCTTTAGATTTTTGTATTTTATTCAATCAGGAGAAAGTTAACAATAATTTTTGGAACTTAAAACGGCAAAATTTACTCTAAAAAAAAAAACTACTTGCAATTAAAAATGAAACTTTGCATTTAAAATGAAAATAATTGCACTTAAATTGGAAATACTTTTTCTTAACATTTTGAATCCTATGTTCACTGGTGAATATAAAAGAAAAAATTTGCGTTAAGTTCCACCTGTATCACTGACGATTATCACTCAAATGATTCTAAATCCCGTGCTCACGGGTGAACACAAAAATAAGCTTGCATTAAGTTTCAATGTACACTGCGGTGTATTTTTTTTTATGGTAAAAGAAAAGTAGATTAAATTGATTCGAGATTTTAAGAATATTCTCCAATGTGATGCACATGCGAGACTCAATGCAAGTTTTTATGTTATCAGTTAGCAGGATATTTTGAAACGTTTGAGTGATATTAAGTTATGATACACGTGGGACTTAACCGAGTTCAATTAGAAAAGGTAAGTACTATTATAGATCAATACAAAATAATAATAAACTCTACTAAAACTTTTATTTTTTTTTTAAAAATTACATAATATGATTTTTATTTAATTATCTTTTTTGTAAATTTAATTAAAAATTTTTTTGTGAGCTAACAAATTACCAAAAAAAAAAAAAGTTTTGGAGATACAACAAAATTAATTAAAACAATTAAATAGAAAAAAAAAAATAATTGTATAATTTTCACAAAATAATTTCATCAGATAAATAAAAGTTTACATTATCTTCCTTTTGTTTTTGATTCAGCATTCGATATTAATTTTATAAAAAGTAAAAAAATAATATATAGGTATATTATAATATAAAAAAGAGAATAATTATATAATATTGCATTATATATATACATATGTATTTATATAAATAGGTAAAAACTTGCAAAATTAAAATAAATTTAAAAAATTTTAAATATTAAATTATTAAACAAGATGAATTTTTATTAATTTTTTAGTTAAAAATTTTTTTAAAAAGGGTAAAACTATTATTAGGTAGGTTTTGGATATATTTTTTTTTACTTTAAGAACTAAAATAAAAAAAAAAAATGTATTATACAGGATTTAATATGACATAACTTTCAATTTTCTCGATTTCTGTGATCCATTTTGTATTTTTTTTATATGTAAACCTTCGCTTACTTAAACTTGACTTAATGACTATTTTAAAAATTTTTTAAAATATTTGTTATAGCTATGTACATATGTACTCTGAAAATATGTACTGCCTATCATGTCGATAAAAAAAGAGGAGTTATTACTTAAAATTTTTTATTTTACGATGAGTCACACTGTATAATATCCCGATTTAAAAAAAAATCCTCGCTATATGGTTAAATGGCGTAGCGATTGATAATAAAACTGAAATATAGTAATGATGGAGTAACCTATGAACAGGTCTCACGAAACAGTAAAGTCATGAACAGGTAAGTCTCAAAATCAGGTAATTCTATGAACAGGTCTGATGAAACAGTAAAGTCATAAGCAGGTAAGTCTCAAAATTTGAAATTTTGAAATGTAAAAAAAAAACAGAAGATAAGGAAAAATATAGTAATATTCTTGTCAACTCTAAAATATCCTTACGAAACCTTTATTGTGTTTAAAAGACGATATAGGTAATAATCAAATTTTAATAGTATTTTTTGAAATTTTTTTTTAAATAAGTAATTTGTATGGCAATTACTCGTAAACATGATCGTACGTAATAGTTTAATATTTGTATGCTTTGTTATACAAAAGTGCATGCCATGTTATACAACTTCCTATTTTTAATTTGCAACCTTTTAGTCTCATTAGTTATGTAAACCTGATTTAAAAATTTATAAAACAGCTATCCGAAGCCTGACTATCTATCTGATCTTAACGAAAAACCATAGAGAATTTCATAAGCATTGACAATCGGATGAACAGAAAAAACATATATTTAAATGAATTCATTCAATACTAATCCGATTCGTGCACTTAAGTTTATAACCTATAATGACTATTAGTCTTATGCTTTATAAACAGATGACCAATTTTAATTTATCCGTTAATTTTCCTTTCTACGAATATAAAAAGTAAATCAGAATTTTAAAACTTTGGACTATAATTCATCTGTTCATTTAAAAATTTTGTAAAAATTGAATTTTGATATCTTTAGATATTTAAAAAAAAAAAATATTTAAAAATCCTTTTTTTTTTTATTTCTGTCTGCCTTCCATTTGGGAACAAAAAGGAAAAAAAAAAATCATAAATTCAATATTGAAATTTAATCAATATTATAATAATATAATCCTTTTTTTAATAAATAATAAGTTAATTTTTAACAATTAAATACAATAAAATTCATTTGACATATTATTTATAGGTTGTTTGTTTTTTATTTTCCATTTTTTTCTTTTTTAATTATTTAAATATATGCTTAAAATAAATGTAAAAAGTGTGCTTGCATATGCTTTACTTTTTATATTCATTAACAATTTTATAAATCATATAATAATATATTTTTATACATATATTATATATGCTTATACTCATATGTACACATAAGTAAATAATATATACATATATATATATATATATATTAATTTAAAATTTTCTAATTGGCACCCTTGATTAAAAATTAATGATGTAAAAAAAAAATTTAAAGTGAAATATAAAAAAAAAAAATGGCGGTACACCATTTTATTATAATTATATTAATAAACAATTAATTAAAAAATATTTAAATAATAAATATTTATTAATTATTTTAGTAATTTTACAAGAGAATTTTTAATTTTTATTTTTATAATTTTTATATTTTTTTTTTATTTACTCTTTTTTAAATTTAAATTCCATTTTAACATGTGCTATAATATACTTGCTATAATTTTTGCTATACAGGTTCTGTTTTTTTTTTTTTTTTTTTTTTAATTTTATTTCTATATTCTATTAATTAAATTATTTTTTTTTTTGTTGTTTACTTTTTTATCATTTTTTTTTTTTTTTTGGTTTTAAATGAAAATATCGTATATTATGTATTTTTTTTTTTTGTTTTTTTTTAATTATATATAATATTATTAATAATATTTTTTTTTTTTTTTATTTTTATTAATTTATTTGAATTTTTTTTATTTATTTTTTTTTTTAAAAAAATATTTAACCAAATATTGGTTGGCAGTATTGTATAGTAATTATTTTATGACAGACTACATAATATTTTTATAATGTTGTTGTCAATTTTTTACTTATTTTTAATACATTTTTAATCGACATTGTCTAGTTTTTATTTAAATTTTTTTTTTTTTTTAATTACATTAATAGAAAAACAAAAAAAAAAAAAAAAAAATTATAATATTAGAATTAATAAAACAATGGTTAAATTGAAATAACAAATTTTTTTCAAAAATTTAATACATGATTGTAAAATATGAGAGATAAAAAAATTGTAATTGGACAGAAATTAAATTAGTTAATCAACCTATGGCTCACTAACAGATTTAATATTTGAAACTCAATGATCATTAATAAAAGAAATTAGGAATTTTTAATGGATGAATTTATTTTACTTATATTATCTGCAATTAGACTACAGTTTGTTTGAATTACCTTATAAAACTTTTGATATTTTATTAAAGAAATAAATTAAATCTGAATTTAATATTAATGGATTTTTAAGGTTTTTAAAAGTTTGCATGTTTCAAGCGTGAATTAACTTAAAACAAACTAAATGTTTACAAAAAAAAAATAAAAAATAAATAAAAGTTTTGAAAAAATCTTCATTTCAAGTGACTGTTTGGGCCTTGGAATGAATAGAATATTATAACCTCTATGTTAAATTAAATTAAAGTTAAATAATACAATAGTAAAATATTTTTCGAAAGATTTTTTCTTGCTATAGGATCAATATAGGTGACCTGAATTAATTCCCTAAGAATTAAAGACGAATCACTTAATTTCTTTTTTTAAAAGCAGTAGGTATTAAAGCCAAAATGATGATTTTATTTAATTCGGTTTTATTACCACTTTAAAGTAGAAATAAAGTCAAATCGGTCTTATTTCCATTTCAAATATGTTTTTTGGTAAAAGAATTCTTCCAAAAAGTTTTTCTTCGTTTTACGGAAAGCCTTAAAATAATTAATAGGTAAAATTATAAATACCTTGTTGTTAAAATTTGAAGGTACAATTATATATAAGAAAAATAATTAGAGGGGATTGGTTACGATTGGCTACAAAAGAAGGCTCTCAATAATTTATTTAGTGGAAATTTGGAGTGACTCATCCCACTCATAAAATCATAAAATATTAAGAATATATTTTTATCAAAATAATCATATCAAAATAATAAAAATATAAATCATCCAGCTTTAATACTTTTGTGAGTATTAAAACAATTTGTTAGTGGGCATTTATGTGGAATTGAACAAGCAAGAAAGAAAATTTTTTTATAAAAAAAAATAAAGTTCGAAATTTTTTTACTTTTCGATTTTGGCATTATTTCAGTTTTAAAACGGTAATAAGCGTTAATTTGAAAAAATCTTGCAATTTCAGCTTAATTTTTGCTGTAGAAAAGAAATAAAAGCGATTCGATCTTATTTAGTGGGGAATTATTTTACGACACCAATTTAATATTTAATCAAACTTATTTGTAATCTGTAAATGAGATTTTTTGTATGCATTTTTTTTTGGTTTCCTTAATTAAACAAAATTTTAATTTTGTATGTCTCTTTGTAATTTGTATACATTACAATTGAAGTAAACTATCGTTATAAGTTGAATGAAATTCATTATCATTGTTTTTTATTCAAAAATTTATTTTTTATTTATAAGTTAAATTTAATTTAGGAATAAAATCAATAACCGGAAGTTGGAACTCTTATACAAAAAAAAACATTAAGTTCTGCATTAGCTCAAAAGTATTTTGGTAAAAATGACTGAAATTTTTTTTTCTTTTAAATTTTTTTGATCTGATAATAAAAAATAACTAGAAGTTTCCATATATGTAAGTAAATAAATAATATCTTACAACCTTAAAGAATTGAACTTATCTTTTGGAATAAAATCATAGAACTAACGGAAAGTTATAGAAGTTCTTCTTTTTTGATGACTAGAAATCACTATTAATATCAAACAGGATATTTTCATTTCCCTTTAAATTAACATTTATTGTATTCAGAATAAATGGATTTACTTCCGCAGAGAGGTTATCATTGATTTAGATGACGTCATCATATAACGGTACTTAATATCTCCAAGTTTCCGAATATATATGCTATTAGTACCGATGCCGTCATCTAATGGCCAAAAAATGCATTAAAAAAATTTCCTTAACATTTTGTTAAAGAAGAGTACTTTCTAACGGTATAATAATAAATATAGGGTGTCTTTGAAAATTTCACATGCATAGTGATTTTATTTTTAAAGTTTAAATTTTTATTTTTTTTTTTTTTAATTTCCACTTTTAACTGCAATATCTTAGAAACGGTAGTACCGATGAAGATGAAACAAGAAATTAATAATTCACGAAACTGAAGATTAGTCGAATTTAAATAATAAATGACTTAGTAGATGCATATACTCCTTATTGGATTGGCAAGGGGAAAAAAAACACCTCGCTGTATATACAGTCATTGATTTTGTTCAAGAGGAACAAAATTTAAGATTAGAAATTTTTATATTTTTATTTTCAAAAAAAAAAAAAAAATCATCTTTAGTCATCTTTATACATATTTTGTTTAAGTAAGGAAAAAAAAAATTGGTCTGACGCCACTCATTTATTCTTGTATTGGTATTGGTATAATTTAATGGGTTTGTTTTAATTTCGAAAAAAATTAATTAATTAATGATTATCAAAAATTTCCTTTTTTTTATTTAAAATTAAATAAAACTTTTTATTGATATTAAATTTAAATAAATTTTAAATTTTATATCTCTCATATTTAAGAATTCCTAGAATTGCTTATAAATTTTTTTGATAATTTCTTAGAATTTGTTACATATAATTTTACGTTATTTTTTTTTTTTATTTTTCTGTGTCACTATTAAAATAATTTTAAAGTATTTTATTAATTTTCGATAATTTTCGATAATATTATAATTATATTTAAAACTTTATTTTTTTTTTTTTTGAATTTTAATTTCTATTTATTATTATTTTTACGAATCATTTCTAATAGCTATTAAAGTGCGCGTTTAAAACGATTACCATTATAATATTTAATTTTTAAATACTAGGTATATTTTTTTAGTGAAATTTTTTTTTTTATTTAATGACTAGATATATTTTTTTTTGATTTGTTTTTAATTTTCTATTCTAAATTATATTTAATTTTTTATTTTATTAAATTTTTTTTTTATTTTTTTTGTGTAATAAAATCTTAGTTTTTATTCTAAGTTTTTTTTTTTTTTTAGTTTTGTTTTTTCTTCTTCTGTGATTTTTCTATGTATTTCGTTATTTTACATTTAATATTTAATTAAATTTTCATAGTTTTTTATTTTTATACGTATATATTTAGCTTTTTTTTTTTTTTTTTTAAAATTGTAATGTTTTCCCTTTACTTTTATTTTTTTTAGGTTCTATACAATTTTTTTTTTCTTTGTTTCTTTTTGGTTTCTTTTCTTTTTTTTATTAATAGTTTTTTTTTTTTTTGAAATTTTAATTTTTTAAGTTTTACTTTTAATACCTATAACCTAATATACGAAATTTCATTTTTATTCTATTTTCCCTTATAATACGACCTATATTTTATTTATTTATATGTATATATATATATATATATATATATATATTTATATTTAAATAATATCTATTTCATTCAAATCGAATTTACTGAATTATTATAACCTAATTATTATATAGGAATTTTCTTTTTGAAGTATTTTAATATTTATTATTAATTTAATTATATTTTGTTTGGTTTTTTTTGTTTTAACTTTTAGTTTTATGTTTTTCTTTTTGTTCCTTATATTAAATATTCATTAAAAACTTAATTGTATTATAGCACTTGCATTAAATTTATTAAAATGGAAATGGTGTTATAAAAATGATATATTTTAAAAAAACGATAGTATAGTAATTACTTTAATTCTTAATTTTTAACTAAATTTAACTGAACTTTAGTTTAATGGAAAAAGGATTTGGTAATTATTACATGTAAAGACATAAATTTGAGTAGTAAATTATTACTAACCTGTAATTTTCATTCAATTAACTAAAGTAGTTTTTTCTCTATCGGAAAAAAACATTCGATTATTAAAGGGTGTATACCAGATGATGCTATGATGCTATACCAGATGATCTTCAAAATCCTGCACATTAACAAATTATTGTATCTCAGTAAATATGAATACTTTGAGTGCTGTTTAACTGTATATGAGATATATTGTAGAAGATGATCCGATTTAAAAAAAAACTGGATATATACGAGTTCTATTTGAAGTTGCAGTGATTTAGCAGTAAAATGTGTATTCATAATAAATAAGTAAAGGTAAAGTCCTTAGATAAAGTCCTTAAGCAAATGCACCATGATATGTACGCAAAACAATAATGAGAAATGATTTACAAATGTTTTCTGTTAAAGAAGAGATAGGGCTACATTGTAAAATATACTTCAATAGACTCATCGAAAATTAGTGGCAAGAAAACTTAAAATAAGCAATGCTGAATAATGCAGGTTGAAATGTTTTATTTTTTTTGCTGATTTCAGTGTAAAGTTTTAAAGGTTTTAAAGTAATCAACATTTTATTGAATAGGGTAAATTATGAGTTAAAGAGCACAGTTCAATGGATTTGTAATTACAAATTATTAAACAAAAAGCTAAAGGATTTACGGAATATCTACAAATAATTAATGTTAATTATATAATTAGATTCACATTTTATAAATTGAATAGGTGTAATTCAAGTAGATAACGAATAAGGATAATATGGATGGGATTCAGTTTCGTGTTGACATAAAATAATCTCTTTTATTTAAAGGCATAGGTATTGGTTTGATTTTCATGGCTGTCCTTTAGATTTTTATATTAGATAGCACAAAGAAGACAAACGTTTGTTTTTATGCCAGAATATACTTACCATATTTAGGCATAATATATTGTATAGACGACATTTTATGTATTATGCCTATTTTTATGATAACTATTGCGGGTTTTGATGATAAATCATATTTTGATATACTACATATAAGTATATATAGTTTAAATTAGAAAATGTTTAAATATATAAATACTTATTTAAATTAAATATTATAAGTTAATTAATGATGATAAAAATATATAAAATGAATTACGTACTAATAAATTATAATACTCTAAAAACAAAGCAAATTTTTTTTATTTTTATATTAATAAAAACTTTAATTAAAATTTAATGCAAGTGTATTTTTTATATTTACAAGTCTATTTAATACTTTTGTATACAAAAAAAAAAAAACATTAAATTATAAAAAATAAAATTTTAAATTATAATTTGAAAAGTTTTTTATACTTTCATACGAATAATTCCTTTTCTATTATGCGTCTAGAGACACCCTAACGAAAAATTTAATAATTAATAATTGTTTTTTAAAATTTAAAAAAAATTTAGTTTATCTTTTGTGTTGCCATAAAAGTTTGTTTATATTTTTTTAAATTCAACAAATTACGAAAATAAGATAAATAGATATTGAATTAAAGGTATTAATATTAATTAATATAATATTAATTTAATTAATATAATATTACAGATAATGGAAGAAATAAATTTTAATATTTATTTTCTTCGATTTATTCCGACAAAAAAAAAAACATATAAATAATAGATTAATAATTTTAATTTTTTATTTTTTAAGGATAAAAAAAGAATATTTTCAGGCAACACCAACTAAATTTATTTAGATTAGAAAGCGAATAATTTTTAACTTTTAAAACGTTAATATTATGATCCTTAAGAAAATAAAATAGCAAAATAAATTAAAAAGTTTAATAAATATATTTTTTTAATTAGTAATAAATTATATTAAATATATTATTAATATATATATATATATATATCGCTTTTATTTTAGTCTTTGATTTGTCCACTATAAACGTATATCAGTTTCGTTATACATAAAATTAAGAATTTTTTTTTATTTTTTTTATTATATTTTTATTAAATTTTATAATATTATTAATAAAATAACTAATTAAATTATATATAGAATTTAAACATTTTTCTTTTTTTAATTTACAAATTTAATTATTTCTTTTCCTATTTTATTTTTATATTTATTTAATTTTTTTTTTTTTTAATTTAATTTATTAAGACTAATATTTTTTTTACTTTATTTAATTTAATTTTTGTTTCCTAAGACTTATTTTAAGGCAAGATACCGCCATGGACAGTTTATAGAAAAAATTATAATATGTATTAACAAATATTTGTTTTTTTTTTTTTTTTGTCTTTTTAAATTTAATTTTTAATTTTAAAGCATTTATTTAATACATTTTTTTTAAGAAAAGGAAAAGAATTTAAAATTCTTTTCTTAACATTGTTTTTTTTTTGTTTTCACTTTAGGGGTATTAAGCCTTAAAATTTATTGCTAGGTAAAATAATAAAAGAATTATTTAAAAAAAAAAACTCACAAAATATAAAATAAGAAAATAAATTTATTTTAATTTTTTTAGCGATTTATAAATAATGAAAAAAAAGTTCTTCTGCATATATAAATTAGATTATTAAATAATAAATTATTTAAATTAATAAATCTTTATCAGATATTAATATTAGAAATCCAATAGTCCAATAGTTTATTAATACTTTTAAAATATTTAAATTATTAGGTATATTAATAAAATGTTAAAAGTATTAAAATTAAACCAGGTTGTTGCAATTAAATATTAATTAATAATTTGAAAAATATTTTTTTTTTTATAACAGATAGAATTTCTAACAAGATTTGAACGATTTTTGCCAGCTTAAACAACCTTTTTAGGCAAGAAAAATATGTAGTATAAAAAGTTTAGAAAATTAAAGAAATAAAGCCATTGATTTTTCCAAAATAGATATATTTTAATAATATTTTTTTTTAATTAGATATACCTATTATTAAAAATATGGCAGTATATATAATATTAATTTTCGAATAGCAAAATTAACCGTTGAAATTAAAACTAAAAATCATAATATATTGGTGATTTTTAGGTAGTACGCGTAAATATTTTCAAAAAAAAGATTTAATTAGATATATAAAATCGAAAAACACTAATTAGTATTAATTTAATTAATATAATATTAATATTAATTAATATAATATTAATATTAATTCATATAATATTAATATTAATTCATATAATATTAATATTAATTAATATAATATTAATTAATTTAATATTAATATTAATTCATATAATATTACTATTAATTCATATAATATTAATATTAATTAATATAATATTAATATTAATATTAATTCATATAATATTAATATTAATTAATATAATATTATAATTAATTAATATAATATTAATTAATATAATATTAGTTAATATTAATATTAATTAATATTAGTTAATATTAATATTAATTAATATAAGATTAATATTAATTAATATAATATTAATATTAATTCATATAATATTAATACTAATTCATACAATATTAATATTAATTAATATAATATTTATATTAATTAATATAATATTAATATTAATTAATATAAGATTAATATTAATTAATATAATATTAATATTAATTAATATAATATTACAGATAATGGAAGAAATAAAGGAAAAGAAAATTAATTTATATGCATGTTATATATTAATGTATTTATAAAATATTTGATTTGATCCTTATTAAATTTGAGTAATTTTTAAGTTTATTTTTTTATTTTTTATTTATACAAGTATGTTGTTGTAAAAAATTTAACAATATTATTTATTGTAAAAATAATAAAAAAAATACAAACATTTATTTGACACAAAACATGTTTTTTGTAATGAAACCTGGTAAATTTTGTGGAAAAAAAATAATGCAGAATATTTCTAAAGACTTTGTTTTAAGATTTTACAGAAGAATGTACTGTAAGTATATTTAAAGATTTCAAAAAATACAAAAAAAAAAGGATTTAAAAGTTTTTTTAAATTTCCTAAAAAGTTAACAATTTATAAAAGATTTAACTTTAGTTTTTCTTTTTTTTTGTGTATATTAAATATATATATTTATATTTTTAATTGAATTAAATTTTTTTTTAATTTTATTTTAATATAATAATAAATAACTTAAAAAAAGGAAAAAAAAAATTAAATAAAATTATATTTAACTTATTAAATTACGATTTTCTTATTAATGTCATAATTTATTTAGTTTTTTTCTTTTTTTCCTTTTATTTTTTTTTTATTTTTTAATTAATTTTGTTTTAATTAAATATTTTTAAATTTTTAAAATTATTTTTTATCCATTTTTTTTGCACACCATCACATATCATTTTTATAATATTATTTAATTTAATATTATAGATTACAGCATCGTTTGTATTTTTATCATCATTATCATTATCATCATTATCATCATCATCATTATCAATTTTTTTATATTTGTTATTATAAGTAACATTATTTATAGCAACATAATAAATTATATTATTATTAATTTTAATTAAATTATTATTAGTAATTGTTGCATTCGTAACAGCAGCATATCACACAGTAGTTTCCCGATCAACTTGAATATATTCGACCGGTTGAAGCCCGTGTCAAGATGCCGGATCAATATATAATGGATCCTTTTTAAATGTATCCTTTTTCATTGTACCATTTAATACAGTTTTTTGATTAACAGATTTTTTTCGTTTTCTCATTAAACCAAATATACAAAATAGAATACATGCTGTTATTGCTGCTGCTATACAACCTAATGCAGCAAAAATACCACCAGATAATTCAAGTAATTTTCTTGCTGTACCACATTCTTCTTCGGATTCATCAAAACCTGACGGGCAATTTGGTATTCCTAAATGAAAAATAAACAAAAAAAAAAAAATTAAAATAAAAAAAAAAACAACATATAAAAATATTTTTTTATTTTCTCTATTAAATTTAATTTAAATTTAATTTAAAAATATATAATTTATTTTAAGGTTGTGTTCTTGATTGATAAAATTTTTGATCGTCTTTAAAGAGGGTCTTTTTTCTCATTAAGTTAAAGTTAACTTATAAGCTTGCTAAATGGATTAGAAAAAAAAAAAAATATATAAAAAAGAAGACGGTTGACTTTTATAGTATATTCATTTATTTTATTTTCGCTTTAATATCCTTTCGGTTTGGTGGTTCAAATACAAGTGATTACATTATTTCAATAATTAAAACAGGATACTTTAATAATGACAGGTTATTGACCCTTTTATTTATGTTATATAATAAAGTATATAAGTATATATATAATATGTATATAACAAAATTTATATCTACATAAAAGAGATGTTTATTCGATTCTTTATTAAAGTATAACAGTTTTGATGTTTCCTATTAATTTATATTAAGTTTATTACATAAATGGCACCACCGAGTTAGTTGTCAAAATAATTTATTATTTACAATATACATTCATTCGGTGTTTTTCTATTTTAGTTCAGATTTGTGCTCTGACTGAACAGATATCGATTACATAGAGTACGTTCTGAACAGATTAAAAATATTTTATCTCTAAACGCTCCGAAATAATTTTGAAACACAATAGAGCTTTAACCTGTCAAAAGTTTCAAATCATATAAAAAAATAAAAATTTTGACATTTAAATTCAAATGCTCTACGATATCTGTAAATGAAAATCGAACATTTAAATCGTACTTTGGAGCGCACTTTGAATGAAAAAAGAAACACAAAAGATGAACTCTGATCATTCAGAGTAAAAAACGAAACACAAATTTTTTTTTGACAGTTTTGGCTCTGCTTTGAACTAAAAAAGAAAAACACCCATATATACACCAATATATATTAAAATTTGGTATTACCTATACTTATATTAAAAAAAAATTAAAATTAATTATAAAACAAATATATTTCATACTCGTTAGATAAGAATATATATATATATATAACAAATATATGATGATGCCCGTTAGATAAGTATATATATAAGTTAGATAAGTATAAAATATAATTTTATGTTGATTTAATTCTTTGTTAGCTTGTGTTCTTGTTTATTTCTAGGTTGATCATCAAATTAAGATGAAACGACGCCTGAAAAACGCCGGCTCAAGAGTTGTGGAGAGTTTAAAAAAAAATTTTATTCTAAAATTTAAAAAGAAGATCTGGATTAAATATTGAAATTTAAAATATTTAGGCAATTGCCCATAAAATATTTAGGTCATTATCTATAAAATAATTTGCGCATTGCCCATGGATTTCTGATTCAATTTTTTGAAATTAAAAATTTGGAATGAAAATATTCATATTTTTTAATGAAATTTTCAGAGAATATGGACTGGCCTGTCAGTAATATAAGATATACTGCATAGAAAAATGAAAATAATTACATATAGAGCTAAATGTATATTCTATAGAGGTATATTGTATTAGAGTTTGTGTGCTTGTTCCAAGAAATAAAAAAATTATTTAGAGTTAAAGATAATATATCCTATAGGTATATTACTTTAGATAAATTTATGTGCTTGTGAAGAAAAATAAAAAAATTAATAAAAATACTCGTATATATATAGAATATAGATGTGTAGTGACATAAAGTGTATTGTAGATGACATGGAGTGTAATGTACATGACATATGGTCTAATACAGTGTACATATTATGTAAACTGATTATATTTTGTAGATATCTATAGCTCTATGTATCCATATTTTGTATTCAAATTTATATTAAAATTACTCCAAAATATTAATATAAATTCTATATTTTATAAAGATGTACACTTAGCTAAAATAAATTGGCATAAAATATTTTATTACATACATAATTTAAAAAAACATAAAAATTTTGGGGAATTTTTTTTGAGTAATTTGCCGCCCCTTAATCATGACGCCCTATGCATATGGATATGCCACTTATGAATCGCTCCTAAGCCGGCCCTGCGCCTGAATGACGACTGAACAATGGTGATAGAATGAAATTAATTCAATTTTTATGAAAATACATTGTGCATGACAAGAACTGTAAATATCCCCGATTTTAGAAAATATTTGGGATTCTAGAAATTGGATATGTATATATAATATGTATGTATTTTTATTTTATCATACTTTGATTAAGTTTAATTTTAGAATATCATAGATATTTTATCTATACCGGCAACACTTTTTTCGATTAAATCTTTGTGTCATTTCGTTTTCTTCATATTCAAGAGTAATTAAAAATTTGTTTTCACTTAACAAAAAAAAAAAAATGGTAGATAGAATATAGTTTGAAGGAATTTCTTTTGTTTTTTTTTTTTTAAAGGAAAAGTATTGAAATGAGCAAAGTGTTATTCAAAATGAAAAAAACAAATGAAATTTTAAAATTAAAACAATGATTTCTTTTTTTTATTTTGTTAATCCATTTCCTCTGCCACATAAAATATATAGACAGAAAATTACACAGCCTTTTCTGTTCAGGCGTGGCTGTAAACGTCGTAAGGAGGAATAACTCTTATGACGTGTGTGGGATTCGAACCCACACTTCCTCGGTGTTTCCAGCGTATTTTATATGTCTTTACCCGCTAGAGCATCGAAGCCCAACAATGATTTTGTTTTTTTCAAAATTTTTAAAACAATAATTTTAACATTAAAACAAATGTTTCGGTGGAAAAATTTATTTTTTTTAGAAAATTATACTTATGTTTATAAAATTTCCTATATGCCATTTCCTATATTTTATATGTCTATATGCCATCAATTTTTCAATATTTTACTATCTATCTCTTTAGAACCGATAAAAAAATTTATCGGTCAAGCATAAATTTACCTTTTTCCACCTAAATAATTTTAATCAAATTTAATTTTAATATAATAATAAATTATTTTATTAAGAGTACATCAATTTTCTATGGAATATTCAAATGCATCTCAATCAACATCAAATAAAATAAAAATGTTATAAATTTTACAAGTTTAAGATTTTTATTATCCTTTTGGCTTGTGTTATAATTTTCTTTACGAATTGAAAAAATTGAATTGAATTCAAATTTTGATTTACATTTGAAAAAAAAAAAAAAAAATATTAATTTTTATTACTGTTCCTGTGTTTGACAAAATACAACTATCCAAATAAAAACATTATTTTATATTATTTTACATATACAATTTTCAATGCATTTAATTTTTTTTTTTTTATTTTTTAACTCAAATTTTTAGTTTTTAGAATGTTATATACATAAATAGATATATGTATGTAACTATAATGATGAATGTAAAATGTATATATTTAAAAAAAAAAAAGAAAAATAAAAGAAAATATTTTAAGAAAACTTTCTTAATTCATGTCCAATCAAAATGGTCAAATAAAATCCCTGAACACAAGCAAGAACTTGATAAAAAATTAGAAACCATTCGATAAAAAGAATATTTATAATTTTTTAATCGTTATCCGAATTACAGTTTTTTATATTTTTTTACATTACAATGTAATAATTTTTGTTTTTTTGAAAATTTCTTTCCATCTTTAAATAAGACAAAAATAATGTTAAAGGACGTTTGTACTATGAAATTATTTCAATTTCTGGAACTCCATTGCTTATTTATAAAGTCGGTATTTGGCATAAGTAGAAAAATTAAAAAAGTTTTCTGAGAAAAAGTACGTCTAGGACGTATCCACCTGGGAATAACCCACTCACATAATTTTATGTGTAGATGATTCCTATCCGAAGTGATTACAGAATTAAATTATACAGCTCTTAACGTTACTATCGAATTCATCTTTAACTTTTTTATTACTGCAAGTAAATGTTAACGTCAATTTATATTTAGTAGAAGTAAATATCAACATTAATTTTTACTAATGTGTCATATTTTAAAATTAACTTAAAAAATCCCAACGCAGGATACAATTTATTCATTACTTTGTATTCTGTTCAACATAATGCAGGTTGATGTCAATTGAAACTCAGAAGTCAGAATCCATTTACAAGTTTTTTTTTTTAAGTGACAGGCAGACAAACAAATTAAAATAAACCAAAAAAACTTCATTTAAAAAAATTTCATTTTATTTTGGGGAAAAATAAAGTTTAAGAAAAATTATTTAAAACTTTTTCTTTTTAAGGAGAATAAAAGAAAAACTCTTTGGTTTGTTAGTATCATTTCATGATGTTTCAATTTCGTTAAATAAAGTCATCCTTATTCAATCTCAAAAGAAAAAATATATACATATATTTAGTTTTTATTTTTTTTTTGGATATCATTTTCTTATCCTGTTTTTTGTTTTGGTTTTCTTTAAGATTACGAGATCTCAAGAAATAAAATTTCTATTAGTTTTTGTGTTTTTTCTTGTGTTTATTTTTCTGTTTGACACGGAAGACAAAACTTTTTCTTTAGATTGGCAAGCAGAAAAATATTAACAAAAGCAAAATCTTAAAATAGTATAAAATATAATAAAAAAAAAAAAAAAGAGATCCACTTCTATTTCAATTTCAAGTGGCTCTGTATAACATTTGTCTAGAGATAGTAACGTTTATTCAGCTTTATAGCTAAAGGACGAATAAGATTGATTTCTTTCAATTTATCTTCCAACTTTTATTTTCCTTAAGGATTTCAAGAAAAAAAAAAACAAAAAAAAAAAGTAAACAAAATATAAATAACAAAAAATAAGAAAAGGATAAAATAAAAAGAAAGATAATTTCTTTTCTTTATATTTTTTGTTCGTTTCGTTTTTCTTTAAAGTATTTTTTTTTTTATTTATTATTTTTTTTTATAAAGCTCGAAATGATTTTGCGGTTAATCCCTATGGATGCAATCAGAGGAGTTTGGAACTTACAAAGAAATTTTAAAAGAAGATGCTCATAAAGCAATTGTAGTTAAATAGGCAGGCAATACTAAAAGGGATAACAGTAAAATAGAATAAAATAAAATAACGTAAAAAAAAAAAAAAAAAATTTGCTGGACCTCAGGAAGAGGAAAACTATGAATTGCGGTATACTCTTTCGACTACTGCTGGTATGAATTTTTTGTGTCGAAATTATTATTTTTTTTTTATAAATGCTCTTTTACAATGATTTGATTTTAAAAT
The DNA here is from genome assembly GCA_947095535.1 of Poecilobothrus nobilitatus. Lineage (NCBI taxonomy): Eukaryota > Metazoa > Arthropoda > Insecta > Diptera > Dolichopodidae > Poecilobothrus > Poecilobothrus nobilitatus. The sequence continues at coordinate 83,344,537 of OX352774.1, read as the reverse complement.
TCCTTTTTTAATAAATGGTTTTTTTTTTTTTTTTAAAACAGGGTAAGGCTCTAATGAGATTTTCAAGAATCCGCATTTTTCCACTTGATGTCTTGCTGGATATTTTTTATTTTTATTTTGTAAACAAATATAATGACAATAATCAACATAAAATATTTCTAGGTACATATATATTATATTTTTGGGTTGGTTCTATAATATGTATAATATGTGGTCTGTTAAATTTAAACATATCTACAGATATTTTGATAGTTAAGTTTGTTGAAAGAAATAAATAATAAAATATCTAATCAATAATTTAACTTAAAAAAATAAAGTGTGATTAGTACTAGTGATAAATTATGTAATGTAATGTTTACAAAAACATTTTATTTTTCACTTGATAATAAAAAACAAATAGGTAAATTTACAAATAATATAAATACTAAATTATTTTATAGGAAAACTTTAAAATAAAAGTGGTTTTTAGTTATTCTATCAACTGTAAGGATGGTAAGGACATAGGTAGGTAGACAGGTAAGGGCTGTAGATGTGCAGACCTACACCAGTTTAGACTTGTTGTGATTCTCTTGGATCAGTAATTTCTCCTAAAGTGAGGATATAAGAACAACTAAAAAATTTCGGTGCTTAGAAGATGATTATATTAATAATAAAATTGAAATGGTTAGGGATTAAAATAAAAATTAAAAGAAAACTCTAAATAGTTTCATTGAAGCGAACATCAATCATTATCTTTTTAGTATAAAAATACATAAAAGACAATGGTGTGCTATTTAAATTATTAGTTGTAATGCAGTTACCAGAAATTTTACATCATTAGAAAATTATCGTTGAAAATTGAATGTTTATCTAAAAATTTATTTTGGGTAATTTACTGTATAGAATATTATTAAATTGAAAGTATTATACTAAAATTTTTAACCTTTGGTGAGTAACACCCAAATCATACAAGACTCAAAAAGTGATAGTGATACGATTATTCATATTTTCTATCATTGAAGACTAATATGTGACAATTATCGTATATATGAAGTTTTGAAGTTTATGCAAGACGCAATTTGCGATAATTTATCGAATTATTCGATATTTTCATCACATAGAAATTATTTGGGATAGTTAGTGATATTTTATGCTTATATAGTTGGTTGGTGATAGTTTATATTTTTGTGTTTTTTGTTGTGCTTATTTTTCTTTTTTCAAATGGATATATAGTGGAAATTTTTGTTTTTTCAATGGAAAAAGTGTAAGAAAAAAAAAATTTTAACAAAAATATTTTAAATTTTATACATATTTTTATAGCAAAAAACAAAATACGAAAATTAAGCAATTTGAATGCTTAGTTGATTGAAAAAAAATCCTACCATAGTAAAGTTTTGTCCTGAATTAGCAAGAATATAAAGATGACTGGCAACATTTTTGCCAATTAAATAAGTTAGGACCTCCCATACGAGATGGGATTCGATTCGATTTATTTTTGTATCACCTTCACTTTTTTTATCAGAATCTGAATTTGATGAAAAATATAATGCAAACAACGACATTTTCATACATTTTTTATTTTAAAAAACTATGTTTTGCAATTTATTTACTATTAAATGTTTGTTTAAACTCATTTTACATGAATTATAATTTATAACCTACAAAATTGAATATCCATCTATTGGGAAACAAAGAAATTAAAATTTTGTAAGTACTGCCAGTTTGACATAATTAAAACATCACAAGTCTAACATGATAGAAAATTAAGTTTATGTGATGTGATAGTGATGAGTCTAAAATAATATAGGTGTAAGTAATTAAATTACAGAACCAATCATTTTTATAACAGAATAAATATTTAGTATAATCTATTTGAATCAGAGCTCTGAAGACCAGGAACTCTTTCATAATATGCAACACGAAATTGTGAAATTCGTTTCGACTGTATATTCTGATTTCCATGTATGTATATATATATCCCATTGATAAACCTTTACCTTTCTTTCTCCTGAGCCAGCCATTATACAGCTAAGTAGCGGAGCAGTTTGTGTATACTTATACCATTATTACCATTATTATAACAAAATGCAGAAATATTGCTTTTTTTTTATCCCAAGGGTGGTGAAAATCTTCAAAATAGACTATAGGTAATAAGGATATAGATAGGATATAATAGGACTAACTAGAATTTGCCATAGTGTATTTCGATATTTGAATATTATCAAATCCGTTATCAGCTTATTATATAACTTATATCATTTCTAAAACTTAAGTCAAATATTTTTAAATTTTATACACTCTGTAAACTTTTTTTTAAATAAATTTCGTTCCATTTTAAATTTTTTTTTTTGTTTGTTTATTGTATAAAATAAATTTAAAAACTTACCATCACACCACAAATTTCCTGATATACAAGCATCAATTTCAGGACATTTATATTCGCAATCAGATTCTCTTGGAAATAGTCCAAATTCAGTTAATGTATCATTCATTGCTGAAAAATTTGCTTGTAAATCCAATTGTTGTAAAAATGATGAACGTGTATGCTGAATTTCTAACCATTTAAAATGAATTTCTCCTGGCTCTTTGAAAATTGGTTCCAATATTAAACTGACAGGTCTAGAAAAGTAAAATATAAAAAACAATAAATTTTTAATAAAAATAATATTTATATATATATAATATTTAAAACAAAAAAAAAAAAAATTATGAAATTTTAAAATAATATTCTTGCATAAATTAAATATATATTGGAGTATAGGGTAACAGTATAAAATGAGGGTTATTAACTTTAGGTTTAGGTAAATCAAATTACAATTAAATAAAATAAGTTTTTGAGTGAGGATAAAGATTATTATAATTTCAGTTTTATAAAAGATTAGAATTTTTGCCGGAAACAATCTAGAAAACTGATTGAATACTTGATTGTTCTTTTCGAATCTGGTATTTTTAATAGATCGCCTCTATCTTTTACAGTTGTAGATGCGACTAAATATATCATAATATATATTAAAGAATTTCATAGACAGAAATTTGATTGAGAGTACTTTGAAAAACCATATACATCACCTTTCTTAATAGGGTACCTTTATAAAAGGTTGATACTTCTGCCACATCTCTGTTGTTTGCTTAAGGAATGTGGAAGATGAAGGACAACTTTGAAATTTTTCCAAGAAATGCTTAGTTAAATAATAGAGGAGTTGGTTTGGAGGTAGTGATATTTGAGGAAAAAAAGTTGTGAGTTATGAGAATAATATTTTCAAAAAAATTTTTAATATGTACTTTTTGAAATTTTCAATAAATTCTCATTGTTCCTTGTTCGCATTAGAGATGGCTTCCCATAATCAGAGTTTTTTGTTTCTACATAAAAAAATGGAAAGTGTTCCGCTTTAACATTAGACTTTAGATACATTGTCAGATATTTTTCAAACTTTGTACAGACATGCTCGAGCATAAATAAACATATTCTGAGATGGTTCGGTTTGGAAATTGTATCATTAAGGAGGTCAAATATACAAGTAATAGGCCTATTGACAACATCTTTTGCTTATCACACAAGTTTTTTTGTCATTTGTTATTTACATAGATTTATGTACTTATCTTTTATAGTTGTAGATATATACCATTACTTCGATTTTATATCCTTAAATCACGAACAAAACCCAATTATTAAAACCATCTTTTTAGTTTTTTCTATTTTTAACCAAATTAGCTATTTCATATTTTACAACAAAGGGAATATTTTTATAAAAGAAATCTTCGAGCCGTTAAAAAAAAATTCATATTTCTATCTTAAGGCGGTTCGAATTACGGGGTGGGTAGAATTTTTCAAAATTCTCGTGTCTTAATACTAACTTATGATGGCAATATGATTATGGTATTTTTGGAATGACATGTTGATCTTAACAAACCACTTGCCATTTTCAGATTTAAAAATTTGTTGCAGATTAAATATTATAGGTTATAAATATTATATCTTATAATTTAGTTATAGTAATTATTTTAGGTATATAATTTTTTTTATACTTTGAGGAACTGTCAGTAGCTCTACAATGAGTAGGGTTACATAAAAAAAATTTCTTATAACTTTATTTTTTTTCATTAAATCTAATTTTAATTAAAATTTTATTAAATGGTAATGAGTGTAGAAATTTTGTAAATTGACAGAAGGACAAATGAACGTGTCATGCAAAATTATAATAAAACTTATAAAATTTAGCATGTTAATTAATTTTCTTTAGTACTGGTATATCGGTACTACATAATTCATATAATTTTATTGGATATATTTAAAAATACCTAATTTTATTAACGAAAATCACCCTGTTTGTACAATTCTTTTTTAAATCAAAAAAATGTTTAACTAAAATGAACATCTAAGTGTTGAGAACTAAACATAAAGTATTTTAACTAAATAGAAGCTAATTTACATATAAACATATATATATATATATATATATATATTTATATGTACTGAGTATATTAATGCTATACAATAGCATCAATAATCATTAAAAGGAAATATTACCAACCAATTAGTATTTTTGATTTTAGATACGTTGTTAAAACCGAAATCACAAATGATTTTTCATTATAAAAGTACAATCTTTAATATTGCTATATACTTCTGAATTTCTATTTCTACCTATGTATGGTATATACCTATTACGGGAACCGATCTTTTTGTCGAGAAAAACAAAATGTTGAAAACAAAATGTCGAATAGGAAAAAATGTTGAAAAAAAAGATTTAGCCGGGGTTTGGGGCGACAGCCCCCACTATATGAAATCCTTTTGTTTTGAAATATACATGGGAAGAAAATAATTCCGAGGGCTTTTAAGGGCTTTGTTGTTGAAATGTATATGTAATAAAAATAATTAGAAGGAGTTTAAGAGTTGAATTTAAAAAAAGCCAATCAAAATATTACGGAATATTTCCTTTTTCCAGAATATTTATACAAGTGTATATGCAAGATTCTAAATTAGGTGAGACTTCAGAGGTGGATTCAAAATAAGAGTATTCACTTTTTGCAGAATATGTATAGGAGCGCTACGAATACTTGTACCTCAAAAACGCGTCAAAATCTCGTTCCTTAAAATCTTGTTTTTTTTTTTAAATCGAGGTAAATCTCTTTTTTGTTTAAAATCTTGTTTTTTTTTTTAAATCGAGGTAAATCTCTTTTTTGTTTAAAAAATAGAGAAAAAAAAATAAGAAATTGTAATTTTTAATTTTTATCGAACAATAATAATAGGAGGAGTAATACATGGGAAAAAAATTATTTCGAGGGATTTTACGGTCGGATTTTAGCGGAGGTTTGAGGGCGACAGCCCCCACTATATGAAATCCTTTTGTTTTGAAATATACATGGGAAGAAAATAATTCCGAGGGATTTTACGGTTGGATTCAAAATCAGGGTTTCAATAATTGGTTTAGCGGGGGTTTGGAGGCGACAGCCCCCACTATATGAAATACTTTTGTTTTAAAATGTACATGGGAAAAAAATAATTCTGATGGATTTTAGAGTTGGTTTCAAAATCAGCGTTTCAATAATTGGTGTAGCGGAGGTTTGGGACAGCAGCCTTCACTATATGAAATGCTTTTGTTTTGAAATATACATGAAAAAAAAATAATTCTAAGAGATTTTAGAGTTGGATTCAAAATCGGGTATAATCCAAAATCGGGTTTGTCCAGAATATTTATATATGTGTGTATGTGAGATTCTGGATAAGCAGGGATTTTAAAGTTAGATTAAAAAGTAGTGTTAAATACCTTTTTCAGAATATTTATGTATATGTATATGTGACAATGTGCATTAGGAGTGATAAATAAAATTAAAAACAATTATTTTAAATCTACATACGAGTATATTTTTATTTCAAAATTTTTTTTTTCAACATTTTTTTTCTCGACATTTTATTTTTCAACATTTTTCCCTATTCGACATTTGTTTTCAATATTTTTTTTTTTCAACATTTTTGCATTCAACATTTTTTAACATTTTGTTTTTCAATATTTTTAATTCGACATTTTGTTTTTCAACAAATAGACCCACACCCACCTAATACATTATCTAATAAAAAAAATTTATTGAAATGATATATTAGTTAAATTCGTTTAATTTCGTTTAATTATGTATTTGCCCCCATTTCTGTTACACTTTAGATATTGTTTTCAATCGAAATTTTAAAATCATTTGTTTGTTAGGTACGTTTTCAATTTTAATTAAAGGTTTTTAAAGTGGATATAAAGTGTATTAATACAGATTGATCTATAAATAAATTACATATATGAATTTAAAGTTTTATCAATCCTTAAACCATCAATTAACTTTGAACAACCGTATCAGTGAAATAATTTTTTAATCCTTTTCACTTCAAACCCTTGTGACAATTCAAAATTTTGAAACCTGCAATTTAGCTTTAGCTTTTTCTACATTGATCAGATTTTAAATTATCTAGTTGATTGCAGAATTTGTGCATTAATGCTATTTTAACTTCTGGTCTAGTTTTACTTTCTTCTTTGTAGACGCTTTGTTTATGCTTCAGGGAGAATTTTAGTGGTTTAACTTCATGCAAACGATTTTCGTTAAACGAGACAAAATATTACTGAATTCTTTGATTTGGAAAATGAATAGCATTTATAAATGTTATCTAATACAAATTTAAATTTTGAATAATTTTAAATGCCCAAAAATTTGAGGTATAAAATTAATTTTTGACAACATTAAATTGTCTGTTAGATCTAACATTTTTAAATCGGCTTATTACAGCTTATATAAAAAATAATATAAATTCAAAATAAATAATAAAACTTACTTATTTGTGAAAATTGATTGTCCATTTATCCAATCTTCAGAGAATATTTGTAATGAAGATGGTCTTGGTCCTGGTTGTGACGGACATATAACTCTTGCTATTTTTAATGGTCGTCCAGAATAAATCATTAAACGATTTTTAGTATGACAACGCATTGCATCCTCTGATGTTGGATCATTTGGTAAATATGATCCCCATGTTTGAATAAATAAACTACGATCTGGTTGTTGTACTTCAATATACCATGCAGAACCTTCACAACTTGAATCCTGTGATTTTAATGGATATTTTATTTCATCTTCACCACCATTACCTTTTAATTTTAATTTTTTACGACATTCTGTAACACGTTTAAATTCATAAGAGGCATAAAAATATACATCAGCAAAATCTTCAGATATATTCAATCGTGTTACTGTAAATGTTAATTCCATGGTACGTGAATTTGATATAAATGTTAAAGGAGAATTATATAATGCACTTGTATTATCGCATAAACAACCAAGTGGTATTTTAACATCACGAAATGGTACATCATATAATTTTAGTTCACTAAGACGTGCATCATGACCCATCTCTTGATTTGTACAACGTGGTCTACCCGTATGTAAATCAGAATCAGTTATACATGATGTACTTTCACCAAATGATATATTATGCAATGTCAATTTTATACGCTCCGATACACCAGCTTCAAAACGATATAAACATGTCAAATTTTTAGCACCACCTCTACCATATAAGAATACATTACGAGGTGATTGAACATTTCCTTTACGTTTTTTAAATAAACGTGTACATAATGGTGGTACTGGATCTTCACCACGTCTTCCTGGCCAAAAATCACCACCCATTTCAGTATCAACGAACTCATAATTTAAAGAGAATTGAGCAGGATATAGAGCAGTGCCAGTATGTGTATGAAATTCAATTTTCTGAAAATACAAAATTAAATTTAAAATGAGGAAAATGATAATAAATTTAGTTGTATGACATTTTTATTATTACAAAATTACAAAGATAAAAGTGAGATACATTTGATTTCTGAGTTCTTCTGTCAATTAAATCAACTGGATTTTTTTTTTTACTGGAAAAACATTATCCTTTGCAAAACATTATTAAAAACTTTCATTTTGGTAGTGTTCATTTTATTGTGTATATATAGCCTGCAGTAGGAATATACATTGTTGTCAAAAGCGTTTAATAAAGTTAGTAACATTAAAAACATTGGTGGTAATATATAATTCTATATATCGGATATATATGTATACATATGACAAAAAAAGACAAATTTGATACAGGTCGCTAAAAATAATTTTGCGATGTTTAAAAAGGTGATAGAGATTTTAGTAATAATAGTTCAAATTCGAATTGAATGTTGTAAATCTGGAACATACGATATTAAATGCGCAGTCCTAATAAAGTCATTAAAATCCTTAATAAAACTGAACAAGTTAGTAATCGTAACCGGTTAAAATCGCAAAGGGAATCCCCAAAAATCCACACAAGTATATCTGTATTTATGTAAAGAAAATAATAAGGAAAGAATTTAGAGTTAGTTTTGAAAATCCGATTTCAAATTATTTGTTTGATGGAGGTTTCGGGGCAGCAGCTTCCACTATTTTAAATTTAGTTTTTACATGTATGAATTTGATGTGTGCAGTTATTTCCTTGTGCAAAATTATTTTTGTGCGGATCTTTCTGTGTGCGGAATATTCCGTGTGCGGATTTTTCTTGTCCGAATTTATGTTTGTGCCGCATTTTCTGTGCGGATTTATTTCGTGTACGTATTTTTCATCAAACTTTTAATAACTAAAGTGAAATTTTCAGCTGTAAATCGGTACGGGAATGAAAGCACCTGCCAAAAAACCAAAATGTAATATACCGAAAAAATTATATCGTACCTCTTTTCTTGGCAAACGACCGAAAAGACTGGATTTTATATAAGTTGATTTCATTGTATCTATTTAGCTGTTCATCATCAGGATCCATTTTGTGACAAAAATTACAGATATATCAAATCGTTACAAAATGTTTATATAAAACTGACATAATCCGTCTAGTGGGGTCAAAATGACGCCAGTAATAAAAACATATTTTATCAAACAATTTTGTAAAAAGCATATTTAGTCATTCAGTTTTGCTAAAATATATTTTTGATTCAATTTAGAATATTTTAATTCTTATTTTGCACATTTTATATTACTTTTGAATATTTTTTTGTACGTTTTTGAATTTCATATAAAAAATTATTTTATTCTTTATTAAAAAAAAAAATTATTATTATTCGAGAATAATTTTTCTCTTATTCAAACGTGATTTATTGACTGGGGTCGTTATCGATCGCAATAGACGAACAAAGTTTTAAAAATAGTGGACGGTCGGAAGGTTAATAAGTTTCTGTCGGCTAGCGAAATGTCTCTATACTATAATACAAACCTTCATTATATTATTAATTATCCATATTTAACCAAACAATATAATCAAACAAGGTAGAATGTAAACCAACGGTTTTTAAAAGTGCACATTTCCAAAACTCAATACAAACTGTTTAGAAGTGTGACTTACACAAAAATTTTAAAATTTCATGTAATAAGAAAAAATGTGAAAATAGGACATTTTTGAAATTTTGAGGGGCCGTAAGTCCGGAATCCTATAAAACTAAAAAAAGCCGTTAACACACGTAAAAATATATTATTGAACCTTTAATTTTCATGTCTTGCCGAAGAAAAATTTGTACAGGTGCCTAAGTTACAGGTGTCTAAAAATAGCAAATTTTCAATTTTTGAGGCGTAATAACTCTTAAAGAGGGGGTGTTACCAAAACATTTTTTGAGGAAACTTATACTAATTCTAAAAGTTCTTTCTTGTCTCAAAACTTCAGGTTTCTATCTAAAGGGGTGCCAGAGTTATGAAAAAAGAAATTTCATGCAAAATGTGGTTTTCACATAACGGTAAATTTAAATCGTAAATTACAAAATATTACATAAATTTGATATTGTTTTATATCGATAATAAAATTTTCGATCTTCTGGCAGTTTTAAATTGCAAAATTATTACGCAGAGCCCGAGATATATACATCTGAAAATGGGGCTTTTTCGCAATTTTGAAGAGCTGCAACTTTGGAACCCTTTACAACTAAAATAAACCTTTAACACACGTAAAAATATATTATTGTAGCTTTAATTTTTATATCTTGCAGGAGTAAAATGTGTACAGGTTCCTAAGTTACAGGTGTTTAAAAATAGCAAATTTTCAATTTTTAAGCCCTAATAGCCCATAAACAGGGGGTGGTCCGAAAAAATTTTCTGAGCAAACTTATACTAATTCTAAAAGTTCTTTCTTGCCTCAAAATTTCAAGCTTCTATCTAGAAGCGTGCCGGAGTTATGAAAGTAAAAAAATCATGCAAAATTTGGTTTTCACATAACGGTAAATTTAAATACTAAATTTGAAAAAATTGTATAATTTTGATATTAATTTACAAAGATAAAAGAAATACCTGTCGAATGACGTTTTCAGATTGAAAAATCTTAAGCAGAACATAAGATATATGCATTTAAAAATAGGGCTTTTTCAAAGTTTGAGGGGCTGTAGCTCCGTAATGGGGGGGGGCTACATGAAAAAGTTGTTCCACAAAATTATTTTTTTTATGAGACCTACCTATGGTTAAATTTTTTTTCTCTATCTTTAACGGTGTAGAAGTTTTGTAAACAGACGGACGGACGGACGGACAGAGTGAAACTAATAAGCACATTTTTTCAAATTTTTTTTGGAAATGTGCTAAAAAGTAGAAATTTAATATAATCAACTTGAAAATTATTGTCTTTCATCGGAATATCGCTAAACTATACATATCTTAGATAATTAGCGTGACCAAAATTTGAACAGCTAATATATATAGCATAACTCTATATGTTATAAAGTTAACTTCAAGAAGAAAGAAATAATTTTGAGAACACATCTTACAAAATTAATTCTTGCAGATTAATTAATGACATAAGCTATATATTGCCTTTAAAATCATAGGTATTATAAAAATTTCAACCATTTAAATTGTATCCATAGCTTATTACTTTTAATACAGATTATTGATTTAAAAAAAAATAGGTAATGATGTTATTGTTGATTATAACTATTAAAATTTAATCAGTTGTTCGAATAATTTACTATTTTTATATATACACAGAAATAAAAAAGTATTAAAATTTATAATTTATATAACTATTATATATTTATATTTTATTTACTTATATATTCATATTTAAGTCTTTTTAAATATCAAATTATTTTACATTGTTTCAACTCAATTAAACGATATTGAATAATTAATAATTAATTTCTAGCAAAATGGCAGACTTCTGGATTATTATTAAGTAAAAATACAAACAGTATCACACAATACAAAACCAATGCCATGAAGAATAATATAAAATTTAAATTCGATATAAGTGATTTATTTCTACTATTTCTATGACTCTATGACAGGCGATATCTTTATTTTAATAGTTTTGAAGATTTAAGCTTGTTTTTTTTTATTGCATTTCTCTACCACATAAATGTGGACAGGAAACTACACAGCCTTTCCTGTTCAGGCATGGCTGTGAATGTCGCAAGGGGGAATAACTCTTACGACGTATGTGGGATTCGAACTTTACGACGTATGTGGGATTAATATAAAACTTTATTTAGTGCAAATTGTATACTGTAGAGTGAAGACTAAACAGTAGAAACCTTAGATTATTGACGAAAGAGTATAAATACTATTAAATTTTATATGACCTTATAAAATAACCTCTAGCTAAATATAATAGCGGTCTTTACGTAGAAGTGTATTGAAGGAAAAATTTCTTACTTTACGTGAACATTCCGATTCAAAATTTAAATTGCAAACTAAAAAATTACAGATGACAAATATGTTGATTGGTATTTTTAAAAAAAATTTAGTTAGGATCTATCTGTTATATTATATTATTATTTAAATAAATATCTATTTTCCACTTTGAAAAACTAAAATATAATTTTTGAGTTTTGATTTTGGAAAATAAATAATTTTTAAATAAAAAATAAAAGCCAAAAAAAATTTTATAGATTATTTAGTCGAATCTGCTATTTTAATGTAATGCACTCCCAATAAATTCCAAAACCAAAACTAAATGAATTTTAAACACCAATTTCGAAACAAATAAATTCTAAATTGTCAAATGTCATAAATTGACTAAATGTCAAATTAACTTCAAAAAAATATCTTCGACTTAATTTTCTCGAGCTTTTCTTTTTTGTTTAAGATAATAGATGGCGTAGCATTAAAAGAAACGTCTTTCTTGTTCAATAGCTACAGCCGAGTAATCAACGGATTAGTGAAACTAATCCTTCACGAAACTGAAGCTTAGTCAAATATGAATAATAAATGACTTAGTGGATGCCCTATTATACTCCATGGGATGGGAGTGGCAAGGAAAAAAAAAAAAAAAATTTCTCGAGCAAATGAAATATGCAATAGGGCTAAGGTAGAGGATATTTTAATCGAGGATCGGAGGTTCCGTGCATATTTTTTATACATGAAACAACAATAATTTCTGTCAAAAATTTCCTCAAATCCTCCGATCCCCCGATACAAGACTAGTTTGCACTTTTTGCGAACGAACACCTAATATGTTGTAAAGTTATGAACTATTTAAATATGTATAAATGTTTTTTACAGTCTGACACTATAATTTTAAACCATACTGTACATAAAGTGTATAATATATAAATAGGTATAATATATATAGAAATGATACAAACTTTATATTAAGGACATAATTTAATAAATAAATATTTTCTCATTAATAAAATTTATAGACCAAATAAAATTATTGTATTTATCTTGGACCGTTAATATTGTTTTTTCATTCCCACTAATTGAAAAATTTTCCGTTTAATTATATTTTCGTTATATATGTATATGTATATGTTTTCAATGCATTTATTCAATATACTGTATCTATATTTATTCATTTAAAAAATATCGGCAACAAAAAAAAAATTATTTTCATAATTTATAAAATATAAAGGGAAATATTTAAAGGCTTTTTTTTTAATTAAATATCGAAAATGAAATTTTTTTTTTAAAAGAAATTATATAGAAAGTTTCAGTTATTATTTGTTTAGAATGTTTAATTTTTGGATGAAATCAGAAATGTAATAATATATAGATTAAATTTGGAACATGAAGTGTAGCTAAAAATTACGTCTCGAAGACTCCTATTGTTTTTATACCCGTACGATAGGATCGGGTATAATAAAATTACTCCTCCGTTTGTAACACCTCGAAATAAGCGAGCTAGATATACCTTCAAAGGTATGGATCGGATCAGAAAAAAATTCTAAGACTTTTGAGCCATGTCCGTCCATCCGTCCGTCCGTCCGTCCGTCCGTCCGTCAGCACGCTAACTCAAAAACTAAGAAAGCTAGAATCTTGAAATTTACACAAAATATTCTGGGAGTAATTTGTAGGTTCCCTATTTTTTTTGGTTGAGTTTGGACCAAAACTTAGGGTAGCTCTCGAACACCTAACTTTTAGATCCCCACATTTTTTTTGAAATAGAGCTATGAAATTTTAACTGCTGATAGATCTCACAAAAATATTAATTTTATTTTTAATAACTTTTTTTTGTAGCCCCATCCGTTACGGAGCTACAGCTCTCCAAAGGTTAAAAAAAGCTCTATATTTAAATTGTTATAGCACAAGTTGTATAAGGTATATCTTCATTTTGAAAACGCCAAACGATTACTACTTTTATTAGCTTTAAAAGTATATATACAATAAATATATATTTGTGGCATACGGTGTCTTAATTTACCGTTATGTGAAACTCAAATTTTGCAAAATCCTTCAACCCTTCTATCTTCTAAACGGTTTAAGTTGGAAACAAACCGTTGAAATTTTGACAGAAGTTAGATCTTTAAAAATAAGTATGAGTCATTTCAAAAATTTTTTTTGTATTTCTCCCCGTTTAGGAGCTGTAAGAGGTCAAAAACTGAAAATTTCCTATTTTTAAACACCTGTAACTTGAACACCTGTTAAAATTTTTTTGAAGTAATACACAAAAATTAAAGCTTCAACATTATACTCTTATTTCTGTTAACAACTTTTTTTAATAATATAGGGTTACTTTATAATTGACGAAAGTGTTACTTGATTTTTTCAAATTTTCTAACAAATTTCTTTAACGAATTTTTTCCATTTTGTTTTACTCGATAATTTGAAATTGTTGAGGATATAATACGTAGTACATAAAAATGTAAATAAATAAACAACATAACGGTTGCTTGAAGAATTTTTATTTATATGATATTAATATATATACATACTTATATAATATCATGTTTATTTACATATCGTATATGTCACTAGGGAATGAATGATAAGAGTATATATGTATATTATATAGCGCCGTATTTACATACATATATGTATTTTATTGTACTTATAAGAAATTATTCTGTCAATGGAATATTTAAATATAATATAATATAATATTTAAAATTATATTTACTATTTTGTACTTAGTAAATTTAATATATATTTACCGCTTAGTATTAAATGGTATTATAGAATATTTGAAAAAGTTTTGGATTGATAATCTTTATGTGGAAGGTTAGAATCTGCTTTTGAAGAATGTACATATAAACATATAGTTCGAATATATGTACAACCCATAGTTCTAGAAATTATAAAATTCACCCAAATTATTTTAAAATACTAAAATATTAAAAAAATAATATTGTGAGCAGAGTGACAGGCTGTGAACATACTAACGGTTCGTACGGGTATCTAAGAGTTGACAAAGGCAACAGTATTCTTCCTCGTTTCACGTTATGTTAACACTTCATTATCGCTATTGTATATTATTATTTCAGTTATTAAATAACGTAATGGTTTGATTTATACTCGTAGTAACAAAATGAGATTAATGAAAACGTATGTTATGAAGGTGATATTCAAACCTCATTAATGTATAGTTAAGAATTTTGGATCAGAGTGGCGTGATCTATTTGAACTGTAAGATATTCTGATTATTATTTGAACTGATTCTGGATCATTGAAGCATATTTAAACCATCACCATATCACATATATTTTAAACTCCCACATCAAAATACACAAATTACTTATCGGTTAAAATTCGTAACGTGTTTAAGAAATACTCATACATAAGTTAAAATTTTCAAATAATAAATTCTTGTTTCCTAACAAAGTAAATGTTGAAATTTGGATAAAAAAAAACGTTTTAAAAGTTGCACATTTGCGGTTTCAGTGGCCTAGTGGGTAAGAGTGTATAAAATACGCTGTAAACACCGATGGAGTGTGGGTTTGAATTCCACACACGTCGTAAAAGTTATTCCCCCTTACGATATTTACAGCTACGCCTGCACAGAAAAGGTTGTGTAATTTTCTGTCCACATTTATGTTGCAGAGAAATGCACTAAAAAAAAAACGCACAATCATCTGATATAATATAAAATAAAACAGAATTTTGAAAGAACAAAATAATGTTTTTAAAGGTGCATATTTTGGATTGAAATTTCAGTCTCATTTAAAGAAAATTATGAAAAATCATTAATCAAGGTATCCACACTTTCTTTAATTTTAAGACAACCGCATATATAATTAAGAAAAGCCATTAAAATAAGTAAAAATATATGGTTGGAGCTACACTTTTTGTGTCTTACTTTAAACAAATTTGTGTAGATGATCGGTTACATATCGAATGGTTTTTAAATCTTGAAAAAATACTTATGCTCAAAAATCTTAATTATTTTTGAATTCATTATATAAAACTTAAAAAGTGATCTGTCTTTTCACGATTTTACATTGAAGAATTATTCTGCAGTATAACTTAAGAAATAAAAATTTCATTAAACGGCTTTTTTATGTGATTATCCTAAAATCCTATCCTAAATGCTGTAGAAGTTTTGTAAACACTCGGCCAGACGGACAGAGTGAAACTAATAAGCTAATTTTTTCAAATTTGTTTTTTTATTTCAAAAATTTCTGAAATTTTAAAAATAATTTTCATTCAATGTGCTAAAAAGTAATTGATTTGGAATGTGCTAGAAATTATAGAAATTAATTAAATGATGTTATATAATTATAAAAATTAATTATATATAATTAATATATAATTAATGTTATATATAATGTTGTTTTGTTTTTGAAATTTTAAAAGATGACTAAAATTGGAACATTGATGTAGAGCTTACCCCCTTAATTCAATTCAAATGAAAAGTAAATAAGAAAGACAGATAAAATTATTAGTTCTGAAATAAAAAATCAGACGTATCCACCACAGAACCGATGGTAGGAACAGGAAAACTTAATATTTATTTTTTTTTATATAATATTTTTTTTAATTTACAAATATTCAGAGACAGCTAAAAAGTACGAAGTCTTAAAAACATTATCCTTGTTGCAAATATGTAGGTTCATAATCATAGGAATATAAACGTTTTTTACGAAAAATAAATGCTGAGCAAAATTTAAAAGAAGGAAAATAAAAATATATAGCTACTATAAATACATATATACCTATAGATATTTATAAATATGTATGAAACTTGTATATATGCTATATCAACTGTTTGTACATAATTTATATTATCTATATTATAATGTATACATTTGATGCATAAAATAATAAAATTATTGAAAAAAAAATTTCAAACAAAATATATTTTGTATTAGTAAAAATGACTTCGTGTAAAAATAAGGATGAATCTAACAGTTTGTCAGATCAAAAAGTATTCTTGTTTACTTGTGTGACCATTTTCCATTAATAACTTTTTTCATATTATTTTTCTGTTTCAAAAAACCTATAATTTTCATATAGGTTTCATAAAACTTATAAATTATTCTAAAAAAAGCCCTGTTATTCGAAAAAAAGCCCAAGTAAAATGACACTTGGGACTGACAGATTTGTAACAAAAGTTTTTCAATTCGATATATATTTACGTCCAAATCTTAAATATGAAATTTTATTAAATTCCGTTCAGCCAATCAAACAGACAAACAGACAAACAGACGATAAGTAAAAAATTAAGATTTACAACAAGTAGTTCCCAATACTGTAATAGAAAAAAAGTGTCGAAAAGTGGTTCCTTAGTTTTTGGGTTCTGTTTTTTGGGGCAGGCTTAAAAGTTGAACTTTTTTATTTTTTGTTTTATGATATTTAAATTTTACTACAAAATCGGTGAGTACTGAGTACCTTTTTTTTATGTCGGAACGACTTCTAATTGACAAATTAATAGGCTTTCTTGAAACCTATGCTATCGCATGGTCATAGGTTACTTATAAAAATGCCTATATTCACATAAATATAAATAAAATACTTCATAATTTTTTCCTAAATCCATTTTTACAAGCACTCATTTAACAATTTCAAAATGAGAAAATTTGACGTTTTAAATGAGTATATTCATAAAAAATGACTATCAAAATCAGCTTCTTTTAATTTTTTATGATTTTTTTCATTTTTTTTTCGAAATTAAAAATTTTGTTTTTCATAAAAAATGAAAGTGATATGACTATCGAAATCAGGACCTATATAAACATCTTTTGTGTAGATACAAGTATTGTCGACATATACAAATATTTCGGAGCATTCATAGAACGAGGAAAGTCCTACGTATATAAATATTATATACTATTGGTCTCAGTACGAAGTACTGTATAACTCCAACTGAAATATTGACTATATCTTAGAAAGCTTCTTATATATTAACGAAAAACGTTTAATGTTTTAAAACAATTTATAGGTAGTATTTTAATCAAGAAAATTGTCAGTTTAATTCTCATCAATTATGTTCACAAGTCAATTTGTGTCAAATTGTATTAAACGTTGAATTTACATCAAGTATTACCATTCCTACAGAATATTTTAGTAAAGTGTTTTTTTTTTAATTACTTATTATTTATTCGATTCAACTAGATTTGAGATTACCAGTTTTTTTAAAAAAAGATCTACACTAATAATAAATTTTAGTTACAAATTTAAAAAAATATCAAAGGGCAAAATATAATATAATTTAACTTCAGGAGCTAGAAGGATTTTAAAATTTTTTTTATTTTAAATATTGATGAAATAAATCAAAATATGAAATCGGTAAGTTGGTAAAATGGTTGTCGGTAAGTCGTATTGTGGATTTTAATAATTAATGTCAAAAACAAAAAGAGTTGCTTGTAGTTTTAACAAGATTTGGCCAAATGGAAATGGACAAATCCGTTTATAAAATAAACGATCTATAATAAAAAAAAATCAAAAAATAACTGGGACCTGGGTAAGAGCCTAATAAGTGGCCTAATGGGTAAGAGCGTATAAAATACGCTGTAAACACCGAGGGAGTGTGGGTTAGAGTTATTTCCCCTTACGACATTTACAGTCACGCCTGAACAGGAAAGGCTGTGTAATTTCTTATCCACATTTATGTAAAAAAAAAAAAAACTATACATAAACTATACTTTTTTAAAGTTTGTATTTTTTTTCAAGTTTTTGTATGTTTATTATGTGATTAGTTAAAAAACAACCATTTATAAGTAGAAAAGTGATCACGAAATTTTCGAAAACATTTCGAAAATAATTTGAAAAATTTTCTGCCAGGATCCCAAAAACTAAAAATAACAGACACAAAAAAGAAACGCAAATTTAAGAATTACACTCAATTTTAATGAGACTGCCTTCAAATTAATGTGAAATTAAAGCTTCTACAAAAGAATGATTAAAAAATTATTTAAATCAAGGCCTTACAAAATAGAAGAAAATATAAAAAAATATAAATACAAAATCCATATCCTATAGTCCAAAAAAATGTATTATTATTTTTATTTTATTATAGTATCAAATGCCAAAATTAAAAATTAACTGAAACATATTTCTTTCATAACATGTCATTGAGTGACTATTTTTCATCCAAAAAATTTTTTAAAGAATGTAAATCCGTATATTCGTTTTATTATCTTATGTTTTATTAAAGGTGATTAAAACGGTTATAACAGGACTAAAAAATTGTTAATACAAAAAAAAAAAAAAAAAATTTAAACATAAATACACTATAATATTCATTAAAAATTAGTGTGGCCAATAATTGGATGTCATTGTTTTTCTATCACAGAAATTGAATAGATATGTATATGTGTATATAATTTTCATTATAAGTAATTTCAATTTATCTGTATATTTCTAGAAATAAATTTTAATATACATAATTATGTATGTAATATATAACGTCATTTGTTATAGTTACAAAGTACATAATGTTTAAAATATATAAAATTTTATTATTATAAAGGCTAACTTACTATTACTATACCTAATAAAAAAACCTAAAGTCTATATACACATATATATATATATATATACTATAATGTTTAGGTATGTATGTACATATATTTAGAGTAATTTATTTTATAAAACCACACTTTATTGATTGTTTAAGAATATCTACTAAATATATAGTAATATAATTTTATGACTATATTTTTTATAGGAGCGCTACAAATGCTCGTATCTCAAAAACTTGTTTTTATCAAAATCTTGTTTTCTAAAATCTCCGTAAATGTTTTTTGTTTTAGAAAATACAAGAAAAAAAATAAGAAATTGTAATTTTTAATTTTTATAGAATAATAAATAATAAGAGGGATTTTATTGAAAATTATGGTTTTACGCTTTTTCGATCATATTTATATATTATATATGTATATCTGAAATTTTGAATTTGAAGAGATTTTAGAGTTGGATTCAAAAGCAGGATTATTCACTTTTTCCAAAACATTTATATATATGTGTATATATTTATGACATTCTGAATTATGAGGGATTTTAGAGTTGGATTCAAAAGCAGCGTTCCAATAATTTGTTTAGTAGAGTTCTAGAGGGGACAGCCCCTACTACTGTGAAGAATGTCATCTTGCTAAATGTATGAAAAAAAAAAAAATTAGGAGGTATTTTAGAGTTCAAATATTCGACCTCTGATATCCATATCTTTCAATTGTGCTAAAAATGAAAAAAAAATTAACAAAACATAAAAAAAAAAAAAAACGTAATTTTAAGAAACGTGGTTTTTATAAAACAAGATTTTCCTAAAAAGAGATTTTAAAAAACGAAATTTTAAAAAGCGAGATTTTGAGATACGAGCATTCATACCCAAACCATTTTTTTTTATAGTTTACCTATATTTTTATTAGGTATCTTGCAGTCTTTACTATGGTTATACCATTCAATATTTATTGTCTTGTACTTAGATATTTTACACTCTCCTGTATATTTACTAAAAAAAAAAAAAATAAATATATCTGAAAAAAAAATAATAATAATAATAATATTTATTTTATAGGATAAATAAAGTAGGCCAATTGCCAGTTTTTTTTTTACATATCTATTACTATTATTATATAATATATTACTATAATATTAATATTATAAATAAATATCATATACCTACTATCTTTTCTATCTATAGTCTATACTATTATATTTATATAATATTGATTATATATTAAATATAATATATAATATGATAATACATAAAATATATTTTGGCAAACATTTTATTTTATCAAAAAAAAAAAAAGGAAAAATTTCTTTTTGGTTTTCCAATCCTATTATTGGATTCTTTGATGACAAATGATCATACAGAATATTTATACCGTTATACCTTCCTTCTACTATTTATTAATAAGATTATAATATATAAAGTTTCATGATTCTCTAAAATATTCATTTTCAATTTTTAGCTTTTAAAATTGTATTCATACATACATATGTATAAACATATATTAAACACATATCAGGTATTAAACCTACATTATATAGGTATATATATGTATATAAATGATATATGTATACATTTATAATATTTTTTTTTTTTTTATGCATTAATCTCTTATTTTCATTAATCCCTCTTATATATTATAATTATGAATATATAGAATTGGTAGAATGATACACACATAAATATATACTAAAGATATATATTATACGCGTAATCTATAACAAATTCTATATCATAAATAATTGAATCGAAAAAGATCTATCAACTCTGTTCGGAAGATTAATTGCACGGAAAAACTTTCTATATAGGTACAAACAAATAAAAAGGGAAAAAACATAAAAAACAAAAAAAAAAAACAAAAATCGATTGAACTGTATTCAATTTATACATAGGTACTATAATTTTGTTGTTGGAGGTGTTTTTTTTTTTTTTCATATATTAATGAATTTTTTTATATGTAGTGTTTTTATATCTTTATTAAAAATTGAAGTTATTTTAATGTACTATTCGCAATGGTTAGCTTAACGGATATAAAGCTTTATTTATTGATATGAAAAATTGGTATACTTTTATGGGTATAAATATTAATGGTACCGTATAATGGGATAAAGTGTCTCAGAATTTGTAATAAATGGTTAGAAAAATATTGAAAAAAAAAAAAACAAAAGTTGCATTACAATAGAGATTTGTTAGATGATCGAACCTACAGAGGTTTCCATAATTAAAAATAAAGTTGTGTAGCATTCTTAAAAATTCATAAGGGACTTTAACATTTAGCTTTGTTTTACGGTGGTGTAAAGAATTTGTGAGATCTATGTAGATACATAACAAAATACCTTTATATTATGATCAATGTAATACCAATCTTGGAGTAATCTTGTCAAGTTTAATCTCCAAATCGGGGCGTGGATATTTCAAGTTCATGAAAAAAATTCTTCATTTTGTTTTAACAAATTTTTGTTATAGTCAGATCCAATTCATTTGTCTCCTGGGTTAGGGAAATATTGGAGGAAGACAGATTACTCATTATTGATCTTCATTCACTGTCTACTCGTGAATTAGTAGCTAAGATATCATTTATTCACCAAGTAATTACTGATAATGTATTAGCGCCTAATATTTATGACGAAATATGATATAGAAAAAATTTGAATAATATCAGATTTATGTTTGATATCTGAAGTCATAGAATTGATTATGGTCGGAACGAAACAATTTTGAGAACGTTGGGTGAAGTTAACTTTGTATTATTTTGATTTCGATATTAATATTAGTAAATCTCTAAAAAAACCATTAATAACTAAACCAAGATTTCGTCATATTTGCTAATTTTCTAGTTTAGTTAGAGTATAGCCAAACTATATAGTTTTATTGTTAGAATCTTATATTATTTTTATACTTTTTGTTTTTTTTGTAAAACTTCATTTGTTTTATTAGCTTTTTCTTACTAACCAGCATGCTAACATATATGTGTATTTAATGTCCATGTTAAACTTGGTTTAAGTGATATACAAAATACGTACGTGCCTTACAAAGCGCTGTAAATGAATTAAGCCTATCTCCAATAGATTGAAAAAGTTTTTTAAGAAGAATGTCCCTAGAGAGTTTTTTTTTATTAGGTTATGAACTGGGCATTTAAGTGAAATATTCCTGTTCCTCTTCTTCTTTGCTTCTTCTGTAAGAGCCATAAGAGGGAAGATCTAGCTTTCTGGTATGTTTCCCGACCAGATAGTGCCCCGTTAAAACTACCATTACATTACCAATATTTCGATGATTTAAGTATGAGTTTATAGTTGATCGTTTATGATCTAATATAGGCCAGGTTTGTTTGGCAACGATCTAAATATTAATAAAAAATCATATTCGGTTTGTTAATGGCTTGCTGAGACTAATATTTAAACGTTGCAATTGAAACTCTGAAATTTTCCTTTTCTTGGAGCATTAGGAGAATTGTGGTACTCCTACTGAATTCATTACCTCTGAAATTTCCTAGGAAACTACTGTATCCAGGTGTAACTGATACAAAATACTGTATAAAATTATAATGCTTGATCTAAGCTGGATAATATTCGTCATACTCGTATTTATATTTCAGGTACTAATGTTACACTTATGTAGTAATCACTGATAATGTAAACAAGTTTAAAAACTTGATCAAAAAAATTCTTTCACAAAGTAATTCGTTCTAAAACATGCGTCACAGCAACTTCGGAGAAATTCCGCGTTTTATTAATTTGCGTTAAAGATATATTTTTGTTTAACAAAGAAGGCACTAAGTTTTGTTTGGGAAGTTGATAATAATATGAGTCTGGTAGTTCATTATATGAATTTAAAAGCAGTTATTATGTATTTGTATAAAA
Organism: Poecilobothrus nobilitatus; assembly: GCA_947095535.1. Lineage (NCBI taxonomy): Eukaryota > Metazoa > Arthropoda > Insecta > Diptera > Dolichopodidae > Poecilobothrus > Poecilobothrus nobilitatus. The sequence continues at coordinate 83,321,575 of OX352774.1, read as the reverse complement.
ATTATTTCAAAAAATATTTCTATTTTATCAATTTGCTACCTGGTAATTATACTATTTTTCATTTATTACATGCGGCACCCTGTGTCTATGACTCTAGACAGTAAAGTTTTAGGTATTTAAACTAATTCTAGTAAATTTTATTTTGGTAAACTCATTAGATTTTCAAAAAATAATCTGATCGGTATCTATAGTTATACAAATAATGCTTCTTTAAGTCAATACTGTAAGTAAAATCTGTCATAACACTTATATATAATGAATGTTTTACTATGCCTAAAGATGAATGATTAATAGAGAGACAATTGTACAAAAGCATCCACATATAAACAAAATTCATTATCAATTGAAAATCAATGAATAAAACTATAAATCAAAAATAGAAATAAACAATAAAATGTAAAAGTGATAAGCTTTGAATTGTAAATTCTATAAAATATAATTATTGTGATTGAGAAAAAAATTGGCGAAAACAAAATGTAGGATTAAAAAGTAAGTCGAGGAAAAATGATGAACGCAAATCAGTTTTAATGACATAAAACCTACATTTGAATAGGTACAGCATATATTACAGAATAATAATAAAACAAAATTGCAGTTTATTGTTTGGATGTTGTTCATCTCAAAATGTTCAGATAATAAAATATTAAGCTGCAAAATCCTTGTAATGAATTCATTTTTTCGACCGTTGTCTTTAAATAAAATGTTACTAGAGTTTTTGCCAATGACGTTACATTTTAAAGGGATAATCAGAACAATCTTTCAATCAACAATCAACACATGATAATGTCAAGAATTAATTAGTTTAGCTTTATTTATGCTTAAACTGTAATTTAGTTTTCCACATAAAACCACAAGACATTCAATTAAGGTGAAATATTCTAAGACAGTCAAGGTCAAATATTTAGATAAAATTTTTATTTAAAAACGAGGAGTACTCTTTCGTTGACTATGTCAAATGTAAGATATCCTTACGAAGACGAAGTTGTATAACAGCCACTCGATTCGTTTCTCTGAAGCAATATTGTTTTGCAGAACTTATTGCCATAAATATTGCCATAAAACTTGATTATCTTTTATGAAATTTCAGATGTCTTAGCGGTATTAAGTACGAAGATATGAGTATATAAATTTCGTATTCGGAATCTATTAAGTTAGACTAACCAAAATTTTGTAAGTTTATGTTAGTTTTACTAATCTACTCTTTAAGCTATAATATTATATAAAACTATGATTAAGGGATGGACTAAAGTTTGGTATTAAGGCCGTTTCCGAATCTATTGCACTGGCACTTGACACTAGACATTTCAAACTGTTTTCTTACATATATTACTCTTTTAGGGCGAACATTTAATGTAGTCCAGAGTACACTAAAAGATTGACAGATAATCCAGTGCGATCAAACAATTTAGTGCATTATTTTGTAATGCATTAAAAAATTTTCGGAGTTTTTTGGAATTAATTTAGTGCGATTAGCTAGTATTTAGTGCGAAGTGCGATAGTTTCTGAAATGGCCTAAGTTTAACATTTTTATTTGAGATTTTTTGAAAATACAATTTTTAGTACGTTTCTTTTGTATTACAATTTAAAAACAAAAATACCAAATTTCCTAAAATATTTCATTTAAGTGAAATATTTAATTAAATAGTTTCTTTTGAATTAATTTTGTAAAGTTTTTTTTTAAAACTTCAATTTAAAATTTAAATTTTTTAAAATTCATCACGAACAAAATAAGTTATCAAAGACAAAAGACAGTATATAATACTAGAGCAATTTGTAAACTCAAGTGAACCGATATTATCTAATTTATTGCTCCATTTAAAAAATGTAATTAAAAAATAATTGGGATGGAAATTTTATTTTAAATCCCAACTGCAATATATTCTATATATTAAAAAACATACTATACAATATAATAGTCATTCTTTGTTTTGAAATTAATAATAATGGACCTTAACAAACTATAATAATTGTATATAGGATTATAAAAAAACCACTGCCCACATTATACATTATTTCCCGACACAAACTTTAATAAATTATAAATAGTTATCTAATATTTAAATTTAATTTTTAGATTATAGAAAATTTAAATGAATTCAACAAAGTAAATATCGCAATATAATATCATCTAGAATGGATACATGCAGAATTAGTTTAGTATCCATATTATGCATATTATAGTATTCATTTTATTTAAAAATAATCCTTATTTATTGTCTATATAATAATATATAATATATTTTTTGGTCATTATATTATTACATATTTATAAAAACAAAAAAAAAAAATAAATATATATATATATTATTTTTATAGTTTAGTTTAAAAATAAAATTTACCAAATCTCTCCCTGAACTAACATAACTTTCTAATGGACTGCATGGTCTTAAATTATGCCCAGTTGCTGTTGTTATTGCTGTATGATCACATAGTTTTGGTGTTTCATAATCATAGATTTCTAGCATTAAACGCCGTTTATTTTTACCACTAATACTAACACCACCACCACCACCACCACCACCTCCTTTATTTTCACTACTTTCTTTTGAGCTTTTATCAAATTTACCAGTTGCAATAAAATTAAAGCTTTCTTTAATACTAGATATACCATTACCAGTAAATTTTTGTTGTAAATATCCACCATATTTATTTTCTTGATTGAATATACTCGGTTGAGTTGGTCCATATATATATGTATCAACTGGATTCCATGCATTATCTATATTAACACGAATATTTTTACCATATTTTGGATTCAATGGACTATAGTAGTATGGACCAAAATGTGTATTATTAAATAATTGATGCTGTTGTTGTTGTTGTTGTGAACGTCCACTTGATGAACCACTATTGGCAGGTGATAAGGTCGTTGTTGTTAACTTAATTGGAACATATGTACCATGACTATCCCACATACGTAATCTTGTAATCCATGGTGGTAAATCAGCCTATATGTAAAAAGAAAAAAAATATATAAAATATAAAAAAAAGGCATTTTATTTTTTATATAATAAAAAACAAAAAAAAACCCTGCACAGATAAAATATGACTGTATTACAAAATAAAAAAAAAAAAATTCGTCCCGGTTTATAGGTAATAAAAAAAAAAAAAATTTTTCAAGCCAAAAAAAAAAAACTGGCAAAAACTCGAAATATAAAATTAGATATGTTTGCATTAAATTGGTATCAAGATACAGCCACTGTATTCTCATTGTAAGTACAGAACATACAACATAAAATATAAAAAAAAAATATTGAAGTTTAATTTGTCAGCAGGACGAAAAGGACACAAAGTTTCGATGAAAAGAACAGTAATAATAACAAAAAAAAAAAAGGCATCAAACATTTTTGGATTCACTGAATTGGTTACTATGTTACAATGTTATTTACTTTTATCATGTCACTTAAAATTAATGTAGTTAAGTGCCTCTGAATTAATTACTATAAAATTATGCTTGAAGAGTTTATCAAAATGTATGGGTATACATGTAAAGTGGTTAGTTGTTACGAAAACTGATCGAAATACCAAAATAAAGTGTTCTTTTTTTTTTTTACAAATTAATGAAATTTACCTTAAAGGCTTAAAATATTGATATTAAATTGAATAAAACGCCTATAAAATTTGTAGAAAAATTACTTTAATAATTTTAAATATACATACATACATATATTATAGGTGTATGAATTTTGAATAAGACAAAAAATTATTTGCATATCAATTTTGAAAGTTATATTTTTGAAAAGATAAATATTTTAATATCAAACGATTAAATTTTAAAATAAATTTGAAGGTAGTTGATAATTATATTAATTAACTATCTGTAGATAATGATTAAATTTTTGAAATTATTTATGAAAGATTGAAGATTTTTAGTGCCTATGGTATCATGCATACACATACCATTTCAATTTTAAAATAATGTTTCAATTAAATAAGCTATTTTTTAAAGTAGCTATCTTCAATAAATCTAATTACAGTTTATTAATAATATACATATATATATATATATATATATAAATAATAAAATATTTTTGAAAAATAGGCATAAATTCTATAAATATTTTTTAAAATTTAAAAAACTCATATTAAATATAAAATTGATATGGAAAGTTTACATAATCGAACAATCGATTTAATTTTAAAAATGAATCAAGATAAAATATTTTTATTAAACAAAAGAGCATGTATCAAAGCTGAAATGTAAAGGCCAAAACTATTCTACCACTTAAAACTTCTCCAATATTCAATCTACGCTTTCAGTAAAAAGTAATGTAAAAGTTTAAAAGTATCAGTTAAATTTATCATTTTGAAAATTTATCACGAACTGACTTGGTCATCACTAGGGCTATAGTTTGTTAATATATAAAAACTAAAAAACTTATTAAACTATTTAATTACCTAATACTATAAGTGAAGTGGAATGATGTTTAGAAACTAAAAATCAAATAGACAATGCGAGTTAAATTGCAATGCGAAATTCCTCATGCTGACTACACGTATTAATCATGATATGGCGTAAAGTTTAGATCTTAATGTTAGTTTGTTAACTTTGGAATGAAAGATCTTAGACATTAAGTTGGTGTCTCTTAAGATACGCCAGACAGGCTCAAATTGTTACATGTGGTGAGATATTGAAAACCTCGGTCGATCTCAAATTATTTAGATTTTCTCTATACAAACTTCATTTGTTCGCAAATAAAAATGAAAGTAATGTCATCTGAAATAACTTATATATATAAGTAACAAATATGATATCAGCCATTAAAGTGCAGCGTGACTGACGAGAATTCAAGTTAATCAAAACAAATCTAATCGCATAAGGAAAAATATGTATCTGATAAGCCAAAGTATAAAGTAAGATTGCGTAAAACAAAACAAAAACATTTTTTTTTGGATTGATTCAACTCGTGTCTACATCGCGATAGAGAAACAATACTTGACTTGAATATTCACATGTAATAAAGAGTTTCTTTATGATGTAAGGATTAGTTAACTCTTTTAACCAACACATAACAAAATCTAGAGTTTAGTTCTCTTTATTAGATATGAACTACTTTATTAGTCACTATAGTCTCTTGAAGTTCAATTTATTACCGGGATCCATCAGATTCATATCAGAAGAGCGTTTTTTTTTTTTAATGACTGAATATCATGACAGTTATTCATAATTAATGGTTGAGTCGGTTCGCAATCTTGAAAAATCATTTTTTAACATTTAATAACATTTAATAATTGAACGATCAGGAATTGAAGAAGGAAGGACCTGTGGAAATTTTGCAGATTTTGGTAATTTTAAACTTTTAATTAGTATTTTTATATAACAGAGAAATCTGTTAATATAGGGGTAATCTATAATAAGTTCACCTCTATAATATTACAGCATATTGGCATGCTTTTTCTTTAGCAGTTACATTTTTGATATTTAAATAATTTTTGCAGTTAAAAAATAAGGAGTAATGTCCAAATTTATCGATAATAATATATTTTGTCTATTCCATATAAAAGTCTAAAAAACCAAAATAATAGCGATTCAAAATTTTCAAATTTAGACATTAGATTTCAGACAGTGAAATCGTTAATTTTAAATAACGTTTTCAAAGTTAATTATAAATATTACTTAAATTAAGTTAAAAGGTTTGAGTTAAACCAAACATTAGAATAATAATCTTTCAACTACTTAGAAAAAATTTTCTAAGATTTTGAATACCAAATACGACATAATGTGTTCAAGGAAAATACAACATAAAAAGGATAATATAACATAACATATATAACATTACAAGGATATACTAATGGATTCCGGTAACAAACAATACAATTATATCGAAAAAAAAAAAATTTAATAGTAATTCTTTCTAAAAAAAAAAAAACATTTTGCACAACACTAATAACAACTGTTACAATTAATTCAAGCCACTTTCTTTTTGATTTCTTTTTAAAAAAGTGAAGTAAAATAAAAAAATTTTTATATTAAAATATAAAAAAACTCTAATCAAATTCAATAAACATAAAAAAAAAAATACTTACCCTTCCTAATGTGTTATTATCATGTATTGCTTGTTGAAGAATTTGTAAACTATAACTGGTAAAAGATAACCAAATTAAATCGCCAGGATATCCATGAAAATAATATGTACATGATGTATTTGGTGGCAGTGTATGTCTTGGACTAACAATACGCCCCATTCTTCCTCTTCTTGAAAATAAAACATCATCTGAAATTAAAAAAAAAAAATAATAACATTTTTTTTTAATAAATCAGGTATTATCAGGTATCATCTACACAAAAATAACAATATAAAATTTTCTTTTAAAATTTATAATGAAACATAAGAAGATTTCAAAAAAAAAAAACCTTGAAGTGATCAAATCAAGATGAATTTTGGTAAAGATTTTTTTTTTAAATTATATTTTTATCATCATTCAGTTTGATTTCTATTTCTTAACATTTTATTTTATTCAAGTAATTGGAATTGTTGAATAGGTACCTATAGGTACTGAATATCTATAGACATCAAGTGTCTTTTTTATATTCCATATTATTTAAATCCAATTTAAAAATAAATCTGACTTTAAATACATTTTGTCATTTTTCTGTCAGTTAAAAACGAAATGTCTTAAAAAATATTTTTATTATATTTATATACTGTGTACATAATAATATATACCTACTGTGTACATAATATAATGTAAATTCTTTTAACTGTGAATAAAAATTGAAGAATTTTCTTTAAAAGGGTTATTACTGGAGAAATATATTTTTTTTTATGTTATTTATTTATATTAAATAAATTTAAAAAGAAAATAAATCCTCTTATTTTGAATTTTAATTACATTGATTTTAAAATATAATGAATAATTAAACAAATAAATAATTTTCTGTAATTATTATATTAAAAGAAAGATAAATACAAATACATATCACATAATATTATTATACCCGTACGATGAGTATCGGGTAAAAATAAAAGTAGTCCTCCTTTTGTAATATAATAAAATAAATAATAAAATGACCGTCTGTCCGCACGATAACTCAAAAACTAAGAAAGCTAGAGAAATGAAATTAACACAAAATAATTTTGAATCAATTTGTAGCTTCCCTATTTTTTTTTTTGGTTGAGATCCGACCAAAGCTTCGGGTAGTTTTCAAACAACTAACTTTTTGATCTCCACATTTTTCAAACGTTTTACATCGTTTGAAGTAGAGCCATGAAATTTTAACTGCTGATATAATATTGTATATCATAAAAATATTAATTTTATGGAACAATTTTTTTCAGTAGCCCCATCATTTACGAAGCTATAACCCCTAAAGTTAAAAAAAGCTCTATATTTAAATTGTTATAACACAAGTTGTATAAAGGTATATCTTCAATTTGAAAACCTCAAACGATTACTGCTTTTATTAGCTTTATATAATAAATATGTACTTGTGCCATACGGTGACTTAATTTACGGTTATACGAAACTCAAATTTTGCAAAACATTATCTTCCAAACAGTTTAAGTTAGAAACTTGAAATTTTGAGACAAGTAAGGTCTTGGAAAATAAGTATGAGACATTTCAGAAAATATTGTTGTATCGCCCGGTTTAGGAGCTGTAAGGAGTCAAAAACTGGAAATTCTCTATTTTTAAACACCTGTAACTTGAACACCTGTTCAAACTTTTTTGAAGTAATACATATACAACTTAAAGCTCCAACATTATACTTTTATTTCTGTTAGCAATTTTTCTTACTAATATAGGGAACCCTTAAAATTGACGAAAGTGTGACTTGCTTTTTCACAATTATTTTTCTTACAAATTTCTTTAACGATTTTTTTTAATTTTTTTTTACTCGATAATTTAAAATTGTTGAGGATGATGATGCATAGTACCACAGACTAAATATATTATACAGACGAACAGTTTCATATAAAAATGTAAAGTCTTTTTTAGGAGCCAGCATGAACATTTTTTTGGAGCAAGACTAAGTATTTTAGATATTTAAATAGCAAAAACAAAAATGTATAGAATATTCTTTTGTATTTTGTATTTTTGTAATTTAAATAGTGTAAAATACTTAGTCTAGTTCCATAAACTGCTTAGTCTGGCTCCAAAAAAAAAATAAAAATTTTTATATGAAACTGATCGTCTGTATAGTTTATTTAGTCTGTGGTAGTAAAAAAAAAACTTGAATAAATAAAAAATTAACGGTTGCTTGAAAAATTTAATATATTTATATGATATTGGTATACATACTCATATAACATGCTTATTTACATATCGTATATCTCACTGATGAATAAATGATGTATAATAATACGTATTTTGTTGTATTTATAAGAAATTATTCTATGAATGAAATATTTTTAAAGAAATAATGCAATGTGTATAGCGATATATAACAATATATACATATATGAATACATACATATGCATATATTAATATAATATATTTGATATTTTGTAGTAAGTTTAGTATAAATTAATATATATACATACATTTGGCGCTTAGTGTTTAGTACTGGGTATATCATATTTGGTAAAGTTTTGGATTGATAATCATTAAGTGGAATGTTAGAATTGCTTTTTAAGAATGTTTAAACATATAGTTCTAGATATTATAAAATTCACCGAAATTATTTTAAAATACTGAAAAATTTAAAAAATAATAATATTATAAGCAGAGTGACAGACTACGAACATACTAACGGGTTCATACGGGTATTTAAGAGTTGAAAGAGGCAACTGTATTCTTCCTCATTTTAATATAATTGTTATGTCAATTTAAATTGGCAGGCTAAATCTACAAATCTATAGGTTCATTTTACTCTAAATCAGTTTTTTATTCGATTAGGATAAAAAAAGAACACTGTTTTCCTGGAAATTTTCAAAACAAATCTAAATATTTTTCTTATACTTAAGCATGATGTACACGTAATATTTAATCGTACGTTTTATTTGATGAGGTATATCTGTCAAGTAAAACTTATGTGCACATCATATGAATATTTTATATTGATTATTTTATCAGTATACTTGGATCACCATGAATGAAATGCTATACTTTCATTAATAGCTATTTGTTTGTGTATTTTTTAAAATTAGTTAAACGAGTTCGTTATATTTAATAACGTTATAACATTGTAACATTATATTTATTAGGATTATCCACTTTGAGTTTTTACAATTGAATGAAGGCAAGATATACAGAAATAAAAAAAATATATGAATACATAAATCCAAACATAAATGAGACACAATCCCTTAATTTAAAATTTTAAGATGTGAAATTAAAAATTTTAAATTGAAGCAAGTAAAAAAAAAGCGGAAACGGATGAAAATCTTATCAAACTTTAGTTCAGTTTTCAGTTCATATAAAACGTTAGATTTTTCGTCCAAAGGTAACGTTTTACTTGATAAGTTTTACCTGATTAGTTAACACGTACTTTGTATAACATACTTTACTATTTTTTATATGAATGTGTTTAAAATGACATTTGGTAATTTGTCATGTCAAATTTTCGTGTACAAACAAAAAAAAAAATTTTATATCCTTAATTATAATAATTATTATTGCTATCATATGAATATTGGTTAAGTTTTTGATATTATTGATTTTTGAGTGTTTCAACAATGGAAAAAATGCGTGTATTTAAATGAAAATGTATAAGAGTCTGTACTAACTTATACAGAAAAATCAAACAAACTATATACATACTCGAATAAAACTCGAATAAAACTACATAATATTTATCGACACATTAAATTAATTAGAAATTGATAACTTTATAATTCGGCTAATGGGAAATCATATCCATGGGAAATCCATATAGGAGTAGTCGCGTAGAAGAAAATTCTTTAAAATATCTGCCGTCGTATGAAAATGACGCATAGGCATAAAAAAAACTCTAGAAAATGGTTTTACATCACCCGACAGCTTACATTTTTCTAGATAAAAATAATTTAATAGATGGCGCACAATATGGTGTTATTTACTTTTATATTATAACAGTCCAAAATGCTTGCACTAGCAACTCACTTTTATATTATAACAGTCCAAAAAGCTAAAGTTTTGCAATCAATTTTATTTTCTACTTTTTTAGGGGGCGAATTCGGTTTCGATAAAAGCATATGTATTTTAAAAATGATTTTTTTTACTTATTATTTTTTTTAGTATACGAGTATACGACTATGTACGAGTATATTAATGAGAGTAAAAATGTTTTATAAAAGCTTAGAAATTTACATTTACTTCAAACGGGACAAAGTACAGTAGTATTTGTATAAATTGTGAAAATATTATATGTATTATTGTTAAATGTTTTTATAATATTATTGCTATTTTGTTTGTAGAAGAGTATTGCAGCTGTGATTTCTGAGTAATTGTAATATGACTATATAGTATTAAAATAATTTTATTTCTGCAAAATTTTACATAGTTAATACACAAAACAATCACTAGTGGTTGCCGATATTAATAACAGTTAGTGATTGCTATTTATAAATTATTGTTACTGATGTATTTTCACTCCATCACTAGTGATACATATCAGCAAAACTTGATATTGAATTCAGATTTGAACCATGAAGCTTTGTATTTTATTTGGCACAAAAAGTTAAATAACCATGCTAAATAGGTTATTGTACCAAAATAGATTTAAAAGTTTAATAGTTTAGGCTTTAATTTGCTGAAAATTTTTGGTGATATTATATATGTACATATATCACAAGTATATATATGTATATATCACACATAAATGTGGACAGAAAATTACACAGCCTTTCCTGCTCAGGCGTAGCTGTAAATGTCCTACGGGGGAATAACTCTTACAACGTGTGTGGTATTAGAACTAACACTGCCTCGGTTTTTACAGCGTATTTTATACGCTCTTACCCACTAGACCACCGAGGCCCCGTATATAAATTTTTAGATATATAAAAAAAAAACAAAAAAAAATTGTTCATATAAATTCATATGGAGTGTTATGTATGAAATTTGGATTTTAAAATTAAATAAAAGTTAGTCGGATAAAAAAATGTTCTATGACAAAGTTGTTCCTCTTTAAGTGTGTAACAATTTTTTCTTAATAATTTTTCTCTTAAAATTTTTGTGTTACGAAATATACGTAAAAAACTTAAAAAGTACACTAGTAAACTACCACTTCCGGTTGTCCGATTTGCTCCAAAAGTTTATCAATCCGAGATATTTACGTCAAAACCTTAAATATGAAATTGCAAAAATTCCGCTCAGTCGCCCACAGACATACCCACATACGCACCCACTCACGAACACACACACACACATACACACACACATACACACACACAGACAGACATCATGCTAAAAAAAATTTACAGCCTTCTCCACACCGGAGTAATGCATATTTGCCAAAATCTCTGGTACAAATTTTTAGTAGGAAAACAATACCTACCTTATACATTAATATATGCAGTCGGTATAAATTATTGTTGAGAATTTAAAATAAATTTTGTTAGTAATTTAAACAATTGAAAGTGTCTAATTAAATTTTTAATTTGTTTATTGTATTTACATTGTTAATATTGTTAATTAAAATTTGATTAAAAAGCACTATTATAAAATTGAATTATTTATTTTAATGTTGTTAATATAAATAAATAATTAGCAAAAAAAAAAAATTTAATTAAGTAATTATTTTTTATGTTTTAGAAATGTGTTGTTTCAAATTAAAAAAGAAATTAAATAAATAATATTTTCTAACATGATATCGATTAGAATATATGAAAATATAAGATGATGGTGGCTGGAAATGAATCGATTGCACTCATAGTACGCGTCCAAACCTAAATAATTGATAATAAAACTTTTACAACTATATACCAGGGCAGGGGAGTCGGAGTCGAGAAGTTGGAGTCGAGAAGTTGGAGTCGAGAAGTTGCAGTCGGAGTCGGAGTCGTCTTCTTTATTGTTGGGTTAGAGTCGGAGTTCGAGTCGTATATTAAATAAGCCGATTCCGACTACAAGAAAATTTAACAATATTTTGTGTTTAATTAAATCGCTCTTATTCATTAAAAAATTTTATATAAAGACAAAATTAAGGATCTACGAAATATAAATTATTTAATATTTAATTTACCCATTTCTAAAAATAATATTTTGTTTCTACTTACTTAAATAATACATACAATGCTAAGTTATTTTTTTTTTAAACTTACCTACCTAATGAAAAATCAAAATTTTAATTCAATATTTAATCTGTCAACTGCAATAAAATCGCACACAATCATAATATTCTGTAATTTCCTGTACATAATTTTTTTATTATTTTGAAACAGTTTTAAGTTATTTATACTTTGTTTTAGTTTTGTGTTGAAGAAATATTATAAGAATGAATTAAATAATTTACTATTTATTTTATATTGCAATTTCAATATAATTAAATTAAATTATTTAAATTATATACTATTTTATTTATATAAATATTACACGTTCTTTAAGGTTTATAGGTTTACTGTGTGGTATGTTAAACATACAGTTTTATAAGGCTAACATTATATAAAACTTGTTATATTGAAGAGTCGGAGTCGGGCCGTAGTCGGTTTTAGAGGTGAAAAAGAGTAGGAGTCGGAGTCGGAGTCGGTAGTTTAGATTCCCGATTCCCCAGTCCTGCTATATATAACAGAAAAAAGAAAATTATGTACTCGTATTAAGTTTGATGATAATATAAACACTGCATACTTAATTAACAAAAATTAATTAAATCACCACTGGTTTCTCGAATCAAAGCAGAAAAGGAGCCTTAAATTATGTAATATATCATTATTATTTTATTAGAATACCAAACCTTGTAATCTTGTAAAAACACCAAACCTTGTAATCTTGTAAAAACTTAGAACAAAGTATAAACTATACTTAAAATGAATAAAAATTTACAAAAATATATATCAAAGAAAACTACTCCATGAAAGATATAAAGTTGTTAGCACCTGTTCAGATTCGCCTTTAGTTTATCTTCTAATTCTCCTCTCTTATACTATTGCCCTCCAATTCTTCTCTTGGAGGAACCCTATTACTCTCCATTTTTTCTCCCCATCAATACTTAATTATCTTGTATAACGGAATCCTTTCAAAAGCTTGGTTAGCGTGTAAAAAGAAAAAAATACTTCATAACAGTTTGAAGATTTTGTGAGCTTTTTATCCAATCTGACATAATTTTCTATAAATTGTCATAAATAACAAAATTCTAGAAAGATTTTATATTAACACTTCTTAATTTAATTAAAATCGATTCACTATCACAAAATTGCAATTGCAATGCAATTTTAAATAAATCTTATTAAATAAATTTTGTTGATTTTTTGCATCGAAATTTGGTTGGTCCTAGGCCCTAGTAGGACAACAGGTTCTGGTAGTTATCATACAACTTTCTTTTTTATATGGTATTAATCCCCTTTTAGACAGTCTATAAGCTGGGTATAAATTATTTCAAAGCAAAAAAAAACAAGGCAGAATGTAAACCAACGGTAAATAAAATTTAAGAAATTTTTTGTAATAAGAAAATATGTGAAAATAACACTTTTCTGGAATTTTCAGGGGCTGTAAGTTCGGAACCCTTTATAACTAAGAAAAACCGTTAACATACGTAAAAATATATTACTGAAGCTTCAATTTTTATGCCTTGCCGAAGAAAAATTTGTACAGGTGCTTAAGTTACAGGTGCTTAAAAATAGCAAATTTTTAATTTTCCAGCCCTAATACCTCTTAAACAGGGGGTGGCCCAAAAAATTTATGAAAAACTAAATTTCATGCAAAATGTGTTTTTCACATAACGGTAAATATAAATAGTCAATTACAAAATATTGCATAATTTTAATATTGGTTTATGTAGATAATAAAATTTTCGGTTTTCTGCTGGTGTTAGATTGCAAAACTATTACGCAGAGCCTGATATATATACATCTGAAAATATGGCTTTTTCGCAATTTTGAAGAGCTGTAACTCTGAAACCCTATATAACTAAAATAAACCTTTAACACACGTTAAAATATATTACTGTAGCTTTAATTTTTATATCTTTCCGAAGTAAAATGTGTACAGGTTCCAAAGTTACAGGTGTTTAAAAATAGCAAATTTTCAATTTTTGAGCCCTAATAGCTCATAAACAGGGAGTGGCCCAAGAAATTTTTCTGAGCAAACTTATACTAATCCTAAAAGTTCTTTCTTGCTTCAAATTTCAAGCCTCTATCTAGAAGCATGCCGGAGTTATGAAAGTAGAAAAATCATGCCAAAATTTGGTTTTCACATAACGGTAAATTTAAATACTAAATTAAAAAAAAATGTATAATTTTGATATTAATTTACAAAGCTAAAAAAAATACCTGAAGCTTGACGTTTTCAGATTGAAAAAATCTTAAGCAGAACATAAGATATATGCCTTTAAAAATAGGGCTTTTTGAAAGTTTTAGGGGCTGTAGCTCCGTAATGGATGGGGCTACATGAAAAAGTTGTTCCACAAAATTATGAGACCTACCCGTGGTTAAAATTTTTTTTCTCTATCTTTAACGGCGTAGAAGTTTTGTAAACAGACAGACGGACGGACGGAGAGTGTGAAACTAATAAGCACATTTTTTCAAAATTTTTTTGGAAATGTGCTAAAAAAAAGAAATTAAATTTTATGCACATAAGTCATGTGAAATTTGGTTAGTTCATATAATAATGTCATAGCCTTGGGTAACTGCGGTATATCTGTATATCTTGGCACTTAATTAAGTTAGACATCTAACTTAGTTAAAATTATATAACATGATCACGTTTTATGGCAATAATTATTGTGAAATTTTTTGGTTTGGGGCAACGGATTCAAATAGCTGTGTGGGTACTTAAAAGAGCTGTTTGAAATTTTGTAAAATATTATCAAGTTTTATGGTAACTACTTCTGTAAAATTTGATTGATTAGACGCAACGGAGTTAATAAGCTGTCATACAACTTCGAAATTTAAAATTCCTAAATGTTTATTACAATATTAAATTAAGTTGGTATTATTATCTTAAAATTTCTAAAAGATAAAATTTTTAAGATTATACCTATGTATAGGGTGTTCAAAATTGAGGTATCATTTTGATTTTACCGCCATTGTTTTTCTACTTGGAATTTTTATACGAAGTTTCTTTAGGTATATTCTAAATACATTCCGGTTAGTTAATATGGAACGTTACACGAAGGAACAACGTGTTTTTGTTATTACAACATTTTTTGAAAATTGTAAAAGTTTTCAAGATGTAATTAGGAAATTTCGAACAAAATTTGGTAGAGAAAATGCTCCAACAAATCGTGCCATCAAGCTGATGGTTGATAAATTTCTAGAAACTGGATCTGTTCTTGATAACAGAGGAAACATTTATCAACGTAGTGGCAGTTCAACCGAGAATGTAGCAGCTGTGAGCAGAAGTGTTGAAGAAGATCCAAAAACTTCCATTCGTCATCGTTCGCAGCAATTAAACATAAAACCATCCACATTATTCAACATTTTGCATCGTGATCTCCATTTAAAGGCTTATAAGATCCAGCTGACGCAAGAATTAAAATCAACTGACCATGCATTACGTCGGCAATTCGTTTCTTGGGCAATCTAAAAACAAGAAGAAAATGAGAATTTTTTTAACAAAATAATCTTCACCGACGAAGGTCATTTCCAGCTCAATGGCTACGTCAATAAACAGAATTGCCGTATTTGGCGAGAAGAGAATCCAAGGATTATCTTAGAGCAACCAGTACATCCACAAAAATTACGGTTTGGTGTGGTTTGTGGTCAGGAGGAATCATCGGACCATATTTTTTTGAAAACGCAAATGGAAATGCGATTACGGTCAATGAAAATCGCTACAGGGAGATGATCCGAAGCATTTTGTGGCGGGAAATTGATGATTTGGACGTAGAGAATATGTGGTTTCAACAGGACGGTGCCACTTGCCACACAGCAAGAGAAACAATGGATGTTTTGAAGGAACAGTTCGAAGATCGCATTATTTCTCGTAGAGGAGGAGTGATGTGGCCACCAAGATTGTGCGATTTGACACCGTTGGATTTTTTTTTGTAGGGTTTTGTGAAATCCAAAGTGTACAGCAATAATCCCACAACAATTCAAGAGCTTAAAAACAACATTATCCAGCAGATTTCAACCATTGAAAACAGTTTATTGAACAACGTGATTCAGAATTTTGGTAAAAGATTGGAAGCCTGCCGAAGTAGTAGAGGGGGCCACTTGGCTGACATAAGTTTTCATTATTAACCGGAACCTATTTGTAATAAATTAAAATAAAAATATATTTAATATTTAAAAAAAAAAGTCTTTTTTTATTAAAATTAAAATGATACCTCAATTTTGAACACCCTATATAAAAAATTTTATGGAAACATCATATATTACTTGACACAGTCAACTCTAAATTTTCTTCTTGTAAGAGGATTTTGTATTTTTGTTAGACTTCCGTACTGATTTGCTTTTTTTTTTTGTTATTCAAATAGCTCAAATACATATTCTAAAGTACCTAAAAACTTTTTTTTCTTTTGCAAAATATTTTATTTAACTACATTTAACCTATATATGCACATCTGTGCAATAAATAACTATAATATTATGTACATTATATTAATATATAAATATAATAAAAATGTAAGATTAAAAAAAAAAGAACAACAAAAATGTGTCATATCTTTATAACCATAAAAAAATGAAAAATTTGCAATATAATTTAAAATAAAAAAAAAAACTCAGATGTCAACTTCACTACGTATGTATTTATTTATTATGAGTTTGTAAATGAAACAGTCAACAACAAATTTCTAAATATAGAATTTTGTATCTTGAGTGCTATTTTGAATTTAAATGATTTTGCAAAGTTGTGTAATGTGTTTCATCTGAATGGGAGCTGATATTATCATTATAATGATTAAAAACTATTCGATTTATTTTATTTATTGTATTATACTTCAAATCTGTAAATATTTTAGTCTTCATCATTGTAAAACTAAACCCTTTACCTTTGCTATTTTCACTTTTATTAAATTAAAGAAGTTAGTTATTAATGGCTGAAATATACTCACAAAGAAACAAAGGTTTTTGTGAAATTTTTGAAATCTCAAAAATGTGAATACAATTTTTACAGCTTTTAATATTTTTTTTGGTTATTAGTGACGCCTACGTGACGCCTACGTGAAACAGTCGTTACAATAATATGTATTGTCTTTTACTAACGCCCAGTAAAAGACTAAAATATGCAATGATTTTATTAAATAAATATAAAATAATTGAATAAAATGGATGAAATAAATGATGCAGATTTATTTTTGTAATTTACAACTCAATATACGTTATACTAAAAAATTAAAGAACTAAGACGACTAGGAGACTAAAGACTAGAAGAAAACAAACAATTCAAAATTCTATTTTCAAATTATATTTTGATAGGTATCTATTTTGACATTCCAAAGCGTTGCAAACGTTAAAATACATTTGAATCTACTTTCCAACGCTAGAAACGTTAGTGACGTTACTGTCACGTTCAAAGTAATCGGTTGTATCTATTTTCATAGAGTTAATATTTATTTGACATTTCAAAGCGTCGTGATAAAAATCGTTAACGTCGAGTATTATTCCAGCATGACTGTACTGAATATTGTGCAATGATTCTTTAAAAATATTTTTAAAGCACTTAAAAAAAATTTATTTATATAAATATCATAACAACAAAATCATATTTTTACTATTTTTCAAATAGAACACCATTTTTATTTACCTATAGTAAAACTGCATATGACATAAACTTTTATGATACAAAAAAATATATATATATAAAGAAATATTATAAAAATATCATAATATTTAAAAAAACATTTTTCATTTTAATTTTTTTTTTTTAATTTTAAACAGAGAAGAAAATATCAGTTCAGGTGATATAATAATTTTTATAAATTCTGAAATGTTGTCATTGATTATCTAAAGCATGAGTATATGGTATTACACAAACACAGGATATGAAAATTATAACAGACACATTTCTTAACACTATTCTGTTATTTATTTGGGAGCGCTACGAATACTCGTATCTCAAAATCTTGTTTTATCAAAATCTCGTTTTTTTTAAAATCTTGGAAATCTTGTTTTTTTTTTCAGAAAATAAAAAATTGTGATTTTTAATTTTTGTCGAAGAATATTTTATATATTTCATCTAAATTGAACAAAATTTATAATATTACATATTAGAAATTTTCAAAATACATTTTCTTCATATAAAAACGTAAACATTTTTACAAAATTTACTATTTTTCATAGAGAAATGTCGGTATTCAATACTATTGTGGGAAAGTCTGTAAGCATTTGCATACTATTAGTATTTATTTTAGAGTTGGATACAAAACTAGAGTTTTAATAATTTTATTAGCGGGGCTTTGGAGGCGGCAGCCATCATTCATTCAAAATAAATTTTTTTCTGATAAAAATATCGAAATTTTTACATAATTTACTATTTTTCATAGGAAAATATGAAAATTTAATACATTTGTAGGATAGCTTCTAATCCTTAATGTACTATTAGTTGTGATTTTAGAATTGCATTCAAAAACAGGGTTATCCCCTTTTCCAGAATATTTCTATATATATATATATATATATATATATATATATATATGTATGAGATTTAGAACTAGGAGTTATTTTAGAGTTGGATTCAAAATTAGGATTGCCCCTTTTTCCAGAATTTATATATATATATGTGAGATACAGAATTAGGAGTTATTTTAGAGTTGGATTCAAAATCAGGGTTGTACGTCTTTTACAGAATATGTATTCATATATGTATATATGTGAGATTTTTAATTAGGACGGATTTTATAGTTGGGTTCAAAATCATGGTTTCAATAATTTTATTAACGGCGGTTTGGGCGCGGTAGCCTCCATTCCTTTAAAAATCACTATTCATGTGCATACATATTTACAACATTTAAATTTAAAAATTTAAAAAAAGAATATTTTAAGTCCATATTTTTGTTTCAGCATTTTTTTTTTCGACATTTTTTTTCCAACATTTTTTACATTCAACATTTTTTTTTCGACATTTTTTTCATTAATGATTCATGATTCATGAGATTTTAAGAAACGAGATTTTAAAAAACGAGATTTTGAGATACGAGCATTCGTGCCTAACCCATTTATATAATATGTTATATGCATATGATAGTAAATTATAAAATGTTATTAATTAGACGTATTATAAGGGTTAATTGCTAGAATATTAACATTTATGTTAAAGTGTGTGTAGGAATTAATTAAACTTTTTTTTTTAATCTGTTGTTATTATATGGTTTTAAAATTAATGAATATTTTGTAATTATGTTTCGAAATATTTTATAGTATAGGTAATAGGTACCTATGTATATCTTAAAATTTATTTTGGACAAACAAAAATTATTGCTAGTTAATTTAAAAAACTTATTTTGTTACCCAATTTAAGTTATTTGATTTGAGTTCTTCAATAAAACATTTTAATAACAAGCAAAAACCAAAAACAAATTTATAAAAATAAAGGATTAAAACATTCGATAAATAAAAATTAAGAAAATTAATAATAAAAATAAACTATAGACGACTTTTGTAGATTTATCTTAATGAAAATTAACCCTGCGAGTTTTTGTACTTCTAAAAGAAAATCTGAACATTTAAATACTATTAAATCATTAGTATCATGAAAATTAAAAAAACTGAAAACTAACAAAGGCAATCTCAATGCTCTTTACAAGTTAGTCGTGGTATTGAATCTCTATAACTTAAGGTTAATGTGGTTTAATAAACAGTAGTTATTGTGGTCTAATAAAAAGTAGTTAATCTACACATGTATAAACACTGCTAGTGTCGTGACGATAATTATGGGTCACTGACCAAAAAGGAATCAATATAGTCTGAATGGATATTCATTACATTACCCAGTGCCGAAGTTATATAAATATATAGGAAAGTATGTAAGAGTCTCTCCAGCATTTCCTCTGTGAATATTTTTCAACCCTAGCTACAATCAGATTAACAATCTGGTTATCTTCTATAATTTCACAGATATAAACCAGTTATCGGAAATTAAAATTGGAGAACAAAATTTTATTTCTAAACTTTACCAGTTGGTTATAAAACACAATAGTTGTTAACCAAGGTTACGAAAGAATGGTATCAAAATGGCATATCGCCGGTGCTTTTTTTGCTTTCAATGATACAACTCTAGAGAGTGGATATGTAAACCAACACACTGAATCCAGTTTCTTATACATGTGAAACAAGACTAACATCAAGATGTACATTTTTTTTTATTCGAATTTTTTTGTTCGATGATTAAATGATGATGAAATTAAATAACAACGTATTAAGTGCTTTAAAATAGAAACATCGGTTAGGAATTCACTATTTTTGTAATCTTGCGCACCTTAAATAAGTTTTATGAATCTAGATTTTGACTTCAGAAATATATAATAATATTTATATATTTATATATATATATATATATATATATATAATAGATATAATTTTTATTCAAGTTTTTTTTTTTAGGTTTCAATTCTCTTCTTTTCTAAGGGGCAAACATTTTCTTGTAACATTGACGTTTTTACTCGTACTAATTATATTTATAGCATTTATTAGCGTTAATTCGACATTATGCAGATTTTTCTGAACAATATTTTTATTGTAATTATAGGAAATTTTTTTTCATGGATTTATAAAAAAATGAGAAAATATAGTTTTGGAAAATAAAAAATTTGGAGGATCTTTTTGATTCACCTGTAATTTTTTTTTAAAGAAAAATTCTTTATGCGCATTTAAATTTTCATCTAAATACATAATATATTATGTGTTAAAGTTATGTATCTACAAGCTACAAGGTATATCAAATCTGTAATTTTTAATAAACACTAAAAATAATTTTTTAATTGAATTGGAAAAATTCAGATTAGGATGAAAATGTAATAATAAAGTTATGAATAAAATATATGATATTATGTGTGTAAAAATGTATATATATATATGTATGTATATATATTATATATGTAAATAATATGATGTATTAATGTACAAAAAAAAATAAATTAAAATAAAATAAAATTTTAATCACATTTCTTTTTAACACTATTATTTGTATATGAAGTTTATAGAAGCGGGAAGCTAAAAATTCATAAGTATATAAACAATAAAAAACATTATGTGTTTACTAAAACATATTTTATATATGCACATTTTATGTGTGACATAGTTTTATGTCATTTATATGAAATTTTTATATACATATACATATACAATATGTGCAATTTTTTTTTTGTATTTATATCCTTATTTTGTATCCTGTTTTCGATATTTTTACATGTATTTTTTTTTTTTGTTTTCGTTTTGAAATATCAAAAAAGTTCAAATAAAGAGAAAGTTTAATTTTTTTTTTTTGCTTTAAATTACTTTTGTTTTTTTAATTTATATTCATGTTTTATATTATGCTTGTATATATGTACATATTATATAGATTGTTTAGCATATTTAAAACTTTTCATAATACATTTACAGTGTTATGAGATTTTTAGAGTTTCTGCACTTTTATCAGCATAGCATACCATATAATATATCTGTAGTAATGTACATATATAATATATTCTAAATACATATGAATGGTATGTTTGTATATGTTTATTAAAAAAAAAAACGTAAACAGAATTTTTGATACTTTTTGTTTTTTAATTTAGTTTTTAATTTTTCAGTCTTGTCGCTTTTTGGTCCTTCATTCAATAGTGTCCGCCTACTCTTTTTTGTTTTTATTTGTTTTCTTTGTAAGCCGCTCGTTTTTAGCTAAAACCTTTAGATCATTTGGTGGCTATATTCTTTTGTTAATATTTTCATTACTTACTAGCCAATATTAAAAATATTTACAATATTTTTTATTTTCTATGTCTTCAAATAAATTGTTTTTATTAACCTAAAAGGACGATTAGATTGTATTTGTGTTATATTATATTATTCTAAAAAATTTATCTTAACAAATAAATTAGTTTTGTTAGCGCATGGGATACAATTAATAAAGCTAAAATGAATGTACAAATTTAAGATGACAAATTTTCGAAAGAAATATTTTTACCTCGAACGAAGTTAGAACATAGGACATAACAAATATTTTTACTTCAAAACCATGAAGGTACCTCGGCGGCCTAGAAGGTAAGAGCGTATAAAATATACTGTAAACAGCAAGGGAGTTTGGGCTCGAATCCCACACACGTCATACGAATAATTCCCCCTTACGACAATTCTGAATAATACAGGCTGTGTAATTTCCATGTCACATTTATGTGGCAGGGGAATTATCTAAAAAACACAAAAAAATCATGAAACAAATTGTGGCATTAAAGACTTTAGGTCTTCCTCCAAAGAAATTCAATCAATATTTAATAGGTCATGGAACTTATTCATTCATTTCTATTCACTCATTCACTTTTATTTACTTCAAATATTTACAATTTATTTTACATAATATGACGGTATAATAATACAGCGTTCAAACTGTTAATTTATGTCTATATGCAACTGAATAACTTGTACTTTTAACTTATACTTTAAAAACATTATTATGATATTAGATTTTTCTGTTTTATTTTGCTTTCCACATCTATAAGAAGCATAGGGCATCCACTAAATCATTTAATTTTCGTATTTGACCAAGCTTCAGTTTCGGGAATCATTAAAACAATGGCTGGTGTCTTAATCACTGTACCATTAGTTGGATTATAATATTAGATGATATAATGAAAATGAGAAAACGTTATTGTGCTTTATTTTGTAATATAACTGAAACTTAAAGTTAAGCTTTAATTTTAGATTATTATTATTTAAGAATTATAAGTGTTATTATGATTTTTTGATCTAGATTTCTTATACTGCCCCTATTACTGTATGTATTGTGTTTTTTCCTTACACATATAATGTTTCAGTGCCAACAGTACCTAGCGCCATGTTTCCAAGAAACTAAAAATCTGTAGAGGGTTTATTACTAGCAGTTATGCACATACATATCTTATTTGAAATAAAGCTCCTAAATTTAACATAAATTAAACTAAAAAAAAAATGAAATCAAAGCAATATAAAGTTTATTTAAAAAGTATGTCAATACAATAATGCAATTGTTTTTTTTTTTTACCCAAAATAAATCCAATAGATGAAAAATAAATGACATTTTATTAATAAGTTTAAATAAAATTGACTTATAAAAATTCCATTTGATTTCCAGAATATTAATTTTAGTTTAACTATTTTCCACAACTAAATCATAAATTTATTACCATCCTATAACTGTGATCTTTTCTCTCATTTACATTTGACTTTTTAATATAAAATCAAAATTATTTTGTCAGCCATAAACTGTCAACTTTGACATTAACATTACATTAACAATCATTTTTATTGCTTTAAAAGTTAAAACTCATTGTTATCATAATAACGGTAAATATTTATTTATATATTTTTTTCTAAAATTAAATGTAAAACATGGTACAGATAATAATATTTATAAAACTTTTTAAATATCTAAATATTACACTTCTCAAAAAAAAAAAAAAAAAAAAAAAAGATTTAGTTTAGTATGAAATAAAATATGTTTCAGAATATTATATAAAGAGAATATAGTTATGCATAATATTATGTACCTACTACTATTTTATTTTTATGTTAAATATTTATATAAGGTTTATAAATATTCAAAGATGATGAGAACTTTTTCTAACACTTTTAATCAAAACAAAAAAAAAAAAATAAAAAGGAATAAAATTACAAAAACTTAAAATGAAACTAGGATAAAAGCATTTCTTTATACATAATACATATTATATATTATATACATTATGATTGTATATATTACGAAAAAAAAAAAAAAAAACAAAATGCAAGTTATTTTATGAATTTAGTTATCATATACTTATATTATGTTTAATTGATTCTTGTTAAAATTTTAACATTCACATTACCTATATGTCACACACACTTATAAGCCTTATTAAAATGTACATATTATTATAACTAATAAACTGTTTTATGTTTTTTTTTTTGTTTTTGGTTTTGTAAATTTTAAAAATAAAATGAATTTAAATAATAAATATTTAATATTAATATAATTAATTATTTAAGGTTTTATGGGAGAAAAAAATCTTCAAGGTAGAAAAAAACAAAAAAAAACTAAACTGTTTTTAAAATTTAATTTTTCGCAAAAATATTATGTACAAATTACGCTTAACATATTCAAGAATAAAAAATGAAAATAGGTAAATAATATAATTAAGATGTAATAATATAAATAGGAGTAAAAATATTTTGAGTATATAGTTAAGTGGTCTTAAATAGGTTAAAAATTCACAAAAAAACAAAAATAATTAAAATTTTCAATAGTTCAAATGCACCATAAAATATTAACTAATATTTGTTTTTTTTTGCTTTTGTTCTTTTACTGCTCTTTTGGACCTTAGGACATCCACTTGCCTTTTTCATTTGGTCTCGATGGTATGTAATCATCTATATTCCTTAATAATTTTGCTTATTTTTCACTAACCCTACCGGTTTTGTTTGGCTTCATGTGTTATTAGATCGACCACATCTTCAGATTGTTGATTGTACTTGCAAGGTGTTTTCTCAGAGTGTGACATATCTATTTCCACTTTTTACGCTTAATCGTTAAATTTGGCTTGTCACATGTCCATCACTGGTAACTGACATCAGTTTCTGTTGGTATTGTTGGGCCAGAATATTCCGTATATTCTTCTTTGGCAGGCTAATATTTGAAGCTTGATGCTGTTGTTATTAATTATAATATAAGTATGTTGCAATTTTATATTTTTAAACACATCATGCGGCATTAAATATTAGTTACAGTACCTAATAACAAACAGTTTAGAATTTTGATTTATAACAAAAATTTGTAAATTTTCTTAGAATTTTATATGTAAAAATATTTTCTTTAATTTTAACAAAATCCTATATAGTTAAGAAAACCTATTAACACATGTAAAAATATAATGTTGAATCCTCTTACACAGGTTACATATTTCTAAAAATCGTTGTTAAACGCTAGAAAGTACAAACATTTTTCTTAGGTAATTTATGCTTATTGTAAAAGATCTTTCTTCTTTCAAAATTTCAAGGTTCTATCAAAAAGTTTTGCGGAGATATGAAAAAATCAAAATCTTTAACTTTAATATTTATTTATAAAGATGGAAAAATTTCTGTCGTTTCGCTTTTCCAGATTGAAATAATATTAATTTGAAAAATATAAATTTAATATATATATGTACTAATTTGCTCCCTTATTAATACATATATACTTGAAAAAAGTGTTATACAATTTTTCTAAAAGACTAAAAGACAAAAAAGAAGATCTCTAATCAAACCGGCGGACCAAATGATGGATGGACATAGTGGTATAAAAATGTCACGCGTCACAAAAGAAAACGAACTGTAGTAGTGTAATAAATAATAAATAATGATTAAATAATGATAGTAAAGATAATAAATAATGATTGATAAATTCTAAAAAAAAAAAATTTTTTTTTTAATTATACATATATTTATTATCATTCAATATTTTTATTTTTTTTATGTCGTAAAAGTGTTTTCCTAATTATATTTAAAGCTATCCTTTTATCAAAAGAAAAAAAACTTATCCTTTCTTAATCAATTTTTGTTTTTTGTTTCAGTTGTTTTAATATGAAACTATTTTACATATATATATATATATATATTTTTAGTACACATTCATAAAAAAAAAGCAAACTTTTCATTAAAAATTCTTCATTTATAACATTTTGAACTTTTCATTTTACCAAACAAAATATTATATATTTTTTTTGCTATAGTTTTGATTTACCCTACTTTTTTTTGCTTTCAATAATATGACGTTAAAAACATAAAGAATCTATTAGATACAAGAACAATACTAATACTCCTTTTTTATTTTTTTTTATGAAATATATATATGTATATATAATAAAGAAAAATCATCCAATCTAAGAATCAATTTTCCAAAAGAAAATTTTTCTAAGAACTGAGTCTGAAAAACAAGTATAAAAAGAGCATAAATATAAATTTTCTAAATCACTGAGCTCTTCTTGTATCTTTTATACCATTAAAAAAAAAAAATATAAAAGGAAAAATTTTATATTTTTGTACATCTTTAGTCTATAAAATTGCATATACATATACATATGTATATATAAATTGATGCAAGAGTAAATAAATATTTTTCAGGTCCAAGTTGCAACATTTGTCCAGTATCATTAAAAAAATATGAAATTTAAAAAAAAACAAAAAATAATAAAGATTTTTTTTTTCTTTTTTTGGATCAAAAGATATTGTATTCATTGTCTATTATGGAATTTTCAGAGATCTTTGAAAAACAAAAACAAAAAATAAAAATATTAACCTTTTTAATATTAAGAAAAATGAAAATTTTCAATATATTATATGATATTATAAATTTTAAGAATTAATTTAAATTTTAATCAGAAAACCAATAATACTTTTATATGCCACATAATATAAACATATGGGTATTATGATGTGATAAAATAAATATTGGTCCAAAATTATTGTATATATATATATATATAATATATAATATATCTAAAAAATTATAATTTAATATTTTAATTTTTAAATTAAATATTTTTATTCATTGATCTCCTATTTAATATTCTGATCCTTTAACTTAATACAATAAATAATTCAATAAGTTTAATACTTCATCTTAATTTTTTATATATTATATAATAGTGAATGTTTGTTTGTTTGTTTGTGATTTATAGACTCCTAAACTGTACAGCCGATTATCATGAAAATTTGTATATAAAAGTTTTTGAGTAAGGGGGCTAACCATTTTGCTTTAACGGGCCGCCCAGTTGGGACTGTGTGGTGCAAATATATAAACTTTTACATAATTGAAGACACAATTAATTGATACGAGGAACAGGAAAGGATATTTAGATGAAACCATACTAAATCAAAATATTTTTACTTGCTATGAAAAAGGAAGTAAAAGAGAAAACAGTAGCAAAAAAAAAGTCTCTGGGTTCTTAAAGGATTAAAAATCTTTAAAAAAACTATACTATTTTAAATTAGGATTAGGCTAAGAAAGTGGAACGGACTGAAAAGGCAGACCGGGTACAAATAGTATCATATAATCTTCAATTTCACATATAATATTCACTTGAGGTGTATTAAAACATAGTACCTACCCTGTAAGGAAAATAGATTATCAAAACACGGAACTTTCATTCAAATTCTTTTCGAATAGAAGAATTTA
This sequence comes from Poecilobothrus nobilitatus, assembly GCA_947095535.1. Classification (NCBI taxonomy): domain Eukaryota; kingdom Metazoa; phylum Arthropoda; class Insecta; order Diptera; family Dolichopodidae; genus Poecilobothrus; species Poecilobothrus nobilitatus. The sequence continues at coordinate 83,294,256 of OX352774.1, read as the reverse complement.
GTAGCTTTATATTGGCTTTCTATAAATTGTGGCTTCACAAATGTAAATTAAACTTTTCTTCGACTTTCTTTAATCTTTATTGGTGCATAAAACATTTAACTTACATTGTTTTAATGCCATAAAAGTGGTTTAGTGAAAACACATATTTCATACCGGAAACTTAAATTTACTATTAAATTATTTCTATTAAAAAATTTATAAGTATGTGTGCAAAAAAAAAAAAAAAACGAGAACAATTCATCGATTGTTCATCTTAAACATTTAAAAGAAATAAATCGGATTTTGGATTCCGGATTTCGATAATAGATATCCCTAAATGGTTTTAATAGAAGATGCATTTTGAAGATATCTGAAGATAATGAATCTATATTATGTCTAATAAATTACTACCTACTTGTACACATATCTGTATTTACATATTTTTTTTATATTTTTTCTTTATATCCTTATGAACATAGGGTATAATAAATTTTCAATTAGCTTTAGTATTCCCTAAAGCAGACCAGTTAGATAATATATAGAAAAGTTTCTATTATATTGTTCCCCAGAATTGAATTTAGATGAGGGGGTTCGTCCGTACGATAACTCAAACAATAATGGAGCTGAGATTCTAAAATTTTAATTTTTATCTAAATGTCAGTTTTACTATTGTAATTGGAAAAGTTCGTTAATTGAAAAAGTTCGGGGTCGGGTAGTTGCCATAAAAGTTCTGTTTTATATGACCATAATCATTGTTAATTAAACACTAATTAGCTGAACGTGTCAAAACAAGTTAATTTTAATGACAACGGTTTTTGAAAAATTTGGTTGGTTTTAACAGATACAAGTAACTAATTCTTTTACAGCTTTTCTTTAATATAAGCATAACTTAGGATTTATAATAAGCTGCTAATTTATAATTTTTTCAAAAAAAGTTAAGCGAGAACTCTGTAAATATGGTTGATTTGGCGCAAGGATGCTAAGTAACTCTACTAGGATGCTTATCAACTCTACCCTCTTTTTTATTTTAAATGGTGTTAGATACAAAATTGTTTATATTTTTATGTAATCTTAATAGAATGAATAATTTTCTAGAATTTTAAATGTTAGAAATGGAAAAATTAATTAAATGTTGGATGTGAATTTAATTCAAGCCTATTGGTTTGTAAATTGTACTTTCAATTGATTGAAGGTAAAACACGCTACTAATAATTTATTGACAACTAACTGAAGAAATTTCAGCTCAAGTATTTCAGTATTAAAGTTTGGCAAATTGAATTAAAAGTATTTAGTTATTATTTGTTAAGCTGATTTTTTAATGTAAATTCAAAACTTGATTTAGGTTAATTAGATACGATATAATTTATATAAACTCCTCAAAAAAGTATTAGAAGATTATTACAAAAAAAATTTATTCAAGGGGCCTCGGTGGCCTATAGTGGGTAATAGCGTATAAAATACGCTGTAATCACCGAGGGAGTGTGGATTCGAATCCCACACACGTCATAAGAGTTAAATCCCTCTTACGACATTTACAGCCACAACTGAACAGGAAAGGCTGTGTAATTTCCTGTCCACATTTATGTGACAGAGAAATGCATTAAAAAAAAAAAAAAAAATTTATTCTATTTAAATGTTTTATTGAATCTAAATTTTATTTCAAGAGTGTTCATATTAGTACTATTGTACTTGTTCTAATTCTATACAATAATAAACAATAACAGAAAACAAAATCATATAAAAAATATTGATATAAAATCAATAAATATGACTCTAGGGGGTTATTTCAAGAAAATTGAATCTATAAATTTATCTGCATAAGATAAAAGTTTTACCATTTACACACATCCTTTGGGATATTATATTTTAGATTTACTATCGTATATGCAGTGAACATTTTTATTTCATTTTGGAAATAAATTAAAATTTAAGGCATTATCATTTAATACTTTTTTTTACATATAAAAAAGAGAAAAAAAAAACACCTATAATTTCATTAGAAAGGGATACAAGATAAAGGATAGGAAAATAATATATTACGTACTTCTTTTTTTAAATAGTTTTTTTTTTCGAGAGTTAGCATAAATATTTATGATTTATGAAATACTCAAATTAATTTTATATACTTTTGTTAATATTATAAAAAAAACGAGGAAGAATACAGTTGCCTTTGTCAACTCTTAGATACCCGTACGAACGGTAAGTATGTTCACAGCCTGTCACTCTGCTTACAATATTATTTTTTTAATATTTTAGTATTTTTAAATAATTTGGGTGAATTTTATAATTTCTAGAACTATGGGTTGTACATATATTCAAACTATATGTTTATATGTACATTCTTCAAAAGCAGATTATAACCTTTCTCATAACGATTATCAATCCAAAACTTTTTCAAATATTCTATAATACCATTTAATACTAAGCGGTAAATGTATATTAAATTTACTTAGTACAAAATAGTAAATATAATTTTAAATATTATATTATATTATATTTAAATATTCCATTGACAGAATAATTTCTTGTAGAATAATTTCTTGCAGAATGTATGTAAATACGGCGCTATATAATATACATCTATACTCTTATCATTCATTCACTAGTGACATATACGATATGTAAATAAACATGATATTATATAAGTATGTATATATATTAATATCATATAAATAAAAATTCTTCAAGCAACTGTTATGTTGTTTATTTATTTACATTTTTATGTACTACGCATTATATCCTCAACAATTTCAAATTATCGAGTAAAACAAAATGCAAAAAATTCGTTAAAGAAATTGGTTAGAAAATTTGAAAAAATCAAGTAACACTTTCGTCAATTATAAAGTAACCCTATATTATTAAAAAAAGTTGTTAACAGAAATAAAAGTATAATGTTGGAGCTTTAATTTTTGTGTATTACTTCAAAAAAATTTTAACAGGTGTTCAAGTTACATGTGTTTAAAAATAGGAAATTTTCAGTTTTTGACCCCTTGGAGCTCCTAAACGGGGGGTGATACAAGAAAAATTTCTGAAATGACTCATATTTATTTTCAAAGATCTAACTTCTGTCAAAATTTCAAGTTTCCAACTTAAACCGTTTAGAAGATAGAAGGGTTGAAGGATTTTGCAAAATTTGAGTTTCACATAACGGTAAATTAAGACACCGTATGCCACAAATATATATTTATTGTATATATACTTTTAAAGCTAATAAAAGTAGTAATCGTTTGGCGTTTTCAAAATGGAGATATACCTTATACAACTTGTGCTATAACAATTTAAATATAGAGCTTTTTTGAACCTTTGGGGAACTGTAGCTCCGTAACGGGTGGGGCTACAAAAAAAAGTTATTAAAAATAAAATTAATATTTTTGTGAGATATATCAGTAGTTAAAATTTCATAGCTTTTTAACGGACGGACATGGCTCAAAAGTCTTAGAATTTTTGTCTGATCCGATCCATACCTTTGAAGGTATATTTAGCTCGCTTATTTCGAGGTGTTACAAACGGACTAGTAATTTTATTATACCCGATCCTATCGTACGGGTATAAAAATTATTTTGTTGTAAATTTGAACAAAGTAATTAAAAATAATTAAATTCTGATGTATGTAGCTATATCATATATATGTGGAATATTTTATTAAAAATAGAAATGAAATAAAACTGTATTGAAAATATTGCATTGAACATGTAAGTGTGCACAGAGAGATTGTGCGAAAAAAGTCCTCAAGAAAAAAGTTCCCAAACCTAAAATTAATTCAATACAATTTTCGACCATACATACGTAATGTATGAAAATACAATTTTTGAGGACTTTTGTCGTTTTTGGTTTTGGGTACTTTTTTTGAAGAACCCCCAGATAAAAGTTGCTTACCTTTTGTGGTGAAATGCATATAATATGTAGGTAAGTTAAAATTTTGTAAAAATAAATTGAATCGAAATTTTAGAGCTATTTACTTATAAGTTTTAATATGAAAATTTAAAAGGTGTGAAGTAATATACGATTTCGATTAAAAGTTTACAATATAGAATATAGAATGTAGAAAAACAAGACAGGAACTTTTAAAAGATTATAGTTATCTACTCAACTCGAATACTTTGATTTTAAATAAACTGTAGAATATAATTTGTAATATTTATATGTTATTTACAATTTTCTTTTTCTTTGACAGTCCTATAAGGAGCATGGAGATCATCCACTAAGTTATTTATTATTTATACTTGACTAAGCTTTAGTTTCTCGAATCATTAATTTTACTAAGCCGTTGATTACTTGGCTGTAGATTTTGGACAAAACTATGTAAATATTTCTTTTATTTCTACGCCATCTATTATCTTGCACAAGAATTATTTTCTATTATTTTATTATTTTTATATATTTCAATATGATATTAATATTTACTTGTTTTGTTTTTATTTAATTATATTTTACTATTTTTATATTATAAGAAAAATCTATATCATTTTTTATTAATCTATATGACTCTGTGGTGATTTGACCCGAGACTTTTTCAATGAAAAGCTAGTGCCTTAACTACTATACAATTTCCTGGATTACTTACAAATTATTTGAAATTAATTTGAATTTTCACTATTGGAATTTCTTAACTATAGTGGATATAAATGGAACATTCGAATTAAATACTAATATATATTCAGAATTAGTGTTGGGAATACCGGGATCCCGGATATTTGGAACAATATATAGTTGCCGAAATAGCGATATTGAAAAAGTCGAATACCGATTTCGGTATTGGAAATAATTTCACCATTCGAAATAATTTCACCAATATAATGTGATATAATTTCACCAATATAATGTTTTTGATGGTTTTTTACTAGAAAAAAAATATTTGCATTATTATTTCTTAATGCGAAAAAACAGCAATCTAGTATTATATGAAAAGTTTCAAAGTTTAATTGTTTAAAAATATTCGCATTATTATTTCTTAATGCGAAAATAATCTGCACCAGGCTTAATCTGCACCAGAATTCGGTCAAGGATGGAAGATAATTCGCTCAACAATCTATGTTTTCTGAGGTCTTATATCAACAACCAACTACAGAAAAAGTAGAACTTTAAAATTTTATGTCTTCTTCCTTTTCTTAAAATTAATATATATATAACTAACATTTTACTGAATTTTGTTTTTCCATTTTTCCATTTTTTATTCTTTAAATAAATAAATTTAGTTTTTTTTAATTGCCAAACCATTTTTTAATTAAATTATTTATTCATTCGTATTATTATATGAAAAATAATAATACCGGGATCCCGGGATAGTAAATTTTCAATACCGAAATACCGGTATTGGATTTTTGGTTCGGTTTTCCCAACCCTATTCAGAATTAATTAAAATTTCATTTATCTAAAAAAAACACATTTCAATCGATACATAGTACAGCCACGCCTGAAAAGGAAAGGCTGTGTAATTTCCTGCCCACATTTATGTGGCAGAGAAATGCAATAATAAAAAAAAAACAAAAAATCGATACATAGTTTATGGGGAATTTTCTATAGGACGAAAAAACAAAATATGTTAAATAACGGTTTACATTAAACAGCTCTGGTGTCGAAACGGGTTAGCGAACAAAGCCAATGTGTACTTCATTGTTTTCTGCATTTTCCGCGTTGTAGACATTCCTACAAAATTTGATTCCAATCGGGTACATAGTATTGATATGCATAAATACTAAACAAACAAACAATAAGACAAGCAAACAAACACACTTCTGTTTTATATAATAGGTAGATATGCATTTCTATCTTTATGGATTGTTGAAGTAAAAAAATCTTTTTTAATATTATTTTGAATAAAATAAAATTTAACCTTAACTAAAATAAACTTATCTTGTTACTATTTTTCAAAAATAATACAGTTATTTTAAAAATTTTTTTTTAAAATATAATATATATATATATATATATAAATAAATTTTCTTTTATAATGGGAGAAAAAAAATCCAATTTGTTTTCTGTCAAGAAATTTTACGTTTAATATCAAATATTCTAAAATAACAACTTAAATTCTGAATCAGAAGTTGTTTCATATAAAATAAAGTTATTTAATATGAACTTTAATAGTTATTATAAACTTTTATTAGGTCATATTTGTAAAAGAACAGAATAGGTTTACACATGGTCAGACACGTATTACTACACATAAATTGATTTTTCGATTTCAATTCTAGTCGTTGTGACATAATATATATATATCTATATAATGTATATATATATAGTTTTATTTAGATATATATATATAAAAATAAAAAATATATGGTATTGTTTATAAATTGACTAGCTGTTGATCCGTCATAGAATGACAGAGTTAATTATGGTAGATTTTATTTTTATATTTGTATGTACCTACATGTTTCTTTTTGCAATTTCAGAATAATGTATAATTTTTACTTTGCCAAATAATGATGTATATAAAAAAAAGTTTTTATTTGTCATTTTAATTTATATACAAAAAAAATATTATGTTTCCATCATTCCATCGTACCTGCACACTACCGTGTCAGAGTCAGACACACTAAATATGTACTAATAAGAAGAAAGAACAAAAGCACTATAAAAATATTTTGTAACTAAATTAAGCTAACTTAATGTAAAAAGTAGATAGTAATAAGAATTTATCATGCACGAAAAAAACAGAATAAAAGGAAATTTGAAATTGAAATCAAAAAGAATAAAATATTTATTTGGGTACCTAGCCCACTAGTCGAATATATACACACAACTACAATTTCAGTTATTCTTATACCTTATGCTCTCACGCTAATAAATTCATTTGGGTTCCTGTTATAAAATGACATTATAAAAATATGCATTGTTGTTCTTAGTTTTATATTTTTCCACTATGCACAGACACAGTGGATATGAAAAATAGAAAAATATATTGTACTTAGAGTAGTTGTACAAAAGAGTGAAACTATTTCCTATAACTAACGGTTTTTTGTCACTTAACTTTTTAATGAAATAAAAAGGAATATCTTTCTGTTTTAATGTAGTTTTTATTTATCTTAAAATTGTTTTTTGAGAGCTATGAGAGCTCCCTTCTTTTGTAAGAATACTTAACTTTTTACAATAATAATAAAAATAAATTTAAATAATCGTAAAAACCTTGATAGCAAAACTAAGAAAACTAAAGAAAAATGTAGTGGGGGTTTGGGCGCGACACTCCTCGTTCCTTCAAAAATAATCTTTTTTTCATAAAAATGTCTAAATTTGTATAAAATTCACTATTTTTTAAGTAAAATGTCAAAAAAGTAATCCTCATATTTTGTATGCGGAGTTTTCAAAATTAATTATTTTCCATATGGGAATGTGAAAATTTTATTTTTGTAATGAAATTGGTGTATTATGTCTGGGCATACTGTAAGTATTTATAATTGAATTTAACATCAGAGCCCTTTTTCGGAATATTTATATCTATATATGAATGTCATGCGAGATTTTGAAATTTCGAGATTTTGATTTTCGAAATTTTGTAATTTCGGGATTTAAATTTCGGGATTTTGATTTTTCGACATTTTGTTTTCGCGATTTTGAATTTGGGATTTTGATTTTCGGGGTTGGGTACATAAGCCTATACATTTTCTATTTTTTTTATTCTTTTGTTCTGTTATGTGCAGTATTAGTTTTTGCTATGAAAAATAAAGAAAATTGTTGCAAACGTTTACGGCATTTGTATAATAGATATTAGTTTCCAATAAATATCTAATATACACTGGTCATTTTTAATTCATGGTTATATCTCACATAAACGTAAAAGAATATCAAAATCTAGCCCCGTAACCTATCAGAAATGACGGAGGCAAAATAAATTTTAATTTTTCATTAGATCATTTTAACCCGAATAAATAAAAATTTTCACCATTTTATAAATAAGTAATTTATAAGAAAATAGGGTTCCCTATGGTTAGTATGGTTACCCCTTTTGGCTCCAGGTTATAGAGTAAATGTGTTAGAAAAATGATTGCACAATTAATAAACTCTATTATAAATTTAAATACAATAGTACGTAATTAAATATGTATACAATAAATGGATTATAAATCCTGATTTTATATCTTTTGTATCTAATAATAGTAATAATAACAATAATTATAATAATAATAATAATAGTAATAATAATAATAGCTGCTACAGTGGAGCCATTGGCTATATCAAGCAAGTAAGGTGTTATATACTGCTGCACGTTGTAATCCACTGATGGCGCTGACTCTGTAGTAAAATAATAACAATAAAAATAATAATAGTAATAATAATAATAATTATAATAATAATAATAGTAATAATAATAATAGCTACTATAGTGGAATTATCTTTGGTTATATCATGTAAGTAAGGTGTTATATACTGCTGCACGTTGTAATCCACTGATGGCGCTGACTCTGTAGTAAAATAATAATAATATTAATAAGAATACTAATACCAATAATAGTAACCGCTACAGTGAAAGTGGGGGTTGCCTTCAATAAATTACCTCATGTAGTTACTATATACTACACCTATACATGTTGTAACTGTTGTGACGGCTTTAGTTACTGTTAGCAAAATAGTAATAATAAAAGACGGATTCATTGTTTCCTTACAGTCCCACTCCCAATTCAATGTTTCCGTATCCATTTTCTATCCTTTCCTCTCCCTACTCCCTAGCCAAAATACTGCGTCCGGAGGTAAGGGTTTCATCCCATTATATTGGCTAAAGGGGGAGGTGGGTTTAGTCAGTAAGAATCTGACACTTACCAAGGGGGACATTCTTGGTGTCTTTGGAAGATTCCCACCTCCCTTAGGAAAAAAAAAAAAAAAAATGTACACCATATTTAAAAGTTTATTAAATATATCTTTTTCAGTTTTGAGAAAAGAATTTATGAAAAGAATCGATGTGGCAGAAGCGTTAAGACACAAAAAGCAGATATATAACAGAATATAATATATACAAATATATATATGTTATGTACATATATGAAATGTAATATAATAAGAAAATATTATTATGGGAGTTAGGAAACTGTAAAATTATAACCAACAAATCAACAATAATAATTAAAAGCTTATATTCGAACAATACAAAATTTTCTTAATTTTTTTTCTAAGTTTATACGAAAAATTCCTATTTGTATTTTAAATTATCGTTATGAAATATTCACTTAATTTGCCGAATGAATGTAATATTGTAAATTTTTTCTTTATCATATCGAAATTTCAGGTTTAAAATCGACATTTTAAATATATTTCCCAGTTTTTTTTTTTAATTTTATATTGCACAACTTTAATTAAAAACAAATAAATAAAAAAACCTTTTTTATTATCACTGAAAAAATTAAATTTAAAAATATTTATTAAAAAATATAAAAAAGTTGAATTAACCCCTGTTTGGCTGAAATTGAAAAAAATTCTAGAACTATTCATATATACTTTCTACAATGTTTGCCAACAAAAACATGTATTTTTTTAAACTTATGTACTTGTATGTATCTGGAACTTGGTGTACCTATATATTGGCAACTAGCAAAAGTGAGTTCTGACTTTAATTAAATATAGAATTAACAAGTAATGGAAAAATCAAGGGTTTTCAAAAAAGGACATTTCCAAAATTAAAGATATATTCCATAAAAGCCTACAATAAAGAGTAGATAAGTATATTGAAAAGTAAATTTATAATAATATAAATTACTTATTTTATTAATACAAATTATGAATAATAATGAAAACAATAAGAAAAAATTGAGAAAAATTATCAATTATAAGGTAACACTAAATTATTAAGAAAAATTATTAACACAAACACATATAATGTTGGAGATTAATTTTTGTATATTACTTCAATTTCGGACAGGTAACTGTAACTTGGGCACAGGTATTTAAAAATAGAGAATTTTCAGTTTTTGACCCCTTATAACTCTTTAAGAGGGGCGACACAAAAATATTTCCTGTAATGACTCATACTTATTTCCAAGGATCTAATTTCTCTAAAAATTTCAAGGTTCTAAGTTAAATATTTTGAAATAGAAGAGGTCTAAATTTTTGCAAAAATTGAGTTTCACATAACGGTTTAGTAAAATACCGCATGGCAAAGCTATATATTTATTTTAAATATTTTTATAAAGTTTATAAAACCAGCTATCGCCAAATCCAAATTAAAAATATGCCTTATATAACCAGTGTTATAACAATTTAAAGATAGGGCTTTTCGAATTTTGTGGGGCTCTAACTTCATAACGGGTGTGACTACAGAAAAAAGTTATTCCACAAAATTAGTTTTTTGGCGATGCCTATACGTCGTTAAAATTTCATTGCTTTATTTCAAACGGCGTAGAAGTTTTGTAAAACACGAAGACGGACGAACGAACAGAGTGAAACTAATAAGCACATTTTTTCAAAATTTTTTAAAAATGTGCTAAAAATTAGAATTCAAAAAATTAAAATTATAGACGAATTCAAAAACTATTTAAGCATTTATTTGCAACTCAACTATATAGCATTAACATAATTATTTTATTATTAAGGGGGTTTGATTTATCTTCTCTATACACATTTAATCAATTTCGACAACGATCTCACAAATATGCAAAAAGGAATTGACAGAAAATTAAACTTGGTGAATTATTATGATAATATATTGAAAAATAGAAATACATAAAAAAAAAATTTTTAGCAGCAGCACTATTATGTCTAAGAAGAATTTTATTAAGTTGGCAAAAGGGGGTGGTTATAGCAGACTCAAATATAAAATGCAAAGTGTCTTTCTCTGGACCTGAATTAAAATACAATTGCGGTTGATGTTATTACTGGATGTCATCATTTGTCTTGTCGATATAATATATGCTAGAAGATTAGGTATACCATGTGGATCTTAATTGTACATTTTGTAGAGAAATTGACACCATATAGACAGTAAGGAGGAGCATTTTTTCTTGCATCTGCTCTAGTCTGTCAAGGAAAAGGTAGAAATATCTTGGCATTTTCTTTGTCCAAGATTTAGTTAACTTTCTGACATGAATCTAAGAAGCTGTTAAAGCTTCTTCCGTCAGAGTGGAATCATCGTAATTACTGAAGCGTTAGCTCAGCCTTGATTTATTGCATATTTGTATACCCGCACTTAATCCCTTAAACTAATTGATTACGTTAGTAAAATTGGTTATAATATTTTTTCATTGAGTATTTTGAATATACGCTAACTTCTTTTTTGGTTTTTCAATTTTTTTTTGAAAAGTCTAGATTATGTTGAGCTGGGTTGGTATATCTAAAAATGTAATAATATAATTATTCGCCGAAGAATATTGTAGTTTTTGCCATATTTTATAACCAATTTTAATTAAATTTAAATTAACTAAATTTTTACTTTAAAAAATTACGAATTAAAATAAAATTATAAGAGATATCTACCTAAATATACTTTAAAAATACTCATTATTAAAAAATTTATTAAAAATACAAAATTTCTAAATCGAAAAAACAAGGAAAAAAACATTTTTTTATTAAAATTTAAAAAATTTTTTGTTTTAGACTTTTGAATTCTAAAAAAAAAAAAAATATTGTAAAAATATTTTTAAAATAAAAATACAAAAATTTTGAAATACCATTCAATCAATTGACCTAAACTTATTAGAAATTGACAGCATAATTTGAAAAGTTCATTTGCAATTGAATTTTTTTTTTCTCAATTTTTACATAATGCATGAAAAACAAAATTGATAAAAAATATCTAGAGCAAAATATTTTAAATTTATTTTGTTTTTCTCTGTATATTATGCTCTTTTTTTCTCTCTTTTAAAACTGTAATTTTTGTTTTAATAAAATAAAATTTCAAATTTATATTAAATTATTGTTCGTCCGAAACTCCGGGCTCGTTTTATATTTTTGTTTTTAAATCTGTGGAGGAAATTGGGTAATTTATGTTAATTGGAGCCGTTCGTTAGAGAACATCTGCTGCAGCCAAGAATCAAGACGAATTAAGAAAAAATTGAAATGGAAAACATTTAATTTAAAAAACATCATAACAGAATTTTCAAAAAATATTGAAGTACGAATTATATAACCTTAAAAAAAGAAAAAAAAAAACAAATGCTAAAATTCGATATGATGTTATATAAAAATTGTCACTCTGTAGTCTGTATAACAACAGAGGCAGAAAATTTCGTACTAGAACTATGTGATCAAATTGAGTATGGAGGATGAAAATAAAATAGTTAGCATTATATTAAAAACAGTTGAAGATATGTAACAAATCAATAAGAATCGAAATAAGAGAAATTTTTATGGTAGATTGTAAACTGTTATTTTTTGAAAGCGATCTTTTGCTGTAGATCGATTATGCTCTATTATGTTATTATGTGTTGTGGATTTTACTTAAATTTATAATACATTCTTATGCCAGACTTACTACCTCTAAGAAAGTAAAAATCTGTATAGAGTTTTTACCTGGCAGTTTTATTTTCAGCAAAATAATATGCTACTAGATGCACATATCTTGCTTAGAGTAAAGTTTCGCAGTTTGTGGATAGCAATCTTTTTAAAATTCTCATATTATTTTTACTGAATCTTATATAATTTTTCAATATATTTTCCGATTGTAGTTTGCCGGCAGCTCCTTAAATTATCTGAGGACAGATTTTTTTACTCTTATGGTAGGAAATGAACTATTCATTTAAGGCATTGTTTTAACGGCATTAAAAAGGGAGAAAGATAAAAATTAATGTAGGAGCTGGGAATCGAAAAAATATTTTCATATTATTGTTAATTTAATGCCATTACTAATTGACAATTAAAGGTGAGCTACAGTTATTGTACGAATAAATAAAATATTCATTTACTAACCTATATGTATATATAAACCTATATATAGGTATATATTCATTTTTTTTTTTTTTGTTTTAGAAAATGACTCAATTTTTTATAATTGAATTTTTTTCACAGAACTTTATTTTGTTTGTATAGTTCGTGGGTTTTTTTTTTTTTTCTTATTTTGTATATTTTTCTATTATACGATTTTCCATTTTAAAAAATTAAAATTGTTATTTTCGTAATTAACATGAAATCCAATTTCAATCAAAGTACAATCAAAATATACAAACAAAGTACATAAAATACAATATTGGTGTTAATGTAATTTTAAATAAATTACTGATAGAAGTAAATATTTTTGAATTCAGAAATATATATATACAATATATGAGTATATGAGTATGAGTATATATATGATATAAAGTTTTAAAGATTTGTTTTTATTTTTAAATTACATTTATAGCAGAATTTTCATATTCCAAATGAGTTTTTAGATCATCTTTCAACAAAAGTATAAAAGAATGCATATGGAAAGTAAATTACATTGTAATTTAAAATATTTATTGAAAGAATTTAAAGATTCATTTTATAGATTTTCCTAATTTATGTCATATGTACGTGTATGTATATATTATGTGAATTCAAAATTAATAGAAAGAAAATTTAAATTTATTTCTATTTTAATGAAATTGTATAAATTACTATTGTAGATAAAGGTGACAATAATGTATTATTATGTTGACATTTTCAGTATATCTATTATCTGTAACTATATAATGTATATATATAAAATGAAAATATAATTATATCATAATGTTATAACTATGTGTATAAATTCGTTTTGAAGAAAAATCCTTATAGGACATACAGATCATTAAATTTAAGTACCTTTTTTGTCAAAAGAACAATCATTATCAAAATGTTCAAAATAAAAAGTATCTAATTTGAATTTCAAACAAACATTAAAAGAAAATATGAAAATAATCAAAGTATAAAATTAGTGTATTATTCTAAAATTATATATTATATTCTTCTTTCATTTTGTCATTTTCAAAAAGTTGCAATATAAAAAATATTTTTATACAAATAATTTTAAATAATTCTAAAATAAGTATAAGTTTCTGGCTGCGATTTTGTCTAAATTATAAAATCAATTATAACACTTCTTAGAAACATTCGCTGAAGCAGCGAATGAAACATTAAAGAGTTACAGAATTTTATTGAATTAAATTTTTTCTTTAACCTTTAGCTAAGTAGTGGTTCACTTCACAGTTCAGAAATTACAAATTAAATTATTTTCTCTTTGATTTCTCATAAATTAAAATAATATCTCTCTTATTTCTCTTGCGAAGCGAAATTTTCACTTTTATCTGTCATACATTGTACTGTGTACATACAGGGAATTTTATTGAATAAAATTTTTTCTTTAACCTTTAGCTAAGTATTGGTTCACTTCACAGTTCAAAAATTACAAATTAAATTATATTCTCTTTGATTTGTCATAAATTAAAATAATATCTCTCTTATTTCTCTTGCGAAGCGAAATTTTCACTTTTATCCGTCATACATTGTACTGTGTACATACAGGGAATTTTATTGAATAAAATTTTTTCTTTAACCTTTAGCTAAGTATTGGTTCACTTCACAGTTCAAAAATTACAAATTAAATTATATTCTCTTTGATTTGTCATAAATTAAAATAATATCTCTCTTATTTCTCTTGCGAAGCGAAATTTTCACTTTTATTCGTCATACATTGTACTGTGTACATACAGGGAATTTTATTGAATAAAATTTTTTCTTTAACCTTTAGCTAAGTAGTGGTTCACTTCACAGTTCGGAAATTACAAATTAAATTATATTCTCTTTGATTTGTCATAAATTAAAATAATATCTCTCTTATTTCTCTTGCGAAGCGAAATTTTCACTTTTATTCGTCATACATTGTACTGTGTACATACAGGGAATTTTATTGAATTAAATTTTTTCTTTAACCTTTAGCTAAGTAGTGGTTCACTTCACAGTTCAAAAATTACAAATTAAATTATTTTCTCTTTGATTTCTCATAAATTAAAATAATATCTCTCTTATTTCTCTTCCGAAGCGAAATTTTGACTTTTATTCGTCATACATTGTACTGTGTACATACAGGGAATTTTATTGAATAAAATTTTTTCTTTAACCTTTAGCTAAGTAGTGGTTCACTTCACAGTTCAGAAATTACAAATTAAATTATATTCTCTTTGATTTGTCATAAATTAAAATAATATCTCTCTTATTTCTCTTGCGAAGCGAAATTTTCACTTTTATTCGTCATACATTGTACTGTGT
The DNA here is from genome assembly GCA_947095535.1 of Poecilobothrus nobilitatus. Lineage (NCBI taxonomy): Eukaryota > Metazoa > Arthropoda > Insecta > Diptera > Dolichopodidae > Poecilobothrus > Poecilobothrus nobilitatus. Next base: position 83,279,148 of record OX352774.1, on the reverse strand, counting down.
ACATACAGGGAATTTTATTGAATTAAATTTTTTCTTTAACCTTTAGCTAAGTAGTGGTTCACTTCACAGTTCAGAAATTACAAATTAAATTATATTCTCTTTGATTTGTCATAAATTAAAATAATATCTCTCTTATTTCTCTTGCGAAGCGAAATTTTCACTTTTATTCGTCATACATTGTACTGTGTACATACAGGGAATTTTATTGAATTAAATTTTTTCTTTAACCTTTAGCTAAGTAGTGGTTCACTTCACAGTTCAAAAATTACAAATTAAATTATTTTCTCTTTGATTTCTCATAAATTAAAATAATATCTCTCTTATTTCTCTTCCGAAGCGAAATTTTGACTTTTATTCGTCATACATTGTACTGTGTACATACACGGAATTTTATTGAATAAAATTTTTTCTTTAACCTTTAGCTAAGTATTGATTCACTTCACAGTTCAGAAATTACAAATTAAATTATATTCTCTTTGATTTGTCATAAATTAAAATAATATCTCTCTTATTTCTCTTGCGAAGCGAAATTTTCACTTTTATTCGTCATACATTGTACTGTGTACATACAGGGAATTTTATTGAATTAAATTTTTTCTTTAACCTTTAGCTAAGTAGTGGTTCACTTCACAGTTCAGAAATTACAAATTAAATTATTTTCTCTTTGATTTCTCATAAATTAAAATAATATTTCTCTTATTTCTCTTGCGAAGCGAAATTTTGACTTTTATTCGTCGTACATTGTACTGTGTACATACATTTTATATAGGAAAAAAATTTCTATTGTATTTTTGTACAGAACAGGTAGTCAGTACTCAGTAGTCAGTACTCAGTAGTCAGTACTCAGTTCAGTAGTACACTTTAATTTAAAATACTCTTGAGAAAAATTGAAAGTTATCATTTGCTTTTTCTTTTTTTTAAACAGAAACTATTTGAAATAATTTTTTATTTTTAATTGATTATGAGAAAAATATAGCAGAAAATTATAATTAATATTTTTCATAATTTTCTGCTCTCATTTCGTAAAACTTTCAAGATCTCAAATTATTTTGTGGTACTTCTCAAACTTCAAAGCTTCAGGAGATCAAGAATTTTGTAATAAGTTATATGTATGTATTTAAAGGATGTATTTAAGTAATTAATTAAAAAAAAAAAAGAAGTACATAATTTATTTCTTTCAATTCGATTTTTTTATTGACCAGTATTTTAACATTTCTGAGATAAATACTAGTATAGTTGCAAAAAAAAAATGAATTGAATTACAAATATGTACTTGAAGTTTCTTTTTTAATTACCTTAATTGAAATTGAACCTTAATATGAAAATATTTCTATTTATTTCTTACTTTTATAATTTTTTTTAAATTAATTATTTTTTTTTTGTAAATACCTGAATAATATCTTTTATTTAAAAATGTTTTTAAGAAAGAAAACATAATAAAATTTATAAGTCTAATTTTAACTTGACAATATAAAATGTACTTTAAAAGTATTTTATTCTTAAAAAAAAAAAGAAAAGAAAATTACGGAAAAATAATTTATTGTAATAAAAAAAAAAATTATTGAAAATTTTCTCTTTAATCTTTCAGTTTAGTATACAAAAGAACTAAAATATCGGGATTATTTTGTAAAAAAAATATTTACATTGTTATTCTTTTCTTTTTTTTTCTCCCAACTCTGCATTATGTTTATTTTCTAAATTATATTTAATAAATTTCAATTTTGCAATTTTTCAATTTTTATAGAAAAATAAATACCTATTCAATAATAATTCAAAAAAAAAAAAAAATTAAATAATAAAATAAAATAAATTTATATTATACATAAATAGATTTTTATTCATTGTGTTTTAAATGACGTTTCCATTCTTTTACCTTTTGATTTTCAATTCTGTTCTCAATAAAATTACAAGAAACTATTTTGAAATTAACCGCATATTTTGTAAAATATTTGAAATCTGTTTCAAGTTAATTTTTATTAAATTCGTAGCTAAAAGAAAAGGAAAAATTTTCCATAATTTTAGTTAATTTTTTTCTTATAATAATCTCTCGGGTCGAGGAACAATTTGACAATATAAATTTAATGGTGAATAATGCGGTGAAAAAATAAAAATTATTGTACTATACTGAAAAGTTTCATTTAAGACCGTGCTTCACTATAGTTTTTATACCCGTATGAACTATGTTCAAGGGTATAATAAATTTGCCATTATGTTTGTGACACCTTAAAGTAGCCAAGCTAGATATAATGTCAAAGGTATATGGATCGGCTCAGAAACGAATTCTGAGTCGATTAAGCCATGTACATCGGTCCGTCATGTACGATAACTTAATAAACAAAGGAGTTAGTGGGCTGAAATTTACGTCACTTTTGCAAAATTGTTAGTTTCGCTATATAAGTTCAACATTTTCGGCTGCCGGGTTCGAGTAGCTGCCATACAACTTCTCTTTTTAAATGAAAACTCAGTGAAATTAACTCAGTGTCTACTGAAGCTAAGAATCTGAAATTAAGTAAAGAGGTGTTGCCAACAACTTTTGTAAAATTTGGTTGGTCTAGAGCACTCGGTTCAGGCTTCTTGCACCTCTTGGAATTTAATGAAGCTAGGCATTTGAAATCTTACAAATAATGATCAAGTTTTATGGCAATAACTTCTGTAAAATTTGGTTGTGCTAGACAAGTAGATTCACGCTTCTTGCACTTCTTGCAACTTTATGAAGCTAAACGTCTGAAATATTACAAAAGATGATTAAGTTTTAGGGCAATAACTTCTGTAAAATTTGGTTATGCTGGTGCAATAGATTGGGGTAGCTGTCACACAACTCCACAATTTACGTAAATATATCTCGGTAGTTAACGTCGGTACTAAAACATGTGAAACTTTTTAATAGATGATCAAATTTTATAGAAAGAGAATATATGACGTTCATACGGATATCTCAGAATTGACACAGTCTACTCTACTGCACTCTTCCTCGTTTTTTTAAAGTACCATTGATTTTTTCCTAGGTAAAGTAATGAGAGATACAAAAAACTCATGTGAGAGTTAGAGATGGATTTTTTTTTCGGAAAAAGTGGTATTATCACTTTTAAAAATACTAGTATTGAACTTTACACTAATGGAAAAACAAACTCTTAAGTTCTAAATATTGAAAAAGTAATTGTAAAATTGATACACACAGAACAAAATAGTATTCGAAATTCTTAAAAATCAACAGTTAATTTTTCGAAAAAAATTTTATTTTAAATCAAATTAATTTACAATCTCATAATGTATTTAATACAAAAGAAAACTCTTTAAAATTGGGATGGAGATTTAAATGGAGAAATATTTCACTAAGAGAAATATGAAAGAAAATATTTTTATACTAATTATCTCCATATTAATTAAGTAAAAATGCACATGACTTTCAGAAACGAATTAGATGTTGAAATCAATCTAAATTGCAGTTCAAAAATAAAAAATAAAGTATAATCCTAGTAAATTACATTATTGGGTTAAGTTCTACTAAATGCAATATCTGTAAATTGATATATATTTATAGGGAATACTCTAACTTAAGTTTTATTTTTGGAAGATAAAAAAGTAATAGGTAGTCTAATTCCAATATTTATTTAGAAAGTTCTACAATTGTTTTATGGCCAATAATTATAAAAAATTTTTAGTTAGTTATTATAAAAGTGTTTGAACTCCATATTCCCGATGCAATCAATGAACATTTTAAATAATTGAATTTTTAGAAAATTTCCCTTCTACCCTTCAAATACTATTTAAATTAAGCTCTAATCTGAATTTTATAACTAACCATATTATTGATCAAATTTTATAACCTGTTCATTAAACAGTCCAATATTATAAATTTAAATAAAAAAAAAAAAGATCAAGTTGAAAAATGTGACCTAAATAGCAATTTGATTTAAGGACAATGATTGTGCATTTCAACTAATCGTTTTTGTACTTCTATGTTTTTCTACAAACATTCTTTAATCTTAAAAAAAATATTTGAAATCACTATTCAAATAGCCTGAATAACAATATTGATGATTTTATAGTTTTATTGTTTTTTTTTTTTTTTGTATTTTCTATTTTATTAAATTTCAACAATATTTATATTATTGCTTTTTTTATTTTTTTTTTGTTAAACAGATGATTGTACAATTTTTTTTTTTTTTTGTGATCAAACTCTTGTGTAAACTCCAAAATTTGTTGTACATGTTGTATTTTAATTCACTTCAATCAGTTTTAGTTATAAACATTTTTATTCAATTTTTTTTTTTTTTTTCCACATTTATACATACTCGTACTTTACTTTTTATATTTCCATATAAAAAAGTTTATTGATTTATTTCAATTTATTTCGCTTTATATGTCTGTTTTTTTCTTAGCATATTTATTAGTGTCAAAATGTCAATTTGTTTGTCCATTCGTAATATCGTCTGACTGTTTGCGAATTTTTTTTTTTTTTATAGGTCAGTTACAATGAGAGCAATGCGTTTTTGCATAGTCGAAAAATGATTTCAAATTAATGAGTTTATAACCGATTATACTTAATGAATGCGGCGCATTTTTTGCGTCGCCGCAAAGTGTGTAGACACTTTAAAATTAGGGACGAGTTTTTTTGTATGTATATGTATAATATGTACGAGAAATTTTGCATTAGCAGGGATTATATAGTTATGAATTTATGGTTACAAAATCAGGGTTACATATACGGTTTTTCCAGAATGTGTATATATAAGTTTATGCCAAGTTTTAAATTAAAAGTAATTTAATAATTAAAGATAAAGCATTAATTTGTTTTATTAGAAATACTAAAATAGTCACAATTCGTATTTTAATATTAAACAAATTTTTTAATACATAAAACATTTGGGATACAAAATTTGTTTAAAGTTTTTTCCATAATAATTTGCCAGTTTCAATTTATTTATTTAAGGTATAGTTATTGACTTACGTAAATTAGATTATTAATATTATGTAATGTTAAATAAATAAATAAACAAAACAATAATATTATGTTTAATTGTTAATAATATAATTAATATATTTAACATTTATTTCTTGTATAGGTAACGACACTTTGTCAAATTACTTAAAATTATTAACGTTTCGCTCTCAAATAATTCAAACGTAACGCAAAAGAGGCAGTAAATGCCCATATTTATACTGTGAAAAAAAATCTTAGGTAGTTTAAAACTAATTATGGCAACTGATTTGTTGTGAAAAATGCTAAAATGTGGAATATATACTTTTATCAAATGTGCTTCCCTCTGTTGGAAATACTTTATTTTACTGCGAAAAAAAAAATCTAATTTACCGTTATGTGGAAACAATTTTTTGACAATTTTAAACCACGCGTATCCTCTATACTATTAAAGTTAGAAACTCAATACTTTAAAACGAGTTAAGATGTTTCAGTGTAAATATATAAACAGTACTTCAAATTTTCTATTCTCTTTCGTTTGAGAGAAGGTGACGAAAATAAAAAATTTTTAAATTTTAGGCGTATGAAATCTGGACGTCTTAGCAAATTAAAAAATAAATTAATATGGAAAAAAAATTAAATTCATTTATACGGCTAAATAGGTATCATAAAATTAAAGAGAATATTGCTGGATTTACCAGTTTTGGAGTTTTTAAAAATCGGATATTGATATTGAAAAATTCTTTTAAAGCGATAAATCGTCATTGAGCGAATTCCTTTTTTTTTTTAAAGTTTAGAGCAAAATTGCGGAAACTATGAACTAAGCATATACAAATTTTTTCTTCGCGCCAAAAATTCTAACATAAATTACAAATTTTGATATTCATCTATTCATAGCTCAAAAAAATTTTTATTCTCTTTTTTAAAATGTGGTTTTATATTTACTGCCTTATTTTTTCTTGTATTGGTTATTTTGTTACGTTTAAAAAACAACAAAATTTATAATGGAAGACCTGCGGTACACTTAAATGCAATATTTGTGAATGAAAATTGTTTTATACGATAGATGAAATCCTTTTTTTTTTTTTGTTTTTGCCAATTTGTGAATAGATTGAAGTAATTTTGAACAACTTAGTAAATAAAATACCAAAAAAAAAAAACTAATATTAAAATTGAAAAACAAAAAAAAAGGTAAAATAAAATATTTGTTATTTAACAAACGATTCAACAAATATACATATATATATACTTTGTTTTATCAAAAAAAAAATTCAACTTAAATTATTCCATTGGAGTGTCAGTTTATTTTGAACTCGTATATTTTGACCTAAAAAATAAAAACAACTCTACAATTATTACGGTTTTATATAAATATCTAAATTGTAGTAAAGTAAAATATTCTGACAAAAATTTTAACCACGATGATTTCAATTTAAACAAATCAATTTAAAACAGATTTATATAACTTATTGTCCCGTTATTTAATAGAGGAGCGTACACCCTATCGAGTTTATTCGCCGATTTGGAAAAATCGGTTGATAATCTGTGAAAATAATTTTATGTTAGTGCTAATGAGTAAAAATATCTCTAAAAACTAAAATCATACGATCAATTGCAAATAAAAATTTTCTGAAAAGTTCTGCAGCAACACTAACAGACAGATAGATTTTAACTTAATTTTTTTTTTGATTTATCTGAGGATTCAAATCGGTTGATTTGTTTTTCGTGTTTATTCCGTACAAAAATTATCAGTCGACGATAAAAATTTATTATTTTATATGCTTTTATATTAACTCGTCGCTGTCGGTTTATTTATTTATTTATTTATTTATTTATTTATTTATTTATTTATTTATTTATTTATTTATTTGTCATTCTGTCACGCTTTTTATTATCTTCGTAATCTGTTAGCAACATTTGTAAGTGTAGTATGGTGCAGAGGATAGTGTACAGGTTTCAAAAGTGAGGATCATGTTGTTCGAATCCAGTTCACATGCAACATTTTTTTTTTTTAACTATCTATTCATCAACATTTTTTGAATAAAATATGTATACATTTTTGTATATATCAATTTAAAACTTACATTTTTATCTCTTATTCATGCATACAAACATACACATTATATTTGTGATCTTTCCTGGTGTTTTGTATTAGCATAATTAGCAAAACACAATCCATACATATAGTATTTTTATGTATGTTGCTAAGTTATTTTGTTTACAACATTTGTTTAGTATTTAAATCAAAATATTTTCTGTCAACATTCTTTAATGCATATTGAATTAATGCATATATGGTGCAGAGGAAAGTGTACAGGTCTTGAAAGTGAGTGTTAATGTGTGGACTGTGGTTCGAATCCAATTCGTATATATGTAAAATTTTTTTTTTTTTTTTTAACTCTATTCATCAATATTTTTTAAATAAAATTTTATGTACCTACATAATATTATTTTTGTACATAGAAAAGAATATAAAAAGTAAAGATCATTACAAAATTATGCTTTTGCGCATTACGCATTATGATTTACAAACAAAAAATCTATTACGCATTATGATTTGTCAACACAAAAAATTAAAACTACGTATGTAAATATGTACGTACGTATGTACATAATATTTATTTATTTATTTATATTCAGGTACCGTGGTACATAAATGTGGTAGCTATAACCCTTGTTTCCTGGTAGGAATGAGTACGTGATATAATGATATATTATAAAGTATTTACATATTGCGATATATGAATTTTTTTTTTTTTTATTTTATAATTATTGTACCCAGCCGGGAATCGAACCCGAGACCTCTCATTCTCTTATGCGTGCGTCAACCACTGCACCAATGGCTGGATACACATAATATTATGTTAAACTAATTACCTAAATTATTTTGTTCCGCTCCATTTGTTTATAATTTAAATCAAGATATTTGTCAACATTTTTTACTGCATGATCTTATTAAGCGATTAGGTAGGTAGGTGTTCAAGGTTAGATGTTTGTTTGGATATACGATATACTACTAATAGTATACTATAGAAATATACAGTAAAGTACATTTATGTATATCATTTTCATTCGAGTTATGTTGTTGGATTGTAATATTTATATAATCACAGTATTTTGGTACATATTTTACCCTGCGAGGTACTTTCTTTATTTATGAATTACATACTGGAATAAAAAATTTTTACTCTTGCTGTAATGGAATCGATTTAACATCTCTTAATTTACTTAAACATTTGGTATAAAATTATAAAACGTATTTTATATCAGAAACAATAATTAATGTATTTATGAATAAAAAATATCCCATATTTTTAAATTCAAATTATGTGTTTCATTTAAAACTAAAAAGTATAAAATAAAATAATATGTAAAAAAAATATTTTTTAAAATATGCTTTTATCGAAACCAAATTCGCCCCCTAAAAAGTAGAAAATAAAATTGATTGCAAAACTTTAGCTTTTTTGACTGTTATAATATAAAAATGAATTGCTAGTGCAAGCATTTTGGACTGTTATAATATAAAAGTAAATTGCTGGAATAAAAAAGAAACACGAACCTCAAATTTCCTAGATTTTTATTTAACTTTATTCCAGCAATTTACTTTTATATTATAACAGTCCAAAATGCTTGCACTAGCAATTCATTTTTATATTATAACAGTCAAAAAAGCTAAAGTTTTGCAATCAATTTTATTTTCTACTTTTTAGGGGGCGAATTTGGTTTCGATAAAAGCATATTTTAAAAAATATTTTTTTTACATATTATTTTTTTTAATTTTAGTTTGCGGTTCAAATTTTATAAAAATCATTTGATCTGACATAAATTTTCAACGATTTTTATTGACCAATTTTATTGAAATCTGAAATCAAAATTAAAAGATTTTTATATGTTAGATTGATCTTTAGTTAGTATTAAAATAATACTAACTAAAATTATTATACAACGAGAAAGAGTGCAGTAGAGTAGACTGTGTCAACTCTGGGATACCGGTATGAACGTAATATACCCTGTATTTAAATATTTTTGGAAATAATTTAAGGTATTGCATATTTTTATTACCGTATACTTATGCTTTATTGACTTTAAGTGAAATGTTGACAATTATTTTTTCAATCTTTGCCAATTAAGCTGTAAATATCTGCCAGTCTATGTGCATTATTGTCAAATTGTATTTGTAAAATTATTAACAGGTATGAAATCATCAAATATAGTATGTCCCAATTGACAAATTAATAACATTTTGAACATTTATATTCAAAGTTGCAAAGTGACAAGAAGTACGTTTCACTGGATTGGTATTTTATATGAAATGACAGTTTTTTCGGGTTGTTATACAGTCTTACATTATGACACAAACTCTACAAATCTCTTTTTATCACATTTTTCATAAAAATTTACGAAAAATTTACCTATTAGTTTCATTATGTATGTCTGTTTATAAAACTTATACGTCGTTTAAGATAGAATAATTAAATGTTAACTATGGATTGGTTTCGTAAGTTAATTAATTTTGCAGAACAACTTTTTTATGTTATTTTTTATTATAGAGCTACAGCCCATCAAAATTTGCAAAATTTCTATTTACAATTACGAATAACTCCGGTTCTATTTAACATTTTTTTCAGTCTAAAAACACCATTTTGGATATATAAATAAAGATAGAAACTATACACTTTTTTTGTAGTTTAATATTTAAATTTATCTTTAAGATCAAAACACAATTTGTAAGATTTTATTTTCTTCATAGCTCCGGAATACTTTAAGATAAAATCTTCACATTTTGAGACATGATAAATCTTTCAGAATTATGGTGAGTTATATATAAGAAAATTTTTAAAAGGAGTGAAAAATTTAAAATTTTTTATTTTGGGACATTTGTAACTTAGGACATCTGCATCCTGTACAAACTTTATCAAAGTCGAATTCAAAAATTATACTTTACATATTTTGTTCACAGTTTTTATTTTAATTACCTATATATAAGATTTCTTTTAAAATGAATATAGTGTCTTTTATTCCCAAATTTTTTTTTTTTTTTAATGCCTTTCTCTGCCACATAAATGTGGACAGGAAATTACACATCCTTTCCTGTTCAGGCGTGGCTGTAAATGTCGTAAGGAGGAATAACTCTTACGACGTGTGTGGGACTCGAACCCTCACTCCATCGGTCTTTACAGCATATTTTATACGCTTTTACCCACTAGGTCACCGAGGCCCCTTTATTCTCAATTTTTTCATACATTAAAATTTTGGTGGAAATCAAGCCTACAAAAATCTGGTTTTTCATTCTGCCTTGTTTACTTAAAATTCTTATTTTTAACACGAATATTTGATTTAAAAAAAAAAATTACTTGAATATGTACTCGATTTAAAGTATTTTGAAAAAATCAAACTCTATTTTTCGATTAAAAACTTTAAGTTATTAAAAAAAATAGTTTTTTTTTTTTATGTTGTTGTTAAAAATAGTTATATTTTAGATAATTGTGTAATATAATATAAAACGTGATAAAAATGTATGAAATATTTGGATCAGTTAAAAATTATTGAAAGTGATAACTTCTTCGATGAAAAAATGTGTATTACTGCATTACTATAATAGAAAGACCGCAATTGGCTGAATCAGGATTTTCAGAATCTACTGAATTTTTCAATGTGAAATTTTTTTTTTTGAAAAACATAATAGATTTTAATGTATCTATATAATATAGATACATATAAAATAGAATAAATCACATCTGTAATTGCAAAATATCAAAATGCTATTTCGAACTTTTCTGATACTGCTGACATTAATTTATAGAGGTGTGTAATACCTATTTTTTTTTAATATAAAGTGCCATTTTCCTTAATAAAAAGTCAGAATCTGAAGCAGCCATTCACGTACAAAATTTTTTTTAATAATTATGCATTATTTATTGAATTCTAATTATAAATTGAAATTATGGAACAATCCTATAGTTTTTTTTTTTTTTGTGACATATCGGCCCTGATATTTCGATAGTCATTTCATAAAAATGAAAAATTTCATTTCATTTTAATAATTTTTTACGATTTCGATAGTCGGGCAAAATGAAATGGAATTTAAAATTAAAATTATTTATATTTTTTTTTTAAACCGGCAACACTTTCTTATTTTGAGGTTTTGACTATACAAAGAAAAGCTATAAGTAAAAAATTAAGATTTAAAACACGTAGTTCCCAATACTGTAATAGAAAAAGGCAAAAAATTAAAAAAAGTTCCTTAGTTTTTGGGTTCTGTTTTTTGGGGCGGGCTTAAATGTTGAACTTTTTTATTTTTTTTTTTATGATATTTAAATTTTACAACAAAATCGGTGAGTACTGAGTACCTTTTTTTTAATTATGTCGGAACGACTACTAATTCACAAATTAATGGGCTTTCTTGCAACCTATGCTGTCGCATAGTCATAGGTTACTTATAAAAATGCCTACATTCACAAAAATATAAATAAAATACTTCATAATTTTTTTCTAAATCCATTTTTACAAACACTCGTTTAACAATTTCAAAATGAGAAAAATTGACGTTTTAAATGAGTATATTCATAAAAAATGACTATCAAAATCAGCTTCTACTCATTTTTATGATTTTTTTAATTTTTTATGACTATCGAAATTAAAAATTTTGTTTTTCATAAAAAATTAAAGTGATATGACTATCGAAATCAGGGTCATAATGTTTCTAAATTTTACGCTTTTTTCGTTTTTGATATTTTGGTTTTCACTATGAAGTTCAGAAAACTATTATGGAACAAAATTGTAATTTTTTCAACTTTCAATATAATCCTTTTAAAATAGATTAAATGTATTGGAAAAGTAGGAAATATTTTTAAAGGATGCTGTCATGATTATTAATAACTCTTAATTCAATTTAATTTTAAGAATTTTTTATTTTTCTTTTTGGAAAAGTAACAGGCAAAAAAAAAAAAAGTTTTTTGAATTTCAAAATGTTAAAATTTTCTTATATAATTAGTTTCTTCTTTTTTTTTTATTTATAAATTTACTAAATGCAGTAAAAACTTTGAAAACTTCTTTTCGTAGAATTCTTAATTAGCATAAGAAAGATTTAAATGCTAATTAGAGGATAAAAAAAAATTATATAAGACAAAGAACAAAAAAAAAATGAAAATAAAGAGAAAAAAAAATACAATTACAAAAATTTTTTTGCAAGTAAAGAACAAAAACTAAAGAAAAATTTGCTTCAATAATTTTTGTCTTCACTTTTGTTTTCGTTTTTTTTTTTTGATATTTTTTTCCATCATTGTTGTTGCCATAAGACAACATTTTGTTTTTTTTTTAATGCTAAATTTATTTTTTTTGCAAACTTTTGTTTTTCTATCCCTCCAGAGTCCTTCAAATACCAATCGCTGTTACGATATTTATGTGCATACAAAAAGTATAAACAGTAATTAAATTTTAAATAAACTGAAAATTAAATAACCATAACAAGTTTAGTTCGAAATTTAAATTGACAAAAATAATAGTGCTACAAACTAAAGATTTCAACAAAATTATCTCAACAATCCGTGATTATCCGTGTCGACACATAAATTATTACCAAAAAATTGTCTCACCGAAAATATATTTCGTCTTTTAGCCTTTGGGAAGCTGTATCTTTAGAATGACTCAAATTACAAAGACGAAAGTTTCCTTAAAATTTTCGTCGAATTCCTGGCTACATGTCCCTTGTGATAATTGTAAGGATAGGATTTATAGTTAATAGTAAAACTGATCATTTATAAAACCCGCTCCCTCCGAAAATTGGAAAGATAAATCCATTACTATCCAAATCAGTTGAGATAAAATATTTATTTTGGCATATTATTAAGGGAAAGGAATTTAAATTTTTAGAGGCAAGTTCAATCATATGTCGAAATTGTAGATAACAAAAAAAGTCACTCTTTAAAAATACTCTTGCTTTAGGCTACGGCAGGCAATTTACGGCAGCCAATTATTCATTTTTCAATAAAATACATACTTACTGTATATACAGAATTTTAGTAAAATTTTTCTGTGGTGCAATCGCTGCTATACTGTGTCATCGAGTATTAAGATGGTTTAAAATACTTTTCCATCATTTTGCGAGTTGAACTTTGAAAAATATTAGGCGTCATCAAATTTCATTAGCAAAGCATACTATTAGAATAGAATATTGTACCCTTAGAATTGACAGACAGAGCTTAACTAATTATTTTTTTATCTGTTATTAATAGGATTTCAAAAAAAAATCTTATTCTAATAAGTTGCATCATTACAAGCTTAAATAATCACTAATAGTGTTCTACTATACTAATTATATATTTAATATTTAAGAAAAAAGCCTCTACAATATATTTCTGAAAATTTAAGTTTTTAAGAAGTTAAGAAGTCTTAAAAACTTTTATTTATTTAAACTTTACAAGGGCATGCAATGCCCTTGCAAAGTGATGGGCCCTTTTCCTTTCGGAAAAATGCGCCAAAGAGTTTAACAACTTTGAGTAAATTATTTTTTTTCTTTACTTATAAGTTTAGTTTTTAAAAACCGCCATTTTTTTGAAAATTAGGACAATTAATATATTGCTTGGACAACGTTTATTATGATTCAATCCAAGGACATTAAGCATTGAAATTTAATTAATTTTACATGAAAAGAAAGTGCATATTACAAAATTGATAGGCGAATACTAATTTAATTTCTATATTTAAAAAATTAGTTCATTTTGGTTAAAGTTCAGCTATTTTTTTATTCTTCGGAAGAATATAGTAAAAAATTTTCTTAATCCAACAACAATTTAACGTTTTAATTAAAAAAAAAAAATCTTTTTTCTAAAATATTCCAACTTTATTTAATGTCATCCTTTTCCATTCTGGAAATTATTTTTCTTTAAATTTAATGCAAAGAAAAAAAACAAAAAAAAAAAATATCGAAAGGATAAAAATTCAGTTTGAAAGGATTTTCCTAATTTTTATTTGATCTCATTTCCTTATAAAATTAGAATTATATTTTTTAATAAAAATGTAAAAAATTTACAATTTAGTTAGTCACGACTATTTTTAATTTTATTTTCTCTCGTTAACTAATGCAGTCAAGTATAATGAAGGATTCATTTTATTAAATTTGAAAAAAAAAAATTTTTATTTTTTTATTTTACTGCAATACTTCATTAGAATACATAAATAAGTAAAATTTTTTAAAGAGTTACAAATATACGGATTGATATTGTAAATTAAAATAGGCGATATTTTGGAGAAATAAATCCAAAGAAAAATCGATATGTGCAAGAAAACTCGATGTGTCAATTTCACCGATTCTATTTTTTTTTTTTTGTTGAAAATAATAAGTCGAGTAAAAAAAATATAACATTCGTCCTTTTTGTTATATTCATTATCAGAGCAAGCCACTTTTTTTAAAAAAAAAATCATGAATTTAATCTTGGGAAAAAATATTATAACTAAATTAAAAGTTTTTCAACAAAAGAAAATACCAAATCAGGATTGCCTTTTTTTCTGGAATATTTATATATATATATATATGCGAGTTTCTGAATTAGGACGGATTTAAGAGTTGGATTAAAAAGCGGAGTTATACACTTTTTCCAGAATATTTATTTATATGTATGTGCCAGATTCTCAATTAGGAGGGATTTAAAGTTGGTTTAAAAATTAGGATATTTCCTTTTTGCAGAATTTTTATATTAATATATTGCCAGATTTTTAAAGTCGGTATTTCGTTACAGACCATATTATATTTAATGAATTTTAGTGACCGGCTTAAATACTTGATATGTAAACTCTCAAAAGCATACGTTTTGATAATTTAGTTAAAACTTTAATTAAAGGGAGCGTATCACAATCTCGTGATTTTATAAAACTCGCGTTTCTAAATATCGTGTCCCAAAATATCGTGTTTCAAAATCTCGGGAAAGAGTACAAATAAAAAAATATACTATTAGGATATAAGTAAAGTGCAAAAGTACAGTGATTTAGAAGGGATTTTATAGTTGCGGTTACAAAATCAGGGTTTCAATAATTTGTTTAGCAGGGGTTTGGGGCAGCCCGCACTATTTTAAAATGTTTTTTAATATTTGAATATTGAAATATGCATGCAAAAATATAATTAGGAGGAAAGGAGTAGCATCCATTACTATTTTAAAATATCTTTTAATGTTTTTATATTGAAATTTGTATGCAAAAACATAAATAGGAGGGATTTTATAGATAGTTACAAAATCGGGGTTCCAGTAATTTGTTTAACGAGGGTTTGGGGGCGACAGCTTCACTTTTTGCTTTTTAAAGCATCATTTGAAAAATAAATAATTTTAATTCAAGATTGTTTTTGTTCCAGATTTTTTTTTTCAGGATATCGATGGGGACCCATTCCTTATATGTACATATATTTTAACTCGTCTTTCTTCAATAATTTTTATCTTAAGTTGTTTCTGAAGGCATCTACAATTCCTAAGGAAGAATTCTCGTTGTTAAATTCTAACTGTTGAAGACAAACTCTATAAAAGATGAAACGCAATTAAAACGAAAAACAGATTTTTGTTTTGAAATTCCTTTTCATAGTCGTTTTAATATTATATGTTATTATAACAAAGTCATCATAGTTTTAAAAAATCTGTGGAAATACGACATAAAGTTTTATTTGAAATATTTTGATTTTAAAGAATCAATAATTATGTTTAAAATTTGATTATAATTGCATAGCACACATAAACATTACCCAAATAATTTTGGCAATATTTGAAAAGAAACTTTAAACCATTCAAGGGATTTTAACATTCAGGATATCGAGTTAAAAAATAAATTAACTTGATTAAAATCACATATTTTTCGAATATTTAATAAATTTTCACTGTTTTATTTTAACACCCTCAAAAGGCTCCTGAAATATCTCGAAAATGTGCAAAACAAAGTTTATCATCTTATTAACAATCCAAGTGTTACTTCAAAGTTTAGTTTTCAAAGTTTTGATTTTCAAAACATCTATTCTATAAAAAAAAAAAAACAGTTAATGCCTCCACTCAAAGTTTTTCTAAACAAAATAAAGTGTGGGATACAATACTGTTGAAATCTAAGATGGCGTAAAACACCTTATATAATAGAATTTTTAAATTGTAATGTTTGTAAATTTCTTATTTTTAAGAATCTTAGCATCATTCTTATCCCTTAAACCAAAGTCTACATTTGTATTAAAGGTTTTATGTAAAGATTGGGTTACATGGAGGTGACTTTGATTTGTTAAAGTCCAACAGTATCCGGAAGAATCACTCTCAATTCCTCTGGGTAGCTTTTGAAGCTTTCCACCGATCCTCGTAAAAAAATATATATATTTCGACTTAAAGACAACTAGATGAAAAAACTGATTTAAAAAACGAGAGCCATATCCTTATGAAAGAATATATAATAAATGAAAATTTCTTTAAAACCAATATAAGTAATTCTGTCATGTTGCTACAGATATAAATATTTTTTTCCTTCAACATCGTTTCTTTTTGCATGATAAACAGTTTTTGAGAACCATCATTAATTATTATAAGCTAAAAAAAAAAATATTGGTTATTATTTGTGAATGAATGAATATAAAAATTCAGAAGAAATTACAAGAGTAGTTTTTCTATTGTCCTACAAATTTATTACTTTTTTTTTTTTTATTGTTTTAAGCTTAAATCTAAGTTTCATTAAACGGGCATTATAATATTATAAAAATAATGAATTTAAACAAAACAGAAAGAATATATATTTTTTTTTTTGTTCTAAAATGATTTGATCACGACTAACAAAACATTTTGTAACTGATGATGAATAAACATTCTTTGTTTCTTTATTTTTAAAAGGAAGGCAAATCAACCCATTTATTTTTGTAATTATTTTTTATGATTATATCAACCATGACGTAAACAACTTATATACACATTTACTATAGTTTTTGTAGTTCAGTGTTGTAATGAATTCATTTAACTAGCAAATAAAAATTTAATAAAAAAATAAAATTAAAGTAAAAATTAATTGCTTTTTAGCGATATGCTGCTTGGTTATAGTTGGTAAGGGTTAAATCTTGTAATTCCTTTTCGTCAATCATTTCAATTTGTCTAATCAAGAAATAAGTCAGTATACAAATTTTGCTGATTAATTTAACATAGGTATATATATGTATAATTTGTATGTGTGCTATATGAAACCAAATTTTTTCCTTTAATTAGTTCCTGCAACATTACTGCTACGACAAATACGTTGGGTTGTTTTCTTTACATATGTAGTTGATTTAAATACGTACAGCTATTATTAATTTTATATTATATTAATATTATTTATTTTGTTATTACTTATATAAGTAACATTATATAATATAGTCCCAAGGGAGATTATTAAAAACTCTTTCAACCTATTCTTGGTTTGAATCCCCACTTTCATAAGCACGATTGCTAAGCAATATCTTTAACAAATCGGCCACCGAGACCCCATACATATGTGAAAATATAAATAAATTAAGTAAATACAATATAAATAATTAGTAAGAGAACTGAAATAACTTCAGCCATATACTAATAATAATTAATTATAACAAATTATTTTAGATTTATTTAAGAAACATTGATTTATTAAAAAAACAAAAAAAAATATGTAAATATAAAAAATTGTAATAAAAAATATGTTGCATACTTTTAGGAATATTTATATTTGTTTCTTTAATTAATTTCGTTTTAAGATAATATTTTGTTTCTTACTTATATTAAATTAGCTTTTAGATAATTACTTATAGTATAATATATTGAACATTTTTGATATTTTTTAACGCCAGCTGAAACATCTTGAACAAAACTGAGACAACAATTAATTATCAATTGACTCACATACATACATTTATAATTTCTTGTCGATCATGTACTTGTTGTATTTAATATTCTTTTGTTTTGACAATTATAAGAAAATGGTTACAATTTTCTAACTTCTTCTATCTCTTTAAATTCTTCAAAATCAGTTCAAGAAAAACATAGGTACTTACATCACCTTAAATGTTCCCTCAATTTTTTTTCTTAAATGATAATAGTATCATTAAATGATATTAGTATCTTAGAAGTTTATTGTTCAACTAAATGTTTTTTTTTTTGTTTGTCCCTATAAGATTTTTTTTGATTGTAATTTGACTTTTGTAATAAACGGATTAAGAAAAAAAAAATCTAAATCAAAACGAGAAAGAGTGCAGTAGAGTAGACTGTGTCAACTTTGGGATACCCGTATGAACGTAATATATCCTATTTCTATAAAACTTGATCATCTTTTAAAAACATTCAGATGTTACCCGGCGGCCGAAAATGCTGGAGTTAAATAGCAAAACTAACAATTTTGCAAAAATGACGTAAAAAAAATATCAGCCTCCTAGCTCCTTTATTTTTTGAGTTATCGTGCGGACGGACACTGAGTTATTTTCATTTAAAAAGAGAAATTGTATGGCAGCTACCCGAACCCGTCGCACCACCACAACCAAATTTTGCAGAAGCTGTTGCCATAAAACTTGATCATCATTCGCAAAATTTCAGATACCTAGATTGAATAGTTACTGAGTTATTTCTATATAAAGAAAGAAGTTGTATGGCACCTACTCGAACCCGCCGACCGAAAATGTTGGGTTTAAAACTAACAATTTTGCAAAAGTGACGTAAAAAAAATTTCAGCCTCCTAGCTCCTTTATTTTTTGAGTTATCGTGGTGCGGGCGGACGGACGGACGGACGAACGGAAGTTCATGGCTTAATTGACTCAGAATTCGATTCTGAGCCGATCCATACCTTTGACACTACATCTAGCTCGACTGCTTTAAGGTGTCACAAACGTAATGGCAAATTTATTATACCCTTGAACATAGTTCATATGGGTATAAATAGGTCTTGTACTACAACCATACAACATGCGAAATGCATGCAAAATGTAAAAAAAAATTAATTAAAAAATTAATAAAAGATATTACATATTACTTTCCTTTGGAAGCTGATTAAGAACAAAGTAAGTTTACACGGTACTTGGGTGACTGCACAGCATTTGATTGATTAACAACGGTTATGCGAGTTTAAACCCCATTCAAATTACCAGCATTCTTACTAACCTCCGCTCTTATTGCTATGTTAAGTTAGCCTTTGCTAATAAAAGAATAACATGTAAACTTTAGACACATATAACTTAGGCACAAAATATTTGTATACAAATTTTTCTTCTGCAAGACATAAAACATAAAGCTTAAGTAATATACTTTGACATATGTAAACGGTTTTTTTTAGTTATATAGGGTTCCGGACTTACAGCGATCCTTAAATTTGCAAAAAAGTCCTATTTTCAAATGTTGGTGTAAGTCACAATTCTAAACAGTTTGTATTATCTTTTGGAAGTGTGCTCTTTTAAAAAGCATTGGTTTACATTTTGCTTTGTTTTTTTTTTTTGATGTAAGGGCCTTATAGTATTAAATTTTTTAAGTTTTAGTAGAAATCTTTTGTTTTATCGAAATCAGAAAAGCTTTGGTTTCCGAAGAAGTAATTGAAAACTTGATAAATAAATTAAACTTAATTATGATTTATGATTTCCAAAATAAAATTATGTTCTTTATATATATGCCTAGTTCTTTTAAGATATCTGATAAAAGTTAATTCTAAATTAAGAATTGAAATCAAATTAGGTCCTTAGGTTTAAGGGGTCACAAAATTTGTAAACTGATCTTTGATGACCTTTGATCTTTAATGACCTTTTTTGGTTGCACTTTTAAAAGCATCTAAGAACGTTTAGATGTAAATTTATTTTAGCTTATATCATAAATATTTAAACACATAAAATATAATGTTTAATGGTGAATGTCTGAATTCATTGTTAATACTGTACACTTAAAGATGATTCTTTCTACTTAATACAAAAAAAAAGAAAAAATACTTAGATATATTATATACTCGTAAGTATATAAAAAAAGTATATAAAAGCGAGTAACAAAAATTAAGGTTACACCACATTAATTAAATGCGGGCACAGGACTTAAAATAATTTTATTTATTTATTTTTATTTTTGTTTTTTTTTTTTTTTTTTTTTCATTTTAATAATTATATGTATAATATCCAATCTTGATGATGGTAACAGATCGTCTTTGGTACCCAATATTATATCTATTTACAAAAAAAAATTGTAATAAAAGATCCAGTAATGCACATATTTACATTATGTAGGTATATAATACTATATTCAATATAATACATTATATAAAATTATATATAATGTTTTTTTTTTTTAGTTTTGCTGGTTTATAAAATATATTTTTTGCGTTCGCTAATTTTTTTTCCTTCTTATCTTCGTTCATGATTCGTTAAAACATTAAAATTTCCTACTTAAGGGCAAAAATCGTTTTTTTTTTTTGTTTTTGTTTTTGTGTGTTTGTTTTTCTTATTATTTTTATCATCATTTACGGTAAAGTACAGGTTTTTCTTTAACTTTATTATAAATATTAGAGTGTCCTTGTTCTTTAACTTTATATAAAACTTAATTGTACATTATTTATTTATATATGTATATATTTATATATATAATATATCTATATGTCTATTTAATCTATATATATAAAATATAGGTTCAACAATGTACTTTTAAGATGGTCCTATTTTTTTTTATTTCGGTCCTAGGTTTATATTTTTTTCTCTTCTTTTGTTTTTGTTTTTATTTTTGTTTTTTTTTTGTTGTTGTTTCGCAAAACAATTAAAAGCATCCGCGTCGTTAAGTCGTTGTAATTTTATTTTATCGTATATACCTACAACAAAAAGTCAACAAAAAAAAAAAAAAAAAGAATAAAATCAAAAATAAATTATAAATTTAACAGAGAATCTTAGATTGTAGTCCTACCATCATATTATCATTCAGGAGTAACATTACAAGAACAGTGTATTGTACAATCACCATTACCATTTTATTTATTTATTTTTTTTTCTTTTTTTTACAATAACAAAACAAAGTCAAATAATGGGTAAAGAAAAAAAAAAAAAAGAATAAAAAACATAAATGGAAAAACTAAATGCAAAGCAAAGACGACCTCTTTCATTTCTTTTATTTGTTCTTTTCATTAGTATTGTGATTGTAGTTGTTGTTGCTGTTTTTGTTCTTATTATTATTATCGTTATTGCCAAGCGTTATTTAGAGCGGCAAATATACATGAAAATTTAATTAAAAACTCATTGCTTTTAGTTATTTTAGAAAATTTCCATTAACGGTAAATTGTTTTGATTGTGCAAAAAAAAAAAAAAAAAATTAAATAAAAAAATTGTTTTTCCATTTCGTTTTTGGTGTTGTTTTTTTTTGGTCATTTTGTTTTTTTTTCTTCTTATTTTGACAATTATGAAAGAACAAAAAATTAAATTAAATTGTTGGCTCTTTGACTATATGTAAGTCCATATTTATATATACTCGTATTTAATTTAAAACTAATGTTGATACTGGTAAATTACTTTTGTTATATTATGATTGTTTTACTGTTTGTTGCCAGCCTGCCTGTTATTGAATGATTAATATCTTACTTTTAGATGTTGAATTTTTTATTTTATTTTTTTTTTTTTCTTGTTTATGTTTACTTAATTTGTGAAACAAAATTTTTAATCTTAAGATATAAATAAAAAAATATAAGAATTTAAAAGTAAAAAAATAGAATGTAAATTTTTTCAATTTTGAAATCAAAAGAGTTGATTTTTTCGGTTTTGTTTTATTTTGTATATAAGTTGTGAGTTTAAGTCCTTACTGGATCTTCTTTTTAAATAGAAAAAACATATTTTGTTTTTTAATTTTAAATGAAATCTACCAAAAATAAAATATTCAACCAAAAAATTTTAAATAATAATTTATTATGTAGATTCTTATGTATAAAATGAAATCTAAAAATTGTTTTAGAAAGAGAAAAATGATTTAAAATAAAATTTTCTTTTTATTTTGACTTGCATTAAATTTTAGAGGTAGCGTAATAAAACCATACGCAATAAAGACATATTTCTCATTCAAAAGTGAAATAAAGCCATATCGTTTTTTAAAATTATACGAAATAAAGCCATGGTGACATCCCGCATTCACTGAAAATCATTATTGTTTAATAAAATATTACAAAATTAAATTTTTTTTTTATGGAATAGGTATATTGGGCATACCAGTTGAATTTAAAAGCAATATTTTCCGCTTTTTCCAAAATATTTATATAAGTTATGTATTTGCGAAATTAAGAGGGAATTAGGAGGTATTTTAGATTTGGGTTCAAAATCAGGATCACCGCTTTTTCCAGAATATGTATATATTATAATATGTATACGCCAGATTCCGAATTTGGAGGGATTTTAGATTTAAAAGCAAGGTTATACAGCTTTTTCAGAATAGTTTTAATATATGTACATGTAAGATTATGAATTAGAGGGGGTTGTAGAGTGAGATTCAAAATCAGGGTTATTTGCCTTTTTCAAAATATTTATATATCTATATAAAAAAATATTTATATATCTGTATGTGAGATTATGTATTAGTAGAAACTTTAGAGTTAGTTACAAAATCAGAGTTATACGTCTTTTCCAGAATATGTATACAATGTTGCTGTTATCTGTTAGCTGTTATTACTTCCTGTTAAACAAATGGGATTTCATTTTTAAAGAGGAAATAAATCATATTTGGAAATAAAGCCATACGCAAAAAAACTGGTGTTATGGCTTTATTTTCCATTCAAAAGCGTAATAAGGTCATGATGGATTTATTACGTATTGCTTTATTTCACGGCATCTAAATTTTATACCATATGTATTTGATTACACTGATTTTTATTACATGCATAATATTATGTGCAGACAATATTATAAACTATATAATATATGCATTTATAATAAAAGTTCACGTAAAATTAATTTAATTTTTCACCAAATGTACTACTTTTGTTTTGATTTCAATTGGTTTTAATTTGTATTTTGCCTTTTGAACTTTATTTTGATACTGTAAAGTTGCACGAATAGAAAATACATAGTAGAATTTAAAACCAAAGGATTTTAAATGCATACATTTTTCAACAAACAATAAAAACAATTTAAAACAGCTGTGACTTGCAACATAATTTGTAAATTTTTTTGAAATTTTATATATAAGAAAAAATTGTGAGAAATCAAAATATATTTTCTTTAATTTAAAGGAAACTCTATATAATTAAGAAAAGCGGCTGTTAACACATTTAAAAATAGAATATTGTAGGTTTAATTACTGTGTTTAACTTTAACAAAATTTCTATAGATGGTAAGTTACAACAGGTGTCTAAAAAGCAAGTTTCAAAAATTTTGACCACGAACAGCTCTTAAACGTTAGTAGATAGGTGAGTAACTTATGCTAATACTGAAATATATTTCTATTCTCAAAATTTCAAGATTCTGCGTAAAAGCGTTTTGGAGATATGAAGAAAACATAATCTTGTAAAAGTTTAAATACTAAATTTAAAATACTTAAAAAAATTTGCTGTCATTTTTAAATTGAAAACAAATATTAAACAGAAACTGATACACATATGAAAATATGGCTTTTTCAAATTTTGGGGAACTGATACTCTGTAATGGGTGGGGATACGTAAATAAATTGTTCTACAATATTAATATTTTAAAAAGACCTATCCAGTGTTAAAATGTAATGTTTTTTTTTTTTTAAATAGAGTAGAAGTTTTGTAAAGAAACAGACGCACGGGCAGACTTAAACTAATAATCTATTTTTAAAAAATTGCGTTAAAACAAAACTTCTTGTCTATTTTTTATAAATTATTTTTCTTTGTAAAGTTTAATTCTCTTTCAATCAATAAAACTTTCTCTGTATTTTAAAATTTACACAAAATTAATTTTGATATTTTTATATTCACTTTTTCAGAAATTTTGCCATTTCCTTTTAATTAATTTCTTATTTCTTTCTTCATTCGAAACTATCCAATATTTCCTTCCTCAAGTGGACTCTACTTTCGTGGACTCATGGTTGATAACAAGAGTGGTTGTGTTGGTAATTTTTTGAATGCATAGCACATTAGTTGTTCTTTTTAATTATTTATTCTATTATTGTATATATAAATACACATATGAAATAAGCAGTATTAATTAAGCGTTCGGCTGCTAAGACCATTATGGACTAGTTCTTTTTTGATTAAAAAATGGGGTTCAATGTTTAAAAATTGTGTGTATCTTGCATTCGTTTAATTTTTCTTATATTTAGCTCAAAATTTAATTTGAATTTGATTTTTAATATGTTCGTTACCCTCGAAAATAATATCACTTATATTTTTATGATTCAGCTTCATAAAAGTCTTCATAAAAGTGTTATGCTCATACGCAGTTATTTGTTACAGTATATTGCATACTTTTAGGGATTATAATATACTTTAGTGGATTAGGTAAGGACTGATAAATAATGAAAAGTTTTTTTTTGGGAGGTTTCTGGATTTGGAGTATCAAAACAAAAAAACAAAACTCTGATTATTAAAACTGTAAAAAAAAATTTTGTTTGTTTGTTTCATGTTTCATATTCTATCATTTATAAACAAAAATTACAAATTATATCCAGATTCTGTTTTTAATGTTCGTTTTTTAAATTTCAGACATTCTAAAAATAATTTAACGTTAAATTAATTTATAGTGTAACGAAAAGAAAATGTTGAAAATATTGCTGTCAATGATAAAAAAGTTTCTTCCCACAAGTTTTAGTCATTTTAAAAAAAAAAAACATTTTAAGATTTATCTAAAATTTATTCAGAAAAAAACATTAAACAAAAAAAAAAAAAGAAAAGTTTAAAAATGTTCATGGTCTGTTTAAAAAATATATGTATAGATAGGTAAAAAACAAATATAATAGGAATCATTTAAAATATTTTTTGTAAATTATTTATGGTTATTTAAATTAAAGGATTAATTTATTTCAATTACTATAAACTGATACTGTGATTCGTTATAAATACTTTTGATTGTATAAAAATAAATGAGTAAAAGTAAAGTTTAAATTCATAAATAATTTCCAATTAAATAAATTTTCATTAAAAGTTAATTTAGAAAAAATTAATTCGCAAAAGTTAAGTTAAAATAAATGGTTTTAAATAAAATAAAATAAATTTGTCAGCGATTTGACGATCATATACCAGTTTAGTAAATGTTAATTGCAAATAAATGCAATTTCCAAAAACAAAATCTTACTATATTTTTTAATACAATCTGATACATCAGTTTTGTAAAATATAATAAATAATTGAAATTTAACGAAATAAAAAATTTATAGCAAATTGAAATGGATTAAAAATTAACTTAAGAAGAATTAAATTAAAAATAAAACTCCTGCATATACTAAAAATTAGGAATAAAAAAAACTCTTTAAATTTGTAAGAAAAAGCCATAGTTTAAAGAAAAAAAAGTCAATCAGCAAAAAGCAGAACAATTAAAAACCTGAATATCTCAATTTAAAATTAACGATATAAGAAAATCGATCGCATATTACAAAATAAGAATAAATAGATAGATTAAGAATAAATAGAAAATGTAAATTAACTAAACTCGCTAGCTCGTAATATCGAAAGTCATAAGTACGAAATCAATGATATAAGTACAAAAAAATTTGTCATTTTTTTTCGTACTTACGACATGTGATATATATAATATATATTCTGGAAAAATGAGAATTTCATGATTTTCTAATCAAAAATAAAATCCCTACTCAATCAAAATCCTACATACATATCCTCCTTACGACATTTACAGCCACGCCTGAAAATGAAAGGCTATGTAATTTCGTGTTCACATTTATGTGGCAGAGAAATGCATTAAAAAAAAAAAAAAAAGTTCGAGAAAAAGGGATATAATTACCTACACTTAATAAAACGGATTTTATTTCCGATTGAAATTCTTATTGGGTCTCGCTTTTAAAATATATACGTAAAAAACGTAATCAAGTGAAGTCTATGGTTAATTTCAAAATCAAGGTTTCACGTTATGTTTCATGTTATTCATGTTATTCTTTTTAGCACATTACCAAAAACTATTTTTTTCTTTTTAAAACGAAAAACGAAAATAGCATAAGTTCGAAAATTAAAAAAACAAGGCAGAATGTAAAGGCAACGGTTTTGAAAAGCGCACATTTCCAAAAGACAATACAAAGTGTACAGAATTGTGGCTTACACAAAAATTCGAAAATTTTCTTATAATTTCATGTAATAAGAAAAAATGTGAAAAATAAAGTGACACTTTCATCGATTTGAAGAGAATTCTATATAATTAAGAAAAACCATTATTACATGTAAACTTATAAAGTTGAAGCTTTAATTTTTGCCTTTCATTTTGAAAAAATTTGTACAGAGGTGCCTAAGTTACAGGTGTCTAAAAATAGAAAATTCTAAATTTTTCAGGCCTAAGAGCTCTTAATAGGGGGTGGTGCAAAAATTTTTTTTGAGAATACTTATACGAATTCTAAAAGTTCCTTCTTATCTCAAAACTTTAAGTTCTTATCTAAAAGCATGCCGGAGTTATGAAAAAAGAAATATCCTGCAAAGTTGGGTTTTCACATAACGATAAATTTAAATACTAAATTTAAAAATATTGTATAGGTAACATTTCTATTAATTTACAAAAATAAAAAAAATTACTGTAGAATGGCGTTTTCAAATTGCAAAATGTATTTAGGAAAATGTATTTAGTAAGCCGCATTTCAAAATAGGGCTTTTTCAAAAGCTGTAGCTTCTTAATGGATGGGGCTACATGAAAAAGTTGTTCGTCAACATTAATGGATGGTGAAACTTTTCTTTTCTTTGTACAAGTCTTGTAAACAGACGAAAGGACGGACAGACAAAGTGAAACTTTTAGGCACATTTTTTCAAAATTTTTTTTTTCGAAATGTGCTAAAAATTTATTTTGTAGAAGAACTGTTAAGCAAATATTCTTGGAAAATTAAAAAAAACATTACATTGACATGAATATAACGGAAGTTGTAACGAAACTAGTACTTGAAATTACACTTATTTAAAACGGAAATTTTGCTAAATTTTCTATGTCACGGATTTCTTAAAAATCCTTCTTCCTTTCTTAGTTAAAAATTTGTGATTTTTAGATATGGTAAATTTAATATAAGTTAGATCCATATTGAAGATGGATCAAAAATTTAAAATATAGTTTTTCCGATACATAGAAGTTGGACACCTTCAAAGGTAAGATGCAAAACTTAAATCCCAATTCTTATATAATTTTTCTTCAGAAAGAAACATTTTAAGAAACATTACAATTTCAGAATGTTTTAATTGACTGTTTTGAAACCTCTTTTTAAACATTTTATTTTATATATACCTACTGCCTTGATTTAAAATTCTTTTACATATACTTATATGTATTATTTAAAGATTTTATGTTAACAAATTAAAAATGAACCAAAAAATTAAAAAGAAATATACAAATTTTTAAAATACATCTGTTGTTACTGGTATAATACTTTCAATAAAAAATGTCTTTCAACATAATATGTTTAGGATTATTAAAAAAAAAAAAGGTAAAACGTTTTAAATGCTAAAACAACTGTAACCTACCTAATTTTTTTTTTTTATTATTTTCCAGAAAAAAAAGGAAGAAAAAAAAAAAAGATTCTCTAAGACATAATTAGTTAAATTTTATATGTATAATATTGTAATATAAACCTGAACTGGTCACCTGACTATATTACTCTAAATGTGTATTTTGTAAAGTTTTATAGTGATCATACGTGTAATTTATACCAATCTGTTCCCTTTTTTTTTATTTTTTTTAATCCTGTTCATTCTATTCTTTTATCCTTAAGTGTTTGTTTCTTAACATTTGCTTTTATGTATAACCTAACTTTATTCGTTTGTATATTTTTAATAAAATTCTTTTAAATAAAAAGTTTAAGTTTAATTTATGTTTGTGTAATGTTTGCCTGTCTGACATTTTTATTTTTATTTTTGCTAATAGTCAAGAACCTGGTATTAAATTATTAACTAAAGTAATAATTATCTTATTATCTTTAGGATAAAGGCAGAGAGTGGAAGTGGTTCGAGTAACATGTATTTCTGAATTACGAAATTCTGTATTAAAAAAAAAAATTCGAAGTTACCAAATTCTGAGTTTTTGTAAAATTTCTGGAAAACGGGTCCTTTAATATAAATGTACAGTTTGGCGTCAAGGATGAGGATATAGAAATAATTTTTTCGGGATGTTTGAGAATTTTGAAAAAAGATGTTAACGTTCTACTTAAATTTAATTAAATTGTACACATATGAACTATTAACTCTAGAGAACACATTGGTTGGAATATGGACTCATAAAATCGATTTTGAGAACGATATACAAAAAAAACAATATGGCGGAATATAATATGTGATTTTATCAGTATAGGTGGTTTCGTGTGGTTTAAAACTCCTACAATATATTAAATTAAATTATAATATTATTTATTACCTATGTTATGTTCATTTTCATACATCAACAGTTAATGTACAATTTTTGTATTTGAACCCCCTAGAAGTAGGCAATTTCTGTAGTATTTGAATCTGGATAATATTTCGATTAATAATCTAATTTTATGAGATCACTAACATAATAACTAGGTTTTAAACCATATTTAATAAATGAGATCTTAAATTTTATTAAACAAAATAAATTATGGGTTAAAATGGAAGAAGATATGGGAGACAAAAATATTGTAAAATTTAAAAATTGTATAGGTATACCTTTTTATTGAATAGAGGTCTCGGTGGACTAGTGGGTAAGAACGTATAAAATATGCTGTAAACAACGAGTGAGTATGGATTCGAATCCCACACACGTCGTAAGAGTTATTCCCCCTTACGAAGTTTGCAGCCACGCCTGAACAGGAAAATTTGTGTAATTTCCTGTGGCAGAGAAATGCATTTAAAAAAAAAAAATTATTAAATAGAAAGCTGGAAGAAAACTAGCTTTCCCGAAATAGATAAATTGAATAATTTTAACTCCACTGAAAGTTGAATAGAAGCAAAAATTAGTTGCAACGGTTGTACTGAAAAGCAACCTTATATATACAAAAATATATATAAATTGGACAATTAATTCTGTCTGTTGCAAATCTATATAAAGGTAAAAACCATAGGTAATTATTATATGTAAATTTAAATTTTTAAACTAACAAAGAATTAAAAAAATGTTTTTTTTTTTCCATTTTTTATTTTTAAACTAAATTTCAAATACAAAACAAAACATCTGTGCTTTTTCACTATCTAAAAACTTCAACAAAAACTATAAGAAATAAGTGTTAAAACTAATGTAGATAAAAAAGAACACATACCATAATAGTATTAAGCGATAAACTTTCTAAAAGTATACGAATATTAAACGAATAGATAACCTTTTTTTTTTTAAAGTTTAATAGAAAATTTTCTTCAGACTTTCACAATTTTATTTAGTTTTATATTATGTATTTTGTTTCTTATGCATTGTTATTTTTCTTATGTTTCATAAAAAACAAAAACAAGCAGCAAAGAAAAATAGTATCATAATACACCTACTTTTCTTAAAGTTTAAACTTTAACACTTGGTTTTGTTAACCATTAGGGATCTACCAAACAAAAAAAAGAAAAACAAAAATGTGTTAGTTAACCATTATATTAATTTAATCTTTTTTTTTTTTAGAATTTTATCACCTAACATTTATTTTTTATATTAAGAATTAGATTTTTTCTATATAATATAACTATACATAAAAAGCTTCTAAATAAATATTTTAAACAATAAATTCTTTACATTATTCCAAACAGAGTTGGAAAAACTTTGAAAAAAAATGTTTTTCTTTTTTTGAAACTACTAATGATTGTAATTAAAATAAAGTAAAAAAAGTTTGTAATATGTGCACAATTTTGTATCTTAGATACTCTTAATTACTAGTAATAAATTCATACAAGATTTAATCTAAAACTACAAGTAAAAATAAACAGGAATTATAAGCTCCCGAAGTTAAACCGTTGCATAAATAGAGCCAAACTCGGATTGGCTACGAAATCTCCAAAATTTAAAACTCGTGTCTCAAAATCTCGCGCTTTAACACCAAATAATTTTTTTCATTTCGGGTGGCGGATGGGTATGAAAATCCAAAAAAGAGAATTTATACAAAAAAAATTCACAAAAAAATATCCCATTATTTTACATACTCTAAAACCCCTTCTAATTCAGAATCTCAGATATACATATATATAAATATTCTGGGAAAGCATATGACCCTACTTTTAAATTCAACTCTAAAATAATATAAATAATCTGGAAAAACCGAGTACCCTGACTTTGAGTTCAACTCTAAAATCCCCCTAATTATATTTTGTGCATACATGTGCATCCCTCTAATTATATTTTATACATACATGCATACATATTTAAAAAAACGATACTTTTAATATAAGGAGAACTGCCGTCTTCAAACCCTCGGTAAAAGAACTATTGAAACCCTGTTTTGTAATCGAATCTAAAATCTTTTCTAATTATTTTTTATTTTTTTTACATACATATTTCAAGAACAAGGCGTTTAGATAGGTGGGTGCTGTTTTTACCCCCGCAAAAAAAACTATTAAAACCCTATTTTGTAATCGACTCTAAAATCTTTGCTAACTATTTTTTAGTTCTTTTTATCCAATTCTGAAATCCCCAGTAATTATATTTTTATATACATATTTCGTGATTAATAAAAGTTGATCTCTTTTTAAAACCAGCTCTTTTTTAAGCATAAAAATCAGACTTTTTTTTGACATTTTATTTTACTTTTTTGGCTATTCGATTTTTTGTAGACGACAATTTTGTTTTTTATAAAAAGACTTGCTCTAAATAATTCTTGTATTTTTTCCATTTCTACTTTTTCGCGAGATTTTAAAAATATCGGGAAAGCATGAGATTTTCAGACATAAAATTTTGAAGAGGGATATTTAAAAACGCAACATTTAAAAAAAAGCACGAGGTTTTCAAATACAAGATTTTGATTCGTTATATTTCGATACGCAAAAGTGATCTCAAAATAAATTTTAAGTTTTTATTAGTATGAGCAAAAGAACCAAAAAAAGTGAACTTAATTAAGGACTAATTTTATAATATGTAAAGCATTAAAATGCTAAAGATTTAAAAACGTCATTGTTTTGATGTAATCTTTCATGTAAATTGAGAAAAATTTCCTATTAGTCTAATTTCACTTGTTATACACCCTAAAGTGCACAATATAATTGTAACGAGGAAGAATACAGTTGCCTTTGTCAACTCTTAGATACCCGTACGAACCGTTAGTATGTTAACAGCCTGTCACTCTGCTTACAATATTATTTTTTTAATATTTTAGTATTTTAAAATAATTTGGGTGAATTTTATAATTTCTAGAACTATGGGTTGTACATATATTCAAACTATACATATGTACATTCTTCAAAAGCAGGTTCTAACCTTTCACATAACGATTATCAATCCAAAACTTTTTCAAATATTCTATAGTACCATTTAATACTAAGCGGTAAATGTATATTAAATTTACTTAGTACAAAACAGTAAATATAATTTTAAATATTATATTATATTATATTTAAATATTCCATTGACAGAATAATTTCTTATAAGTACAATAAAATACATATATGTATGTAAATACGGCGCTATGTAATATACATATACTCTTATCATTCATTCACTAGTGACATATACGATATGTAAATAAACATGATATTATATAAGTATGTATGTATATCAATATCATATAAATAAAAATTCTTCAAGCAACCGTTATGTTGTATATTTATTTACATTTTTTTGTACTACGCATTATATCCTCAACAATTTCAAATTATCGAGTAAAACAAAATGCAAAAAAAAATTCGTTAAAGAAATTTGTTAGAAAATTTGAAAAAATCAAGTAATTCTTTCGTCAATTATGAAGTAACCATACATTATTAAATAAAGTTGTTAACAGAAATAAGAGTATGATGTTGAAGCTTTAATTTTTGTGTATTACTTTAAAAAAATTCTAACAGGTGTTCAAGTTACAGGTGTTTAAAAATAGGAAATTTTCAGTTTTTGACTCCTTACAGCTCCTAAACGGGGGGTGATACAAAAAAAATTTCTGAAATGACTCATACTTATTTTCAAAGATCTAACTTCTGTCAAAATTCCAAGTTTCCAACTTAAACCGTTTAGAAGATAGAGGGGTTAAAGGATTTTGCAAAATTTTAGTTTCGTATAACGGTAAATTAAGACACCGTATGCCACAAATATATATTTATTGTATATATACTTTTAAAGCTAATAAAAGTAGTAATCGTTTGGCGTTTTCAAAATGAAGATATACCTTATACAACTTGTGCTATAACAATTTAAATATAGAGCTTTTTTGAACCTTTGGGGAGCTGTAGCTCCGTAACGGGTGGGGCTACAAAAAAAAGTTATTAAAAATAAAATTAATATTTTTGTGAGATCTATCAGCGGTTAAAATTTCATAGCTCTATTTCAAAAAAAATGTGGGGATCTAAAAGTTAGGTGTTCGAGAGCTACCCTAAGGCTTGGTCCAAACTCAACCAAAAAAAATAGGAAACCTACAAATTACTCCAAGAATATTTTGTGTAAATTTCAAGATTCTAGCTTTCTTAGTTTTTGAGTTAGCGTGCTGGCGGAAGGACGGACGGACGGACGGACATGGCTCAAAAGTCTTAGAATTTTTTTCTGATCCGATCCATACCTTTGAAGGTATATCTAGCTCGCTTATTTCGAGGTGTTACAAACGGAGGAGTAATTTTATTATACCCGATCCTATCGTACGGGTATAAAAATCACAAGTGTGAATTTTAAAAC
Organism: Poecilobothrus nobilitatus; assembly: GCA_947095535.1. NCBI lineage: Eukaryota > Metazoa > Arthropoda > Insecta > Diptera > Dolichopodidae > Poecilobothrus > Poecilobothrus nobilitatus. Next base: position 83,246,392 of record OX352774.1, on the reverse strand, counting down.
ACTGGGAGCATTCACCAAATTTTTATTGGTTTAATCTAAGGTTATATGAGTTACTATATCGTATATTTAAATAATCAGCTTTTCAAAGTTTTACAAAATATATAATTAGGGGGATTTTAGAGTTGTACTCAAAGTCAGGGTACTCAAAGTCGGTTTTTTGTAGATTATTTAATAGAAATAGATTTCAAGTTAGAAATATTTTTAAGGTAGAAAATAATAGAAACCTACATGCATGAGCATTTTGTTTTGCATATTATACAAATTTCATGCTTTTGAGATTTCAAAAGAATGTTTATATCTTATTAAAATAAGCTCTAAAGTAAATTATACCATAATGCGGTTTGTACTGAAAAATTTGCATTGCAATTATACTTTTGAAGTAATTTTATATGTACTGTATTTGGTAGAAAATGGTCCGTTCAATACAGTTTGCAGTTAATAATGAGATCCAAATATTAAACCCTTTCGATTTTCAAACAGTTTCTACATTATATAAACTAATAATACCATTTTATTTAACAGTATTAAAATTTTTGTAATAAAATATTATCAAGAAGGAATTGATTTTTATGAACTTATCATATAGATTTAATTATTTTCTCAAAAATTTCTAACATTATTTAAAATGTATATGATTTTTTGTAATTTGAGCTGGAATAGTATGTAATACAATCATTCGGTCTTATATATTATATCAAAATAAAATCACTAAACTTTTTAAAAAAAATTTGGGTTACTAATTACTTTAAAATTTGTAATTTCAAAAAAAAACATTGGATCTCAACACAAAAATTTCTCGTAAAACCTCGAGTTCAAAATATGTTTAAATGATTGGATCCTAAAAACAATCTGGACTTACGGAAAGCAATTAGGGAAATCAGCTTTAAATAGTAATATAAAAAAATCAAAGAATGCAGTCAAATATTTTATGAGCCATCATCATCATCATTTTGATTAAAAATGTATTGCGCGAATATACAAGTAACTATAGACTGTTGTAACGCATTCAAATCCTCTTACTAGAAACATACTACAGTTATCAACAGTGAGCAAACTATAAAAATAAAACCATAGCAGTACATTAACATATCTATAGAACTGCATACCTTTCGTTTTAGTATAAATATTTGAAAACGCATTTTTGTAATTAAACCCATTAGTTTTTTTGTTTCATTTCGTTCGTTAGTTTCAAACGTTTAGCAAAAAATATCAGAACTAAAAAAATATAAATTACTTAGGAAAAACTTAGTGTCACCTTAGGCTCAAAATTCGAAAAAATATTATAGATGAAAATATAAAAAATAAATCAGGAGCTGTAATATAAACTTAATTGATTGAAAACCTATGGTACATCTTACCTTATTATCCTTAACAAAGGATAATTTCGTCTGCTTAGCCAAGACAAAAACCATATTATTTTATTTAAAGCGTATATTTATCAGAAAGGTACAAATTTAAAAAAAAATTTTGAATAAAATGTTTAAAATTTTTAATTTCATTATAAAGTTCATTATAATCGAAAACTTCATTCTAAACCATTTCTTTCGTGTAATTTATTAAAATCATTTAATACTTATTTAATTTCTATAAAATAATTAAAAATTATCAAAGGTTTAAAATCAAATAAATCAAATGTCGTTCGAAATTTAACTTTTTAAAATTTTTTTTTTTTTTTTTTGTGCAATAATGATGCAATTTTAAATATCATTAAACTTATGTTAAACTTATGTATATAATAAATTACAAAAGATAACATTTAAAATAAAACTATTTTATAATAAAAAATAATTTATTAATATAAATTCAACGTTGCAACCAAAAAATAAAATCAGCTGTCTCCACCACAGGACCGACCGCAACAACACGAAAAGTACAATGCCAAAATTTATAGATTTTTTACATAATAATTTATATCAAAGCAAAATAACTTCTAATAATTTAACAACATTTTGTTTTATTCAATTCAATAATAAGCAATGAAATCGTAATATATGTATTCATGTATGTGCATTCATTCATACATCCATTTACATTATTATGTAATGTAGGTACATGATTTTTTTTTTATTCAAAAATATTAAAAATAAAAAATAATAAAAACTGTAAACAAATACAAAACAAACATAAGATTAATATTGAATCTGCTAATAAAAATTTTACCGTTTTAATTTTATGTCATCAACAAAAGAATAATATGCATAATATGCATAGTTATGTATGAAATTTGGACTTATAAGTGTTTATAAGGACTGTGTGCTTATTTGGACTGGACTAAGTGTTATGTATGAAAAAAATTAAATAAAAGTTAAAGTTAGTCGGATCAAAAAATGTTCTATGGCAAAGTTGTTCCTTTTTAAGTGTGTAACAACTTTTTCTCAATAATTTTTCTTATAAAATTTTTCTGTTACGAAATATTCGTGAAAAACTTAAAAAGTACACTAAAAGTAAACTAACACTTGGGGTTGTCCGATTTGCTTCAAAAGCTTATCAATCCGAGATATTTACGTCAAAACCTTAAATATGAAATTGCCAAACATTCCGTTCAGTCGTGTAAGCTGTAGACGTGTCCACAACATACCCACACACACACACACATACACACACACACACCACACAGAAGGACATCATGTTAAAGAAAAATTTTACAGCGTTCTCCAGACCGCACGAGTGCATATTTGCCAAAATCTCGGGTACAAATTTTTAGTATGAACACAATACCTACCTTATACATAATTGTATACGGTCGGTAAAAAATATATATACCTATAAAATTAAACATAATATGATATAATTTTATATATATATTAATATATATATTATATTATGTAAATATTATGTATACCTATCTATAATATAAATTTTAATAATAAAATAAATTTTTTTTTTCTTATAAATATTTAATTAAGATCTAAAATGAAAAAAAAAAAGAAAAATTTTGGAATGGTGGAATAAAATTGAAATTTTTATGAAATTTATAATTAATTTAGATATGTAAAATTAAAAAAAAAATATATATATAAATAAATAAATAAATAAATTGATAATAATATTAATAAATTTAATATTATTTGAATATATTTTAACATTTATTTTATATATGCAAATTTACTTATAATTTTAATTTTTAATATTAAAATTTTTACAGTATGGGATAAACATTTTTTTTTTTTAGTTTATCCCCCTACACAAAAATATGACAAGGAAATTACATACAGTTTTTTTTCCAGGTTTGGCTGTTAATGTCGTAGAATGTAAATGGCTGTAAAGAGAGAATTAGGACGTGTATTAGGCCCGTGGTATAAAATAAAAGAACAAAATTTTGTATGAAATGAGCAGATTTGTAATATTACTAAAAATGTCGTAAAAAGTTTTCTGAGACATTGTAAAGTGTATTTTATTCCGCGGTAGTTATTTAATATCTATAATATTTATATTTAACCAAAGATGTAACATACTTTTCACATTAGGGATGCCGCATCTGCAAATGCATTAAATTACCTTAACAAAGTTCAGAAATACGTAGTTCACTTGGTAGAAGATCCAAATCAAAGCTACAACGTAGCACTCGTTGGTGTTTGATAACATGTTAGGACACTCTTACTTTTTTTCACATATTTTGTACGGGATGATCTTTGTTCTAATGAAATAAAATTTTTTCTTCTTCGTTTAAAAGCTTTCACCTTCTCTTTTTCTCAACACGATCAAAATTCGTAAATGAAAAGCAATAAGTATGGGTTTTTGTTCATAACCCGAATATACCGTATTAAAGATACCGCATTTCGAATTGCCTACATTAATTGTATTCCCAGCTGAAAGAGGTCGATTTGTACATAACATGGGAAAAGAATGTCAAAAGAAAATTATATATTTTCTTGGAATTAATTCGCTTTAAACTTTTCTCACTTCCTCTCACAATAGTGTTGTATATACCCATACTTTCACTATTCCTTCATCCCAAACAGTGTTTTTTGTTATATACATAAAACATAAAGTATTCTCACTTATTGTTTGCGTTACCAAAAAGGTAAAAGATGACAACATCTTTTCACGTCCTCTCTTCATAAAAACGAAATTATTACAGGTTTAATTACATATAGAGCGGCAGAAATTAATAGATTAAGTCTAATATAATATTTAATGTTTTCACTATTATTTTTTCTAAGTTATAAAATTATATACTTTTATTTTTTATTATTAATTGAAAAATTATTTTAATATTAATGTCATTAATTTATGAATACAATATTGAAAAAATTTCATAAAAATGTTTAATTTTTCCAAATGAGGAAGATTGTCAATACTGCTGTTTCGTCCAGTAAATGAAATCTACTGTGCTTGCAGAAGTATTATTGGATAACTTCTTATAATACTTTACATGACAACAATATTAATACAATATACATACTCTTAAATAAGGTGGTTAAATTCTGAAAGACTCTGTAAGAAGCAAGTAGAAATAAAGTAAGGTGATCCAAAAATAGATAATAAAATATAAAAATATCAAAATATTATGAAATTTCAAAAAAAAAAATTTAATTAAATTTATAATTCAAAGAATAATTCATATAAATGAATTGCTTTAAATAGCAACAAAAATGCATCACTAAAGCAATAGATTCTTGTAATAATGAACCTTGAGCACTTTCTTTGCAGATATCCGCCCCTAGCTAGGAACTGCTCTAGGATAACGCCCCTACAAAACTCCTCTTTTTCGGAGAACCTTTCTACCATAACCTTAGCGAGCTTTCCAAACACAAAATCAAAGAATTGATTCCGTATCTGAACTTCTCGGATTGAATATAAAACCGATAAGAACTACAAAACACAGGTCATTTAAGTGCAGTGAGATCAAAACGGCGCAACCTAGTGCAAACTGAAGGTCAGCATCTTACCCACGTACCTGTAATGATGAACTTTCTTTTCAAATTCAAAAAAAAAAATAAATATCTTAACACCATAATATTTAAGTGATATGATAGTAATAAGATCTTACTTTTTTTCAGCTTAATTTTAAATTTTTACTTCCACAAGAACTAAAAATGAATGATAAAGACAGATTTATAACATAAACAGTTAAATTTTTGCTCAATATTATACAAACATGTAAAAATAAAAAAATAACAAATATCTTTCATTTCAAATCATACATTGCCAAAAAAAAAAAAATTAAAATTATGAATATAAAAAAAAAGGTATATGAACGTCAAAAAAAATAAGAAATGTCAAAACAAGAACACGAAAATATACAAATTATATTTCTGAAGACTTAAGTACACGAAAAACTACACGAATTGAATAATACCACAGATCAGTGACGATCAGTTTCATATAAAAATTTTTAGTTTTTTTTTGGAGCCATACTAAGCAGTTTATTGAACTAGAACCAAGTATTTTAGAATATTTAAAATACAAAAATTGAAAATACAAAAGAATATTCTATACATTTTTGTTTTTGCTATTTAAATATCTAAAATACTTATTCTGGCTCCAAAAAAATGTTCATGCTGGCTCCTAAAAAAAACTTAAAATTTTTATATGAAACTGTTCGTCTGTATAATATATTTAGTAATTGATATGTCTAACTCTTTCACACTTATGCAAAACTTTCATATTATTTTTCCTTTTTTTTCCTCATATCTAAAAACTTTAGGATTAAGGTAAAAAAAAAAAGTAAGTACATAATATTATTAGACCCTTATAGATTGAATAAGCTAAGAAAAGAAAATGAAGGCTTTTTTAAACTACAACTACAATTTTTACGTTGAATATCTAATTTTTTTTTTTTTAAATTATTCAAATAAATATTATTTTTTTCCTTAGTTTTGGACGATACTTTATTATGTAAAAAAAAAAGATATAATATATACCTATATATATATATATATATGTAAAAGAATATACATATATGTACTTTTCTATTAAAAATATGCAATCACTGTTTTATTGAATTTTGATTTATTTATTGACTTTAAATAATTTCATGGACAGTTAAATAATCTGTTATTAGTTATTTAATTATATTTTGGTAAATATTTATGTATATTTATTATATATATACATATATATATATATATATATATATAATATGTGCAAATTATACATACATACTTATATATAATATTTGGTCATTGAAAATAAAATTTATTCGACCATATGACAGGATATTATTTATTTTATTTTTTTTTTTATATACCATATAAATAAATATATATTTACATTTATATATTATCCTTCCTTATGTTTATTACAATATTCATAAAGGATATATTAATTATATACGCATCAAATCAATCAATTATTTTATTCATAATGTCCTTTTTTTTTTTTTTTTTTGTTTTTTGTATAATTTTATAATTTTTTTGATTTTTTTTTCTTTTTTGTTTTGTTGAAATTCAAAATTCATATTAATAAATAATTTTTTAATATTGAAATTAAATATGCCATTTCAGCATAGAACATATTTTATTTAAATTTTTTTTTATCATATATCATACTCAAACCACAATTTTTGTATATACACATATGTATTATTAAAAAAAAAAAAAATAATAAAACAATAACAAAATGAAAAATAAAGAAAAAAAAAAAATACATAAAATAAAAAGGAAACTGAAAAAGTGTTTTCATCATAAATCTTCAATATTTCATTTCAATTTAGATTATCCTGAATTTTAAATCATGGAATAAAAAATTAAAATGAGAGAACAAAAAAAAAAAAAACAGAAAACACAAAACTCAATATCACCTTTATTATAATTTTTTAATGTAAAAAAAACAAAGTGAATATATTATGTATAATACATAATATACAAATGCTCATAGGTATATAAAATAATATTATGTTCTTACCCTTCCTTCCTGTACATTAGCAAAAAACAAAAAAAAAAATTTAAAAAAATAAAAAGAAAATGTAAAACAAAAGTAGAAAATCCTTAAAAAAAAAGTCAAAGCTAAGCCTAATGTAAAATTTATATTATAAGCATTAGTTTTCTTCCAATAAATAGGGTGTTTTCAGCTAATATTTAATAAGGTTTGTGTTTTTTACTTTAATGTCGTCCTGTCGTGACGTGATGACAAGTTCTAACTTTTTGATTATTTTCGTTTAATCCTTAATTTTATGTTTACCAGTGAGTTTTTAAATTTCAAATAGGATTTTAGTGGGGAAACGTTACGAATGCTCGTATCTCAAAAACTCGTTTTATCAAAATCGTGTTGTTTTTGCTTTTTTTTATTTTTAGCACATTTTTTAAAGAAGAGCTGTATTATTTCCTTTCCAGGGCAGGGTTAAAAAAAAAAACTTATATTTGAAACAGCCATATCTGGAAAGGAAGGGCTGTGTTTTTCCTTGTCGAATGGTAGGAGAATAAACTAAAAAAAAAAACCTTAAATTTTAAATCCTTATGCACCCTTTATTCTTATATGTTATGTATATCTATATATCAATATATCCATATGTTATATTTTATTATATTGTATGCATTTATAACAAAATACAATTTTCCATATTTTTAAGTTTATGATTTATTTACGACATTTGACTTTTGCAACTTTATTTTCCTTAATCCTTGAATATGTTTCATATTCAAAAGCTAATAAAAAAAATAAAAATGTTAATCGCTAAAAAAAAAAAAAACGAAAAAGAAAATACATAAATGTACATTATGTGTATTTAAAAATTATATACTTTTAACCGCGATTAGACTAACAATAATTTATTAATGCTTTCGAATTAGGTTATAGGCTTGACAAAATGTAAAAATTATATGTTAGAAGATTCCTGAAGGGGCACGTTTTATTGGACAAAAAATTATGTATCAAAAGAATGGTAAATAATGGATAAAAGCTTTCAAATAATTTATCAATTTCTTTTCATAATAATTCGTTTCATTTTAGTGATTGATTTCAAAATTACATCAGTTATTTATAATGATTAATATTAAAATTTGTTAATTTCTAAAAACGATCACAAATTATTTCGATTTTTTAGATTTTCCATTATTTATTTTGAAAATTATTTAAAAACAAACACCGTCAAATCGATTCACCGATACGATTTTATTTATATAAGAATTTTACTAACAAAAAATGGTCTTTATATTACGACTATACATAATATGAGAATTATAAAACAAGCGATTCAAGATGGGTGTATGATGGGGAAGTTTACCGGTATAATCATTCTAAAGTTAATTGAATCTAAATTTTAAAGAAAAACGAAAAATTTTCTTCAAAACTTTCCAAAAGGACCAACAAATTGATATAGATAGAAATAAAGAAAACAAGACAGATAAAATCTAAGTTTTTTAAAAGTGCATATTTTTCAACAGACTATAGAAACAGTTAAGAATACAATAACCTGCACCAAAAATTTTGTAAGATTTCTTAGAATTTTATATATGTAATAAAAAATTGTGAATAATCAAGAGACGTTTTTTCCAATTTTAATACAATTAAGAAAAAACCATTTACACATATAAAATTAGAATGTTAAAACTTTTATTTTTATGTTTTATTTTGAAAAAATTTGTACAGAAGCCTCAGTTACAGGTGTCTGAAATTAGTAAAATTTTAATATGTTAGCTCTTTCTAGCTCTTAAGTAGAGAGAGATAAACAAAAAAATTCTAAGTATCTTGTGCTAATTCTGAAAGAATTTTCTTCTCAAAATTTCAAGGTTCTAACTAAACGTATACTGGAAGCTTTTCAAACTTTGAGGTTTTTAAACAAACTGTAGCTCCGTAATGGATAGCGTCCCATAAAGTAGTTGTTCTTACAACATTAAGGGTTTTAAAATAACTTCCATGTTAATAATTTCATTGTTCTACAATTGTTGCACAAAATTTTGTAATTTTTTTTAAATTGTTGGAATTAGACACTTTCAGATATTTTAAGAATTTTACATAATCTACATAATTAAGAAACCCTACATAATTAAGAAAAATTGCTAACATCATTTGAAATATAACCTTGTTATCTTAAGTTTCGACTTTTACTTTGGCAAAATTTGTACAGTTATACAAATGTCTACAAATAGCAAATTTTCAATTTTCCAGTCTACATACTCCTTAAATAGAAGGTTTAAAAAACATTTTTTTAAGACATCCTTAACTAATTCTGAAAAATTTTCCTTCTCTCAAGTCTTCTCTCTTTGCATGTGGAAACAAAACATAACGGTATATTTAAATACTAAATTTAGAACACTTGCATAAATTTTATATTGATATATAGGTAAAAAAACTCTGTAAGCGGTGAGATAAATAAAAAGGTTGTTCTACAACATTAATTTTGTATAGAAACTAATCAATGGTTAAAATCTTATTGTTCTTTCTTAAGCGGTATAAAAGTTTTGTAAACAAATGAACGGATGAACAGATTTGAACTAATAAGGATATTTTTCAGAAAAATTTCGAAATTTGAATAAAAACTTTAGAATTTTAAAATAAACCTGAAAATTTGAAATTTTTAAAATTAATATAGATAAAAAGCACAACGTCCCTGAGGCACTATTAAAATTCTTAATACTTTTTAATTTTCATATTCAAATTTTCAGAATTTTAGTTAATTATAATAAATGATAGTTAAAATTTATATTTTTTATTTTCTAACGAATATTAAATGAAATATTCTATTATCAATCAATATTAAGTTAATTTATAAGCAATGTTATAGAATATTTTATAAATTATCTTAAATATACATATATATATATATGTGTATATATAATATAGTGTTTATTTTCATATATTCTGAATAAAATATTCAAATATAAAAATAATTTCCAAATATTGAAATTTAATAATAATTTAATCCCGAAAAAATGATAAAAATCATAATGAAAAGTTTCAGAATGAAAAATTTTTTGAATATTTTTTAGAATTTTTTTTTTTAAATTTTTTATTTTTAAATTTTTAGTTTAAAAATTCTATATAATATAAATGAATTGCATTTAAATAATTAAATAATTAAATTAATGAAATTTTTATGAAAGAAAAGTTTGAAAATTTTAAATTTAAAAATAATAATAGTCTCTTTTTGGAAAACTTATATCTAAAGATTAAACTATAGAAAATTTGATTTAAAAAAAAAAATATATATTTATTTTGTATCTATATATTATGTAAAAATATATCAGATCACATATATTCAAATTGATTTTTTTCAATAAATCTTATATATACATGTATATAATATTTATGAAATTTTATAGATAGAAAAGATATTTTTGTTTTTTAAATTAAAAGCAATATGCATTTAAAATAAATAGAATATTCAAGTCAACTATAAGTTAAAATAATAGTATAAGAGTATTCCTATGAACTAGTAGATAAACTAGTTTTTGCACTAAATATAACACTAGTTATTAATAGAATGCCAATATCAAACAATTGTTGCATTTAAAATCAAAAATTTCTTGTTTTAAAATAATCGAAAAATATATGAAAAAATCTTAGGATCCAGTAAAAATTAACTAAGAATTCTAATAGGCATCTTGTCGGGGTACTGACTTCTAAAAGGGCATTTGAAAAAAATTGAAATAGAGAACAATGATACATGCAGAGATACTGTCAAGAAGAAGAAGAGTTTTCAATATTTGTATAAGATATATATGTATCTAAAATTTTATTCCTTTATCAAAGATGAATTGCCAGCAAAATACCTTCTACAGATCTTAAGATTTTTAGGAGCAGTAAGGCTGACATTGGATTGTAATCATGAGGACATGATAATAACAAGAGCACAATTTGATCTACATTAAAAGGTCGAATGTTACTTATTATCCCTAAAATAATAATAATCTAATAATCTGTAGTTAAAATCAAAAATAAATATCTAAAAATTACAATATCTTATAATGAGTACTTCTTTATTTTTAGAACACAGGTTCATCATTTACATGCAAATGTCCTAAACGTTATTAGAACTAATATAAGCTTATATAAGAGACATGTTATCATCATTTAAATGTTTTCCATATGTCCTTCCAAAAAAAAAAAAACAAAGTTTTTCTGTAGTTTAAAAAAGATATTTAAAACAATATATTTGTGTATTATAGTCCTAAATGGTGATCATAGATTATTCTTGTTTTTTTTTTTTTTTATAAAAATAAAAATTCTGGCTAAATAAACCAAATTATAATTTATACATGATACATTATAATATTATAATTTTAATAGTATCTCTACTAAAAATTGAAAATAAATAAATGGAATTCAAAAAAAAAAGAAAAATTTACAAATGCATTTTCTACAATTATAATTTAGTTGATAAATATATTATATTATATAAAAATCCTCTTTTTCAATATTTTAAGTATTTAATTACCTAAATTTGCCAAAAAATATCCATTTTAATTATAAAATTTATTTTAGTCTGTATACATACGTATATGAAAACACACAAAACAAAAAAAAACAAAACAAAATTAACTTACCTGGATTCGATGCATTTATATGAAATTCACATATATATTTATTTGGTCCTTTCGAAAAATCATATGAATCTGAATCAGCAAACAATATATCAACATCTAATTCAAATCCTCGATTAGGAATACCACTTTGTAATGGTGCTGAAAATGGACTCGAATGAAATGCAACCAACATTTCTGATCCACTGTAATAATAAAAATAATTATTTTTTTTTATTTTAATTATTTCATATTCTTTTGTAAAAAATTTAAACAAAACGAATATAATAATATTTTTAGCACATTTCTAAAAAAGTTTTGAAAAATGTGCCTCTTAGTTTCACTCTGTCCAACCGTCCGTCTGTCCGTCTGTTTACAAAACTTTCTACACCGTTAAAGATAGAGAAAAAAAATTTAACTATGGGTAAGTTTCATAAAAAAACTAATGTTGTAGAGCAACTTTTTCATATAGCCCCCTCCATTTAGAAGCTACAGTCCCTCAAACTTAGAAAAAGCCATATTTTTGAGATATTCATATATCTCATGTTCTACTTAACATTTTTTTCAATCTGAAAACACCTTTCGTCTGGAATTTGTTTTACCTTTATAAATCAAAATCAAAATTATATAGATTTTTTAAATTTACTATTTAAATTTACCGTTACGTGAAAACTAAATTTTCCTTGATTTTTCTATTTTCATAACTACAGCACACTTTTAGATAGGGACATGAAATTTTAAGGTAAAGAAGAACTTTTAGAATTAGTATAAGTTTCCTCAGAAATGAGCTATTAGGGCTTAAAAATTGAAAATTTGCTTTTTTTAAACACCTGTAACTTAGGCACCTGTACACATTTTTCTTTGGCAAGACATAAAAATTAAATAATATATAATATTATTTCAATAATTCAATAATATATTTACGTGGGTTAATTTAATAATATATTTTTACGTGGGTTAACGGGTTTTCTTAGTTATATAGGGTTCCGGACTTACAGTCTTTCAAAATTGCAAAAAAATTCTATTTTCACGTTTTTTTCTTATACGAAATTTTCAAATTTTATTGCAAGTCACAATTTTAAACAGTTTTTGTATTATCTTTTGGAAATGTGCGCTTGTAAAAACCGTTGGTTTACATTCTGCCTTGTTTTTTTTAATTATTTCATCTAAAGTTTCATCATTATCTAATTAGAAAATAAGTTTTGCAGGCAAATTTTTTGAAAAATGCTGTTAAGTATAGTTTTAACGTAGAATAATAGGCAATAAATAGAATACAATTATTTTTGTATCCTATAAGTATGCAATCATTTTAAAAAAATTTATGTACAAAACGCTTTTGTAAGGCCTCGGTGGCCTAGTGGTTAAACGGTGGCCTAGTGGCCTAGTGGTTAAAATAAATGGCCTTAGTAGGTGATGGTTTTGTAATATTGTAACATCCTATGTGATTTATAATATTAAGATAAATAATTAAATAAATAAACGCTTTTGTTTTGGGTTGTATTTTTGTAAATTTTCTCTCGAATTTCAAATTTCATTTTGTTTTAATTGTTTTTTTAAATAAAGAAAAATATATTTTTTTTTAATTAATATTAATTATATTTAATTATATAATTATAATTCGAAATTATAATCAGATTTTTTTAAACTTTTATTGAACATTCTGATCAATTTTTAACTTTTAAGTTTTCAATATGCTTTGAATAATGTCAAATGGGTTGTGTTCTCATATATCTTATTCATATGAATATACACAATTACCACATTTCATATTCTTTAGTTGAATTTTCTTTCTTCAATTATTTTTATCAAAGATAATGAATTCACAGTGAAATTAATTAAAGAAGTAAAAATAAAGCCGGTGTTATGCAAAAAAAAAGTATTTCAATTTTTCAGAATATAATACAAACTTCATAAACAAAGGAAATTTCAAAACATAGAAAAAATTCATTTTTTTACTTCTTAAACGCTTCTAAATGTATTCATTGTGGCAGTAATTTTTGTACACGGCGCTAATTTGCGTAAATGGGCATAAAAAGAGTTTTATTGGAGATGTAAATTAAATTTTTCTAAAATAAAAATAACTAAGAAAAAAGTTTTATTCGAAAAACACATAACATATTTAGTAATAATTTTAGCAGATAAAACAACTAGAAAAATTTAATATTTACTTTTAACGTTTTAATTCTAATTAATTAAGAATCAAAATTTTTTGCTATATATTATAAAAAATAAACAAAAAATTAAAATAATATTAAAAGAGATTCATGTTTAACGATTTGAATAAAAATTAATACAATTCAATAATTGTGACACACAAACACTCTTAAAAAGGATAATTTAGCCCAAAATTAAACCAAAAATTAATAAAAAAAATGTATAGGAATTCCTTATTTTTGTTTACTTTTTTACTCTCAACATACTGATCCAAAAAAACATAACGGAAATATAATAAAAAAAAGTTAACATTTTCTAAGGAAAATGATATGATTAATTAGTAAGTTTTATTTCTATCTTTAATATTAATTATTAGGTACATTATTATGTATTAAATAACAATTTTGTTACTTTCCTAAGGTCTAAGATACCTTCTTTATTTTTATACAAGCTACACGAGTTTTAAAAACTTCATAATAACTTTAAAGTTCTGAAAATTCGTTTTGCTGTTGAGTAAGTCAAATAATTAAATAAAGAAAAATGTTACCATGTAAACTTATTTAGACTGTTATTAGATATAAAATTTTTTTAAACTCAAATAACCACGTTATAAGCCAAGTTTGGAAGTCAGTTAAAAAAGATTTTCACAATTACCCACATGTATTTAAAAAATATTCTTGAAATCTGTTAAAAATTTTTCAAATTCTTATTTTCTCCATAACTATAAATATTTAGGAAAAAATTTAGAGACATTTTCAATTAGGATGTCGGCTAGAAGACTTTAATAAGTTAAAATGGTTTCTCTTAAGAAATAAGTGGTCTTTCTAGAAATATTTACTTTTTCATAGAATTCAAAATTGATATTTTTAGAAAAAGATACTCTTTACAATAATATTGTTATCCTTGTTATAAGTTTTACTATTGGATCGTAAAAAAATAAAACGAAAGGTTTTTAAAGACGCGTATTTTTGTAAGGATCATAAAAACAGATTAGAACATTGTGAGTTGTCCAAAAATTTTAAAGAAGTAAGAAAGTAAAGTAAGAAGAAAGAAAAAATTTCGAAAATAAAAAGACATTTTCTTTAATTTTAAGGATATCCTACATGTAAAACATTAAAAATTATAATGTTGAAGCTTGTTGAAGACATGTAAAATAATAATGTTGAAGTTTTAATTTTTCCGTTTTACTTTGGAATAACTTGTACAGCTACGGATTGGATTGGCTTGGCAAGGTCTAAGGATTGATAAAGGCGCTTCTACAGTTGCCTAAGATAAGAATAACTTATGTTAATTCTTAAAAAATCTTTCATCTCTAAAAATTTAAAGATTCTATCTATTCTAGCGTTACGAAGATATAAAGGAAGCAAAAAGCTTGCAAAATTTTGTATTCAGATAACGGTAAATTTTAATACTAAAGTTGTATAATTTTGAAATTGATTTATAAAGCTAAAAATATGTTCATGTCTCTAGAAAAATATGTTGAGCAAAACTTAAGATAAATAAATTTTTTGATAAAACGGCTTTTCCCCAAATTTGGTAGGGTGTAGCTCCGTACACGTTTATAAGTAAGAAAAGCCGTTAATATATGTAAAAACTATAATACTGCATATTTAATTTTTATGTCGATTGACGATTGACGGATAGACAGAATGCAACTAAATAATTGAAAAAAAAATTTTTTTTGAAAAATTTACTGAAAATAAATTCTTTCTTATTATGTTATAAAGTGATCTTTTCTTTTTTTTTGGATTTTAATTTTTTAACTAATGATTAGCCGTCTGCACCATTGGTACATTTTTGGAAATAAAAATGCTAGGAAAATAGTGATATCATGGATAATGGATAAGAGAACTGGAAAAATATTGGGAATTTACTCTTAATAATAAAATTTGACCACAATCAGCTGCTATTTTCCATATACATAAGACAGTAAACATTAATAAAGTTTTTAACTTTACTGGTATTCAAATATGAGCTTCCGAAAATGAATAGTTGTGACTCTACCATCCTATCAAAGGATCACTGTTATTAACAAGAACAAAGTATATAATATATTAAGAATTTTATTGAAAAATGATTTTACATTTTATGATTTGACAAATTTGATTTAAATTCATTTCTACTCTTTTATAATCATATGCTTTTATAATTTTTAACAAAAATTGTTTTGCATAAAAAAATTTAATATATCTAGGCTAGATATAATATCAATGTCTTTTAACTAAAAGGTGGCATTAATATACTAAAAAATAAATTTTTTTAAAATAAACTAACTTTTCTTTATAATAATAATAAAGAAAAAAAAAAGAGAAAAAAAAAATTGAAAGCTTTTGACCACAAAATCTAACATAAAATCTATTAAAAAGTTTAGCAACACAGTATGGATACTTTATTTTGTTGTTTTGTTTTGTTTTTTTTTTTTTTTTAGTAAACCAAAACCTTTATTACATATAACAATATTATGTTGTCTTTTTTACCCGGTCTCCTTTTGAAATAACACCTCTTCCATTTAATTTTTTTCAAATACTTTTTCGTTATTCACCCTATATCAATTTCAATGATATGATATGATTAAATCGTGGGGTTTTAGTTGTTATTATTTTGGTTTTATGCAAACAAAAGTATTTTTTTTTCACATTAACTGAACTTTTATAAGAAACTGAAAAATAAAATAAAATAAAATAAAAATAAAATAGCAAAACAACAGATAGAAATGGAAATGAAACTTTTATAATTACACGTCCGTCATCGGGTGACTGTTTCATTTTTACAGATTTTCATTTAGATCCCATTTCTTGTTAGTTTTAAAGAAAACAAAAATAAATATTTTTTTTTAAGCATATTAGTTAAGTTTTTATATATATATATATATATTTATATATATATATATTTGCTGACCTTTTTTTGCCATCTATTCAGATTTTTATTTCGGATTGAATCAATTTTTTTTTTTTTTTTGTTTTTTGTTAATAAAATTAAAAAAACTTTGATCTAAACTTAGAAGTGAATAACTTTTTATTAGTTTTCATATGGTTTACCATTACTAAGTTTATATTTTCTTATTTTAAATAAAAAGAGAAAGAATATTTATATTGATATATATATATATATATATATAAATAAGTATTAAGTATATAATATATAAAAATAAAAATTTTCTATTTCGATTTTGTTTTTAATGAAGAAAATAAGGAAAGAAAAAAAAAGTAAAAGGAAATTATAAACAGATCTAGGATAAAAACAAAAACTAAAACAAAACAAAAAAAAAAAAAATAAAGAAAAAAACATAAAAAATAAGAAAATAAAAATGTGATACTCATTAACGATGTAAATAATATGATTAAGTAAAAATTAATGTCAGTTATGAACTACATATATATACTTTATATTTATTATCCTTTTTCATTATTGTTGTTGTTGTTTTGTTTTTTTCTTTTCTGAAAATCCAGTTGGAATAAATGTGTTGAAAAAAATTAGAATTAAAATTAAGGATAAAAAAGATACTTTTTATAAGTAACAAAATGTCTCTTAATTGATATATGATAATGTATATATATATATATATATATATATGTAGTTATTATATAATACAATGTTTATGGTTAAGTGTGTTACATATGTTTTTTGATGTTAATTTAATAACAGGAAAACAATAATTATTATGTTGTTATTTGAAGGGATTAGGGATTAAAAAAAAAAAAACATTTTTATTGTTAATGTGTTTTCATAATATGTATATACATATATATATATATATATATCTAATAGTTGAATTAATTTTTTAAAATCAAAACAAATTTATTTAAAAGCTTTAATGTTTCTTGTATTGTCAATTTAATTAAACTAAATTCATAGAGATATAAAAATATATTTAATGTTATAGTAAATAACAAAAACAAAAAAAAAACCTTTTTTTTTTGAATAATTAGAAAAATAAATAGATAAAAACTTTTTCTTAGTAGTATTAGACATAATGCTTAGTACAAGTATCATTTAATTTACCATTTTTAACATTGTCACTATATGATTTAAGTTATCATTTACTTTCTGTCTATATTACTTTACTTCTGTCATTTACTTTTTATCATCAACTTATCAGACTGCATACTTAACTAATGCTAGGGAAGTTAAATAATGATTAGATCCTAAAAATGTACGTTTTTAAAGGTATACACAGCGTACTTAGCGTTGTACGTTTTGAAGGTACACTATATGCATCTAGAGTTTAGTAAATACTGATGCGTTAGCTCAGTCTTCATCAATAAAAACAAAAAGAAAAAGCAATCAACTATTGTATTATTGCTTGCTTAAGTATTTTAAGGCATGCGAGTTAAATTGTAATTCGAGATTAATAAAGCAGACTCTGAATGTTTGTAAATCTGGCCCTTAGTTTTAGTTTATTGATGCTGGTGTTGAATAACTGATATTTTAAGTATGTTCTCTCTTAACATATGCCATATAGTCTCAAAATTGATCAAAAAGGATATACATGTCAAATTTTTACTTTGCAAAACAAGCGTTTGACAAATTTTCAAATAACATCAAATAGCATAAGTATATGTATTAAGTATACAGTATATTCTAAATGATTAAAATGCTATTTTGTAACTAACTCTAAAATCTCTCCTAATTCAGAATCTCTAATTGAGGTATATAATATAAAAATTCTGTAAAAGGCGTATATATCTGATTTTATAACCAACTTTAAAAACTCTCCTAATTCAAAATCTCGTGAACATATATTTATACATATTCTGGAAAAAGTATACGTATTTTAACAACAAAGCGTTTAAAATAATGGGGGCTGTCGCCTCTAAGCCCGTACTAAAAAAATTATTGAAATCCTGATTTTGTAACCAAATATGAAATCCCACCTAATTCAAAATCTCGCATATACTTACCATATATTTAAATATTTAGTAAAAAGGCGAACGCAATAAAATTTACAAGAGTATCTATTAACATATTATTTTACTATATACGTCTTTTGTAAAGAGGGGTTTTTGCGCCCTCGAGTTAGCTTTATTAATAAATAATGAAATTAATAGTGACTCTTGAAGTCCAGCAGTTCAGTTTTTTTTTTTAAGTTAAATTAAATTTAGTCATATAATAACGTCTAATGTTTAAGGATGAAATTATAGCAATTCGTAAATTCTTTTAAAATTTTTTACAGCATAAACTAAAAAACCTTAGTAGTAAAACCTTTGTATTTGATGGCTAAAAATGTTCTGAAAAACAAAATCAACTCTGCATATTAATTACTTCAATTCTAATGATAACATTTTAATTTCTACATTTAGTAGAAAATTAATTTTATAATTTTATGGATCAATATTCAGCCTTCTGAATACCTAAGTGATAATTCTGCTAGATTAAACAAATTTGGTTTACTTAAATATATTTTATTTTTTCCATGTTAGTTTTTACAAAAAACAAAAAAAATAAATAAATTGTATAGAACTTATGACTTATCCAATTTAGGAATAAAATAAATGATCATATTATAAAAAATAAATACTAATAAGTAACCTATTTATAGTCCTTTATTAGTAATATCGTAAAGTATAAATACAAAATATCTTGTAGAAGTATACAGATGTTACTGGCGACACATCACTTAAATTACATAATTAAAAAATAACACCAGAATAGCCAACCTAAGATAAGATTAAAATACAAAAGGACAACAAAAAGAACATTGACAAAATTTATTAATCTAAAGATTCTTTAAATTTTTTTTAAAGATTGATTATAATTCAACATTTTCTTATTATTTTATTCTTATACAAATGTAACAATGGACACATTTTATGGGTTAAAAATTTATCAAGTAAATGTAATAAGAAAAGGAACACAACAATAAATTCTTTAAAATAGAAATGCGATTTTTTTCTTACATTTTACATATTACATAATAATACGATTTTTCAATTATTTTATTCTAAAAAGAAAATTTTCATTGTCATTAAAAACGTTTTTTCTAGACACATACAAAATTTCATTCTGTACAAATCGAAATAAAAAAAAATAAATTGACAGTTGTCATATTAAAGTTTCGTATTTTAATATTTTGTTTGACACTTTTAACCACAACTGTTTTTGTTTTTTACTTAATCATAATATAATTTCTATTATATAAAATAATCAACATAATCTAAAGGATCTAAAAGATTATGTAATAAACAAAAGATACTTTATTAAATATTAACTAAATAATTAAATTGAACACTTTAAGCAATTTACTATTAAATTATTTAATAAAATTTTAATTTTCTATAGGCACATTTAATTTTTATCTTCTTTCAATGAATTTAATTAAAAATTTTTTTGTTTTTTATTAATCTGCATTCATTTTAATTAACAAAGGATTAGAAATTATATGCAAGTGTAAAATATTTTAAAAATATTTAATTAAATATTTTAAAGTGTTATAAAAGAATGTTTATTAAAAAAATTTAATAAAATTTTTTTTTCTATAGATTTTCTTGAAGCATATTTTTCTAATGATTTTATTAGTATTTTGCAAATAAATTAAATGTAACATATGGGGTAATTTTAAATTAATATTATAGAATATTAGTGTTGGTATATTAATATATTTTAAGAGATCTAATGACAGACCAAAAAAAAGATAAAGATGTGTGGTACTTGAAGCGTGCAATTACAAAAGAATTAAAAATAAACCAGATAATATTTGTACAAAACATACAGAACTAAAATAGATCAAAAGTTAATAAAATTGGGGCTATCGTTAAAAAACGATTCCAAGAATATTTCAATTCTGAATTGAAATTTTGAGGCAAGAAAGAACTTTTAGAATTAGTATAAGTTTGCTCAGAAAATTTTTTTGGACCACCCCCTGTTTATGAGCTGTTAGGGCTTAAAAATTGAAAATTTGCTATTTTTAAACACCTGTAACTTAGGAACCTGTACACATTTTACTTCTGCAAGATATAAAAATTAAAGCTACAATAATATATTTTTACGTGTGTTAAAGGTTTATTTTAATTGTAAAGGGTTCCAAAGTTGCAGCTCTTCAAAATTGCAAAAAAGCCCCATTTTCAGATGTATATATCTCGGGCTCTGCGTAATAATTTTGCAATCTAAAACCGCCAGAAGATCGAAAATTTTATTATCTATATAAAATTATATCAAAATTATGTAATATTTTGAAATTTACTATTTAAATTTACCGTTATGTGAAAACCACATTTTGCATGAAATTTCTTTTTTCATAACTCCGGCACCCCTTTAGATAGGTACCTGAAATTTTGAGACAAGAAAGAACTTTTAGAATTAGTATAAGTTTCCTCAGAAAATTTTCTGGTAACACCCCTTCTTTAGGAGTTATTACGCCTCAAAAATTGAAAATTTGCTATTTTTAGACACCTGTAACTTAGGCACCTGTACAAATTTTTCTTCGGCAAGACATGAAAATTAAAGGTTTAATAAAATATTTTTATGTGTGTTAACGGCTTTTTTTAGTTATATAGGATTCCGGACTTATAGCCCCTCAAAATTTCAAAAATGTCCTATTTTCACATTTTTTCTTATTACATGAAATTTTCAAATTTTTGTGTAAGTCACACTTCTAAACAGTTTGTATTGAGTTTTGGAAATGTGCGCTTTTAAAAACCGTTGGTTTACTTTCTACCTTGTTTTTTTTTAACTTTAACCCCTGCCACATAAATTTGACAAGGAAATTACACAGCTTTTCCTTTTTAGGCATGGGTGTAAGTGTCGTAAGGGGAAATTATTCTTAGGACGTTTGTAGGATTTGAACCTACACTCCCTAGGTGTTTACAGCATATTTTATTCGCTCTTACTCATTAGACCACCGAGGTCCCCATCTAATTTATAATATTCGTAATATCAAAATCTTTAAAAATAATACAAAACACAAACTTGCATTGAGTGCATGATTTTGAATTTTTAAATTAGCTGTGTAACAAGAATTCGGAGAATTTCAAAATTCTGAGTTTAAAAATGCTTCTACTAAATGCTACTGTAATGTTTTGAATATAATACCCTAATTGGAAAAAATACCAATATTCTGAAAACATAGAAAATCCAATTAGTATACCGGATATACTGTAATTGTTTTTTTAATACCCGGGTACATTATTAGGTAATAACATAACATATAGATGCATAAGGTGAGGTTTTAGTAGATATTATGTTTTACCTAATTTCCTATTATTTACCTTACCTTTTTAGGCAAAAAAAAAATTTATGTTGTTTTGCTCGCAAGACAAACGTGAAATTTTAGAAACGTTACAAAATTAAAAAATTTAAAAATTGACAATATGTATACTGGAAAATTAATTTTAGAAAAATGAAAAATCGAATAACAGTATCCGGGGTACAATAATTGGAAAAATGTTTCTATTAGTGCTGGGGATTGTATTCAGATTTAGGGGAGGGGATTGTTGATATATTTTTAAAAATAAGGTCATTTCAAAAATTGGGTAAAGTGCCTCCAAAACCCCCGCTTATTGAAACCCTGATTTTACAATTTACTGTTTTCTTTCAACTTGTTATTTATGAATTTTGAAAGAATAAATTTTATTGCCAACCTGTCAAAAATATACTACATATTATATAATATCTAAATATATTAAAAATTATCTCTTTTTAACGGTTAAAATATTAAAACAGATATTGGGTAATAAAGTATAAGTCTTATACTTCGATTTCACTTTATATTTTATTATTATTTAATTTTACCAATAATGTTGAGTTCATGTTTAAAACTAAATACATTAAATGTGATATTATTATTATTATGCTTAACCCAACTTAGACTACCTATTTAACTATTTAAAAATGATAAGTAAAACGAATGAAAGTGTGGAAAAAAAGTACTGTAACATACGCCTGTTATATGCATATCAGTGTTGACACATAATATTATTAATATCACGGCGGCTAAAACATAAATTAATGAAATTACAAAAATTTTAGCCACAATAATATATGGCTCTAGTTGTATCTCTTAATATCACTGTAGTAATTCAAAATCAGCTCTAGTTTAGTATAATCTATTTTAGTACTAAAAAAAATAAGGAAAATATCCAACAATTATTTAATCAAAGTTTTCATAATTAACTTAGCATATTTGTTAAAATTTGAAAACCATCAAAACTCAAAGCTGTTCTATATATAAATGAAATTTGACAAAGTCTTATAATAAAATAAACTTTTTTTTATTTTACGTTATATTTTATAGGTCATATTTCTCTTATATTTACTGTCTTCATAGTTTTTTTTTAAATTATTTCATTAAAGATTGTGGTAAGCAAAATACAATGAGGGAAATATTATAAAAACAAATGAATTGAAAATATTGAGCTAAAAAACATCAGTAGGTAATCCATTATGATCATAAAATTAAACTAAGTTGAACATTTTTTGTAAAAATTTCAAATTCTTTAAAATGAAAGAAGATAAAATAAAAAAAAAAACAAATGACAGACATTAGAAAAGAATTGAAAATTAAAATTATTTTATACTTGGGAATAAAAATTAATTTTCTCACAACTATATAACAATGGTGAAAATGATAAAAGAGAATAATGGTAAAAACTTCAAATTATAATTTTAGTTGCTTTTCGTATTTTGACTATCCAAAAATTTATTGTTTCACTATCATTCAATAAATAAAATTATTCACATTCCAAATGTTTGGATTTGCTTGGAGATGATCTTATATATGAGAAGAAGAATAAATTAATTTTAAACACAACAAAATTGAAAACTCAACATTTAAAAAGAAGAAAAACTGAAAATAATCTAAAAGTACATATTGTAGAACAACCTTAAAACAAAAGATTATTAAAAAAACTCTAAGAAATTGATAATGCAGAATAGAAAATCCGATACAAAGTAAAGTGGTGTAAATACAATATAAATCGCCTCGGTGGCCTAGTGGGTACGAGCATATAAAATACGCTGTAAACACCGGTCACCGAGGGAGTGTCGGTTCGAATTCAACACACGTCATAAGAATTATTCCCCCACGCCTGAACAGGAAAGGCTGTGTAATTTCCTGTCCATATTTTATGTAAAATGTAAAAAAATGAAAAAACAAGGTAGAATGTAAACCAACGGTTTTTAAAAGCGCACATTTCCAAAACTCAATACAAATTGTTTAGAAGTGTGACTTACACAAAAATTTGAAAATTTCATGTAATAAGAAAAAACTTGAAAATAGGACATTTTTGAGATTTTGAGGGGCCGTAAGTCCGGAATCCTATATAACTAAGAAAAGCTGTTAACACACGTAAAAATATATTATTGAAGCTTTAATTTTTATGTCTTGCCGAAAAAAAGTTTTTACAGGTGCCTAAGTTACAGGTGTCTAAAAATAGCAAATTTTCAATTTTTGAGGCGTAATAACTCTTAAAGAGGGGGCGTTACCAAAAAATTTTCTGAGGAAACTTATACTAATTCTAAAAGTTATTTCTTGTCTCAAAATTTCAGGTTCCTATCTAAAGGGGTGCCGGAGTTATGAAAAAAGAAATTTCATGCAAAATGTGGTTTTCACATAACGGTAAATTTAAATCGTAAATTACAAAATATTACATAATTTTGATATTGTTTTATATAGATAATAAAATTTTCGATCTTCTACCGGTTTTAGATTGCAAAACTATTACGCAAAGCCCGAGATATATACATCTGAAAATGGAGCTTTTTTACAATTTTGAAGAGCTGCAGCTTTAGAACCCTTTACAACTAAAATAAACCTTTCACACACGTAAAAATATATTATTGTAGCTTTCATTTTCATGTCTTGCCGAAGAAAAATTTTTACAGGTGCCTAAGTTACAGGTGTCTAAAAATAGCAAATTTTCAATTTTTGAGGCGTAATAACTCTTAAAGAGGGGGCGTTACCAAAAAATTTTCTGAGGAAACTTATACTAATTCTAAAAGTTCTTTCTTGTCTCAAAATTTCAGGTTCCTATCTAAAGGGGTGCCGGAGTTATGAAAAAAGAAATTTCATGCAAAATGTGGTTTTCACATAACGGTAAATTTAAATCGTAAATTACATAATATTACATAATTTTGATTTTGTTTCATATAGATAATAAAATTTTCGATCTTCTGCTGGTTTTAGATTGCAAAACTATTACGCAGAGCCCGAGATATATACATCTGAAAATGGGGCTTTTTTACAATTTTGAAGAGCTGCAACTTTGGAACCCTTTACAATTAAAATAAACCTTTAACACACGTAAAAATATATTATTGTAGCTTTAATTTTTACATCTTGCAGAAGTAAAATGTGTGCAGGTTCCTAAGTTACAGGTGTTTAAAAATAGCAAATTTTCAATTTTTAAGCCCTAATAGCTCATAAACAGGGGGTGGTCCGAAAAAATTTTCTGAGGAAACTTATACTAATTCTAAAAGTTCTTTCTTGCCTCAAAATTTCAAGCTTGTATCTAGAAGCGTGCCGGAGTTATGACAGTAGAAAAATTATGCAAAATTTGGTTTTCACATAACGGTAAATTTAAATACTAAATTTAAAAAAATTGTATAATTTTGATATTAATTTACAAAGATAAAAGAAATACCTGTCGAATGACGTTTTCAGATTGAAAAAATCTTAAGCAGAACATAAGATATATGCATTTCAAAATAGGGCTTTTTCAAAGTTTGAGGGGGTGTAGCTCCGTAATGGGGGGGGCTACATGAAAAAGTTGTTCCACAAAATTATTTTTTTTATGAGACCTACCTATGGTTAAAATTTTTTTTCTCTATCTTTAACGGTGTAGAAGTTTTGTAAACAGACGGACGGACGGACGGACGGACGGACAGAGTGAAACTAATAAGCACATTTTTTCAAAATTTTTTTGGAAATGTGCTAAAAAAAAACAAAAATACAAATACAAATAAATTTAAAGGAGGTATAGTGATTTTTATTGGAAAGCATAATCAAAATACTCTATAATATTTCAAAAATAAGAAATATTTTAATAAATTTTGTTTTTATCACTAATAAGTACAAAAATTTCATCTTAAGTTGGAAATTTAAAAAGATTTCCAAAAACAAAAAATTTGATTTAGGATTTGTTTAAAAATCGAGGACAAAATTATTGTATTTCACACTTAAAAAAATCAAAGAATTTCATGTTTTGGGTTCAAGACAAATTTAGACGTATTGAAATTTTGGATGTTCTGAAATCTGAACTATCCTATTTTCAATAATATAATAACTCTTGTATATGGTACTCCATGACCCGTTGAACTTCTTTGAATAGTTTTTAGTAAAATTAGAATCATGTTAGATTCAACAATAATTAAATAGAGTTTTTAACAAAAAAAAAAAAATTATCCTTCTTAATACACAATACTATAAAGGATTCTGTACTTATTTCATTTTAGAAATTATAATCTCGTGTAATACTTAGGTAATACGATTTCGCTATAAATAATATTTGGGTCTAGCCCGTAATCCTGCTTTACCAAATCTCACTTTCCCAAAATCCTGCTTTTCAAAAATTCCGCTTTTTTCAAAATCCCGCTTTTACAAAATCCCGAAAAGAAAAAATCGCGATTTTTCAGTAGTTTTTTTTTATTTATTATAAATATACTAAATAGTAGGGTATATTAGGTATACCCTACTATTTAGTATATTTTTATGAAAAAAAGAATAATATTTTTAAAACAATATGTTATTTGACAAATTAAAGTATGTTGAATTTTTTTTATAATAAAAATAAAGTTCAGTATTTTTCTTTTCGATTGCGACATTATTTCCGTTTCGTCGTAATGATCATAACTCCAAATTTAATTAAATAGCGATTTCGGTTTTATTTCCCTGTCCGAAAAGAATTAAAGCCGATTTGGCCTCATTTTTTCGGTATTATTTCTTGGCACCACAAATATCATCTGTTATTATTACTAAAAAAAAGTTTAAAATTCTTATCCTTATCCTTATTTTTCGTTTACTTAAAATGTATAGGGCAGTTTTACAAGTTTGTAATTAGAAAATTTTAATTTTTATTATTTTCTTTTTAAATTCAAATAAAAAAATGTTAGTGTTTTTTTTTTTTTACATTTTCTTTTCCTTTAGAATTTTAATGCCTTTTAAAAGCTATTTTTTTTTTAATCATGCTGTCTTTACAATTAATAAATTTGAAGGATTAATTGGCCAATTAAATATTTAAAATTTTGTTGTTATTAAAAAAAGAATTAATTCCTTTTAAATTCTTCAAAAAGATTTGTAAAAAGCCAAAGAAAGAATAAAAATGGATGAAGGAAGTAGTCAAAATTACTTTGAAAATTACTTTATAATAAAAACTAAGTAAAACATAAAATGTAATGGAAAAATTTTCAATTTTCTGAAAAATTTTTACCACTCCAAAATTAATCAAAATGGAGATTTGCTAAAGTTTGACCAAATATCAGATTTATTGTCAAAATTATTGGAGTACCTACCGAGTAACTCGTTGAATTTCTTAAAATTTAATTGATTATGTAAAACAATTCAAACCTAATAATAATTGTAGTAACAACTGTAGTACTGATAGACGTACTGTTTTTGAAAAGATAAACATGTGACTGTATGTCACTGCATGAGGGAGTGGCATTTTTATGTTAGAATGTTAGAATGAATCAAATTGAATCGATTTATAGAATGAAGTATAGAGTTATCAAAAGATATAGAACGATAGAAGTCTTGTCGATAGAAGGTCATAAGATAGAACGATAGAAGGTCAGTAGAAGGTAGTAGGATGGTTTCAAAGTTTTTTTTTCAAACAATATATTATTATTCAAAAAAGAAAACATTGAACTGCTATTAGAATAACGATAAAAATGATTGTCACATTATTTTATTTACTTGATGTGAATATTTAATATATTTAAGTATTTTAAAAGAAGCTTTCAAAATAATCATAAAATATAAAATTTTTAGTACATTTATTTTTTAATTACAATGGAATAAAATTATATTGAATATAAATTGACTGCTATAATTAGGGTTTATATTTTGAATAATTTATTATATTAATGTGATTTAATTTTACTTAAAATCTTTTATAAACCAAGAATTTTTGATCCTTAAAAAATTCTTTAATTTTTAATGGTAAAATACCTATACCTATTTAAATGAATTAAAGTTTTCATGAATTAAAGTTTCAAATCATAACCTATTTAACCAATTTAATATATTACCTACGTATGTTCATATTACCAAACAAAATATCATCTAACCTTAAAATTCTTATTCGAATTCGATATTACGTCAACAAAATCTTCAGATAATAAAATTACATTTTCTTCTGCGATCAAGTCACAATCAAATAGCAGTAAAAGTTATCAAATATAAAGGGGTAAAGAGCTGTCGAGAAATATTGATATTATCTGTACTGAACCCTATCAACTTTATTTCGATCCAGGGGTATGAGGGTATTACGGGAAATGAGTCAACGGATGAGCTAGTGAAGTACGGAAAATACCTCATATATATACATGTACCTGTACAAAACATCAAATGCAATATAAGAAAAACTTCCTTGAGTTGGCCTTCTGGTTAGGAGGTATAACTTGAAATACTTTCTCTCTCTAAACCTGAAATAAAACAATTGGTTGGTGTTGTTACAGACCACTGTCTTATCAATAAACATGCTTGAAGATTAGAAATGCATGTGGATCTTAACTGTAGGTTTTGCAGAGGAATTGATGCAATAGAGAGCGTGGAGCAGTTTCTCTGCACCTGCCCTAGTCTGTGAAGGAAAAATCAGAAATACCTTAGTGATTTTCTTTTCTAATATATATATATAAAGTGTCCGGCATAAATCTAAGAAGCTTTCAGAGTTTCTTCCGTCAGAGTGGTATCATCGTGTGGTATAATATAATAAAAAAATAAAATAATTTAATAGATATGTTGAAAATAACTTAAGAAAGTGTATTTTTATTTAATAATTAGCTTAGGATATTATAGAAGTACAGCCGAATGTTGAATGGGTTGGTGAACGTGAAACTATTGATTTTAGAAATCAGTTAAATATGAATAAGAAATGACGTACAGGATATTCTGTTTGTTGGTTAGTTTGATAAAAAAATCATATTACAAAAAAAAAACAATAATTAAAAATTTTAAAATGTACTGTTTAAAATAATTTTATTTAAATAATAAATACTTTTATTAGCATTAAGAGCTATTAAAACTTTGCTAATTTCTTGACTTACAGCTTAGTAGTAAAAACTTTTTTTTTTGATAATAAATTATACTAATATTTTTTTTGTAATTATAAATTATACTAATAAAAACTTTTTCATCTACAAAAATATTATTATTATCAACATTCTAAAATTCAGATTGAAAAAAAAAAAATCAAAAAAAAGGTCAAAAACTTTTTTTTTTAAATTAAATGTTTAAAGATTGTGTAAGCAATTTAATTGGAATTAAAAGTAATTGGCATTAAGAAAACAAAATTCAAAAAAAAAAAATGGGAAAAATTGCAACCATGAAGTTTTTTTTCAACATAATTAATTATAATTAACAGGATGTTGAATTTTTTTCCGTAATTTCGGTTGTCCGGATTTCAATCTTTCTTTTTGTTTTCATTTCTTTTTTTATCTAACTTTTCAAATAGTTAACAAAAGTAAGATAGAAAAAAACCAAGTAAATCATTGTTTTAGGCACATTTAAAAAAAAAAAAATTTGAAATATTCACTTATTTGTTTCATTTTGTCCGTCCGTTCGTCTTTTACCAAAACTTCTACACGGTTTAAGATACTAACAATGAAATTTTAACTATGGATAATTCTCTTAAAAAAATTAAAGTTGTAGCCTCGTGCATTACGGAGCGCAAAAATTAAAGCTTCAAAATTATATCTTTGAATGTAGTAACAGCTTTTTCTAATTATATAGAATTTCCTTAAACTTTAAAAAAGTGTCTTTGATTTTTCCACATTTCTTTCTTACACATAAACTTCTAACAAACATTACAAAATTTTAATGGAAGTCACAGTATTCAAAATTCTTTTTGTTGTATTTGTTGTATTTTGGAAAATGTTTTTTTAAAAATCGTTCGTGTTAAATTCTCTCTTGTTTTTTTTTTTTTTAAACACTTAACAAAAGTAAGGTAAAAAATATTTATAAATATGTACTCATTGTTTTTTTTAAGTAAAAGTTTTAAAATTGAGAACTAGGTATTAACCAATAGCCATATTTTTAAAAGTATGTAACAACTTGGTATGTAAACTTATTAGTTAATTACCTAAAAGTAGGTATTTGTACTTAAATAATAATTTTTACCAAAAGCCTTGGTAAGCGTTTTTAGCACATTTCCAAAAAAAACTTGAAAAAATGTGCCTATTAGTTTCATTCTTTTCGTCTGTCTGTTTACAAAATTTCTACACCATTAAAGATAGAGAAAAAAAATTTTAACTTTGCGTATGAGATATACTTTGCGTATAAGTTCTACTTAACATTTTTTAACATTTTACCTACACAAATCAATATCAAAATTATGCAAGTGTTTTAAATTTAATATTTAAATTTACCGTTATTAAAAACCAATTTTTGCACGATTTTTCTATCTTCATAACTCCGGCACGCTTTTAGATAGCGACTTGAAATTTTAAGGTAAGGAAGAACTTTTGAATTAGTATAATTTTCTTTAGAACATTGTTTTTGGCCCAACCCCTGTTATTAGGGCTCAAAAAATGAAAATTCGATATTTTTAGACACCTGTAATTTAGGCACCTGTACAAATTTTTCTTCGGCAAGACATAAAAAATAAATGTTCAACGATATATTTTTACTTGTGTTAACGGTTTTTCTTAGTTATATATGGTTTCGGGCTTACAGCCCCTCAAAATTTGCAAAAAATTCCTATTTTCACATTGGTTCACCGTTGGTTTACATTCTGCCTTGTTTGTATAAGTTTTGGTATAAATTTGGTATAAATAAAATAAAAAAAAACTAACTTTTCTAAAACTATAGTTACATGATTAGAGTTTATATAATTGAGGATTAAGTAATTATAAACAAAAATCTACTCTCTAATTATAGTACTCTATACAAAAAGTGTCGTGTATTGTGTATCGTTTAGGAGTTCGCTTTGTAACTGATTTACAAGTAGTAGAAAAAGTTTGTGTTCTGTCTGATGGTTTATAAAAATTATTTCAATAAATAAAAATAAATAAATAAAATAATTAGTTTGACTAACGGTGTAGTGCTTAATGGCCTAATTCCCTACTTTTTCTGTCGAAAGGCTTCGAGTTCAAATCCCGGTCAGGATATTCAAATATCACAGTATAATACGTCCAAATTAAAAAAAAAAATATATAAAATTGATAATAGTAACTGACAGGGATGTCAGTCATGATGTTTAATGAGCAAGTTTCTTTACAGGATCAAATATCTAAA
Source organism: Poecilobothrus nobilitatus (assembly GCA_947095535.1). NCBI lineage: Eukaryota > Metazoa > Arthropoda > Insecta > Diptera > Dolichopodidae > Poecilobothrus > Poecilobothrus nobilitatus. Next base: position 83,215,447 of record OX352774.1, on the reverse strand, counting down.
GGATACAGACAGCCAAACATCTATAAAGAGTTTATATAATATATCGGCTAATATTAAAATTAGATTGGTACAAGATAGTGATATTGCATATTATGTTAATAGGTGTCACTCCGATAGCTTAAAAATTATTTGTTTTTCATAAACTTCTATAGTAGCTTTAGCTGAGCATTAAATTGCATAGTATAGTGCAAATAATGTTTCTTACTTGAAAGGTGAATAAAAAGAAAATATATATTACGTTCCTTTAATTGTCAAGAGATTAAATGAACATATCAGTTACCAGTAGAATAACTAATACAGAATCTTTAAATTTCGTATAACTTGTAACATCTTTCAAATGAAAACCAAAAATTATAACTTCAAGTTTTTTAAGCTTAAAATTTAACCTAATATTGATTGTAATATGTTAAAATTGTTACAATAAAAACCTAGAAAAAAAAAAATGAAGTGAATTGTATTTAAAACTATGCAACTTAAATCTTATTAAGTTCTTTTAAAGATACCATTTTAAATTGCCTTTCACACATCTTATTTTATATTGAATATCCTTAATAAAAAAGTACCTTAAGTACCTATATAAAAAAGTTAAAAACTATAAAGTAAACTTTAAAAAAGTTTTAAATTCAAATTTAAATTAAAGAAACAAACTATTTATAACTACCTTAAATAAGTATTTATTTTAAATGAAATTTTAAACAATTATTGTAAAACGTATGTTTAAAAAATATTTGTACTATTTTTAACTTTTAAAAATAAATAAAATCATATTAAGTTTTTGTAACTATAGAATTTGTATAAGTATTTGTAAAAATTTTCTTTGTTTTGAAAAATGTTATTAATATAAAGCAGTTCCTTTTCTAATAGCAATTTCCACATACTAAAGTTAAAAAGTTAAGAGACAAGTTGATTTTAATTAAAAATATAGTGATTTTCATATTACATAAAAAAAACCAAAGTTCTCAGTTGCTAGTTTAAAAAAATGTTTGTAAAAATGTAAAAAACAAGGCAGTATTTTATACTGTCAAAGGAAAGTGTACATTGTGGGGTCAAAGAAAAGTGTACATTTTGTTAACGACGGCTTAAAACATTATAAAACTGCAATTACAATTACATTATAAAACTGTTACAGTAAAGTTTTTAAATTTAAATTTTTTCTACAATAAAAATGATAAAAAATTAAAAGGCACTCTCTTCAATTTTAACGAAACATTATTTAATTTAGAAAAACTAGTGACTAATAAAATACTTAGTGAAAACGATAAATTAGGAAGAATCTTATTGATATACTCCTACATAATATTTAAAAGTATTAGCTTTATTGTAACATTATTTTTATCTTTAAAGAAATTGCACAGAAATCCTATTTCAAAGTTTCAAAAATAACAGACGAAAATATAAAATTTTGTTTTATAGAAAATATAAAAAATTAAAAGCTAAAATTCTTGATGAAGTTATTCTTCTAAAAGCTTCTAACTTAAAGCACTTATGAGGTACGGGAGGGTCCAGATTTCAATGCCAAAATGAAAAAACTTTTATTTTTTTTTTTTATATATACCTATAAAGCTTAAGGAAAATTGTTTAAAGCAGAACTTCAGAGTCGGGAATCAAAACTGCCGACTCCAACTTAGACTTCGACTGCTACTTTTTTTTATTTCTAAAATCGACATCGAAGTCGACTGAAAGTTTAATGAATGCAATGAAATAATTATATAGGTAACACACATATTTATTTGTGCAATTTAGGTTTATTGCAATTGTCAGAATAAATGTTGCATTAAAATACTGATTTTTGATTAAGTAAGTTAAAAAAAATAACTAAGTATGTACCTGCGTAAGTTTTAACAAAATATTATTTTTAGAAATGGTTAAATAATAATTATTAATATTTCGTTAATCCTTAATTTAATTTTTATATAAAATTTGTTTAACCAATAAGAGCGATTTAATTAAACACAAAATATATTGTTTTTAAATAGGTTTTAAATTTAATATTTATTTTTTGTTGTGTTCGCAGTCGGCTTATTTTGTATATACGACTCCGACTTCGACTTTTTCCTAAGAATAATGAAGCAGACTCCAACTTCTTCTCTACAGTTTTGCTTTAAAGTTTTTAGAAAGAAAACCATTTTTTTGAAAGCTTCAAGCTTAAATATATAGAGTAGTTCAAGTTACTACAGAGACACATAGCTGCAGATGATAAGAAAAATTTCCAAATCAGTAAGTTGATATTGAATAATCTCTAAAGCAAGTAAAAGATAAAAATTGATATTGTTAAATATTTAAAACAAATTAAATTTTCGTATGTTGCAAACAGAAGAAGATATGGTTTTGGTTTTAAACATAAGTAGCAAAAACTTTGAATATCGATATTTCGAAAACTGATAGAAATAGACCTAACCATGCCATAGACTTTTATCTTTATTTCAACATCCTCTATCGTGAAAATTAGTCAATTGAAAAGAATTGAAATTGAAAGAAACGACATAGTTGTACCATATATAGCTCTACACACAGATTGATTGAAGGAATATATTTTTAAAGTGTTATGAATTTAGTCAAAATGTTAATTCATTTAAATGTTAGAAAACGAAATTGAACTAAATCAGAAAATTTAAAATGTAAGTAACTTCGAAAAAAAAATGGAATTCGATTTTTATTTTTTTTAATTTTTTAATTTAATTCTTAATGTTAGTTAAGTAATTTTAGTTAGTAAGTTAGAAAATCAGAAAATGAAATAAGCCAGAAAATTAAAAATAAATAACAACATGAATTTTATCGATAACATTTATACTTTAATGTAATTTAACATAAAAAACAAAATAACCGGCTTTTGTATAAAATCTCGTGTTTTAAAATGTGGTGTTTTCAAAATCTTGAATTTTTGCGTTAAAACATCAGGAAAGATATACATATAGCCCCTTTTGTAATTAATTTACCAACCGTGAACTTATAAAATTTATAACCTAACTTCATAAAATTATTACGAAAATATCAGATATTCCGCTTTTGTCAACAACCCAGCGGCTACGCATAAAAATGGATTGTTTTTTTTTTGTATTTTTCTACAATATAAAACTATATGATTGTACCGTTTACTTTTGAAATTTTGTACCGCTCCAAAATTACAAAAATTTTGTACCTGCTTACGAAAATACAAAAATCGGAATTTATATAAAATTGGTTTTATGATATTAATTATTGTTTTCGCTTTTTGAAAAATTTAAAGTGAAATAAGTGCGAAAAAAAAATTTTAAATTTTTCTAACTTAGATAATTATTTTTTTCTAACTTAATTCATTCTGACTTAATTCACAGCGCCATTTTTAACTTAGTACGATTTTTTTTTAAAAGCAGCTTAACATTTTTTAAAAAGAAAAAATCAAAATGAACTTGTGATATCATTTCATCAAATATAATATAATTTTTCAATTGTACTTATTCTTTATGATCTTTAATATTATTATTTATATTTTAAATATGAAATTTAAAGAAAAAAGAAAGGAAACTAAAAAACAAAAGACAAATTCAAACAAAAAATAAAAAAAAATCTTAAATTTAATTATATATTATAAATTTATGTCAATTATAAGTGACAGTTATGTATCGTATGTTCATATAAAAACAAAGAAAACGAATAATGTTGAAATTCCTTCTGCTAGTACTGTCACTTTTTTGATTTTGGTAAACCAAAGAAACTTAAAAACTAGTTATATTGCAAATAAATGTATTATGTAGATACAATAATGTATCTAGTTACAGTGGCCTACAAAAACTGTGATAACTGATAATTAAGATTTCGGAATAAAATTTAAAATATAAAAATTTTTTAGTCAACATTAAAGTGAATTTACCAAAATTTGTATGCCAATTTTTTTTGCAAAAAAAGATTCTGGTTTTCAAATTATTCGTGCTTTAAAAGACATTTCAATTGATATGACAGTTATATTATTTTTTTGCTATTATAAATATAAACACAAAATGTATTTTCATATTCTGCAGAAAAACTTATTGTTTAAATTTTAGAGTCATTCCAGAGTCATTGTACTTAGTCATCTTTATTACGAATTTAAGAAATTACAATACTCATCTATGCAGATATTGAACATTTTGTAATATTTTTCAGATTTCTTAACAGTTTGTTTTAAATGGCTGTCAGTATGTAAAGAAAAGTAACATTTATACCTAATCATTTTTAGATAACTTCTAATCTTTTTAATTTGGCTGTCAAAATCATAAGAAAGTACATTCGTTATCAAAAAAGAAATTGAATAATAACAAAATAACTTTTGACAGATTATATTTATTTGACAGTTGAAAAGGGCTTTGAATATAGTTGTAAATAGTTGAAAAGATAAAATTATATCTATATTGTTAATTTTGTTTAGTGTAAAATGAGGTATCCTTTTGAAAGGATCTCCATTATATATTATGCAATTCATTTGGAATTCATATCTTTAACTTATTTCTGAAGTTATTCTATTTATGAGCTTTAGTTGGAAGCGGATTGAATTTAAAGAAACAAAACAATAATTACAAATCATTATTATATACTTATATGTATAAAGAAGATAATATCATTTCATTATGAAATGACATGAGTCAAATACAGTAGCATAAGTGTTGACATTTGTAAAAACTGATTAATTAAATGAAGTGAACGATTTTACATTTTTCCTTATGTATAGGGGATTCCTATATTGTTCCTATATCCTATCTTATCCTATATCCTTCCTATATGTACGAGGGAATATATTCTGAATTTTATTTTTTTAAATAATCTTGTAGCAGCAGCAGGTTTTATGATAATTTCAACAATTTACTTTTTAAATTAGAAAATTAAGCTATCATTATGTTCCAATGTTGTCAAATAGATGTAGTTAAATAATCAACAACTTAAAGGAAATAATGAATATTGCATTTTGCTTAAACGTAATTTGTGTTTTATCGATATTTTTAAGAAAATTCGGATTTAAAATTTTGATCCTTTAGTGTTATGTTATTTTTTTTTTAAATCTTTTGTTATTTAAGATTTTTCCCCTTTTTTGAATTTAATAGAAATTTCACATACTTAATTCTTATGAGTATAATGTTATGTTTGTTTAATAACTTAAAATTATCACCATTATCTTAAATTTTATAACAAAAATTTTTATAGTTCTTCTATAATATGTCATTAATGTTGTTTATAAACACCCTAAGTTTTAGGAAGTTAACCATCTTATTAACCATATTATGTAAAATGTATCTTATAGTTAAAAAAAAAATTTATGATTGAAACAATTTTATTATTAGATAAAAATTAACTTTGAAAATTTTTGTATGTCACTGCTATTATGAGTCATAATTTTTTTAGATTAACTAACTTTCTTAAATCTCATTATGCAAATTTAAATTATACATACATTTTTATTATATTTATAGAGATGTTATATATAAAGAAAACGAATTTATTAAAATTTAAACATTATTTTAGATAGAATTTTATTTTTTTGTTTTCTCTCTCACCATATTTTAATTTTCATTTTATGTTTGTAACATTTTTATTTTTTTTTATTCCTCCATCTGAGATTATGATGTGAAATATATTCAATGAAAATTTGAATAAAATGCCACCTTCATAAAATAAAAAAAATCGTTTTTCTTTAAAAAAAGACAAAAAAAAAAAAAAAAGAAGATTTTGTCACTCATCATATTTTTTAGACTTTCGTCTTTTTCAACGAAAAAAATAAAATTGATCTTAATAAGAGAATTGAAAGAAATAATTGCAAGAAGGGGTTTTTTTTAAAGCAATAGCGAAAAAAAAGGCGAAATAAAATGTAAGACAATAGAATCAATTATTCTATTACCGTTATTAAAATTACAGTATGTCATTATAAAGTTCGTAATAGATAATAAATAATTATCAAACTGGAGGTTTATTCATTATGTAAGCTAACCTACCAGTACATTGTTCTGATACTTTTAGCTGTATAAAATTTTGAGTTTTTAAAAAAATTTAATATACAAATAAAAAAACAATATAATCATAAAAGTTAAAAATTTTCCATTTATTACCATAAAGCAATCCTGATTAGTTTTTACCAAGTTAGGAAATTATAAATAATAAATTACATAAAGGGTGAGAATAAATCGGATCTATTAACATCCTAGCGGTTCCCTCTGGTAACTGTTACAATAGGCCAATCGGTAAACCTTGCAATAAGTAGGAAGTCGGAACGTATAAAAAGTCAATCCTTATGCATATAATCCTTCTTTCTGAAATAACGGCTGAAATTCTGAAACATTTGATTAAAAATTAGGAACTTCCCCGTTTGCATCTCATTTTGAAGAGGCAGCAAATATGGAAGGAGCAATGTCATCTGTATGTCAGAAATGAAATTATTGTATGTCAGAAATCAAATAGCGCTGTGGTAACCACGAAAACGTATTTGAACATATCTGAACTACGGGTAGAAAGGGATGAAAAATTATCTACTAATCCCAGGTTTTAATTATGATAACGGCTGATGAATATAGAAATGGTACCGAGTACAAGTTCTCTTTAAACAGTACAGGGTGGGAAGATATCGATAATCAACGTTCAATAACGGATATGACATACTTAAAAAAGAAGATATAAATTCCCTACGGTTCATAGAAAATATCTATATTCTATCTTCAAGAATAACTAATAAATTAGGCTTATCATGATAAGTAATGAGTAGTGGGCATCTAAAATATTTTCAAAAGTTATATGCAATTAAAATTAAAATAATGAAATAAACTGATGACTCTTATTATACGCGTAAAGAAAAGATATCAATATGTGGATAATATGTATATGTATACTCAAGAGAAGCTTTGAAACTAGCACTAAGAATTGGAATCATTGAATAGAAAAGTTGAAGAAAACGGTTTTAAATATTAGGTACAAGGCATATAACTATAACATAAAAATCATAGTTCAAAACTACAAGTGCAACTTTCAAATTTTTAAATAATCTTCAAGTATGGAAGAGAATTGCAAGCAACTAGTCTTTGACGTATGGTTCACAAACATTTGTAATAGAAACTAATAAGTTTGTAATGAAGTAAAGACATTTGTAATACAAACTAAAATATTTGAATTAGTTTTTATCTTTTGTCGGAAAAGATTAACAGATCAATTATAGTAAGACAGTTTTTTTAAATATTAAGAATAAAAAATTCATATTATTTTAATAATATAGCAAAAAATAAAGAAAACAAGAAAATTAGTATTAAGGCGAAAAAAAAAATATAATTGAATGTAGGAAGTAATAGTATTATTATGTATTTTGTATATACCAAACTAATTTTTAATTCATTTTATTTCACAAAACAAAAAAAAAGAAAAGAAGTTAAATTATTCTATAAGTTTTGTTTTTTTCGTTTTTATTTTTATTTATTTGTTTTCGCATGCGACTTCATTTAATTTTAATTTATGATACGATATCATAAATCCAATTTCATTATTATTATCATTATTATTGTTATTATCGCTGCTATTCTTTAAACTCCTACCACTATAGACGAATTTTATTAGCATATATTTACATATAAATATTCTTTATACATATATATATATATATATATGTATATACATGATATACATAATATATACAGATATTTAAGTAAAAAAGTCTACAGTACATAATATACTTATATATATATATATATATACATACAATATATAGTACATACATAATAATATATTTAAAAATTACCAATCATATTCCACGACATTATTTTAAGGAAAGAAATTGAAGTTTAAGCTTTTCTATAAGGATAAGTGTATAATAACTGTACAAGTTCTATACATTTATAATGTGTCGTTTTTCTTTTTTCCTTTTGACTTTGCCATTTTGAAATTATATTTCCTAAAAAAAAAGTACCCTCATACATTACTTCATGTACTGTACATACATACATACACACATATTATGTATAATACATATAGTACATATAGTACTATATATATATTATATAGTACTAGAATTCATTATAAAGAAAACTAATTTGTTTAAATTTAAAAATTCCTTTTCCTTTTTTTTATTCTTTTGTTTTTTCTTTTTCTTTTAACTTAACGCTTACGATTGCACAAAAATACAAGAATAAATAAGAATTTTTTTTTTCTCTGGTATTTGTTTTAAAAAATTTAATATGCAAATTAAAGAGTATTATATTATTAAGAAAAAAAAAAAATAAACAAGAACCACTTACTTGCAAATACCATTAATAGAACAAAAAAGAATAAAAAGTATATATGTATTATTATTTAGAATAGAAAATGAGGAAAACAAAAGGGTTAAAATAAAAAAAAAACAAAAAATACCTAATTTTAAACTCAATTAAATTTTGAAGTTGTATAATTATTAATACCTTTTTGATCCAATAAAATAGTGTATTTTTATTTCATATAAAAAGAGCTGCTTAAGGCCGTACTCTTTTAGTCTTGTTAAAAGTGACTAATGACTTTTTTCTCAGCAAAATGAGAACAGACAGACAGCCGATAAAATTTTAGAATCTTTCTGTAGATAATATTTTCAAGTTTCAGAAAATTTTGGCATTCCGAATTTTTTTTTGCTGGATTACGGTTTTTATTTAAAAACTTTTTTTTTTAAGATTTTTTAAAAAATTAAAACTTTTACGTCATCATAAACAACTAAAATCAACTGAAATGACAAACAAATAAAATCGTCAACTGTAACTACCATAAAGTTGTCGTACATCAATTTTTTTTCTTACACGTCAACTTTTCCTACGGTTTAACGATTTTTTTTCGGATGCAACCCATTTTTTGTCGAAAAGAACTCATATATCTGTTCTGTCCCAATCGCTCACATACGTTTTTCATATCTTTCATTAAATATTTCTTCTAGTGTAAGAAGTCCAAAAATTTATTAACTCTTTAAAAAAACGAGGAAGAGTGCAGTAGAGTAGACTGTGTCAACTCTGGGATACCCGTATGAACTTAATATATCCTGTTTCTATAAAACTTGATCATCTTTTAAAAACATTCAGAGTTTTAGTACCGAACTACAGAGATATATTTATGTAAATTGAGGAGTTGTATGATAGCTACCCAAATCTATTGCGCCTAGCTTCATTAAGTTCCAAGAAATGCAAAAAGCCTGAACCGGCTGCTTTAGACCATTCAAATTTTACAAAAGTTTTTGGCATGCAACTCGACACTTTTTCACTAAATTTCAGATAGCTAGCTTCAATAAACACTGAGTTATTTTCATTTAAAAAGAGAAGTTGTATGGCAACTATCCGAACCTGTCATATCATCACAACAAAATTTTACAGAAGTTGTTGCCATAAAACTCGATCATCATTTGCAAAATTTCAGATACCTAGATTGAACAGACACTGGGTTATTTCCATTTAAAGAAAGACGTTGTATGGCAGTTACTCGAACCCGGCGGCCGAAAATGCTGGAGTTAAATAGCAAAACTAACAATTTTACAAAAGTAACGTAAACAAATTTTCAGCCTCCTAGCTCCTCTATTTTTTGAGTTATAGTGCGGACGGACACTGAGTTCTTTCATTTAAAAAGAGATTTTGTATGGCAGCTACCCGAACCCGTCACACCACCACAACCAAATTTTGCAGAAGTTGTTGCCATAAAACTTGATCATCATTTGCAAGATTTCAGACGCCTAGCTTTATTAACTTCCAAGAGGTGCAAGAAGCCTGAACCGGCTGCTCTAGACCAACCAAATTTTACAAAAGTTGTTGGCATGTAACTCGACACCTCTTTACTAAATTTCAGATTCCTAGCTTCAATAAACACTGAGTTATTCTCATTTAAACGGAGAAGTTGTATGGCAGCTACCCGAACCCGCTGCACCAGCACAACCAAATTTTACAGAAGTTGTTGCCATACAACTTGATCATCATTTGCAAAATTTCAGAAACCTAGCTTGAATAATACTGAGTTATTTCTATATAAAGATAGAAGTTGTATGGCAGCTACTCGAACCCGCCGACCGAAAATGTTGGATTTAAATAGCAAAACTAACAATTTTGCAAAAGTGACGTAAAAAAAATTTCAGCCCCCTAGCTCCTTTATTTTTTTAGTTATCGTGCGGACGGACGGACGGACGTACATGGCTTAATCGACTCACAACTCGATTCTGAGCCGATCCATACCTTTGACACTATATCTAGCTCGACTCCTTTAAGGTGTCACAAACGTAATGCCAAATTTATTATACCCTTGAACATAGTTCATACGGGTATAAAAAGACTAAAGGAGCACGGCTTTTATTCTGTGTATTCAAAAAAAAGTAAATTTGAATATTTAGAAACATATAATAAATTGTTGAAAATATTTTGACCCTGTTTACCTCTCAAATATGGGAGAAGGGATCATATGGGATGTATGAAATTTTGAGCCATTTTTCATATATAAAAAAGTTCTAATTTTTAGCAAATTTGATGAACTGACATTCTATTGAAAAAACCTCTTTTGAATAACCTTTAATTTTATATTCGAGTATTATATTAACTAGGAGGAATTTTATAGTCGACTTTAAAATCTATGTATAACATACGCTCCAAAAATTCATAATATTATGCTAAAATATTATTTTGGGGTCAAAAAAAAAAGATCAACAAAAATGTGCTTAAAAAATCTAGAACATAAAAAATACAAACTATAACATTTTCGCATAACTTATTGAGTACACTTCAGAATACTTTTGAACAAAAGAAGAATATTTCTAGAGAAAAGAACCTTCTAAATCGATTCAGAACAACTTATTTGAAATACTTAATGATTAAAGTACTCAGTACCATATACAGGGTGTGCTGTATAAGAACACAATTCGTTATGAGAATCTAATGGAGGGATGAATTCAGAGTTGGGATAAATGACCTATGAGTTATGAGAACCTAATCGAGGGGATGAATTCAGAGTCGCTTTCGAGATATTGGACTTTAAAGAATTTTATCAATTTTTCAAAAAAATATATATAATGCTTTCTTTATAAAGATTCAAAAAGATTAAATTTGTACAATAAACAAGTTACAGTAAGAGATTTAATTTTTGAACACAAAAAATCTTTAAATGACTAACAGTTAAAAAGTTATCAAAGTCATTTAAAAGAAAAATAAAATTTGTTTTAACCTGTTTAATATTAAATAATTTTTCCTCTACTTCTCACCGTTTTTCAAATATTCCCCAAATAAAAATTGTTCATGCGAAAGAAAAGTTCTTTATAGTTGCACATTTCAAAAAAATTCATTGAACTCATAATCTGGAAATTATTTGCTCAGGTTAACTAGGTTAATAACCTTGTGATTTTATTAATATGTAAAAAAAACTCAATATGACAATTCAAATTCACATTGCATTGTCATAATATGACATAAAATATTGAAAAAGATTACCTTCAATTTATTTTAATTTTAAAAAAGTTAAGAAATAAAATATCGGTTCTTAACTTTTATTAAATCCTCTTGTTTTTAAATTAAAGAATGTAGAATTAATTTTTCTTTAGTTTTTGTTTTTTCCGTTATTAACCCTAAAGTACACGCGCAATATTTTTTACATTTCAAATGGATAAAGTTTTTAAAAAATGAATTTGAAAATTAAAGTTATTGGTATGAATGCATAAAACTGATCTTAAACTCAGTTATCACTTTTTCAAATAAAAATTTCGAGATCAGATATGGTCAGATTTGAATTCGAGCTCAGTTTTATGCATTCGACCAATTGTTTCAAAAAATATTAAAATTAAGTTACTGCGAAAATAAAAAGGATTATGCTAATAAAAACAAGTACGTTTGAAATTTTATTAAAAGTATTAAAAGTCAAATTTAAGAACTGGCGAAATATTTTCTTAATAGTATGCTTTGAATTTTTTCACGTGTTTCAAGTTCAACTAATACGTAAATACCCCTTGTTCATCGATTGCGAGTCGATAAATAACATACAAATTATTTATATAATTTTTGTAAGATTTTTGTTTTCTTCTTTAAGGAATGTGGTTATATATAAAGACACCAAGGAAACCTTTACCCCCTTGATAGTGTCAGATTTTACTGACTAAACCCACCTCCCTAAAATAAAACAAAATATCAAAAATTATCTACATGTTAATTTATTGTTCACTTCATTCACACCATTTTACAATAAATTTCTTTTAAACAAATTACATTTTATAAAAACAAAATCATAGAAAAATAATTTGTATTTCAATATTTTTCTTAATCAAAGTTTGATTTGATTTTTTTAAATATTCTTTTAATGTAAAAAATCGCACATATACAACTTACAACTCAAAAACTACAATACAATATATACACATCTATATTCTATATAATATTGTATATATAATCTATTTTCTATTCTATGTACATATATGGTTTGTATTATAGTCTATGCCCTATGTCCTATGGTATGAGTTTTGCGTTTGCTTTGTTTTCATTCTTCATATAAAACAAAAAATACGTAGATACCTAACACTTCATAGCTCTATAAATATGTAAGAAAAAAGGAGGAAAACAAAGGCTCATACATTTCGCCAAAAAAGTTATAAGCTTTTAAAATCCATAAGTGTTAAAAAGACCTGTACACAACTACTGAAGGGTTAAGTTCAAAATATTTTTACCTTCTGCTTTACATATGGATTAACATTTAATTATAAACTTGGCATTCATTTCAACTTTATGGCATTTCATTTGTATATAGGATTAAGAATTAAAAGGAACATAATATACGTAACTATACTTAAATTCCTGGTCATTAAAACAATAATTTTCTTCCAACATCAAAAATGCTGATTCAAATAACTTGAAATTTTTATAATTAAAATGAAAATTAGAATTTAGTGGAAATTTGCTAAAAAATTATTTAACAGTTTTGATCTTATATTTTACCTGCCTTTTGTTTTCTGGTTTTTGACTGAAATAAATCCTTGGCTATTTAACGAATACTTTTACAAATATGCAGTATATTGTGCATCAAATTATCCGGTACATAACATCAACAATCATATTTTAATACATAGGTAGTTATGTAAAAGGAAAACAAGAAATTTATGTTTAGATTTTTCTTCAGTTCAATACTTAAGTCAAAAATCGTAGACAAAAACAGGAAAATTAAAGGAAATACAGCAGACGAATATTTTAAAACTAAATACAATGTAAGAAAAAGAAAAAGATGAGAAAATGGAAGTTTCCGTAGTAAAGATAATTAAGAAAATTTTTTTTTTTTTTTGTTTTGTACAAGTCTGGTACATTTTATATAATATTTGAAATTTTAGTACATTTTATTTGAAATGTTAGATAACTATATGTATATGTATGTAATAAAGTGACTAGGAAATTCCTTTTAGGTAACGGATTTGTAATCTTGTTTTTAAAATTATATAAAATCAAGTACTTAGGTTAGCAATTTAAATTGACAAAATTATTAGATTTCAATGAAAAACTGTATAAAAAAATTTGAAAACAATTAAGAAAATATACAATTAAAATTGAGAAAAGTAGACGTATATAATATTTAGAGACCATAAAGCATATTGGATCAAATACTAATAACTAAGAGCTAAACTTAGGTTTTAATAAACAAAATTTTCCCAGTTTAGAAACAAAACTGCAGTAAAAACAAAAATTTTTTTTAAATATTTTTAATAAAAAACTCTGTTATTTAGAATTAAACAAGAAGAAGAGTACTCTACACTAAGAGAAACAAAGGCAGGTGTACCTGAAGACAGTATTCTAGGTCCTATACTGTACTTGCTTTGCACAAGTGATCTTCAAGAAGTAGAAAATGTAACATTTGCTGAAGATACTGCAATATTGGCAGTCGCGTCAAATATTGGCGAAGCTACAAGAAAATTACAGAAAGCAAGTGAAAAAATATGTTAATGGACGAACAAATGGAAAATAAAACTTAATGAAAGTAAATCTGTTAATGTTAATTTTACAAACAGAATTATAGAAAACCCACCGAAAATAAATTTGAATAGTGTAAACGTACGTATCAATCGAAAATTCAGCAAAATACCTAGGAATGGCACTGGATGTTAAGCTAAGGTAGAATGAACAAGTTAAAAAGATCCCCAAAGTTATGGATGAAATAAACAGATATGCCACAAAACATATAGCTCGTCTAGAAGGGCATATAAATTATGAAGCTGCTCAATTAATACATAATAAAATCAGAAAGGCTTAAAAGAAAAAGATCTTCAGAGTTAGTGCAATGTATAGATTTCCTTAGGGAAAGTACATACAACTTACACTCAAACAAGATAGCATAAAATTAAAAGTTAGTCAGTTTGATTAGTTTTAATAGAGCAAGAGTGTGTTTTAGGCGGTAAGAATCCGGCATTTACATATGCTAAGGGGCGCATTGTATTTTTTGAAGATTCTCACCTGCCCACGTTAAAAAAATTGTTTTTGTTTTTTCAAAAAGTCAGGGATAATCTAGTAAAAAGGGATGTTTTAAAAAAGATAAAATGACAAACCATTAGATGTTAATTAAGGGGTCTGATAGAACCATGTTTCAACAAAATAAATGAATTAAAAAGCAGATAATGTAAAAAAAAAAAATTGCAAAAAGCCTAATTGTCGTCAACACTAACATGTCAACACGGGTAACGAAATTGAAATTTCTTTAAAGGTCGCAAACTTTTTTTTAAAGTAAAGAAAAAGGTTTTGCCTACCTAATGCTTAATCTACTGAAAAATAAATAATATAATGTTTCTTGTGTAAGTATAAATTATACATTTTAATAACACTTGTTTTTTCTTACTAAATAACCCTACCCTTAACTCTTAACCTACCCTACCCTTAACCCTACCAACCAACCCTTTGGTATTATAATAACTTGTGATAAATTTACCTACATTTAATTGCCATTTTTTTTATTTGTTTAATTTTGTTTCTTAAGATTTTGATTACGCCTACAGCTTCTTAAAATGTAATTTTACATATTTTCTCTTATTTTGAGAAAAAAAAAATGCGTTGTATTAAAAAAAGAAAAATATTTGAATGAAAAGCCAAACATTTTTTTATAAATACACTTTAATCTATTTAAACAAGTTAAACCTTAATTATTGTTTGTTTATGTATGATGTCGTTGACATATAAAATACAATACTTTAGTCTGGTCAATGTCTGAAAATAGTATAAAAAAGAATTTTTGTTGGAGGGAAAATATAATATGGCAAATAAGAACGAGACAGATAATTAGATCTATATGTTTTGATTTTTTCTATAGTTCTATTTATATGATATTTTTATAAAATTTTATTATTTAGCAAAAGAAAAAATGTTAAGAATTTATTTTAACGTTTTTGATACTTTAATAATTGTGATCAATATTATGAGATCGATAACAAGACATACAGAAATTAAAGACACTTTGAAGGACAAAAACTTTTAAACAAATAATTAAAGATTTGAATTGAAGAATAGTCAATAAAATATATATATAATATAAATAAATAAATAAATATATAAATAAAAATATAGTCAATAAATTTTAAGATGGCCGGAATATTCAAGGTGAAATAGATTCAAAAAAGGACTTTTTATTTAGACAAATTAAAAACATTGAAAAAGACGGGCGGATAAACAGTGCTAAAAAAAATAATAGTCAATGGAAAATATGATTCACTCTCCAAGGACTCATAACAGACAAAATTTAAAAATTTTAGTAAAAGCTCTATGGTTTTAAAAGAAGTAAAATTAAGGAAACATTACAAATCTCTCAGTTTAAAGTTTCTGAAATTAATTATTTATTATAAATCTTTTGTGTTATTTAAAACCTGTTTTAACAAATAATGTAAAATTAGTGCAAAAAATGGAAATGTAGAAAAGTTAACAGATTTGAGTTCACAAAATAAAAGTTAATAAAAGAAAAAACTGTTTCACCCATATCCTTCAAGACGATTATACGAAAAATATCACTGCCCCATGATTTATTATTTTTTTAGATGTAAACGTAGTGTTTTAAATTGACGCAATTTTAAGTGTCATCGCATCGTGTCTAGTATGTTTCCAAGACTTTTTTTTACAAACCAATAGTTATTTTATACCCCTGTTTCTGTTAACTATAAGTATTACTTTTGTTTTTAATAGTAGTGTTAGCAGTTTTCTTCGTAGTTTTAATAGTTTATATTTAGATAGAGATTATAACAAATAGAATTAATGGAAAAGTTAATTGAAATATAGTTTTCAACACAAAACAAAAAATTTTTTAACAGTAGATATAGCTATAGTACTACCAACATTACGAAAATCGGGGCTTCGCGTGTCCTAGTGGGTAAGAGCGTATAAAATATGCTGTAATCACCGAGGGAGTGTGGGTTCGAATCCCACCATACACGTCGTAAGAGTTATTCCCCATTATGGCATTTACAGCCACGCCTGAAAAGGAAGGCTATATGTAATTTCCTGTTTACAGTGTCAGAGAAAAGCACAAAAAAAAAAAAAATTACGAAAATTTGTTCACGCGTGTTAGAGAATTACATTTTTAACTAGACGTAATGCGATATACTTTTTCATGGCCTCAGTGATAAGTTAAAGGAAACATGGAAGTTTACATACGGTTAAAGATACGGTTAAAGATATTAATAGTGAACAGAATCAAATAAAATAATAGTTTTTGTTTCATCAGCATCAATTATGATGACGATGGTGATGATATCATCAAAAAAGTTGAAAGGAAAACTCGAAATTTAAAATACGAGAAAGGAAAAGGAACTTGATAATGTGATCTTAAAATTTTTAATCTTGCTATGATATTCTGCACCTAATACATTTTAAAAGACAAGAAATAATTAAAATATTTGATTCTATTCTAACTTTGTTGAGCTCTCATGGATAAGTAGAACAACCTATATTCCTATAATAAAGTTTTATTACATTTTTTTCATGTATCTTGTCTTTTAAAAATAGATCTTAAACATGTACGTACAAAGTTTTTGTTTTTGTTATTTTTTGTTCCTTTAAGTTCACATTTGTCATTTCTTTTTATTTTGCTCTTATATAATATAGTGTCTTAGATTTTCTTATTATCCCAGTATTAAGTATTTTCTCTTTAGTATTTAAGAAGTGAATTTTTTTGGTTTTATTAAACTCTAGGTTTTTAAATATATATATGTACATACATATGGTTATGAAAATCCTATTTAAGTTTATTTTTAAGGACTACAAAGTCCTGTTTAATTTTTCATTTTGTTGTGGAATTTTCTATAGTTTTTATTATATTTTATTTTTCAACAATGATGACTTTATTTTAGTTTATCTTTTGTGTTAGCATTTTCTTTTGCTTTTTCCTTTTTTTTTTCTTTTCATTTTTAATGAATTGACAAATTGTCGACTACAATTTTATATATGATTATTATATTCTATGAACTAAAATCAGAAATCTTTAAGGAAAAACATATTCATATTATAAACAATTTGATGCTCCACTTAACCAAGGAAGAAGCTAAGAAATGTAAATTATAAGAAATAATAATGCACTGTGTATATTAAAGTTAATAGAAAATATTTTCATTCAAATTAAAAAAAAAAAAAAAAGAACAATTTTCAATTAGATTCGTTATAACATGACCAGATATTAAAGAACAAAAACTTTGTATACATCACCATTTTTACTAAATGAAAATAAAACACATTTTCTTAGAAATTTCTTAAATTGTTGTATTTCTTTTTGTCAATTTTGATTTATTTTTACGTTGTTTTATTTATCTAAAAATTTTAAGTAGGTAGATATATAGTAATGTTTTGATTTTAATTTTGAGACGAGGAAGAGTGTATCATTGATTCAACACTACAATACTCACACAAACGAAACGAAACGAAAGAACGAAATTATGCTGTTACCATAGCATATATGAATCATCTTTTATAAAATTTCAGTTATCTGACTAAGTTTTCTGACTCTGTTCAGTGAAGTACATTTTGGAGTTGTATGACAGCTACTGAAACCCATTGCCCCAAACCAACCAAATTTTACAGAAGCTACTATTGCCATCAAACTTAATCATCATTTACAAAACTTCAGAAATTTATTCAGATGTCTAACAGTGCAAAGAAAGAACAGTACTCGATTCCGTTGCCTCAAACCAACCAAATTCACGGAAGTTATTCCCATAACCAATTGCTTATCTTTTACAAAATATCGGATGCTTAACTTAGATATGGCAGCTACCTAAATCTGTTACCAAATAAAATTTAAGCAACCAATATTCATAGAAATGATTGCCATAAAAGTTGATTGTATGCATAATTTTGAAAAAAACTGTTGACATCTACAAAACCAAACTCTACATTTTATTATTTTATTTTAAAGGAATCATCTTAAAGTTTTATTTTAAAGAGGGTGGTTTTGGTTGGTTAAAGTTCAACACTACCCAGAGGAACCTCGTGCCTCGTTCCTTTGAGTGACTTTCGATGTTTTCCACCGTCTCCCGTAAAAAAAAAATGGAGTAGGTTTTTGAGTTGGTTACCAAGTCAGGATTTGAATAATTTGGTTAGAGAAGTTTGAAGACGGCAGCCTCCTTTTGATGAATATAAAACTCTAAGAACAATTGGAGATATGATTGGTACTGGAGATAATTGTACTCTAAGAACTATTTGTCCAATTGTACTCTAAGAACAATTGGAGATATGATTGGATTGGTAGTGGTACGATGTAGTTCAATTAAATGAAAATTGTATGAAAATGGGACGTATGACTGGATGTATCCAAATTAATTTAATTGGACGAAGTCTATCAACTAATATTGTGTAGCCATCTAATTTTCGACGGTTATATTTGTTCTGTTCAGAAAATATGGCAAATTACACATTTTTAATTAAATTTCGTATGGTGTATTTTTGTCATTTAATTTTAAAACTTTTTTGTGTGATTTGTTATTTTTAACAAGTTGTTTTTGATTTTATAAATTAATTATTTTAGAAATGTTTGTAATTTTTTTTTTTGAGAAATAAATTAGTTTTTTGTTTTATCTGTTTTTCATTCCAATGGAACATTAAATTTATATTTACTTTTGGTCGAAAAAGCATTTATTAGTCTGTAGATGTCTTTTCTCTCAAAATTTATTTTTTAAATTTGACATGTAAACTTTCCAAACTTTCATAATCTAATTTCATAAAATATTTAAGAGAACCATAAATCTTCCATATTCACATACTATCATTATGATTTTAAGATAAGAAAATTCATTAAATTCTTGATCCATAATTTTTCTTTTTTTTTTTTTAATATCTTTTTGTATTAGACAAAGAAGAACCCCCCCAAGAAACCCTCAACCGCATTTAAAATATTTTACTGTTTTAAATTAAAAGTTACCAAGCAATCTGTTTAATTACATTCGATGTGAAGCTTTACTTTACATTCGTATAACTAAACTGGCTTAGGTTTGATACATAAATGATATATATAAAAATTTCGGACGTTAAATCTCTTTCGCACGTACTATGCAATATATAGGAATATGTATAAAGAGATTTAACGAATATATAAAATTAATATATTTCAATCTTCCTGTATCTTTCTCAATAACACTTAATTTATTTTATTTATTTTTATAAATCAAAAATCAAAAAAAAATAAACCACATTTAAATTATAGTTTTAAAAATGGAAAATCAGAAAAGTTTCATGATTAATTTCGTGGTAATAGAATCGCATTATTTATTTTAGGAGGAAAGATCAGAATATTCTTCTAAATATTATCAATATTGAAAAATATCTTTATTTAATATACGAGAATGTGTAATTCATTCCGAAATGGTGTATGTAATATTTTTAATATTACATAGAAAACCTTTCTATTTAATGATTTTGTATTAAGTCAGTACAAGTATTTTGTAAAAAAGTATTTATGCAGTAGGTAAATACTATACTATTGGGATTTAGGCTGTTTTGATCGGAACTGTTTTCGAAGATAGGGTATAAACATTATGTTTTATTTTGAAACTTCGAATGTAATATTTGTTTTTAATCAAAAATATATATTCTAAAGGTTTAAAGTAACGCTAATATAGAAATATACGAGAAATACCAGCAATTATTAGTATTAATCAGTTACCAACCGCGATTGAAATGAGAATTTGAAAGAGAAAATGGTGATATGTATCAGTCATATCTTCAAACGTTCAACAACATTAGTGACACGACAGGACTTAGACTAAGATTTTTGAGGCAGAAGAAACCTGGAAAAAATTAAAGGGATTTGGAGAAGAAGTTAAATAAAGCTAATTAGAAAGACTTGCGCTAAAATTAAAAGGCAAGATAGAATGAATTGAAAAGGATTTTGAAATCCATAATATGTTCCCTAAGGGAATAAACAGGAGAAAATATTGTATAGCTTTATTTGTATTTCAATAAAAATTTTATAATATCGAGCTCGAAAATCAGTACTGTTTTTATAGTTATTTGAGGAATTTGTTCTAAATTAAGAGTTCTTCTCCTGTTTTAGTTAAGAATGCAAATCTTAATTACAACTTAAAGGTTACTGTAATTCAAATAAACTTTAAATATAATTACTATAAAAAAGAGAACCAACTCCATTTATAACCTCTTTAATTGAACAAAAGTCAAGGACATTTAATTCCACATGTCAAGGACCTTTAATTTCTACAAAAAAATAGAATTTTAAACCATTAACTAACAAACCAAATGTGTCGAACAGATATTTAATAATTTTTTTTTTTTTTTGTTTACACTTTAACTAAATACTAAGATCAGATTACTTTATACTAATGTAAGATTAGTTGGGTAATATAGTTTGCAAGCCATGTACTTTTAAGAATATTAAAAGAGTACTGAAGGGTAAATTATAAACAAATCTAAAAAGGTTCTGTTTAAAAAATTGCTGCAAATAGAGCAGATGGGAACAAATGAATACAACGAATGTGTTCGCACAACGAATGTGTTCGCATAACCAGTTTGTCTTAAGAATTTTAATCGTGTAGAAATAAGTAAATACTTGTTGCCACTCTCGCGTTATATTGAAAGAATTAGAAGAATTAGTTTTAATTCTAGGAATTTAGGTATTTAATTCTAGTCTGACCCGTCTGAAAATATCAAAAATTAAAACATATGACATTTTCGAATAGACAATCCATACATTCAATAAATACGTAAACATATGTTAACTTATAATTTAATATTAAAAGAAAGTATAAAAGTTTTTAAAAAAGCAAAAAATAATTTAAAATAAATAAAAAATGTTTGGCGATTCCTTACATTTTCTTATGTTACAATAAATATTTTCTTTTTAATAAAAAAAAAAAAAAAAAAACAAAATCTTCATACGAATATTCTAATCTTAAGAATTTTCTTAATCTTATTTTTTATAAAGAAAAATAAAATAAAATTAATTCAAGGTATAAAAATAGAAATGGTAAAGAAAATTGCAACAAGGAGAAAAGCAAAAAAAAAAAAACACAAAAACATAACTTTTAAAAAGAATATTAAAAAAACAAATTTGAAAAATTTACATTTCATGGTTTTCGACAACATATTTACAAACATATATTATATAATTGTATATTATGTATATGCATTTATTAATATGGGTAGGTATTTTTAAGATATTAATTCATAAGATATTTTGTATCTCGACGGGGAATATATCTTCTTTATCTTTTTAGTTTTTAGCACATTTCCAAAAAAATTTAATATTATTAGTTTCACTCTGTCAATCCGTCTGTCTGTTTACAAAACTTCTACACCGTTAAAGATAGAGAAAAAAAATTTTAACCATGGGTAGATCTCATAAAAAAATTAATGGTGTAGATCAACTTTTTTATATAGCTCTTTTAAAAATCCTTATTTTTAAATGCGTTTCCATCCATTAAATCCATTGGACAGGATTTTTTTTTATCTTTTCAAATTAATAACAAAATTATAGAATATTTTTAAATTTAGTATTTTTTTTTTAATGGCTTTCTCTGTCACATAAATGTGGACAGGAAATTACACAGGCTTTCCTGTTCAGACGTGGCTGTAAATGTCGTAAGGGGGAATATTTCTTACGACGTGTGTGGAATTTGAACCCACACTCGCTCGGTGTTTACAGCGTATTTTATACGCTCTCCCCACTAGGTCGCACCCCATTTAGTATTTAAATTTACCATTATGTGAAATCCAAATTTTGCATGCTTTTTCTACCTTCATAACTCCGGCACGATTTTAGATAACGACTTGAAATTCTGTGGTAAGAAAGAACTTTAAGAATTAGTATAAGTTTCCTCAGAAATTTTTTTTAGACCGCCCCCTGTTTATGAGCAAATAACCAAAAATTGGAAATTTACTATTTTTAAACACCTGTAAGTTAAGATCCTGTGCACATTTTTCTTCGATAAGACATAAAAGCTCCCGTAATATATTTTGTTGTGTGTTAACGGTTTCTTTTAGTTGTATAGGGTTCCAAAGTTACAGGCTCTAAAAATTGCAAAAATCAGAAATATGTTTTTACCACCTCCTGTTTAAGAGCTATTAGCGCTTAAAAGTTGAAAATTGTCTTTTTTTAGACATCATGTAACTTAGGCACCTGTATAAATTAAAGTTTCAGTGATATATTTTTACGTGGGTTAACGTGGGTTTTCTTAGTTATACAGAGTTCCGGACTTACAGCCTCAAAATTGCAAAAAATCCTATTTCACATTTTTTCTTATATGAAATTTTCAAATTTTGGTGCAAGCCACAATTCTAAACAGTTTGTATTATCTTTTGGAAATGTGCGTTTTTAAAAATCGTTTGTTTACATTCTGCCTTTTTCGTTTTTGTTTTAATATAATCTCCTCTCTGGGTAAAATTTCAATATAAAATATCTCAATTTTTATAAACGTAAGAAAATAGTTCAAAGGTATAATAATTTTGCGATATTGTTTGTAATACCTTAAAAATGACAAAATTAATATGATAAAGTATATACATTTTTCGTAAGGAGAAAGATTTGTATAGCGAAATTTATATACCTACTCATATCTTAATACTTTAAAAAGTTAAACATCTGAAATTTTTTAAAAGATGATCAATTTCAATGCTAAGAATTTCTGTAAAATTAAGTTGGTTTGAAGCAACGGGATCGAGTAGCTGTCATACAACTGCAAAGTTTACATAAATATATTTCAGTACTTACTTAAATGATTTATCATAAGTTTTCTAAAAGATGATTAAATTTGATGGAAACAGCATATTACTATGTTAGCATGGATATCCTAGGGTTGAGATAGATTACTCTACACTCTTCCTCGTTTTTGCTTTGTTGTTACAATTATGTTGGTTTGTTTTTTGGCTTCAGAAAAGCTGGTAAGTTTTATATGAATTTATTTCTTCTTCTCAACAAAAATTTAATTTGAATTTGTAAATTGAAAAGTTATTTTTGAGTTTTTTTTTTTTTTTTTGCAGTTTCATTGCAAGGTTGGAGAGTTTTTGTTGTCCATGACAATTTTATAGGATTGGTATACCAAGTTATGCTATATTATGATGAGACTTGCATAAATATATACTATTAATATATATTCGAGTTATGATTCTGAAATCTTTTTTTTTTTTTTATATAAAATTTATTTTAAATTTAATAAAGTGAAGAGTTACATTTAGATTATTAGGAGTGATTATAGTGATACGTGCTATTTATTATTATATATACCATTTATAATGTTCTGGTTTTGTCCCATAGTCCTATGAAAGGGAAATAGGAAACAAAAAATTTTAGTAAATCATTGAAATCGAATAAAATTAAATGAATGTATAATATTTATAATATTATAGGAAATAAAAAGAAAAAACAACTCGTTTGACTTGAATTTTCTATTCAACTTTCAATTTCATATAACGCATATACCTATGGGAGATTTCTTTGAACTTTCTTTATTCTTAATTTAACTTAAGGTTACATTTCAAATAAATAATAATTTGACGTTTTTATAAACTTTAACAGGAAAAATAAAATGGTCGTGTTTATGTGTTTTTTTTTATTAACAGTTATATTTAAATTTTAGATATTTTTTTTTTTTTGGCATAAACAAAATATGTTATTGTTTTATTAAAATTTTAAATAATGTAATATTTAAACCTATTTTAAAAAAAAGTTTTAAAAAGAAGTAAAAAAGTTAAAAGCGATAAACCAATGTTCGCGTCGCCTCGCTTGTCGGTTTGACATTAAAATAAAATACATTATTATAAAAATGCGGTGAACAATTGTTTCGAACTAATACGCCCGCATGTTTTTATATGGAAATTTGAATTCTCTGAATTTTCAGAAACGTTTAGAACTTTTTGTTTCTTTCTGGAACAAATATTGATTTATTTTTAACTTTTTAATTCAGAACAGAACTAACTATTTTTTTTGCTGTTATTTTTAATTTCTTTGACATTACTCACATTAAAAAAAAAATTATTAAACAACAGAAAGAACGGAGTAATATTTTTTCCTGTCTAAATTATTTTTTCTTCGGAACAGAATGTTCTGAAGCAATGAATCGTTACTGTTAGAATTCTCTTTTAAAAAAATAGTTCGGAACAAATGTACTGAAGCTGTGATCCAGCATTAGTCTGCGTAGATAATTATTTATTATTATTTTTTTTTTTATATTGATTGTTGGTAGTCATTGACAATTTAAATTAATAATGTTTACATATAGAATTTAAATTTGCTCAATAAACGACAATTTGGGATATCAACTTTAGATTTTGCTTCAACTTTACAATTTACAATTTATCTCAAAAGATTACATCCAATTTTTTGAAATATCATCAAAATAATTTCGCAAGGGAGAAAAAATATTCAATCAGTTTTTATTAAAAATAAATTTGTAGGAATTATAGAATTTTAGGTACTTTTACAAACCATATTTTCATGCAAATAAAAATTAAAAAAATTAAGAAGTATATTTATACTATTAAAACAGTTTTGTGAGAGTAATACATTTTGAAGATAAAATTATTAAAATATTTTTAGAAGTGCTTATTTTAAAAAATAATTTAATATCTTCATCCACCTTCATTCCTTCATTCATTCAAAAAGAGCTTTTTGATACTTATTTCATAGCAATTTATGTATAGGAGTCTAGAGATTTTTAGTATGAACGTTAGTATATAATAAAATTGAAACGTGCACTAAACCATTATAAGCCCATTTAGAAGGGCACATAAATATTGAAGCATTAAACACCCAACATTCAAAAAATGACAAAAGATTAGACTCGACCAGATTTTGCGATAAACGCATACCACCTTGACAGAGGTCTTCAACTTCAGTACACCTATAAGAATCACAGAAAAACGAATGGTTTGTCTTTAAGACATACTTTTAATTTTTTAAGACGGCGCTGGTGTTTTTAGTGACTTAAAGTTTATCATAACCTATTTTGCGTACAGTATCTTGAAATAATATGAAGAAGTATAATGAAATAGTCCAAATTCAATAGAAGAAATTAATCTAATAGAACTCAAATTCAATAACCGAAAAGAAATAATCATTATTCTACTTATTGAAAATTATGTAATTCAAACTATACTTAAATAAATTTTAACTATGTTCATTACTTCAGTTAATGAATTTAATGAACATTTTTTTTTTCCAAATTTAATTAATTAATTAAATTATTTGCAACATTTCATATCAAAATAATTTAAGTTGAATAGTTTATCTAAATATTAGAATATTCATATTTAAAGGTTTGTATAAAAAAAACTGACTTTGACTAATTGAAATTATTTTTTATAAAGATGAAATTTCCAAGAAACAAAATAATTGAAATTATAATAAAATATACATTTAAAGCATTTTCTATATAAAACAGAAAAAAAAAAAAAAACAATTTCCTCATCAGCATTAACCATAAAAAAAAATGTTATTGCAAAATTCATTATCACAATAACAAATTTACTTATCATATCAATTCAAAACAATTAGACAATTTTTTCAAGTAAATAAGTAAATATTGTAAATTACCCAGTAACATAATCTTAGTGTTCTTAAATTCAATTTATATACTTGAATATTGTTTTCCAGATGAGTATTGTAATAATATTTAGTTTTATATTTCAATACTTTATATTATTTGACTTTTTAGTAAGTTGAACGGTATTTTAGAATATGCAAGTCAGATTTGGTAACCTTATCTATATTACGCTAATATATTTCGTATTAAATCAGTTCCAAAAGAAATCCTACTTTTTCCTTTTCACAATTTACCAGAGGGTTGCACTCCACTATTCTTCCTCAATATGAAGTCATTTAATCTTTAATTAATTTAAATATGCTTCAATCACGACGATTAGTCACTGCATATCCTATTTTTTAAACAGGTTAGTTTTGAGGATATAATTGCTCCATTTCTTCGAGATCAAATAAGGTTTCAGAAAGAATCTGAACAATTTGAAATCGAGGGATCTTTTTAATATTCCATTTAACTTCTCGGATTATGGAAAGTTTGAACGAAGAGAATACTGGGAGAGATTAGCTCACAATAGTAATCTTAACAAACTAACACTTAAAGCAATACTGTACGGAATCCTGAATAATAGCAGTGACCGGGTTAGTTTAAATATTAACCGTAGTTTACATATTTTTATATTCATTATGAGATATTGACATAGTTCTAGTGATGAATAATAATTGACAAAATCTGTTAATATGATAGTTCTCTAAATGAACAATATAACTAAAGCTCGTAATAAGCAATATGTCTAATGCAAATGATAAAAAAAGATGCAATTAATATAAACTTAGTAAAATTAAATATAAAACTTTGGATTTTAAAACTATTAATCTTCAATATTTTCTTTCATATTGTTTTGTAAGTATCTCTTAATTAAGTGCTCAAAAAGAATGCCTTAAAAAATAAGGAATAATTGTATAATTATAGAGTAAGAGGTAAAAAAACATCTCTATATGACTTTTTTGTTTAAATTATAATAACCCTTCCATTCTATGACTAACAATATCATTTTGTATTAGAATTTTTTCTAAGCCATTGAAAGTTACAAAAAAGAAAATCCTGTCTACCAAAGTGTATAATATACTTTCAAAATCTTTGAGCCAAAATTTTTTAAATTTATGTTGTACAGGGTTTTTCAATTTAAGTGATTTGAATTCTTTAAAAAAAAAAAAACACACTAATTGTCAAGGAAATTCTAATGTTTTTTATTTAATGTGAAGTACAATCGATAGAATTAAGTTCTGAATAAAACGTCATTCAAATGGCCTCCACGACTTCTTTTGCAGGAACGAATTCGATGAACCCGATTTATTTAGCCAAAATATATGATGAATATGGTAAGATAATGAAAATTTCAAGCTTTTCGTTTTTAAATACTTATAACAAATATCTAGATACATTATTCAGTATCCATTTCTGACAAGTATTTAAAAGAAACAATTTTTAAAATTAAGCTATCTAATGTAAATTTAGTGGAAGGCAGTAATTAAAAATTATTATAAATTATAAAAAGATATTTTATGTCGAAACATAATTCTTCTATCTATTTGCAACATTAGACTACAATAAGCATTTTCTGGTAGATGTTTAAAATATTTATTAAAAATCAAAAATTTTATATCAAAAAGCTGGAAGAACAATTACAGAGCTTAGATGTATATAGTATAAAGAGGTTTGAAATGCGACATTTAATATGTAACAGTAGTCAGTAATAAATAGCTATTTGTGACATCAACAAAATTTAATTCATTTTTAAATTCACATTAAGTGAAATATAATTTTTTATAGATAAATAATTAGAAAATTTAACCCATTCAACTTTTCTGTTATGTATTATGTTAAAATACTAATTAATCAATTTTCTATAGATTAAATGACCTGAATATAATTTTTAAAATATTAAATTCGAGTTTAAAGAATTTAAAATTTTACAATAATATGGGATCAAAATTTTTCTCGATTACAATACCTTCATTCTGCGATGAATACAAAGATAAAAACAATAGACAATTTACAAAAAATTAACCTACATTTCAAAGTTTTTTTCTTTATTGTTTTCTATATAAATTTTTTTTTTTTTTTAGTTTTCAAGAAACAATAAAGATGCTTTCAACTTTTTTATTTTAATTTTTGTTTTTTTTTTTCTCTTTTTTTTTGTTTTGGAAGAAAAAACAATTTTGTGAACAATGAATCAAGAAAGAGTATAATACCAAAATCCACCTGTTAACCTCAACAAAAATGTTATTAAAATGTCCAATTTTCTTCTTTTAATAACCGAAATGGAATTGTTATTACTGTTAACCACAAAAAGCAGTAGGAACTTAACTGTCGACCATAATAATAAAAACCAAAAAAACCAAAAACAAAAAAAAGAGAAAAAGAAAAAACCATTTTATCGTAAAAATTTTCCACCGCATTATTTTTGGAAAACTAAAAATACACACAATAAACGTTTATTGGACTGTAGTAGATTCAATGGTTTTTGTTATAGGTGTGTATATGTATAGGTTTATTTTATATATTATAATCTTATATATATATATATATAAAAAAAATAAACGTAAGTTTTAGTTAATGACCCCCAAAAATTAAAGTACATCATAATTTTTTTTAATATCTGTTTTGTTTTTACCGTTATTTCTTTCTCTTTCTTATTTCTTTCATTTCTTGTTTTTTTATCAATGAACAGTTTTATCATAGGTATATAAACAAATAATACTTTTGTTATATTGTATATACATACAAGTATCACATTCGCCTCTTCCCTACTAGAAATTTTGTAAAGTGTTGCAACAAATACAAATACATTAAAAATAACATATCTATAAAAGCAAAATACAAATACAAATACATCTAATATAAAAAAAATGAAAAATAAAAATTGAAATGAAAAATAAAGGAAAATATTATATTCCTAATTACAATTTATATGAAAAGTTTTTATATAAAAAGAAAAAAAAAAAAACAAAATTAAAACAATGAAAAATAACATAAAACAAATAAAATAACTCACAAACAGTAAAACAAAATATAGAGAAAGAACAGATAAATATTGCACTAGGCAAAATAAAGAAAAAACAAAACTAAAAAATGAAAAGTAATAAAAACAATCGCTCACATAAAATAAAAAAAAATACAGGTAAAATACAAATGTTGTTTTATACATAACTATACATAACTTGTTTTATACATAACTTATAAGAATTTTACATACAGAAACAAAAAAAAAAGACAAATACAACCAATACAAAAGACAACAAAAGTAAAGCAGATATACTCGTAAGATAGCCATTCCAAACATAAAAACAAAAAAATAAAAAAAAATAAAACAAAACAGTAGAATGAAAATATCCTTCCACATTTTAATACCTGTCGAAAAATATACTGATGTAAATTTATAGATGCAAAATTTAAACATAACAACAACAATAACAACAACAACAAAACAATAAACAAATATAAAATTTCTGTCAATGCTGTACAAATGATCAAAAAAAAAAAATCCAAATTGAAAAAAAAAAAAAAAATAAAATAAAAATATTCACGGACAAAGAAGAACAGAATAAAACAAATGTCCTTTAAATAAATTTCATGTCCTTTTTGCCCAGATAAAGTTGTTTTACCGTAACGTTCCGCTCCAGAAATTATTTTTCTTACTTTTTTTTTTTATGGTAAATGTTTTTTTTTTTTTTGCCATTATTTTAAGTTTCATTTTGGTTTAGCTTTTTTTTTTTGCCATTATTGTTCTGAAAGAGACAGAGACAGCACGATGACTTTTATTTTTGGGGACGGTCTCTTGAACATATTTTTATGCAATGACGAACAAATACGCATTTTTAAGTTAAAACAAAGTAAAACCAAAAAAAAATGAATAAAATAAACTAAAACAATGTTTAAAGATTTATCGTAGTTCCACACTATAATAGAGTATTTGATTATCAAGAATTATTAAGAATGTAACTAGTATTTGAAAAGAAAAACTAAAACATACCAATGTAAATACAAGATTACATAAATGTATGGGTCACTACATTTTACTACACTTTTATTTTCTATAATAAAATAATGAAATGTATATGAAACAATTCGAATATGAAAACAATTTGATTCCAATCTCGAAGCAGTCGTAATGTAGAATTACTAAAACCCAGATAAACTAGAAAAGTTTTTAATATTTGTTTTGACAGTAGATTGATTTAAATTTTTTTTTTTGGGGGAAATAAAACTATTTTGTCTAAATAACTGCGCTTTTGTATTTCATTGAGAGACTTTATTCCAAGTTTTACAAAATTTGAGGAAACTCTCCAAATTTGGTAAAATCTACAAAAAGATAAAGTACTAATTTTATTAGCACAACCTTCACTAAGCCGATAAAACAACTGCGATTTATGTAAGTTAATAAGACGACTTATGTAATCTGACTTTGATTTTTCTACTCTTTATAAAGCACAATGTGATCTAAATACAGCTAATTCTGATGTCTTCATTCAAAAAATTCCAAAGAGAAACAAGGAGGGCTTTGGTTACCCTTCCTTACCGAATTCAAATCCCCACATAGCAAAATTCTATTTATAGGAATTCGTTTCTGGTACGAACAACTGAAATGTGAAATCATTTTCGACCTTATGTGTTTCCTAGAATTGGTAAAGATTATACATATGGGGCCTCTGTGGCCTAGTGGGTAAGAGCGTATAAAATACGCTGTAAACACCGAGGGAGTGTCGGTTCGAATCCCATACAAGTCGTAAGAAGAGCTATTCCCCCTTACGACATTTACAGTCACGCGTGAATAGGAAACACTGTGTAATTTCCTGTGTTTATGTGGCAGAAAAATGCATTAAAAAAAAAAATAAATATTAATAATACATATTATATACAACCTTCAAAGATTCATAGAAACAATTAATAACTTTGTTCATAATATTCCCATCAATTTGAACCAATTTTGTTTTGCTAATATTCACTTCCCTTGACGTCGAAGCAGTATATTAGTAATAAAGAACATATAACTTATAGTTTGATCATAAAAATATTTAAATATTTATTGGAAGAAAGCCACACGCATTCATAGAGAACTCGTGCTTATTCTAGTCCGCTATAGTGTTTTGTTGATTACTACCTTTTCTCGCAAAAATAAAATTGTACACCATCTATTAATTGTTTATATTAGTGAATTTAATTCTGATATTTTGATCATAAATTGATTACCATACTAAAGACGACTTTATTATACAATACATTTTATCTGAATAAAAAAAAATGTTTATCAATTAGTAGTCAACTTAGCAGTTTAGTTATAATTAGCCGCTGAAATTAAATGATCACATATGAAATATAATAACGGCTCCATCTTAAACCTTAAAAGAGTTTATAGAATGTGAGTAATAAATAAATGAATCATAAAAATTGTGATGAAGATCAAGAGATTTTATAGTGATATTTGAAACAATTTTGTTACACCTTTAAAGATTGAACGTTAAAGCAAATGAATAAAAATCAATGTACCAGTACATTTTTCAATGAAATAATATCATAAACGTTATTATAAAATTGTCATATTCTTCAATTTATCGGATGCACAAAAAAAAAATTTTTTGAATAAGCTTTTTAATTTTTTTTTTTCTTTCTTTTTGAAAAGCTGGTTTGTTCCTGTTTAAATTTCTTTTATAGTCTGATAGAAATATCTCAATGAAATAAATTAAAATCCTTTAGCTCTTATGTCTACCTATTAACTTTGTTCTGAAACAGCAACAAGACAACCGGAATCATAAACAAAAGAAAAATATTAGAATATACAAAAAAAAAAAGAAAGAAAAAACCAAAAGGATTAGTATTTAACAAAATGGACAGGACGTCTAACTTCCTGATACTAACAAAATTTTTCTTTCATTTTTTAAATTTATATGATAACCTGAGTTCTGGAGTTAAACAGCAACAACAGCAAAAAATATAATAAAAATATCAATTAAAAGAAAAGGAAAATCAAAATAAGGCATTATATGTTAAATTACAGGTTTTTAAAGTAGCACATTTCAGAAATATTTTATACCTATTCATAAAAATTTCAATTCCTTTTGTCATTTAACTTTTTAAGATTTAAAAACAATTTACTATTTAGTAGTTCTTCAGTATTTTCAGTTTTTAAATCTAGGTCTTATCCAATTTTAACAATTTAAATTTCTGTAAGGGGTGGATAAAATTAATTTTAATTTATAGATCTATTGATGGTGAGTATATTTCATTGAATATCATAAAAAAGATAGAGAGACAAAGCAAAACTTAACAAAAAAAAAAATTTCTTTTAGAACGGTACTAAAAAGAATAAGAGGATGAATTTATTTTATATTTTTTAAATGAAAAGCTAGAAAAGAAAATCATTTTTAATCGCTTTTAATAGATTTTTCTAAAGTTTTTTTTTTTTTGTTTTTGGAATTTATTTTTATTATATTTTCTTTTTTTCTTTCTTTCTCTCATTGTTTCTATATAATTTAAAGGAAAATCTTAATAACAAAATGTCAAAACAATGCTTTATTTTTTGAAATGCTTAGTACCTTTCTATAGGCAAAAATTATAACTAAAAATAGATCTGATAACATAATCTATTTCTTGTGACATTTATATATACATATATATATAGCAAGTATCAAATAGGCATTTTTAAGATTTTTTATTAGAGTTTCAACTGTAGATAGTTTTGCAAGATATGTAACTAATTTGTAAGGTATATTTTTGTTATTGAAAACATTTTATATGTAACAGTTGTGTTATACACGATTAAAAAGTCATATTAAATGCCATATTTGAATAAAAATGCTTCTAGAAAACTAAATGTGTATCTGAAG
Organism: Poecilobothrus nobilitatus; assembly: GCA_947095535.1. Lineage (NCBI taxonomy): Eukaryota > Metazoa > Arthropoda > Insecta > Diptera > Dolichopodidae > Poecilobothrus > Poecilobothrus nobilitatus. The sequence goes on along the minus strand of OX352774.1, from coordinate 83,182,675 downwards.
TTATACAGTTCTAGGAAAAAGAAAAAAAATTAAAGAAAAATTATTTTACTATACGCAACTTATCAATTTTATTAAGTGAAAATGTAGAAAAATTATAAACTTTTTAAAATTTTAAAGCATAAGAAATAGGAAAAATAAATAATAGATTGCTGAATAAATCAACCTTAAAAAATCCTGTTCATCTTAAAAATAAATAATTAGATACTAAAATTAATATAATTATTTATAATCAAAATCATTTAACAATTAAGACCAAAAACGCTTTTCTTCATCATGCTGAGGATCCTTTTAAAAGAAACAGCAAAAAAAATCTTTTAATTTTTTTTTTTCTTTTTCCTATTCCAGTTAATTTCTTACCTTTATTATTTTGTTTAATTATTTTTAATTGAAGGAAAAGATTGCTCAGCCGCAACAACACAAAAAAAAAAAAAAAAAACCAAAAAGTTAAATACATTTTTAATTTACCCTGATCACCCATATTATTTTATTCATCTTTTCTTAATTGCCTTGCGGTCAGTTCCCGCATGTACCTATAGAAATTTTTCCTAGAAGATTTTCATAGAATATTATAGTCTAGAAGTAAAAATATAGAATTCACCAGCTGTTTATTTGTAAAATTAAAAATATAAGTATAAATAACTTTTGAAGCGTATTTTTTTTTTTTTTTTTTTTGTGTTTTAAATTATACAACAGCAACAACAGCAACAACAGCAACAATTTAATGATTTGCAGTCTTCTGTAAATTGTTTTAAGCAATGAAATAACAAAAAAAAAAAAAAGAAAAATTTACGTTATCTTAGAATTGTTTAAGGAAAACAAAAAAAAAAAAAAAATAACGGAATATTAAAACAAAATGCAAGTTATCTACCAAAATCCAGAATATTAAAATTAATTTCTTTCATAAAAACAAAATTAATAAAAAAATGTAAACCTTTTTCATTTAATAAAGTAGTAACAAAAAAAAAATGTATATAAATATATATATTATATATATATATATAAAAATAAAAAAGTATTACTTCCTTTTGTGTTATGTAATAAGGATATAGATAAAAGGATATTAGATAAAAAAAAATATACAAAAAAAATTGTTTTTTTAAATATATATTAATAACAAAAAAGTTTTTATACTTTGGTATATAATAAAAAGTATGATATAAGTTAAATATTAAATATCTAAGAAACAACCAAAACTCACTAAAAGAGAGTTAAAAAAGAAAATGATTTAGTTTCTTTTGGATTTTCAATTTTATGTTCGGTTATTAAACTGGTCTTTTTTTAATTCCCGTAAATTCATATAAAGATTAAAAAGAAATTAAAATACGACTAAAACAGTTCTCCATTCCCTATATCAAGGAACATCGCTTCATTGTAAGACGGATTTTTGAATAGTTTTACGCAATTTTGCTTGGGATCATGAGATACATCTTCTGCTCTATGAGGCTAGACTTTCTTTGATAAATTTCAATTCCTTTTCAATCAAGTTATTTAGAGAATGATACAATATTTGTTTAGCAAGTTATTGCGCGGTTATATTACATCGCCTTCTATTCGCGAATAAATGAGGTGTAGGGAAAATCCAAACAATTTGAGATATTCAATGTCTCACATCACTCTAAAGACTACGATAAATTTGACTTTATCTGGCATATGTTAAGAGAAATTAACTCAATATCTGAACTCTTTCATACTAGCACTAACAAACTACCATTAAGAGCTAAACTTTACAGTAGCATGATTGAAACCTGTAGTCTGCATAAATAATCTCACATTGCAATTTAACCGTTTGCTTTTGCTTTATCAGTAGGGGATTACTTTTTTCTCTATTAGACCTTTTAGTGCCTAACTGTCATTTAAATTCACTAACTGTAATTAATTGTATAGTTTAATCTAGTAGTACTTTAGTCTTTATTTACTACGAAATTAACCCAATTAAATAATGACTAAACTAGTTAGTGATAATTCTCAAAATGATGAATTAACTAAGATACTTGTTTAGTAAGCAATATGTTTGGTACTTAATATAGCCTTACAGTTGGCAACTCTTATTTGAAAAATTCTAATAACGCGTCAACACGGTCTTTATTTGTTTTTTATCTTTTTAATTCTTAAATATTAGAAAAATTATTTCATTCAAATATTATTAGAAAAGGGACTTTATTTTAATTCATACTGTATAACTCACAGTTTTATATTAGCTGAATAAAATATAATTAATGGGATTAAGTGGAAGAAGCTTCTTGTTTTGGTTAAACTATAGTACATTATCAGTAGTAGTTAAGTGATAAATTCTTTAAAAAAACAATCTAAAAATCCTTATGTGTTTTGATTTTTGAAAGAATGTCATACAAATTTGGTGAAAAAAATTGGCATTTGATCTAAGCATCTTTTCTTGAGTTAATTTCCTTTAAGGTCATTATTTTGAAATATAGTACATATATACAATAATGTAAAGCTATACTTATGTATTTTGAGTGTTATATTGAAATTATAATCTTTAGTCACTAAAAAACGTATTCAAAAGTTTAATCATGAAACCAAAAAATAAAAAAAACATTACAAAACTAAAAATGAAAATAATGATGTAGTAGAAAAAAAAAAACAAAATATCTAAACTTGTAACCATTTGTCACTGTTTTTCTTTTTTTTCCATCTTGTAATTTAATTTAGTGAAATCTTCTTGCTATTAATATTCACTTCTGGTTACTAAATTATTTCTACTTCGGTAATAAAATTTAATGCATACAATGAATTTTCTAAAGTTAATTAAAACAAATGAATATGAAAAGAATGAACCAACACACGACTTGCATTCTCATTGATAATAAAACCAAAAAGAATTTTAAGTTTTTTAAATTTTTAGTTTCATCTTCAGTATGTAGAAAAAGAAAAAGTGTAAAATATTGAATTAAAGAACTACAAGGATTAAGTAATTCTCAGTGCATGTTCAAAAATGAAAAATTTTAAATTACAATAAATGATTTGAAAATTTACATTCATTAATTTTCATTATCTATCTATTGAAAGTATAAAATTTTTAAATTTATACTGTCACCATCCATTTCACCATCTACTGTCACCATCCATTTCAAATTTTGAAGTATAGTTGCAATACTAATTGCATGATCCTTAAATACTTATTTCGTTATAAACAAATGCACGTAATTGAACTGTATCTGAAATATTAATTTGTATGTTCAAAAGACTACATTATGCTTTTAAAAACTTTTATTGTTTAAAATTTATATCGGATCGAAGTAAAGGTATTACAACAATAGAAGTTCTTCAAATAATTTGAGAGCTGCCATATAGGGATTCAACACAGCAATTACATAATTACATAATATATTTGAATTAATATCAATAGATATTAATTCAAATATATAAAATTGAGCTGCAACTCAAATTTCACTTTATTAAGCAAAAGATTCTGGTATGTAATAATCCTTGCAAAATTTAAACAAAAATAAGTTTTTACTTAGATATGAAAGAAGAAATCAACTACCTATGTGACACCGAGAAAAATAGATGTTCCTTTTAAATACTGTTACTTGAAAAATCGTTTAAAATATAAACACCCTCTTCATCCCATCAATTCTTTTTAAAAATTACTCGTAGTATAAATACTTAATAATTCTTATACGATTAGAATAAAATTTGGTATAGAGGTTAGTGTTGTAATTATGTCCTCTTCAAAAAACGTTGAGGTCAGAAACTTTAGTGGAACGCCCTATTAATGTTCGAATAAAATATAATTTGATATGTTCTAGAGCACATAGTAATTGGTATACGATTTTAATGAAATTTGGTATAAAGTGTTACTATTGCAATATAGTTGATGCTGGAAACTTAGTAGGCTCTAGCCCTGCTATTGGGGCTCTAAATTAAAATTGTGATAAAATCAAGAGATTTTAAGATCCACTATTTAAACTTGAAAATTAGGTAGAGTGTATGTTAAAACCTTTCAGAAACGGGACCACTTTTCAACCCCTAAGATAGATGAGAATATACATTCCTAAACCTAGTTACTGCCGCTCCACGGAAGGAATTTTGTTTTTTTTTTTGCAAGAAAATAGTATCTTGTATTAAATTTCTATTATTATGAGATTAATACATAATAATGGTTGAATTGTAATTGAAAAAGTCGATAACATAGTGATAGCCCAATACTTGTAGTTTATTTAACAGCTCTTTTAGTACAAATAGCCTTTTAAAAATAAAAATAAATTTCTTCATACTTAAATTTATTTTAAAAACTTTATTTTATTCAGCTTTTTCTTGGTTTACCAACTTTTTTTTCCTTTTTTTTTTTACGAGGGTGGGTGGAAAACTCGAAAGGCACCAAGAGGAACTGCACGTGCTTCCTCAAGGTAGTGTTGGACTTTAACCAACCAAAACCACCCCCCTTTTAAAACCAAACTTTAGGATGGAACCTATAATACGAATGTACAGTTTGGTTTTGGGGATAGGGATGTGGGAAGGATAATTAGGGAAATTGGCATTAGGAAATCTGGATTATGAGGGATAGGTAGAAAAATTTGGAGGGGCATTTTGAAGAAAGATGTTAATGTTCTTCTTAAACTTAAGTAAATCGTACACATATGAATTACCAACCTTAGGGAACACATGCGATGGTATATGGTTCCACAAACGGGACGTGCGCATGACAAACGAATTTCCATAGGCTGTATTTCGCCATCTTGATAACTCAACATAGTAGGGATGAGCATCTGTTGCCCTCCTTGTTTCTCGTTGGAAAACTTTGAGTGGAGGCATTAATTGTTTAATTTCTTTGGAACATGTGTTATTCCCTACGAGATACCTATAAAATAAGGTCAGTGACCCAACTGTGCGACGATGGCTGAGTGAAGTGAGCATAGAAGTTACACTGGGGTCGTTGATCAAACGAATAGGTCTGTTTTGCACATTATCTAAATAACCCAGTGCTGTTCGAGGCCCTACAGCCCAAATGTGTACATTATACTCCATTTTTGGCCTAATGTACGTTTTATAGATATTGAGAAGATCAGATGCGGAAAAGTAAGTTTTGCAGCGATACAAAAAACCCAAACATTTAGCTGCATCCTTAGCTATACCAAAAATATGACTTGACCAAGTCAATTTCTGGTTTAACCCGACGCCCAGCGTGTTTAAATCCGAGTTTAGTTCAAGAAAGAGAATTATGAGAGCCGGAAACCCTATACAGACATTTCTTATAATATCATATAAATTGTTTTATTTTAACAAATAAAACCTTATTATCTTTGTGAAAAATTTTAAAATATTTGTCCAAAAAAAAAAAATAAAATAAAAACAATCAAATTTTACACAATCATTAATTTACTACTTGATTACTTTATTACATTTACTTGCATATTTCAAAATTTCTTCCATAAAACATTTCATAATTTCTTTTTAATAAAATTTTTGTAATTTTTAAATTTTATAATATCAGATCATATAATATATCTATGTATTTTTAAAAATACCAAATAAACAAAAATTTCGTAATGTAAGAATAATTTTTTCACGTTCTATTAAAAAACAAAAAAAAACAGGATAAAAATTAAAACTATCAAAGAAAAATAAATTTGTAACATATTTCAATTTAGAAGGAAAAAAAGAAACACTTAAATTTCTACTCAGTTACATGAAATCATTGAAAATTCTGTAAATATTTTCTTTAGACCTATGAAAATAAATCAAATTAAATAATGTCCAAATTCATTGTTATAACTGTTGTATACAACATAAAATAAATTCATGACACACATTTTTAATAATGCTAAACCCATGGTAGACAAGGGAAAATTGTGGGGTTTAATCAAAGAAAATAAACTTAACTGTGCTTTCAGAGAAATATGAAAATAAATGACAAAAAGTACTCTAAGAACTATATATATAAAGAAAGAATTGCGAGGAATTATATTTTTCAGAAATTTTGATATTTTTTATCGTCTTTTCTTGTTCATGATGTTAAATCTTTTAAAAACTCTATCTCAAATAATTATAACAAAATTTTTCAGTTAACAAATTAAACAAAATATAACAGTTTTTTTTTTTCTTTTACGAGGAGCAGAAAACTTTTAAGTGAAGTCATTAATTATTTTATTTCTTCAGAAGAGGCGTTTGCACCTTTAAGGCCTAATGTACGTTTTATAGATATTAAGAAGAGGAGGTCATTTGAAGAAAAGTAAACTTTACAACGGTACAAGAAACCCAAAAATTTAACAGCATCTTTAGTTATACTAAAAATAATATTTGATCACGCCCATTTTTGATTTTACTCAATGCTCAGAATGTTTAAATGTGTTGGGTGCTGCAGAGCTTCTTTCTGAAATGACTGGGTGCGTATATTGTAGTTGCTACTTTACGCTAGATTAAACAACACATTATGTTTTTTTTTATTTTTTGGTGTTTTTGATCCCATTTTTGGATTTTTCGTAAATCATTATTTAGCTCACTGATAATGAAATTGACAGTTTGTCAGAAAAAAAGAATTTAAATAGGTATTTAAAAAAATTCAATAGAATTAGTGTTAAAGGTGTAAGTACGAATTTTTTAAAATCTAACATAAAATCATAATTATTTATCAATGTTATTACCTAAGAATATATATAGATATTATATGTATTTTTTATCGATATATTGTAGTTATTAAAAAGCAAGGATGTTTCAATTAAATCCTGCCTATTAAAAAGTGTTTACGTGCAAAGGGCTGTAATTAAATATCAAAATAGGTAGTATACAGAATATAAAAAAAAATCTTTAAGAAAAATAACTCATAATAATTATTGGTTTTTGTACAAATTAAAGAAATTTTTTCATAAGAATAAAAAGAAATTAAAAGCAATCTTAAATCCTTATAGTTTGTAGATGATATTATGCAATTAAAGTATTTCACCTCAATTACTGTCAAATTGTTCACATATCAAAAATATATACCTACCTATTGATTTATATGAAAATTTTTACAATTTATTTGGCTTTGTGGAAAAGGCTTAGTATTAAGTCATAAAAGAAAACAAAATATATCCTATACATAATACCATTTCATAATAATTTTTCTTTTATTCATTTTATAACTTTATTGAGAATTTATATTTGTAAAAAAAGTTAAATTTCTAAAAATCTTCTAAATACTAATACCTTGAATTCTAAATAGGTTATATTGAAAATATTTAGTTTTTTTTTTTTTTGAATTTTGAAAAAAAAAAATTCTCCATATACCTATATCCAATAAATTACATTTTTTTAAAACTTTACTCTGGTTTACTGTTTAAATATATAAAATTGGTTGGGAAATGTTTCAATTTTCTAAGTAAAGTTTTATTCTAATTTTTTTTTTTTTTTTATAGAACCAAAAGTATAACAAGTTAAAAAGTTTAGGTTTTTTAGGTTTTTATTATTATTACTTTAGCCTTCAACAACAAAAGGTAATGTAAACTATTTTTATATTTTTACCCTATTTATTTTATTTTATTTTTTTTCTCCTTTAAATTTTTAAGCAATTTTTTTCGTTTTTTATTTTGTTTTGTTATTGTTTGTTAAATATTTTCTTGTACCTTAGAGATTTTTAAATTTTTAAATATTGATATAAAAGCAAACTAAAATTCTTTAAATTTTTTTCTTTTTATATTTCATTTGAATCAAAAAAATATTTGTAACTCCCCAAATTTTTTTTAGTTTTCCTAAAAAAAAAAAAAAACCAAAAATAAAGATTTTCTTGCAATATACAAGAAAAAAAAAACCGTTCTTGTTCTTTTATAACCCAGTTCTTTTACTTTTTTTTTTTTTGTAAAATGAACTTTCTAAAAACTTCAAGAACAGCAGGAGCAGAAGAACAAACTATTGCTATAACTATTAGATTTTTTTGTTTCTTTTCTTTTTTTATTTTAAATATTAAATTTTCGCGATTTCAAATTCTATGCCAAGAAAAAGAAGCAAAAAACGGAAAGAAAATACATTAACTATAGTAAATGACCTGCATCCTTCATGCACTCTTTAATTCAAAAAGAAAAGAGAACAAACTATTTAAAAACAAAAAAATGTAAAACGAAAGAAAAAAAAAAAAAAAAATTGAAATGGAGCTCAGTGCACGTGAACAAAACTTTAAAATTTCAATAAATTTTATTTGTTTATTTGCTGTTTTTTTATTTTTTTAATTTTTTTTTTATTTTAATGTTCAACAGAAAAAAAAAAAGAAAACACAAATTTGAACACTTACCGAGATACAACTTTTGGTAACCAATCACCGCCACAATATTTTGCTAGTACTGGATCATTTGTTGAACTACCATCATAGAATATTAAATGGTCTCGTTCACCTGTACAATCAGACCAAGCACGAATTGATCTTGATGTTTTGTTGAAACTTGCTATCGACCTGTAATGAATTTATAAATGAACAAAAAAAAAAAAATTAAATAATGTTTCACAAACCACTAATAGATATAAAACGAATAGCAATTTTAAAACAAAAACAAAATTTACTTTTGAATATACATATTTTGTAGGGATATGTGAAATATTTCATTTTCTATGATGATAGATATTGTAGAAAATTTAGAGAAGGAGTACTAGAGATCGTAATTAAAAAAAAACAAACATCTAATTTAGGAAAATTATTCAAAATTATTCACTAAAATTATTATTAAAAGGTGTCAATAAAGTTCAATATATGATTGCCCCTATATGTATGCAATTGTGAAGAAATACATTAGTTTTTGGTGAGTCTGGCGTTGTAAAGATCTCGTTGATTGATTAGTTTATTAGATAGCTGATAGAGTGCCGGTTTAAATCCAAATTCACAGACAGAGCAAGTTTTTTATAAATCCTTTTTCTTACCAAATATATAACGTCAATGTTATAATATAAACAAAATAAATCATATCACTTGATTTTTTTTTTTGTTCTCCATTTCACTTCCATAAGAAGAATAGGGCATCTACTTCTTCTTATATAAAACTAAAATCATGATAATTGATAGACGAAATGATAAATGTTTGGTTCGTTTACCAAAAATTATTACTTTACCTCGTTTTGATAGTATTTAACCAACGAAGATGCACAGATGAAGTTAAAAGAAGATTGACATTGGTAAAAGTTAAATTAACCAAAATATGGAAACATAGAAGCATCAGTAAAAGAAAATAAAATTGAGGCTTGTGAATGCTCTTGTATTTCCAATAAATACATGTGCCGCTGAAACATGGAGCAGGCAGACAAAAGCGAATAGAAAGTTTTAAGCTATGGATGTATCGAAGGATGCTAAAAATATCATGGATACAACATTGTGCAAATATTTCAATTTTACAAAACTTAAACTTTAGTACATATAAAAAAATGGTCAATCCTATCTCAGGCAATATCTCAGATAATTTGATCGCATTGCCAGACGATCAGATAAAATTCAGCGATTAAATGTCAAACTAGTAGTGGTAAAGAATGTCATCATATAAAATAATGTCACTCTACGGCCTGATTAGGATATTGGAAGGAAAAGAAGATTTTTTTGTTCTACTAAATAATCTTACTTTAACAAAAAAGTCATCTTTCAGTTTATTTAAAACTTTGATTTTTACTACAAGTTTCTTAAATACCGTAACATTTATAAGAAACTTATAAAAACTTACAATTTACAAAAAACTTCATAAGAAAACTAACAAAATAAAACATATTGGAAAAGATTCATGTTAATTAGGTATAGTCAAATAAAAGATATGTGGTAAAAAAGTTTAAACTAAAAGTTATGAAAAGAAAAATTATTGTAGTTTATTTTAGCCCACGAATTCACAGAAACTAAATCCAATGTTGAATTCATCACGTTTTTTTGTTTTCTTTAATTTTTTTTCATTTTAAGATATTTTACATTTTTATTTTTGACAGAACCAAGTTATAAATGCAAAAAAAAAATGGTTATTTTTATTCTTCTCATAAAATTTTATTGCAATTCAGCTTAATAATGCATGATTGAGCATGGAATTTTGATATTTAAAAAAAAAAAATATTTAATCAGTTTTATTTTCATGAAATAATTTCTTATTTTATTAAATCAATCATCATCCTGATAACTGAAGTCGAAAAATTATTTTATTTAATATATTTTTGAATAAAATTCATAAGAATTGCAATTACCGTTAACATACTATGGGTTTTCTTCCTTGTGAAAAATGATTAATTTGAGATACAAATCGGCTGAAGAAAACTAGAATTCTGTTTTGTCTATACAACTGATTTGAAAAAAACTTAAAAATCAAATGAAAAAGTATGTAACCTTGTATTACATGTAACCTTGTACCTTATAATTGCATAATTGTTGCACTGTCGCTCACGAACGTCCGTTCAACAATTTATTAAAACAACTACTATAGTGGTTTGTTTTTCTAAAACTATATACAGTACATTTTTTTCCTATTTGAAAGTTTTCTTTAAACGGTGAATTCCAATCAAATTTTACAGTACTTGTTGCCAAAAAATTTGACATTTTTTCACGAAATTTCAGATATGATAAAATCGTAAAAATTTCAGAATCCTAGCTCCTTATTTTTGAAGTTATTGTGCTATCGGACGGACGTACATGATTTAATAGACTCAGAATTCGATCTTAAGCAAGAATATGCATAGTTCACTATTATTTATCTCGTTTTCTTTAAAGTGTTTTTAGAAACGTAATGGCAAATTTATTATACACTGAGAACTAAGTTCGTACTAGTATATAAAGAACTAATGTCGAAAATGTTCTGCTTTAATTCATAGATATGTATTAAAAATGAATGTATTAAAAATCACAATCACCTATTTGCTATAACTCAGAAAATAAAACAACGAAAAAACAATCTACCCCATTTTAGACAAACAAACGACTCAATCAATGTTTTTTCATTAAAATCACTTTATCATTCTTCTTTATCTCTTTATATATTTTTAAACTATTAATCACATATCGACATTTGATACGCCATTAAAGGCGCATCTTAGAAGCTATTGTCTGATAATATGTTATGATAGTTCAACAGATATTTACAGTAACATAAATTTTATATCAATATTTTCAAAAGGTGATATTAACTTCTTAAAGGTTCCGACGCCAATCGGAACTATTACATAAGTTTAATTTTTTTAATAGAATTTTTTGTTTGTGTAAAATTTCAAAACAATCGGACCTAATCGAAAGAATAGCCTATATTCTTTATTTCACGTGGCGCAGTATAAAATTATTCCTAATACTATCTTTTTCTTATTCTTCTGGATCCTTTAACCTTCTAATTGGGGCATAGGGCGTCTTTAAATTTATTTCACCTTGTACAATCTGAAGCAATTCTTTTTAGTTGTGGCTATGTTTTATTTTACGCTTTTGCTTGAGTTAAAACAGTCCTTCGCCATGTTTTTCTTGATCTACGAACTCGACCATGGCCTTGTGGATTCCATTCAAAGCATTGCTTAGCAAAGCTGTTGCTTGGCTTTCTTAAGGTGTGTCCGAATAGTCTAAATAGTTCTATACCGGATCTATACAACATACAGATTTCACTTGGTTCACTAATATTTTAATTGATTTTTTGTTTTTTTTCATATTTAAATAATTTATTTAAAATTTTATTGAAAAATTTAAAGATTGGAAAAATTCAATAATATATTTTAAAAGGCAATAAATATAATAATGCTTGGAACGGAAAATGAAAAGTTTTTGTATAACATCATATATGTATACATAATTATTAATATGTTTACAATTTATTATACATTTTAACCATTCTAAATTCTATCTGGAGGCTAAAAATTCAATATTACGATAATTTTAATTACAGGATTAAAATATCAGTGATTAAATGTCATTATATTAAAAAAACAAAGTAAAATGTAAAACAACGGTGTTTAAAAGCGCACATTCCCAAAGTACAATGCTGTTTAGAATTGTGACTTGCACAAAAATTTGAAAATTGCATATAAGAAAAAATGTGAAAATCGGACTTTTTTGCAATTTTGAGAGGTTGGGAATCCGGAACTCTATAAAACTAAGAAAAACTGTTATCACACGTTAAAATATATTACGTAGCTTTAATTTTTATGCTTTGTCGAAGAAAAATTTGCACAGGACTAATTCTTAAAGTTCTTTCTACCTTCAAAATTTCAAGTCCCTATCTAAAAGCGTTCCGGACTTATGAGGGTAGAAAAATCATGCACAATTTGGTTTTCACATAACGACAAATTTATATACTAAATATGTAAAAATTGTATGATTTTGTTATTAATTTGCAAAGATAAAAAAAATCAAATGGGGCCTCGGTAGCCTAGTGGGAAAGAGCGTATAAAATACGCTATAAACACCGAAGGAGTGTGGGTTCGAATCTCACACACGTCGTAAGAGTTATTCTCCTACGACATTTACAGCCATGCCTGAACAGGAAAGGTTCTGTAATTTCCTGTCTACATTTATGTGGCAGAAAAATGCATTAAAAAAAAAAAATCCAAAGACAGTCGAATGACGTTTTCAAATTGAAAAAATGTTAAGCAAAATATGAGGTATACACATTTAAAAATAGGGCTTTTTCAAAGTTTGAGAGGCTGTAGCTCCGTAATAGATGGGGCTACATGAAAAAGTTGTTCCACAAAATAAATTTTTTTATGAGACCTACCCATGGTTAAATTTTGTTTTTTCTATCTTTAACGATGTAGATGTTTTGTAAACAGAATGACGGACGGACAGAGTGAAACTAATAAGCACACTTTTTCAAAATTTTTTTGGAAATGTGCTAAAAACATATATAAATATCCTGCAGATATAAAGTTAATTAATTTAATAAATTTCTAATTCTAAATTTAACTGTTAATTAAATCTTAACAATTCATTGAATTCAATTGAATTTATTTTAGATATTTTATTGGTTTGTTTTTTTTAAATGTCATTTACAATCGATTAAAAGCTTTTGAATTGTGAAGTAAATGTAAAATTTGTATAATCAGATTAACATGTTAAAGGGACGTTCTGCATCCAAAGATAAATGAGTATGATATGAAATACATATATCGAGATTTACGTTCGGATGCTGGAAAGCCTTGAATAAGTTGAAGAAAATAAATGGAGTCAAACTGCGGTGGATAATCCCTCAACTAAACTTCTCAAAAAGTGCGAACACAGACAAAATATGAATTAGTCAAATCAAGTGTGAATACAAAGTTAATGGGACTAACACACTTATATTTACATACCAAGAGTTTCTGAAGCGTTCCGAATAGTTAAAACAAAAAAAGTCCTGAAACTAAATAGGATAGACCTGAAATTCTATACCGGAATTAGCACAGACCATCAGACGGAATAACTAGTAATTGGTTGTCTCAAGCAAAAATCATCTACGCAAAATGATCTAACGGACAAATAGTTACCGGGATAGTGGCACACATTATTTTTGCAAAACATGCTTTACATAAAACAAAAAAATTTGATTTTACTTAACTTTTGTTATATAGCATCAATTACATTGTATTCATAAGAATATCTAAAATTATCTTTAATTTTGATACTTAAAAATATATAATTTTTGAAATTGAAAAATCTATTTAGAGGTAAATTTCCCAGTTATTGTATAGTTGTAAAATTGTAAAGTTACAATGCATTTTACACTTAATAAATGAATGCATCCTTTGTATTTTAATTCATTATTCCAAAATAAAAAAAATAATTTTCAAAAAATTTTTAACTTTTGTATTTTTAAATTTATAATTTAGTTTGAATATTTAAATTATGTCCAAAAAAAGTGTTAGTGTCTTAGACGAAATGGATTAATTGAAAATATTTGAGATATTTGAGATGCTGGAAATCTGTTTCCAACAAGAATTTTTATAAAAAAAATATAAAAATATATGTTTTGTACAGATATTATGAAAAGTGATGAATATTTCGAAAATATTGAGGAAATTCTAGATAATTTATTTCTATGATATTTTTTACTATATTCTCTTACTATATTCTCTTATTATTCTTTTACTATATTCTCTTAAACGTGACAAGAAATTATACAGCCTTCCTTTTCTAGATGTGGCTGTAAATATGGTAAGGATAAATTATTCTTACGACGTGTGTTTAAAGTGTTTTAAATTTATGTATCTCAATACTACATAAAATTGTTCATACAAAATTTTTACGAGGTTATGACGAAACAACTTTAACAGCTTTCAAATAAGTAAATATCTCATTTATAATTTTTACAACTGAGAACCGCTCTTGTTAAGTTGTTTTTTTATTAATTTTTTGAGGTTATGTAATTTCCAACAATTCTGATGTTACTATAATTTTTGTCATATTTCTATATCTATCATTTTTAAGATAATTAAATATAATATTCAGAATATAAAAAACCAAAAATTTTACCACAACAAACAAATAAAAAAAAATAATTCGAAAAACTTTTTGTTTCCAAAGACGTATATAAAATAACTTTCCTCTTTTAATAGAAATTTATGAAGTCATCAAAAGTTGCAGTATCTATTTTCGATGTTTTGAAATTTAAAAAAAAAATAATTATAAATTATTCTTAAAAATTATTTAATTAATTAAAATTAATCCTTTATTCACAATATCTCCTTCAATCGCCGTTCTTTAATCTTATAATCCTAAACATCAAAAAGTCTTTACAAATTTATATTGGCAACTTTCTTGTTCAGAAACCAAAATAAATAATATATATATTAATTAAAGGTTATGTATGCAGGGTGTTTCACTGGTAAACGCCATTATTTCAAAAAGTGATAGTGGAGGTGAATACTAACAAAAAACTTAATATTAAGTAACGCTTATTCCTAAACGGAGCCCGAGATAACGGAACTTATAGATTTTCTCTTCTCCAAAATTCTTTAATTAAGTTTTTGTTTTTAATTTAGGAACTAATACACTTGCGATCAACCTTAATACCATTTTTGGAATGGTACGGTAAATTTTTTTTTTTTTTTTTTGCCTAAGGGAGGTGGGAATCTTCCAAAGACACCAAGAATTTCCCCCTTGGTAGTGTCAGATTCTTATTGACTAAACTCATCTCCCTCTTAGCCAATATAATGGGATGAAACCCTTACCTGCGAACGCAATATGTTGGCTAGGGAGTACGGATAGGAAAGGTTAGGAAATGGATATGGAAACATTGAATTGGGAGTGGGACTGTAAGGAAACAATGTATCCGCCTATTATTATTAATATTTTGCTAACAGTGACTAAAGCCGTCACAACATATTACAACAGTTACAACATGTAGTAGTAGTATATAGTACTACATGAGGTAATTATTGAAGGCAACCCTCACTGTCACTGTAGCGGCTACTATTATTGATATTAGTATTCTTATTAATATTATTATTATTTTACTACAGAGTCAGCGCCATCAGTGGATTACAACGTGCAGCAGTATATAACACCTTACTTGCATGATATAACCAAAGATAGCGCCACTGTAGCAGCTATTATTATTATTATTATTATTATTATTATTATTATTATTACTATTATTATAATTATTGTTATTATTACTACTATTAATTATACGATATACATTATTACGATATAAAAGTATTATATATTTTTTATACCCTACACATTAAGTATAGGGTATATTAACTTTGGTATGGTGTTTGTAACCACCAAAAGGAAGCGAGTTAGGTATAGACATGTATATATATTCTGAATCAGGATCACCGCCGGAGTCGATTTAGCGATGTCCGTCCGTCCGTCCGTCCGTCCGTACGCACGATAACTCAAAAAATAATGATGCTATCTTGATGAAATTTATACTGTAGGTTAACAATGACTAAGGTAAGGCGGGGATTGTAAATGGGCGAAATCGGACCATGCGTTCGAGTACCTCCCGTACAACTTCCAAAACCTAATACGCATATTTTCGAAATTAATAAAGATAGAAACTTAAAATTTTGTACGAGGGTGTGTTTTTCTGAATCCCTGATATCCCCAAAATTTGAGATGAAGTGGAGTGGTCGTTCGGGTACCTCCCATACAACTCCCAAAATCGAACAAGCATATCTTCGAAATTAATAAAGACAGAAACTTCAAATTTAGTACTAGGGTGTTGTTTCCTGAATCCCTGATTTGTCCAAAATTTGAGATGAATTGGTGGAGCTGTTCGGGTACCTCCCATACAACTCCCAAAAGCGAACATGCATATCTTCGAAATTAATAAAGATAGGAACTTCAAATTTGATACGAGGGTGCTGTTTCCTAAATCCCTGATTTGCCTAAAATTTGAGATGAATTGGAGTGGTCGTTCGGGTACCTCCCATACAACTCCCAAAACCGAACAAGCATATCTTCGAAATTAATAAAGACAGAAACTTCAAATTTGGTACAAGGATGTTGTTTCCTGAATCCCTGATTTGTCCAAAATTTAAGATGAATTAGAATGGTTGTTCGGGTATCTGCCACACAACTCCTAAGACCAAACAAGCATATCTTCGAAATTAATAAATATATAAACTTGAAATTTGATATAAGAATGTTCTACCCTTTTGATGTCTCTAAAATTTGAGATGAATTGGGGTGGTGGTCCGGGTGCCTTCACACACTTCCCAAGACCTTACAATCATATTTTCGAATTTAATAAAGATAGAAACCTGAAATTTTGTACAAAGGTTGTAACAGCATTTATTTTTTTTAGCTTGTATTAAATACCTAACTAAAATAACTTATGGATTTTTAATTTAATTTGAATGTTTTAGGTGTAGGGTATAAATAAGTCGGTTGCATCGACTTACTGTTATTTTTACTTGTTTTTATTTATGACCTGACCGGGATTTGAACCCAAGACCCTTCGATTGAAAGGTTGGCGACTTAACCACTGCGCCATGAGTCAGATATTTGATAGGACCTGATAAGCTGTATCAGAGTTATAAAAATGAGTTTTTGCTTTTAATTTAGTCATTAGAATATTGTTTTGATTTTTTTAATTTATTGGATTTAGTTAATGTATTTGTAATATGCAATGTGTATACAATTCCGATTAGTTTCTTTGGGATTCTCCTTAGTTTCGGTTTTAAAAATGTCTACCTACGATCAGAAAAAAAACAATTTCTTACCAGTTCCTTGTCCCAAAAAATATAGGTATTGTAATTCTATTGAATAACTTTTAATTAGTTCTTTTTATAGAAATTTTTTTATAGGATTCTTCTAGAGTACGGTTCTCGATATTGTATTAAAAAAAATTATTATAATATAAGCAAATAATTACATTATTTAAATTTTAGCATAAATAGTATCCCTTAACCGTTATATAAGTATTACCAGAATTTACAAACCCTTTTTTAATACGTAAATATTGTAATGAGCAAATTAAGAAAATGTATAGTTTATTATATCGATTATAAAATCCCGAAAAAAAATATCAAAAACGGAAAATCATATAAAAATATTTATTAAAAACGATAAAAAAAAAATTTTTTTTTTTCCAAGTGAACTAGAGATTAGATATGCATTTTAAAAACTGCATTCATGTAAGTACTCTATTCTATTTTTCTGATGATGCTGAAGTCTTTTTTTTTTTTTGTACTTAAATAATATTTTTTCTTAACTATTTCTTATATAAGTTTTTATTTTTCACCGCAATTGTAAACGTATTTTAGAGTGGTTTAAGTGTTTTTTTTTTTTTCTGTTGCAATAATATTGAAAAGCGAACACTAAATATGAAAATATTTTATAAGGATAAAACTGTGCAGTGACAGAACAACCGAGGAAATAAAGCTCGTGGTCTTTAATTCCAAAACTTAATTCCTTTTTGAATTGGAATTAAAGCCCATAATTAAAAGAAATTAAAACTCGCAGGCTTTAATTCCTTTTGAATTGGAATTAAGACCCACACTATTTTTGTAATGGAAAGAAGAGTAATAGAATATGTAAAGCAAATACATTAGGAGGGATTTTGGAGTTTTGGATAAAAATTTCGATGGGATATTCCCTTTTGATATGGGATATCCTCATTTTTCCAAAATTATTACTAATATGTATATGTGCGAGGTTCTGAATTGGGAGCGATTTTAGAGTTGTTTACAAAATCAGGGTTATATGCTTTTTCCAAAATATGTATATATAAGTAATAGTCCTATTGTCACGGATTTTTGGAGCGATTTTAGAATTGAATTCAAAATAAGGATTGTACTTCTTTTACAGAATATTTAGATATGTATGCATATACGAGTTTTGAATTAGGAGGATTATATACATATTCTGGAAAGAGAGTATAACCCTGATTTTGTAACTAACTCTAAAATCTCTCCTCATTCAGAAACTGGCATATACATATATCTAAATATTCTGTAAAAGGCATTAATCCTAATTTTGAATTCAATCCTAAAATCCTTCCGAAAATCCCTGAGCACTTAACAATGAGACAAAGGTCCTATGGAACTTCTGATTAATTGAGACTCAATGGGACTTCTGACATGTCACAAATAAAATCCAGTCAAATGAAATACAGAGTCTTAACCTTTTAAGAAATACAGGATTTTAATCTGTTTCGAAATGGACTTAAAGCCCACGATCTAGTGCAATTAAGACCCATGGGTTTTAAATCTTTTTTGAAAAGGATTTAAAACCCGCGGGCTCTGTTTCCTCGGGCGTTCTGTCACTGCACTTGATAAAACATACATTTATAACCTTTCTATATAATATTATTCTATATAAAAAATATAGTATTTATCTATATAAGATCTATGTGAATTAAAATTAAAAAAAAAATAAAAATATCTAATATATATCAAAACAAAAAATTAACGAAACCAAGTATAAAACTTGTATTCACCATCATTTTTAGTTTACATCATAGAAAAACAAAATGAACTACGTTGTGATTTTATGTATATATACATTTAAAAAAGAGTTATGACTACTGCAATATACTTGTTGTTATTAATAAAGATACAACAGGAAAAATGTAACACATAAATGAGAACTAAACAACAAAAACAAATAAAAAAATAAAACAGAAAATTAAATTGAAAAAAAAAAATGGCAGACTAAATATAAAAATGCGGAAAAAACAATTGCAAAATAATAAAAAAAAAAACAAAAAGAGAAAGTTTACAGGATAATGGAAATGAATGAATTTAGTGGCAGGAAAAAGGATTTAAAATTTCTTAATGGAGCAAAAGGGCAAGAATAATAAAAAAAAAAAAAAATTTTGCAAGTTACAGTATCCAATTTACTTTGAATGTTGTTTAGAATATACCTATATGTAAAAAGATATAAATTTTTGTATAGATATTTTATAATATGTATTGCATTGTCTAAGTATTGATGCAACTACTCATTTATATAATATTACTATATATACACTTGCATACATTTTTAGATGCCTTTATGAAGCATTAGGTGCCTTTTATGTATAATAAAGAAATAAATTAAGTTGATCGGTACTTTCATATAAAAAAAACTTTTAAAATTTTAAATGAAAAAAACAATTTTACAAAATTATTTACATGTTATTTATAAAGTAAAAAATAAAAAAAGAACAAACAAAAACAGTTTTTTCTTTAGATTTACACAAGATTGAGGGGCTAGTCATTCGCTTACTTTTCTAAAAGGAATAAAAAATATTTCAACTAATAGAAAGTATATTTTGTTAGTCGATTAACAGCTCAAACAAAATATTATTAAAATATAAATTTATAGTGAAACAAAAAAAAAAATTGAATGAAAAATATTTTTCTGATTCAATGCAGAAAAATTTAGTAATTATTATAATATAGTTGTTAGGTATAGTTTTAAAGCAGTTATACTTAAATTGCATTTACAGTTTGTTTTATTCAAAAATATTAATTTCGAAATCGAAATGATAAAAAAAGGTTCGCTTTAATAATAATAATTAATAATGTCGATGCTTAAATAAAAAAAAAAAATCTGCCAGATATTATAGTAAGCTTTGCATAAAGCTGCAGATAACACACGGAAGAGCAAAAATAGTAAAGTTGAAAAAAAAATCTCGGTAGAGTGATCTGCAATATTCTGCATATTTTTATACATATGCTCGTTAAAGCTCTATGATAGAGATTAAATAAAGGTAAGTACACACGGCCACGGGAGACTAAAATTGGTAGAGCTCTTCGGAAACAAAATTTTCCTCATCCAAATGTGTTTAGACGAGAGTGTAACTCTACAGAAAATTTGCTCTACGAAAACTTTGATAGACAAATTTCTTGTTGAGATGTAGATTTTATATGGTAAATCTGTGGTAGAGCAATAAATAGAATTGAGTTGAAAATAGATTAATTTATTGGAAATAGTTATTTCAAAAAAGAAATCGGAACAATTAAAAGCTGCGGCAGCTACCTTGTGTTATTTAATTATTAAAAAAAATCATAAAAAAAAAATAGAAAATATTGGGTTCGAGAATGGGTTAAAAGAAGACATACTGTTGGATTCCATAAAGATTTGTTAAAAGAGTTAAGAGTTTAGTTTCCAAAATCGTATAAACATTTTTTACGTATGTCCCATTCAAAATTTAATTTTTTGCTAGGAAAAGTTAAACAAAATATTCAAAAACAAAACAAAAACATCATCGAGAAACAATTTCAGCTGCAGAAAGATTGGCGATAACGTTAAGAATTTTTTGGGATGTAATTCAAAAAGTTCGATGAGTTTATATGTTTGCTCCCTGTTCATGTTTGTAGATTTGTACAGTCATCGTAGACACAAAAATTTCTCCATTTGAAAGTGTTTACACGGTAGAGAAATCTCTAACAAAAAATCTCTGGTAGAGTCGATGAAGAACTCTACCGTACAGCTCTAACGAGTGTTCATATAGCTCTACCGAGATTTTTATCTGAACTCTACCATTTTTTGCTCCCTCGTGTGTACTTAGTTTAAGAGAGAAATAATAAACAATATAGATTATAGAGATCATAGAAATTAAATAAGAAGGATATAATAATAACAAGATATTTTTTGCTAGACATTTTTCTATTATTAATGGTGTAACTAATTGCAAATATTTCGTTTTATATAAAAGCAATAAAATTATTCTGAACTCATTTTCGATAAAAAAAAAACTTTTTTCACCAAACTGATCTACTTCAATTCAATTGATTGCTCTACCATACAGATCTATCGCACATAAAAAATACATACACCGTATTAACTAACAGTAGCTAAAGCTAAATCTGCAGGTCTACGGAAAATTTCTCTACCAAAGTTTTCGTAGAGCAAATTTTCTTTAGAGTTACACTCTCATGTAAATATATTTGATAGATAAAATTTTTGTTTTGGTAGAGCTGTACCAATTTTAGTCTTCAATGTGTACTTAAATTGATTTATAGGTAGAGTCTTCGAAAATACAAAAATTTCTCTACTTGAAAGTGTTTTGACCGTAGAGAAATTTCTAACAAGATATCCCTTGTAGAGTGAATATAGTGTTTTATGGTAGGGCTGTAGAAATAAGTAATATGACACATATATAGATCGTACTACCGAGATTTTTATTTTAATTGTACTATTTTTACGCTCTTGGGTGTACTATGCTTAAAGGTCTACAAATTTCAGTCTCTCTGTGAGAACTTAGGTTAAAACTATATCTTAATAATTTTTTTTTTGTGTAAAAATAAATTTTATAACGAAGGTTTTGAATCAAAAAAAAATCCTTAAAGAAATTATTGAGAAATCGAAAAAGAAACATTATTGTTAATTTCTGTATTTCAGTATAATAATTTTTGTAAGGTTTGAAACATTTGACTTTTATTTTTTTGTGTAATATTTTTTAAAAGGTAAAAAAAATATCAAAATAAGTTGTCGTAATGTCTAAGAAAAATTTTTATTATTTTGATTTTTAGATTTTTATTTAATTTTATTTTTAAATAATTATAAAAGGACGAAAAATTAAAATATTTCTATATTCAGGTTGTTCTATGATAAGTTTTATATAGATCAGGAGTTAAAAAGAACGTCGAAACAAACAAAATAATCTGCGGGATCAAAGAAAGAAATTTAAAAATTAAATAAAATTTTGTATATTATAATTAAGGTTTCTATTAAAAAATAACAGCTATTTGAAAAAAAAACGAGAAAGAATACAGTTGCCTTTGTCAACTCTTAGATACCCGTACGAACCGTTAGTATGTTCATAGCCTGTCACTCTGCTTACAATAATATTTTTTTAATATTTTAGTATTTTAAAATAATTTGGGTGAATTTTATAATTTCTAGAACTATGGATTGTACATATATTCAAACTATATGTTTATATGTACATTCTTCAAAAGCAGATTCTAACCTTCCACATAACGATTATCAATCCAAAACTTTTTCAAATATCCTATAGTACCATTTAATACTAAACAGTAAATGTATATTAAATTTACTTAGTACAAAATAGTAAATATAATTTTAAATATTATATTATATTATATTTAAATATTCCATTGACAGAATAATTTCTTATAAGTACAATAAAATACATATATGTATGTAAATACGGCGTTATATAATATACATCTATACTCTTATCATTCATTCACTAGTGACATATACGATATGTAAATAAACATGATATTATATAAGTATGTATTCAAATTATCGAGTATATATCAATATCATATAAATAAAAATTCTTCAAGCAACCGTTATGTTGTTTATTTATTTACATTTTTTTGTACTACGCATTATATCCTCAACAATTTCAAATAATCGAGTAAAACAAAAATGCAAAAAATCCGTTTTAAAGAAATTTGTTAGAAAATTTGAAAAAATCAAGTAACACTTTCGTCAATTATAAAGTAACCCTATATTATTAAAAAAAGTTATTAACAGAAATAAGAGTATAATGTTGAAGCTTTAATTTTTGTGTATTACTTGAAAAAAATTTTAACAGGTGTTCAAGTTACAGGTGTTTAAAAATAGGAAATTTTCAGTTTTTGACCCCTTACAGCTCCTAAACGGGGGATGATACAAAAAAAACTTCTGTCAAAATTTCAAGTTTTCAACTTAAACCGTTTAGAAGATAGAAGAGTTAAAGGATTTTGCAAAATTTGAGTTTCGCATAACGGTAAATTAAGACACCGTATGCCACAAATATACATTTATTGTATATATACTTTTAAAGCTAATAAAAGTAGTAATCGTTTGGCGTTTTCAAAATGAAGATATACCTTATATAACTTGTGCTATAACAATTTAAATATAGAGCATTTTTGAACCTTTGGGGAGCTGTAGCTCCGTAACGGGTGGGGCTACAAAAAAAAGTTAAAGTTATTAAAAATAAAATTAATATTTTTGTGACATCTATCAGCAGTTAAAATTTCATAGCTCTATTTCAAATACGAATATAAACATTAAAAATTGATCACAATTTTTCTTTTTAGACATGTATTTAAAAGCTATTAACCTTAATATTTCCGAAAAAGATAGATTTTCTCTTTAAAATTACGTAGAAAAACTTTGAATATCTACTATTAACTCAAAATCTTAAGCAATATTGCCACCCTCTTTCCATAGAATGTTTTGTTTGTTTCGACGTCCACTTTCGTCACCCTCTTTCCTATATAAAACTTATCGTGGTATACTTGTATACAGAAAGAAAAATTTCCAGAAAAAAGATCTTAGTAAAGCTATTGTCAAAGTTTATGTCTTAGGTATAAATACGAAGAAATCTGAATTTTACATTTTTTTTGTGAGGATAGGTGGGAATCCCGAAGGATTTATACGCGCGAATTATCTTTAGTAATGCTTGATTTTAACCAAATAAATGCCACAATAAGAACCTATGGTACAATTATGTACTGTTTAGTTTGCGGATTGAGAAAATAAGAATAAAGGAAATTTGGAAATATGTAGGAAGTTAATGGATGTTGGGAGGATTATTTAGAACAAGAATGAGACACTTGAAAAAATTTTCAAAAAAGTTTTAAAAAATAAATTATGGCTTAATTGAAAGATCAAACTTAGTTAATACAAAATAGAAAAAGATCCAGAGACAATGAAAAGTCTTTGCTTAAAAAACTGTAGGTATCTTTTATTGTAAAAAATGCTTTTTTTAATTTTTATCTTTCATTTTTTAAATTTATGACGTAATTTTTGAAACTTTTTTAAAATATTTTTTTTTTTTAAATCTCTTGTAACTAATCTGAACAACATAAATCTTTTATTTTTTGCATAAATTTTATATATTTTACATGCCTAATCGAAATCTCTTTAGGTAAATTTTTTTTTTTTTTTGTGGTCAATATTAATTTTATGCAAATAACACAAAAACTTTGATTTAGGTTGATTTGAATCAATTAGTTTTTTTTTCTCGGAATAAGTTCAATTTTTCAATCTAAACTCGGATTCTGAAAAAATTTCCTATTTTTAGAATCCATTATAATTTTTTTTTTCGAAATTTTTAAATATTTGTTCTGTCTGTTTATTTTCTTTACTAGGAATTTTTTTTCCTCCTTTGAAAATTTTTTTGGACTTTTGAATTTTCAGAATTACTGTATGTTTAATTTTGTTAGTAATATGTAGATTTACAGTATATTTTTGATTTATGAATCTATTAAATCTTTATAAATATTGTAGGTCTTTTGCTAAAACATTTATTGGTAACATTTTTGACATTCTACTGAATTTCGATTTAAAATCGTACATTATAAGATAAATAAAAGAAAATTTAATTTACTAACTCCTAGGACCAACGAAAAATTGAACACTAAAATATTAAATTCAACATTTTTAATATTTAACTTTTTCTTTTTTTTTTTTTTATTTTTGTCAAATTTTTATAAAAATTTTCTTCTTCCAAAAATTTAATTTTCCTATGAGAGAGAATTTTTTTTTTTTTTTAAATCCATATAGTGAGAATAAAATGGAAAAAAAAAAACCAATTTTTTTTTTTTTTTTTAAACAAAAACGAAAAAACTGGAAAAAAATAAAATTGCTGGAAAATGGAAAAAAAAAAAAAGCAAATGATAATGAGGGAATGTGATAATCATCATAATCAATATCATTAAATCAATAATGATAAAAAGAGATTATAAGATATTATGAAAATCCATTAGAATATTTTTGTGTACACACATGTACTTGTTTGTACGTGTACATGGAAAAAATAACACATTAGATTCACTTATTTTCTTTTTGAAGAACACAAAAAAAAACAAAAAAAAAAAAAATTAAAAGAAAAATTTAATGCAATTTTTCTTTTTTACTTCTCTTTCATTTAATTTTTTTTTTTTTTGTTTTTCATACTTTGGAATTAAAATTTTGTTTTTTTAAGAAAAGTATTCAGTTTTTATCTTTTGATTTGTAATGTACAAAATTTTTATAATGAACTTTGAGAATTAAAGAAAATCTAATAAATAATTCAGATTGATAAAGACAGGCACGACATCTAGAATTAGATTTCATATATAAACTTAAAGAAAATTATGAGAATATATTAAAAGCAAATTAGTGTAACAAACATGTTTGAAGCTTAAGTTTACTGAGTTGTTTCAATTCAAACAATTTCTTGGAGGCAATAATAATTAGTTAAGAGATTGTAAAGATTATATAGATTAATATTAGGAGAAGTGAGATTTTAATTGAATATAAAAACCTCGTTTTATGGTAAGATGACTGTTTTATGAGTTTTGCTTAAGTTTAAAACAAGTTTAATAATAATTTAAAGTCCAATGCCATCCTTATTTCTCAACTTTTATAAAAGAATTATCAACTTTTATTTGTGTATCAATAAGTAAATCGTTTTTTATATTAATTTTTTTTTTGTATTTTAATATATTATAAAAGTTTAAAAGTATATAATATTGTAATTTATATTTCCGGTTTACGCTTTTAAGATACACATCCTTTTTTTTTATTTTAAAGTTGGGAATACTAAGGCATCAAAACACTTAAACCAAATGTTTCTTCTAAATATTTATTTAAAATACCTTAATACTTGCCAAATTTAACTTAAAGTATTTGATTGGAAGCAAACTGATCTTTTAATATATGACGGTAAACGGAATATAAACGGATGGTAGAAAAAGATAAAGCTATAAATATGAAAAAGTAAGTATATTGATTATTTAAACTTCTTAAACAAAATTATAATGTTAAAAAAAAAACATTGCAGGAAATGACAGAATATAAAACAAGCGGGAAAATTCTTATTTTTGCACCATCAATGCAAGCCCAATTTCAAGCAGAAGCGACAGTATACAAAATACTGGTGAGAGAGGTGATGTCGAATATTTACTAGATGATGGACACGTGACAGAATTCATTTTTTAATTTTTTCACTTTCAGTTGAAGTCATCAGTTTTGGACAGAAATCTTCCAATATATAGAATTTATATTTATGGCAAATATTGTAATAATGGCTTACCCAATTATAGTGTAGTCTTACAACAAGTTGCTATCACTTAGATTTATAATAATAGTTTACAATTAAAAAACAAAAAAAAAAAAAAAACAAACTAAGTTAAGAGAAATTTTTAAAGGTTGGGACAAAAATTTTCTTTAAAATGTAAACCAGATGGTAATAAAAACAGAAGAAAATAAATTAAGTACATAAAAAATTTATAAAACAATCCCTCATTTATTTTACAGAAGAATAATATTATACCCTTAAGTTGGAAAAAATCAATTACAACTTTTTATCTTCTTTGTATTTTTTTTTTTTTTGTTTTTCTAATTTTGTGTTCAGGGAATCCTTAAAAAATTCATTACACCATTGTAAATTTAATGACTGAACTCAAAACAAATATTAAAATATTTATAATGAGTATATATGAAGAATTCTTCTGTTTTTTTGTTTTTTTTTTTTTTGTTGCCTTTAATGCCTTCCCATTTAGATGAGAACACAAACAAGAAAAAGAAAATTTTATGTAATTTTATAAAAAGTATTGTTTGAAATATTCGTGTATATAAATTCTGGTATTATAGAATAAGAATTATAACTAGAAATTAGAAATTTAAGAATGAGTTTTATGTAATGATTTTTTTTATATTAAAACATGAGTACGTACCTATGCAGTATGTACATATATTTTTTGAAGTTTAATTTTTCAATTTTTGGTTATTTAATTAAAGTAGAGTTTATTATTTTAAAGTTTTCATTCATATGTACTTAAAATGACATTAAAGAGTTTTAAATTAAGATTAAGGTTGTTAGGGTGTTTTTTTTTTTTGGTATTCACAATCAGGCTTATAATGTTAATTTTAATTTAAAGAAAAAAAAAAAACGGCAACTCTTGTAATGATTCTTGTAAATTTTAACTAAATTTTTTGATCTGGGAGGTTTTAAGAGCTTTAATTTAGTTTACTTACCACGTTCGTCAAAAATTTAGAATATTTTTAAAAAGTATATATTTTTTGTACTTTCAGATAAGCATAAAAGTCGTGAATATGCGTTATAGTTCAGGAGATATAATAAAAAAAATGAAAATGTAAAATTTATCTTTGAAGGGCTATTTGACCCCTCATATTCATGCGTGTTTATGTAAAGTTTGGAAAGGTTCGGACGCGGGAATTAAAGAATTATTGTTAAGTCGTTTTAATTACATGGTCGTTTCTATTAATTACATGGAAAAAAAACTGGCATGAATTTGGGTATATATTAAACTAATACCGCCATATCTATTAGAATGATAATTTTAAAAGTTGATTTTATTTTGTTCGATTCCATATCAAATTCTTATGACAATTTGATAATTAAAAGGTACTATGAAATACTGTGACTACACCGTCGCTTTAAATTGTACAATTTTTATTCTAATCTTAAAAAAAAAAAATACTTTGTAATTTTATTAAAAGGAAAAGTATAACTGCTGTTATATTGATATCTTAAAAAGAAATTAGAAGACTATAATGATTGCGTTTTTTTTTTACAGAGTAAATTACTCTTTTCTACTCCCAACTACACCAACCTTCAAGAAAGAGTTGATAGGAGTAAATACGATTATGTTAAGTTAGCGTTCCATTTACCAACTACTCCCAACTAGTCTCAACTAATCTTTTCGTGTAAATTATTACTGTAAACATTTTTGTTTAAGAAACCAATTCTTTGTTATTATTCCATTTTGAATAAAAAATTTTATAAATATCTTATTAGTTTTACCATGTTCATTCGTCCGTCTTCTTAACAAATTTCTACACCGTTCAAGATAGAATAAATATAAGCAATGGAAAGGAAATTTAAAACTATAGAACAACGTTTTTTATTTAACCCTACCAACTCAGAACTACATGCTCTCAAAGTTTGAAAAGACCTTATTTTCAAGTATTTTTTATTTTAGGTTCGGCTTAACATTTATTTAATCTAAATCGACAGAACATTTTTTTAACTTTATAAATCATTATCAAAATATTATACACCATATTTCGATACCTTTATGTCTCTAAATCTTTTCTCACCATCATTTTCGACTGAAAGATATTTCCCTATTCTCCTATTCATAAAAACATGTGACAATAGAGATCCCTCTAACTATGATTGGTTGCCATTACTTCGATCCTATCCAAAATTATGGAAATCTTAGTAAATAAAACATTGATGACATTTATTGATAGAAGGGTTTTTTAAACGAATATTTAAATTTACCGTTATGAAAAAAAAATTTTTGTATCCTTCATACCGCAGTTACCTCAGAAAATTCTTTGCACCTCCCTCTATTGAATGACTGTTAGGGTTTGATAATTGAAACAGGGTTTCTCTTTTTTTGGGACAGCTGTCTTGGACATACACAAAAATTAAAGTTTCAACATTATTTGTACACGTGTTATCAGCTTTTCTTAATTTTATATGGTTTCCTTAAAATTGAGGAAAGTGTTCTTACAACTTTTAGTGCAAGTTACAGTATCCCGAACTATTTTTATTTCTTTTCTTTACATTCTGGCTTGTTTATTATGAAGTTAAAAATATTATTAGTTTTCACTTTTTCTAAATAAATAAATTTTATATTAAAGAAAATATCAATTTCTTAGGATGTACTTTTTATGATTTTAACACTTTTTTAAGGTCCTCTGATTTTAATTACACAAATTTGAACATTAATTTTTTTCAAGAGAAGGTTCTAAATGAAATAATAAAATCTTCATGGAAGTATATAATGTAGACATACAATTTTAATTCGTAATACATATACAAAAATATAAATAACTTATTTCTAATTTTTTTTTTTTTACTGAAAATAATTACAACAAAATGGCGCCATCGAATTTTATAAATAAAACAAAAAAAAAATATTAAATTTTTTTTTATGAATTTATAACATGGTAATAAAAAATTAATAAAAAGTTTTTAAAGTATAACTCATAAAGTAGTAAAATTTTGCAATAAAATGAATATTTAAAAATCAATCTATAGAACGTTAATATCATATAATAATATTAAGAGTATCAGGATGTACTGAAATAACAGAATAAACACGTGTTAAAAATTGATAAAAAAAAAAAAGTATAAATTAAATATTTATTAAAAAAAAAAAAAACCCAAAAATTGTAGAATTTATACTTAAAATAAAATAAAAAATGGTAACTCTATTATTAATATTACAAAATATGAAACAATGAAAAGTACATCCGTCTGTAAATGCTTTATTAACTTTTATAATAATGCATAGTACGAATAATAACAACATATTATATAAACATAATCAAAATATTCAATATAATGAAAAATAATTCTTGTACCAGATAATAGATGGCGCATAAAATAAGTGTTTCATAATTTTGTAAAATAATTACAGTCGACCAAACAAAAGTTTAGTAAAATTAATGATGGAAGAATTACAAATTTATTTAAATATTAATAATATGCAAAAGATACTTAATAGATAACCTAATGGACCATTAACAAAATAAAATGGTTTTCATAAAAGGAGCCAATGATTTTAGCTGATTTTACTTTCTCCTTTATCTTTTTAAAATTTCTGAAATAAATCGTAGTTGAAATGATAATTTATTTGTAGCACTAAGGTTGTGATGAGCTTTATCACTTCAATTCATTACTCTTGGCAAAGTTATTTTTATAGTTAATTAAAAAAATAACTTTTTATTTTTTAACTTCACTCTAAAATTTAATTCATTTTTAGAAGTTTTCTAAATTTCAACTTTTAATAACCGTATAATATTAAAGAACTTATACCTATTTATTCTTACATACCTATAATATACCTCTTATTCTTGTGAAAAAAGAGATAAGCCGAATTTAGTAATATTATTAAATTTGTACAAAATCAAAATTAAGAGGATTTAAATATAATTAACACTTATAATGGCTTTTACGTTAATACGATTTTCATGTGAATTTTTTTCTGTAATAATTTCTGTAAATAATTTCTAACTAAATTGGAACAATATAACTAAAATTATAATATTTTATTAGAAGGAACAAGATCTAAATTCTCTTCTTTTAATTAGAAAAAAAAATGTACTTATTAGTCTCTGTCCGTTCATTCGTCCGTCTGTTTACAAAATTTTTACACCCTTAAGTTAGAAAAATGAAGTTTTAGATATTGATATGTCTCAAAAAAATTAATGTTGCAGAACAAATTGCCCCATCCATAAAAAAACTACAGGCTTTCAAAGTTTGAAAAGGCCCTATTTTCAAATGTGTTCATTTAAGGTTCTTCTTAACATTTTTTCAATCTAAATCGACAGGACATTTTTTTAACTTTATAAATCAATATCAAAATATTATACCCCATACCCACTGAAAGATATCCCAATCAATTGAATATTGCTTATATTTCTTCTATTCCCAAAAAACGTGGCAAAAGAAAACTCAATAACTATGATTGCTCGCCACCAATTCTTTCGTCTTTAAAATGATGGAAATTTTGGTAAATAAAAGGTTGATAAAATATTTTGATAGTAGGGTTATTTTAAAAGATCGCCAATAGGGTTTTAAAAGCCAACGTGTAAATCATTGGAGTTGGTACTTCTTCCTGTCATTTGATTGAGAATTTTCATTTGAATCGTAACATTCGCATCCTTGTCATCAGTTTCATGTCTGTCAACTTCAACATTAATGTTGACATTCTACAAGGCTCAGCCCTATCACAAACTCTTTTCTTTACTTTTATCAATGACGTACACTCTTATCTAACCTCAATCCAATATATAGCTTCACCGATGACAGCATTCTGGTGGTATGTTACTATTCTTAACAACATTTAATGACACAGTTTAAAGAGAAACAATGATTACTAGCTTAGTAAATTAAATAAATGATTACTAAGAGCTTGCAGCTAAATCAAAATATGTTGTGGAATGAGAATATTTTTAATATAGCTAAGAATGCTGCTAAGTATTTAAGTTTTCTTTCTCGTTGTTAAGTTTATTTTTCTCGTAGAGATCTGTCTAATGTCTATAAAACATACGTTCGACCTAAGATGGAGTATTATTCCCACATTTGGACTGGCATCACATAATCATCACATATATGTCATTAAGTTACCTCGACAAAGTCTAAAATCTCATCTTTCACCAAATAGGCAGGATCGATTTAGTAATTTTTTCTCCCCTCAGCATTCGTCAAAATATAGAAACTTTGTGTCTTATAGATATCTGAAGTGTCCATATATACAATGTGGAATTTTCTAGATGATTTAAAACTGGTTATGGAAACTCATTTGTTGTTAGAAATGTTAAGACGTGAAATGTGCTCCCACTAAATGTGTTGCACTCTGTTGGCAATACACAATTTTACACTTTGCACTTATTCAACAAAAAAAAGCCTTTTCAAGTTCGTTTCTAATTTAACTTTCAATTCCTCTTTTTCGTCTTATTTTCCTTTCTTATTTCCTCGCCCATTTAGTCAAACTTACACTAACCATTGCTAGAGAGATCCATTGCTAGAGTTTCGCTAGAGCACAAAAAAAAATACAATTTTTTGTAATTTAGTATTTAAATTTACCTATATTTTTGTTTCATTAAAAAACAAATTTTTGTTTCATTAAAAAAATTTTTAAGATAACCTGCATCTTAATTGTTTAGGATACTGTTGTAGTTAAATTAATTTACTATATTCAAGTTTTTTGGATTTTCAAACTCTTCTCTTACTTCACAGACCACAGATTTTATTAATTTTCATTATAAAGGTTTGTGAGTTTTTAGAAATAGTTGTCTAGGTAAAATTCAGTTTATATCTACTGAGGAGTCCAATAAATTGAACTAGGACGAATCTGCTCCTTTTTTATTATTTTTTTTTTTTAATTTACCGTTATATGAAAACAAAATATTGCAAAATTTTGCTTTCTTCATAACTGTGAAAGATTTTTCAAAATTATCATAAGCTATACTTCAGAAATTTTATATTGTACCTGTAACAGGTGTCAATAATATTAAAAATTTTATATTTTTTTTTAAAGCACATAGTTAACATGGTTTTAATAATTCAACATGGTTAACTGAGCTTAAAAGTTAATTATGTTGAATTAGTAGAGATTAGAAAATAAAAATTTCTACATATTGTATGATAAGATCTAATTGCTTTATCTCAAACAAGTATTTCAGTATGAAATTCTAATTAAAATAAATTCTAGAAATCAATTCAAATAATATTTTTGTTCTGTCCTACCAAATCTTTCTCTTCCCATTAACATAATATTATCCATCTTTATTATTCAAACATTATATCCTTTATTGTACAGATATAAGAGCCGACTAAACGTTAAACAAAAGAATTAAATATTAATATTAAAAAGGTATAAATAGTTAGCCTCGATTTTGATTTAAAGCAAAATATATTTTTAATTACATATATAATATATATATATAGAATTAACTATAATTAATTTTATGTTTCTTAAGATAAAAAACAAAAACGTACAAAAAAGGAAAAAAAAAGAAAATCACTTTTTCCTTTAAATTTTTTTTTTATTTCTATAAAATGAATAAATTTCTTTTCACAAAAATTTAATTTAATTAACTCTTTTGAATTTAATTTTTCTTTTCTTCTCTACAAAAAAATTAAATTAATTTTATTAAAAAAAAAAAAAAATGAAATTTATTTAATGTACAGTGAAATTGTAATGTACAAAATGAAAGTTATTTCTCTTTTCTATTTCAATTGAACAAAAAAAAAAAAAACAAAAAAACGAAAAAAAATCTATAGATGTAGAATAGTAAAAATTTTTTTTATTTTATAGATTTTCCGGTTATAACATATGAGAATGAGCCTAATTCAATAAACTTATAATGGTTTAAAAAAAAAAAAAACAAAAACAAAAATAATATTTAATATTATAAAAATTTGGAATTTATAATGATTTTTGGTTGGTCAGGTTCTAAAAGGAGCCAAATATTATAAGTATGTAAGAAATAGGGATTGAAGGAAGAGGACCAAAGTAAAAGTTGTTTATTTGTAATGTAATCTTTAGTGTATATAAAATAATATTTTTTTTTTTTTAAACCTATATTTTTTTTTGTAGATTATATTACTTGGATTATCTTTTTATCCACCATGTTACTCTTTTATTTTTTTTTTTTTTTGTTTTTCATTTTTCATTTTCTAAAAATATATGAAAAGGCAACCTTTTAATAAAGTTAAGAAAAAATCATTTTCTTTTTGGTTTTTTTTTATTTAAAGATTTTCTTTTGAAATTTTGAATTCTTTTTTTTTTTTTTTGTACAACAATAAAAACCGAATAGAATATTTTCGACCTTTTTATGGGTCACTAGATATTCAATGAAGTTTATCATAACAACCTATCGTGTATACCTTAAAGGCGCGCATTTTTGTTATGTTGCCTATAATAATATTTACCATTACCTTTATGTTATACCCTATATCTTTCCAATAAATTAAGCTTTTCTATATCTTATATTTTTTTGTTTTTGTTTTTGTTTTTTTTTTTTTGCATTGATATTTTATACAAGTAAAAGAACAGTATAATGTGTAAAGAATTAGAGTAAGAAGGAGTAAAAAAAAAAAAAAATTGCATGACTTTATGTCGTTTAAGATTTTTTACAGTCTTTTTCATCTTATGATAAATTACACAAAATATAATATAAAAAAAGGAAATAATAAAAGTAAAAATTTTTATCGTAATTCATATAATTTATTTTATTTTTGTATAAAATATTAAAAATTTTTAAGTAAAAATTTTATATTCAATTTCGATCGCAATGTTCGTTTAAAATTAATTGTAGGTGTAGCCCACTTCATTTATTAAGTCTGTTCGACATTTCTGAATTTCTTACATGATATGAGTTCAAATCGGTGTCAGCTTTGAAATCCAAAATTTCAATTGTAAATTTTATTATTTCTTATAGTAATTACCAAAATTATAATCAATAGGTAATGGTATTAAGAGCTTTTAAAACTAACAATATAACTAGTTAACCGTTTCGTCCTGTCCTCAGATATTTTAAATATGTTGCCATAGGTTAAATTATTATTAGTCATATATTCCCTAAAAAGATTTAAGAGAAATTCAATATCTTAAGAATGGCAAAAATAATTGAATATAGAATACTTCATGTACCTACTGTATACTCAATGGAGTTAATTTATGTTAACAAAAATTCTAAAGTATTATCTTTAAACTTCTTATTATCTGTGTATCCTGTAGTGGTTGTGACTTAAAAAACTTCAGGTCATTAGATCAATTTATATAGATTAGATTGTCATATTCTCTTCGAATGTAGAAAATTACAAGAAGAAGTAGAAATAATTAAAATTACACTTTTAAAACTTGAATTTTTTGGGTTGAGTACGAATCTCGTTTTTTAAAATCTTATTTCTTAAGATCTCGTTTGTTTTTTCGTTTTTCGTTTTTTTTTTTATTTTTAAAAAGAAAGATATGGGTATCTGAGTTCGGATATTTAAATTCTAAAATAGCTCGTAATGTTTTTTTTTTGATATTGCATTGTAAGAAACTTTTGAAGTAGTGTAGACTGCCGCCCCCAAAATCACCTAAACAAATTATTAAAACCCTGATTTTGTAACCAATTCTAAACTCTTTCGTAATTATATTTTTTTATCCATAGTTCAACATCAAAATCTTTAAAAAGGTCACTTGCTAGACAAATTATAGAAACTCTGATAAATCAAACTCTAAAATCCCTTCAAATTCAAACCCTTACATATGTACATAATATATGTACCTTTTTTTTACTTTAAGTGAATTTTTTTTTTATTTCAAGTGAAGACATTTTTACTTTAAGTGACAGAATAAGACACAGACAGAATAATTTCTTATAAGTACAATAAAATACATATATGTATGTAAATACGGTGCTATATAATATACATCTATACTCTTATCATTCATTCACTAGTAATATACGATATGTAAATAAACATGATATTATATAAGTATGTATATATATTAATATCATATAAATAAAAATTCTTCAAGCAACCGTTATGTTGTTTATTTATTTACATTTTTATGTACTACGCATTATATCCTCAACAATTTCAAATTATCGAGTAAAACAAAATGCAAAAAATTCGTTAAAGAAATTTGTTAGAAAATTTGAAAAAACCAAGTAACACTTTCGTCAATTATAAAGTAACCCTATATTATTAAAAAAAAGTTATTAACAGAAATAAGAGTATAATGTTGAAGCTTTAATTTTTGTGTATTACTTCAAAAAAATTTTAACAGGTGTTCAAGTTACAGGGGTTTAAAAATAGGAAATTTTCAGTTTTTGACCCCTTACAGCTCCTAAACGGGGAGTGATACAAAAAAAATTTTTGAAATGACTCATACTTATTTTCAAAGATCTAACTTCTGTCAAAATTTCAAGTTTCCAACTTAAACCGTTTAGAAGATAGAGGGGTTGAAGGATTTTGCAAAATTTGAGTTTCACATAACGGTAAATTAAGACACCGTATGCCACAAATATATATTTATTGTATGGTATTAAAGCTAATAAAAGTAGTAATCGTTTGGCGTTTTCAAAATGAAGATATACCTTATACAACTTGTGCTATAAGAATTTAAATATAGAGATTTTTTGGACCTTTGGGGAGCTGTAGCTCTGTAATGGGTGGGGCTACAAAAAAAAGTTATTAAAAATAAAATTAATATTTTTGTGAGATCTATCCGTAGTTAAAATTTCATAGTTCTATTACAAAAAAAAAGTGGGGATCTAAAAGTTAGGTGTTCGAGAGCTACCCTAAGGCTTGGTCCAAACTCAACCAAAAAAAATAGGGAACCTACAAATTACTCCCAGAATATTTTGTGTAAATTTCAAGATTCTAGCTTTCTTAGTTTTTGAGTTAGCGTGCTGACGGACGGACGGACGGACATGGCTCAAAAGTCTTAAAATTTTTTTCTGATCCGATCCATACCTTTGATGGTATATCTAGCTCGCTTATTTCGAGGTGTTACAAACGGAGGAGTAATTTTATTATACCCGATCCTATTGTACGGGTATAATAAGTTTTATAGATTATGAAACCTTATAAGCTGTTCGCACTTTCTGTTGTTTTTGTTTTTATTTTCTTTTTCTTTTTCCGGGTAACATTTAAATATAAAGAAAAATAAAATTCTAGATAAAAAAAAAATTAAGAGCCAAAACAATGGGAAAAATTAGATTTGGAAAGGGACATTTCTTATTTTTATCATATACTCGGAAACAAAAGCAAATCATATGGGTTTGATCAATTTTTATTTAAACATTTTGACGTCATTTTCTTATTTTTATAATCCTCAATATTGTGGTAGAAAAAAAAATTATATAGAAACTTTGAAGTTCAAAATAAATTCTAAAAAAAAAAATGTATTTTTTTTTATAAAGAGTAATTTGGGATCAAATGGCTTTGATTTAGTACATATTAAGTAATATTATAATACTAAATCAAAGCCATTTAATACATTGTTATTTAAAATAAATATTCAATATCAGATTAACAATTAATTTATTTCATTTCATGTGGGATTTATGAATTTATTGGTAAATTTTATTATTATTCTATTTTCTATATTTCTATTTATCTATAGATAATAATGATTTATTAATTTATGTGAATTTAATTGAACATGCAAATTTTTATTTGAATCTTGATAATTTTTCTACCTTCTCTAATCTATCGCAACATGGGAAAAATCGGTGACCTGAATTAAGGCCCTGCGAAATAAAGCCCCCGGGGTGTTATTTCCCATTTAATGAGAAATAACGCCCAGAGGTTTTATTTCTCATAGTAATTAAGAAATAAAGACCCCAAAATATGGGAAGTAAAGCCCAGGGTTTTATATCTCTTTTAAGTTGGACTACGACTTCTATGAGAAATAAAGCCCGGGGTGTTGTTTCTCTTTCAATTGAATCTTCGACTTCTTGAGATATAAAGCTCCGAGTTATTATTTCTCATTAAATATGTAATAAGATCCATTTTTGTAATATTCAAACCTGAAAAAAATTTAAAAATATAAACTTATATATAAGTAAAATATTAGATGTAAAACAATACGTTTTCATATTTTTATATATATGTCTATGCGAGATTCTATATTAGGAAGCATATCTAAGTTATATATATATATATACATATAAAAAACCAAAGTTGATCGTTTTTTCAGAGTATTTATAAATTCATGTATGCCAAACTTTGGTTACAAAATCAGGATTTTAGAAAAGGAAATAGAAATATATAAAGATTTTGAAAAAAGGGTAATCCTGATTTTGTAACCAAAGTATCGCATACATGAATTTATAAATATATGAATACATGAAAATGGTTTTTGAAAATACCGAATCTTAAAATCGATTTTCCTACCATTTCCCATTGTTTTTTCATGATTTTAAGCTTGTTTTGATATCATTTTTTTTTCTTCATTAAAAACTGAATATTTTCCTTAAAAATAGGAATTTTGTCCATAAAATAGAGTTTTCGGGGACGATATTTCTAAATATAAAAACGAAATCCGAAACTCATAAATAATTTATATCACCTGAAAATAGTTTTTGAAAGTACCGAATCTTTATTTACCATTTCCCGTTGTTTTTTCACGATTTCAAGGTTATTTTGATATCATTTTTTCTTCTTCAGTAAAAACTAAATATTTTACTGACCAAAAAATAGAGTTTTCGAGTAGGGGACGATATTTCTAAATGTAACGAGGAAGAATACAGTTGCCTTTGTCAACTCTTACATACCCGTACGAACCGTTAGTATGTTCACAGCCTGTCACTCTGCTCAGAATATTATTTTTTTAATATTTTAGTATTTTAAAATAATTTGGCTGAATTTTATAATTTCTAGAACTATGGGTTGTACATATATTCAAACTATATGTTTATATGTACATTCTTCGAAAGCAGATTTCAACCTTTCACATAACGATTATCAATCCAAAATGTTTTCAAATATTCTATAGTACCATTTAATA
This sequence comes from Poecilobothrus nobilitatus, assembly GCA_947095535.1. Lineage (NCBI taxonomy): Eukaryota > Metazoa > Arthropoda > Insecta > Diptera > Dolichopodidae > Poecilobothrus > Poecilobothrus nobilitatus. The sequence goes on along the minus strand of OX352774.1, from coordinate 83,144,392 downwards.
CTAAGCGGTAAATGTATATTAAATTTACTAAGTACAAAATAGTAAATATAATTTTAAATATTATATTATATTATATTTAAATATTCCATTGACAGAATAATTTCTTATAAGTACAATAAAATACATATATGTATGTAAATACGGCGCTATATAATATACATGTATACTCTTATCATTCATTCACTAGTGACATATACGATATGTAAATAAACATGATATTATATAAGTAAGTATATATATCAATATCATATAAATAATAATAAAAATTCTTCAAGCAACCGTTATGTTGTTTATTTATTTACATTTTTATGTACTACGCATTATATCCTCAACAATTTCAAATTATCGAGTAAAACAAAATGCAAAAAATTTGTTGAAGAAATTTGTTAGAAAATTTGAAAAAGTCAAGTAACACTTTCGTCAATTATAAAGTAAATAAAGTTGTTAACAGAAATAAGAGTATAACATTGAAGCTTTAATTTTTGTGTATTACTTCAAAAAAATTTTAACAGGTGTTCAAGTTACAGGTTTTTAAAAATTGGAAATTTCCAGTTTTTGACTCCTTACAGCTCCTAAACGGGGAATGATACAAAAAAAATTTCTTAAATGACTCATACTCATGACTTATTTTCAAAGATCTAACTTCTGTCCAAATTTCAAGTTTCCAACTTAAACCGTTTAGAAGATATAAGGGTTAAAGAATTTTGCAAAATTTTAGTTTCGCATAACGGTAAATTAAGACACCGTATGCCACAAATATATATTTATTGTATATATATTTTTAAAGCTAATAAAAGTAGTAATCGTTTGGCGTTTTCAAAATGAAGATATATCTTATACAACTTGTGCTATAACTATTTAAATATAGAGCTTTTTCGAACCTTTGGGGAGCTGTAGCTTCGTAACGGGTGGGGCTACAAAAAAAAGTTATTAAAAATAAAATTAATATTTTTGTGAGATCTATCAGCGGTTAAAATTTCATAGTTCTATTGCAAAAAAAATGTGTGGATCTAAAAGTTAGGTGTTCGAGAGCTACCCTAAGGCTTGGTCCAAACTCAACCAAAAAAAATAGGGAACCTACAAATTACTCCCAAAATATTTTGTGTAAATTTCAATATTCTAGCTGTCTTAGTTTTTGAGTTAGCGTGCTGACGGACGGACGGACGGACGGACATGGCTCAAAAGTTTTAGAATTTTTTTCTGATCCGATCCATACCTTTGAAGGTATATCTAGCTCGCTTATTTCGAGGTGTTACAAACGGAGGAGTAATTTTATTATACCCGATCCTATCGTACGGGTATAAATAGAGTTTTCGTGCAGGGGACGATATTTCTAAATATAGAAACGAAATCCGAAACTCATAAATAATTTATATCACCTGAAAATGGTTTTTGAAAGTACCGAAACTTTAATACGATTTTTTTACCATTTCCCGTTGTTTTTTCACGATTTCAAACTTATTTTGATATTATTAATTCTTCTTCAGTAAAAACTGAATATTTTCCTTCGAAATAGGAATTTTGACCAAAAAATAGAATTTTCGTGTAGGGGACGATATTTCTAAATATAAAAACGAAATTTGAAACTCATAATTTATATCACCTGAAAATGGTTTTTGAAAATACCGAATCTTTAAATCAATTTTTCTACTATTTCCCGTTGTTATTTTTACAATTTTAGGCTTATTTTTATATCATTTTTTCTTCTTCAGTAAAAATTGAATAATTTCCTTCAAAATAGGAATTCTGGCCAAAAAATAAAGTGTTCGAGTAGGGGACGATATTTCTAAATATAAAAACGAAATCCGAAATTCAGAAATAATTTATATCACCTGAAAATGGTTTTTGAAAATACCGAATCCTTAAATCGATTTTTCTACTATTTCCCGTTTTTTTTTACAATTTTAGGCTTATTTTTATATCATTTTTTCTTCTTCAGTAAAAAATTGAATAATTTCCTTCAAAATAGGAATTCTGGCCAAAAAATAAAGTTTTCGAGTAGGGGACGATATTTCTAAATGTAACGAGGAAGAATACAGTTGCCTTTGTCAACTCTTACATACCCGTACGAACCGTTAGTATGTTCACAGCCTGTCACTCTGCTTACAATATTATTTTTTTAATATTTTAGTATTTTAAAATAATTTGGGTGAATTTTATAATTTCTAGAACTATGGGTTGTACATATATTCAAACTATATGTTTATATGTACATTCTTCAAAATCAGATTCTAACCTTCCACATAACGATTATCAATCCAAAACTTTTTCAAATATTCTATAGTACCATTTAATACTAAACGGTAAATGTATATTAAATTTACTTAGTACAAAATAGTAAATATAATTTTAAATATTATATTATATTATATTTAAATATTCCATTGACAGAATAATTTCTTATAAGTACAATAAAATACATAATATGTATGTAAATACGGCGTTATATAATATACATCTATACTCTTATCATTCATTCACTAGTGACATATACGATATATTGTAAATAAACATGATATTATATCAGTATGTATATATATCAATATCATATAAATAAAAATTCTTCAAGCAACCGTTATGTTGTTTATTCATTTACATTTTTTTGTACTACGCATTATATCCTCAACAATTTCAAATTATCGAGTAAAACAAATGCAAAAAATTAGTTAAAGAAATTTGTTAGAAAATTTGAAAAAATCAAGTAACACTTTCGTCAATTATAAAGTAAATAAAGTTGTTAACAGAAATAAGAGTATAATATTGAAGCTTTAATTTTTGTGTATTACTTCAAAAAAATTTTAACAGGTGTTCAAGTTACAGGTGTTTAAAAATAGGAAATTTTCAGTTTTTGATCCCTTACAGCTCCTAAACGGGGGGTGATACAAAAGAAATTTCTGAAATGACTCATACTTATTTTCAAAGGTCTAACTTCTGTCAAATTTTCAAGTTTCCAACTTTAACCGTTTAGATATTCTAGCTGTCTTAGTTTTTGAGTTAGCGTGCTGACGGACGGACGGACGGACGGACATGGCTCAAAAGTTTTAGAATTTTTTTCTGATCCGATCCATACCTTTGAAGGTATATCTAGCTCGCTTATTTCGAGGTGTTACAAACGGAGGAGTAATTTTATTATACCCGATCCTATCGTACGGGTATAAATAGAGTTTTCGTGCAGGGGACGATATTTCTAAATATAGAAACGAAATCCGAAACTCATAAATAATTTATATCACCTGAAAATGGTTTTTGAAAGTACCGAAACTTTAATACGATTTTTTTACCATTTCCCGTTGTTTTTTCACGATTTCAAATTTATTTTGATATTATTAATTCTTCTTCAGTAAAAACTGAATATTTTCCTTCGAAATAGGAATTTTGACCAAAAAATAGAATTTTCGTGTAGGGGACGATATTTCTAAATATAAAAACGAAATTTGAAACTCATAATTTATATCACCTGAAAATGGTTTTTGAAAATACCGAATCTTTAAATCAATTTTTCTACTATTTCCCGTTGTTATTTTTACAATTTTAGGCTTATTTTTATATCATTTTTTCTTCTTCAGTAAAAATTGAATAATTTCCTTCAAAATAGGAATTCTGGCCAAAAAATAAAGTGTTCGAGTAGGGGACGATATTTCTAAATATAAAAACGAAATCCGAAATTCAGAAATAATTTATATCACCTGAAAATGGTTTTTGAAAATACCGAATCTTTAAATCGATCTTTTTACCATTTCCCGTTCTTTTTTCACGATTTTAAGCTTATTTTGATATCCTTCAAAATAGGAATTCTGAACAAAAAATAGAGTTTTCGTGTAGGGGACGATATTTCTAAATATAAAAACAAAATCCGAAATTCAGAAATAATTTATATCATCTGAAAATGGTTTTTGAAAATACCGAATCTTTAAATCGATTTTTTTACCATTTCCCGTTGTTTTTTCACGATTTTAAGCTTATTTTGATATCCTTCAAAATAGGAATTCTGAACAAAAAGTAGAGTTTTCGTGTAGGGGACGATATTTCTAAATATAAAAACAAAATCCGAAATTCAGAAATAATTTATATCACCTGAAAATGGTTTTTGAAAATACCGAATCCTTAAATCGATTTTTCTACTATTTCCCGTTTTTTTTTACAATTTTAGGCTTATTTTTATATCATTTTTTCTTCTTCAGTAAAAAATTGAATAATTTCCTTCAAAATAGGAATTCTGGCCAAAAAATAAAGTTTTCGAGTAGGGGACGATATTTCTAAATGTAACGAGGAAGAATACAGTTGCCTTTGTCAACTCTTACATACCCGTACGAACCGTTAGTATGTTCACAGCCTGTCACTCTGCTTACAATATTATTTTTTTAATATTTTAGTATTTTAAAATAATTTGGGTGAATTTTATAATTTCTAGAACTATGGGTTGTACATATATTCAAACTATATGTTTATATGTACATTCTTCAAAATCAGATTCTAACCTTCCACATAACGATTATCAATCCAAAACTTTTTCAAATATTCTATAGTACCATTTAATACTAAACGGTAAATGTATATTAAATTTACTTAGTACAAAATAGTAAATATAATTTTAAATATTATATTATATTATATTTAAATATTCCATTGACAGAATAATTTCTTATAAGTACAATAAAATACATATATGTATGTAAATACGGCGTTATATAATATACATCTATACTCTTATCATTCATTCACTAGTGACATATACGATATATTGTAAATAAACATGATATTATATCAGTATGTATATATATCAATATCATATAAATAAAAATTCTTCAAGCAACCGTTATGTTGTTTATTCATTTACATTTTTTTGTACTACGCATTATATCCTCAACAATTTCAAATTATCGAGTAAAACAAATGCAAAAAATTAGTTAAAGAAATTTGTTAGAAAATTTGAAAAAATCAAGTAACACTTTCGTCAATTATAAAGTAAATAAAGTTGTTAACAGAAATAAGAGTATAATATTGAAGCTTTAATTTTTGTGTATTACTTCAAAAAAATTTTAACAGGTGTTCAAGTTACAGGTGTTTAAAAATAGGAAATTTTCAGTTTTTGATCCCTTACAGCTCCTAAACGGGGGGTGATACAAAAGAAATTTCTGAAATGACTCATACTTATTTTCAAAGGTCTAACTTCTGTCAAATTTTCAAGTTTCCAACTTTAACCGTTTAGAAGATGGAAGGGTTAAAGAATTTTGCAAAATTTGAGTTTCGCATAACGGTAAATTAAGACACCGTATGCCAAAAATATATATTTATTGTATATATACTTTTAAAGCTAATGAAAGTAGTAATCGTTTGGCGTTTTCAAAATGAAGATATACCTTATAGAACTTGTGCTATAACAATTTAAATATAGAGCTTTTTTGAACCTTTGGGGAGCTGTAGCTCCGTAACGGGCGGGGCTACAAAAAAAAGTTATTAAAAATAAAATTAATATTTTTGTGAGATCTATCAGTAGTTAAAATTTCATAGCTCTATTGCAAAAAAAATGTGGAGATCTAAAAGTTAGGTGTTCGAGAGCTACCCTAAGGCTTGGTCCAAACTCAACCAAAAAAAATAGGCAACCTACAAATTACTCCCAAAATATTTTGTGTAAATTTCAAGATTCTAGCTTTCTTAGTTTTTGAGTTAGCGTGCTGACGGACGGATGGACGGACGGACGGACGGACGGACATGGCTCAAAAGTCTTAGAATTTTTTTCTGATCCGATCCATAATTTGAAGGTATATCTAGCTCGCTTATTTCGAGGTGTTACAAACGGAGGAGTAATTTTATTATACCCGATCCTATCGTACGGGTATAAAAACGATATCCGAAATTCAGAAATATTTTATATCACCTGATAATAGTTTTTGAAAATACCGAATTTTTAAATCGATTTTTTTACCATTTCCCGTTGTTTTTTCACGGTTTTAAGCTTATTTTGATATCTTCAAAATAGGAATTCTGAACAAAAAATAGAGTTTTCGTGTAGGGGACGATATTTCTAAATATAAAAACAAAATCCGAAATTCAGAAATAATTTATATCACCTAAAAATGGTGTTTGAAAATACCGAATCTTTAAATCGATTTTTTTACCATTTCCCGTTGTTTTTTCACGATTTTAAGGTTATTTTGATATCCTTCAAAATAGGAATTGTGAACAAAAAATAGAGTTTTCGTGTAGGGGACGATATTTTTAAATATAAAAACAAAATCCGAAATTCAGAAATAATTTATATCACCTGAAAATAGTTTTTGAAAATACAGAATCTTTAAATCGATTTTTCTACTATTTCCCGTTTTTTTTTTCAATTTTATGCTTATTTTTATATCATTTTTTCTTCTTCAGTAAAAATTGAATAATTTCCTTCAAAATAGGAATTCTGGCCAAAAAATAAAGAGTTCGAGTAGGGGACGATATTTCCAAATATAAAAACGATATCCGAAATTCAGAAATATTTTATATCACCTGAAAATAGTTTTTGAAAATACAGAATCTTTAATTCGATTTTTTTACCATTTCCCGTTGTTTTTTCACGGTTTTAAGCTTATTTTGATATCATTTTTTCTGCTTCCGTAAAAGCTGAATATTTTCCTTCAAAATATGAATTTTAACCAAAAAATAGAGTTTTCGTGTAAGGGACGATGATTCTAAATATAAAAAATGAAATCCGAAACTCATAAATAATTTATATTGTCTGAAAATGGTTTTTGAAAATACCGAATCTTTAAATCGATTTTTCTACTATTTCCCGTTGTGTTTTTACAATTTAAAGCTTATTTTGATATTATTTTTTCTTCTTCAGTAAAAGTTGAATAATTTCCTTCAAAATAGGAACTTTGACCAAAATATGAAATTTTCGAGTAGGGGACGATATTTCTAAATTTAAAAACGAAATCCGAAACTCATAAATAATTTATATCGTCTGAAAATGGTTTTTGAAAATACCGAATCTTTAAATCGATTTTTCTACTATTTCCCGTTGTTTTTTTACAATTTAAAGCTTATTTTGATATCATTTTTTCTTCTTCAGTAAAAGTTGAATAATTTCCTTCAAAATAGGAACTTTGACCAAAAAATTGAATTTTCGTGTAGGGGACGATATTTCTAAATATAAAAACGAAATCCGAAACTCATAAATAATTTATATCGTCTGAAAATGGTTTTTGAAAATACCGAATCTTTAAATCGATTTTTCTACTATTTCCCGTTGTTTTTTTACAATTTAAAGCTTATTTTGATATCATTTTTTCTTCTTCAGTAAAAGTTGAATAATTTCCTTCAAAATAGGAACTTTGACCAAAAAATAGAATTTTCGTGTAGGGGACGATATTTCTAAATATAAAAACGAAATCCGAAACTCATAAATAATTTATATCGTCTGAAAATGGTTTTTGAAAATACCGAATCTTTAAATCGATTTTTCTACTATTTCCCGTTGTTTTTTTACAATTTAAAGCTTATTTTGATATCATTTTTTCTTCTTCAGTAAAAGTTGAATAATTTCCTTCAAAATAGGAACTTTGACCAAAATATGAAATTTTCGAGTAGGGGACGATATTTCTAAATTTAAAAACGAAATCCGAAACTCATAAATAATTTATATCGTCTGAAAATGGTTTTTGAAAATACCGAATCTTTAAATCGATTTTTCTACTATTTCCCGTTGTTTTTTTACAATTTAAAGCTTATTTTGATATCATTTTCTCTTCTTCAGTAAAAATTGAATAATTTCCTTCAAAATAGGAATTTAGACGACAAAATAGAATTTTCGTGTAGGGGACGATATTTCTAAATATAAAAACGAAATCCGAAACTCATAAATAATTTATATCGTCTGAAAATGGTTTTTGAAAATACCGAATCTTTAAATCGATTTTTTTACCATTTCCCGTTGTTTTTTCACGATTTTAAGCTTATTTTGATATCCTTCAAAATAGGAATTCTGAACAAAAAATAGAGTTTTCGTGTAGGGGACGATATTTCTACATATAAAAACAAAATCCGAAATTCAGAAATAATTTATATCACCTGAAAATGGTTTTTGAAAACACCGAATCTTTAAATCGATTTTTCTACTATTTCCCGTTGATTTTTTACAATTTAAAGCTCATTTTGATATCATTTTTTCTTCTTCAGTAAAAGTTGAATAATTTCCTTCAAAATAGGTACTTTGAGCAAAAAATTGAATTTTCGTGTAGGGGACGATATTTCTAAATATAAAAACGAAATCCGAAACTCATAAATAATTTATATCACCTGAAAATGGTTTTTGAAAATACCGAATCTTTAAATCGATTTTTTTACCATTTCCCGTTGTTTTTTAACGATTTTAAGCTTATTTTGATATCCTTCGAAATAGGAATTCTGAACAAAAAATAGAGTTTTCGTGTAGGGGACGATATTTCTAAATATAAAAACAAAATCGGAAATTCAGAAATAATTTATATCACCTGAAAATGGTTTTTGAAAATACCGAATCTTTAAATTGATTTTTCTACTATTTCACGTTTTTTTTTTACAATTTTAGGTTTATTTTTATATCATTTTTTCTTCTTCAGTAAAAATTGAATAATTTCCTTCAAAATAGGAATTCTAGCCAAAAAATAAAGTGTTCGAGTAGGGGACGATATTTCTAAATATAAAAACGATATCCGAAATTCAGAAATATTTTATATCACCTGAACATAGTTTTTTAAAATATCGAATCTTTAAATCGATTTTTCTACTATTTCCCATTGTTTTTTTACAATTTAAAGCTTATTTTGATATCATTTTTTCTTCTTCAGTAAAAGTTGAATAATTTCCTTCAAAATAGGAACTTTGACCAAAAAATGAAATTTTCGAGTAGGGGACGATATTTCTAAATATAAAAACGAAATCCGAAACTCATAAATAATTTATATCGTCTGAAAATGGTTTTTGAAAATACCGAATCTTTAAATCGATTTTTCTACTATTTCCCGTTGTTTTTTTACAATTTAAAGCTTATTTTGATATCATTTTTTCTTCTTCAGTAAAAGTTGAATAATTTCCTTCAAAATAGGAATTTAGACCAAAAAATAGAATTTTTGGTGTAGGTGACGATATTTCTAAATATAAAAACGAAATCCGAAACTCATAAATAAGTTATATCGTCTGAAAATGGTTTTTGAAAATACCGAATCTTTAAATCGATTTTTCTACTATTTCCCGTTGTTTTTTTACAGTTTAAAGCTTATTTTGATATCATTTTTTCTTCTTCAGTAAAAGTTGAATAATTTCCTTCAAAATAGGTATTTTGACCAAAAAATAGAAGTTTCGTGTAGGGGACGATATTTCTAAATATAAAAACGAAATCCGAAACTCATAAATAATTTATATCGTCTGAAAATGGTTTTTGAAAATACCGAATCTTTAAATCGATTTTTCTACTATTTCCCGTTGTTTTTTTACAATTTAAAGCTTATTTTGATATCATTTTTTCTTCTTCAGTAAAAGTTGAATTATTTCCTTCAAAATAGGAATTTAGACCAAAAAATAGAATTTTCGTGTAGGGGACGATATTTCTAAATATAAAAACGAAATCCGAAACTCATAAATAATTTATATCGTCTGAAAATGGTTTTTGAAAATACCGAATCTTTAAATCGATTTTTCTACTCTATTTCCCGTTGTTTTTTTACAATTTAAAGCTTATTTTGATATCAATTTTTTCTTCAGTAAAAGTTGAATAATTTCCTTCAAAATAGGTATTTTGACCAAAAAATAGAATTTTCGTGTAGGGGACGATATTTCTAAATATAAAAACGAAATCCGAAACTCATAAATAATTTATATCGTCTGAAAATGGTTTTTGAAAATACCGAATCTTTAAATCGATTTTTCTACTATTTCCGGTTGTTTTTTTACAATTTAAAGCTTATTTTGATATTATTTTTTCTTCTTCAGTAAAAGTTGAATAATTTCCTTCAAAATAGGAATTTAGACAAAAAAATAGAATTTTCGTGTAGGTGACGATATTTCTAAATATAAAAACGAAATCCGAAACTCATAAATAAGTTATATCGTCTGAAAATGCCTTTTGAAAATACCGAATCTTTAAATCGATTTTTCTACTATTTCCCGTTGTTTTTTTACAATTAAAAGCTTATTTTGATATCATTTTTTCTTCTTCAGTAAAAGTTGAATAATTTCCTTCAAAATAGGAACTTTGACCAAAAAATAGAATTTTTGGTGTAGGTGACGATATTTCTAAATATAAAAACGAAATCCGAAACTCATAAATAAGTTATATCGTCTGAAAATGCTTTTTGAAAATACCGAATCTTTAAATCGATTTTTCTACTATTTCCCGTTGTTTTTTTACAATTTAAAGCTTATTTTGATATCATTTTTAGCACATTTCCAAAAAAATTTTGAAAAAATGTGCTTATTAGTTTCACTCTGTCCGTCCGTCCGTCCGTCCGTCCGTCCGTCCGTCCGCCTGTTTACAAAACTTCTACACCGTTAAAGATAGAGAAAAAAAATTTTAACCATAGGTAGGTCTTATAAAAAAAATAATTTTGTGGAACAACTTTTTCATGTAGCCCCCCCCATTACGGAGCTACACCCCCTCAAACTTTGAAAAAGCCCTATTTTTAAATGCATATATCTTATGTTCTGCTTAAGATTTTTTCAATCTGAAAACGTCATTCGACAGGTATTTCTTTTATCTTTGTAAATTAATATCAAAATTATACAATTTTTTTAAATTTAGTATTTAAATTTACCGTTATGTGAAAACCAAATTTTGCATGATTTTTCTACTTTCATAACTCCGGCACGCTTCTAGATACAAGCTTGAAATTTTGAGGCAAGAAAGAACTTTTAGAATTAGTATAAGTTTCCTCAGAAAATTTTTTCGGACCACCCCCTGTTTATGAGCTATTAGGGCTTAAAAATTGAAAATTTGCTATTTTTAAACACCTGTAACTTAGGAACCTGCACACATTTTACTTCTGCAAGATGTAAAAATTAAAGCTACAATAATATATTTTTACGTGTGTGAAAGGTTTATTTTAATTGTAAAGGGTTCCAAAGTTGCAGCTCTTCAAAATTGTAAAAAAGCCCCATTTTCAGATGTATATATCTCAGGCTCTGCGTAATAGTTTTGCAATCTAAAACCGGCAGAAGATCGAAAATTTTATTATCTATATAAAACAATATCAACATTATGTAATATTTTGTAATTTACTATTTAAATTTACCGTTATGTGAAAACCACATTTTGCATGAAATTTCTTTTTTCATAACTCCGGCACCCCTTTAGATAGGAACCTGAAATTTTGAGACAAGAAAGAACTTTTAGAATTAGTATAAGTTTCCTCAGAAAATTTTTTGGTAACGCCCCCTCTTTAAGAGTTATTACGCCTCAAAAATTGAAATTTTGCTATTTTTAGACACCTGTAACTTAGGCACCTGTAAAAACTTTTCTTCGGCAAGACATAAAAATTAAAGCTTCAATAATATATTTTTACGTGTGTTAACAGCTTTTCTTAGTTATATAGGATTCCGGACTTACGGCCCCTCAAAATCTCAAAAATGTCCTATTTTCACGTTTTTTTCTTATTACATGAAATTTTCAAATTTTTGTGTAAGTCACACTTCTAAACAATTTGTATTGAGTTTTGGAAATGTGCGCTTTTAAAAACCGTTGGTTTTCATTCTACCTTGTTTCTTCTTCAGTAAAAGTTGAATAATTTCCTTCAAAATAGGAATTTAGACCAAAAAATAGAATTTTCGTGTAGGGGACGATATTTCTAAATATAAAAACGAAATCCGAAACTCATAAATAATTTATATCGTCTGAAAATGGTTTTTGAAAATACCGAATCTTTAAATCGATTTTTTTACCATTTCCCGTTGTTTTTTAACGATTTTAAGCTTATTTTGATATCCTTCAAAATAGGAATTCTGAACAAAAAATAGAGTTTTCGTGTAGGGGACGATATTTCTAAATATAAAAACAAAATCCGAAATTCAGAAATAATTTATATCACCTGAAAATGGTTTTTGAAAATACCGAATCTTTAAATTGATTTTTCTACTATTTCACTTTTTTTTTTTAAAATTTTAGGCTTATTTTTATATCATTTTTTTTTCTTCAGTAAAAATTGAATAATTTCCTTCAAAATAGGAATTCTGGCCAAAAAATAAAGTGTTCGAGTAGGGGACGATATTTCTAAATATAAAAACGATATCCGAAATTCAGAAATATTTCATATCACCTGAAAATAGTTTTTTAAAATACCGAATCTTTAAATCGATTTTTCTACTATTTCCCATTGTTTTTTTACAATTTAAAGCTTATTTTGATATCATTTTTTCTTCGTCAGTAAAAGTTGAATAATTTCCTTCAAAATAGGAATTTAGACCAAAAAATAGAATTTTCGTGTAGGGGACGATATTTCTAAATATAAAAACGAAATCCGAAATTCATAAATAATTTATATCGTCTGAAAATGGTTTTTGAAAATACCGAATCTTTAAATCGATTTTTCTACTATTTCCCGTTGTTTTTTTACAATTTAAAGCTTATTTTGATATTATTTTTTCTTCTTCAGTAAAAGTTGAATAATTTCCTTCAAAATAGGAATTTAGAACAAAAAATAGAATTTTCGTGTAGGGGACGATATTTCTAAATATAAAAACGAAATCCGAAACTCATAAATAATTTATATCATCTGAAAATGGTTTTTGAAATTACCGAATCTTTAAATCGATTTTTCTACTATTTCCCGTTGTTTTTTTACAATTTAAAGCTTATTTTGATATCATTTTTTCTTCTTCAGTAAAAGTTGAATAATTTCCTTCAAAATATGAATTTAGACCAAAAAATAGAATTTTCGTGTAGGGGACGATATTTCTAAATATAAAAACGAAATCCGAAACTCATAAATAATTTATATCGTCTGAAAATGGTTTTTGAAAATACCGAATCTTTAAATCGATTTTTCTACTATTTCCGATTGTTTTTTTACAATTTAAAGCTTATTTTGATATTATTTTTTCTTCTTCAGTAAAAGTTGAATAATTTCCTTCAAAATAGGTATTTTGACCAAAAAATAGAAGTTTCGTGTAGGGGACGATATTTCTAAATATAAAAACGAAATCCGAAACTCATAAATAATTTATATCGTCTGAAAATGGTTTTTGAAAATACCGAATCTTTAAATCGATTTTTCTACTATTTCCCGTTGTTTTTTTACAATTTAAAGCTTATTTTGATATCATTTTTTCTTCTTCAGTAAAAGTTGAATAATTTCCTTCAAAATAGGAACTTTAACCAAAAAATAGAATTTTCGTGTAGGTGACGATATTTCTAAATATAAAAACGAAATCCGAAACTCATAAATAAATTATATCGTCTGAAAATGGTTTTTGAAAATACCGAATCTTTAAATCGATTTTTCTACTATTTCCCGTTGTTTTTTTACAATTTAAAGCTTATTTTGATATTATTTTTTCTTCTTCAGTAAAAGATGAATAATTTCCTTCAAAATAGGAATTTAGACCAAAAAATAGAATTTTCGTGTAGGTGACGATATTTCTAAATATAAAAACGAAATCCGAAACTCATAAATAAGTTATATCGTCTGAAAATGCTTTTTGAAAATACCGAATCTTTAAATCGATTTTTCTACTATTTCCCGTTGTTTTTTTACAATTTAAAGCTTATTTTGATATCATTTTTTCTTCTTCAGTAAAAGTTGAATAATTTCCTTCAAAATAGGAACTTTGACCAAAAAATAGAATTTTTGGTGTAGGTGACGATATTTCTAAATATAAAAACGAAATCCGAAACTCATAAATAAGTTATATCGTCTGAAAATGCTTTTTGAAAATACCGAATCTTTAAATCGATTTTTCTACTATTTCCCGTTGTTTTTTTACAGTTTAAAGCTTATTTTGATATCATTTTTTCTTCTTCAGTAAAAGTTGAATAATTTCCTTCAAAATAGGAATTTAGACCAAAAAATAGAATTTTCGTGTAGGGGACGATATTTCTAAATATTAAACGAAATCCGAAACTCATAAATAATTTATATCGTCTGAAAATGGTTTTTGAAAATACCGAATCTTTAAATCGATTTTTCTACTATTTCCCTTTGTTTTTTTACAATTTAAAGCTTATTTTGATATTATTTTTTCTTCTTCAGTAAAAGTTGAATAATTTCCTTCAAAATAGGAACTTTGACCAAAAAATGAAATTTTCGAGTAGGGGACGATATTTCTAAATATAAAAACGAAATCCGAAACTCATAAATAATTTATATCGTCTGAAAATGGTTTTTGAAAATACCGAATCTTTAAATCGATTTTTCTACTATTTCCCGTTGTTTTTTTACAATTTAAAGCTTATTTTGATATCATTTTTTCTTCTTCAGTAAAAGTTGAATAATTTCCTTCAAAATAGGAATTATGACCAAAAAATAGAATTTTCGTGTAGGTGACGATATTTCTAAATATAAAAACGAAATCCGAAACTCATAAATAAGTTATATCGTCTGAAAATGGTTTTTGAAAATACCGAATCTTTAAATCGATTTTTTTACTATTTCCCGTTGTTTTTTTACAATTTAAAGCTTATTTTGATATCATTTTTTCTTCTTCAGTAAAAGTTGAATAATTTCCTTCAAAATAGGAATTTAGACCAAAAAATAGAATTTTCGTGTAGGTGACGATATTTCTAAATATAAAAACGAAATCCGAAACTCATAAATAATTTATTTCGTCTGAAAATGGTTTTTGAAAATACCGAATCTTTAAATCGATTTTTCTACTATTTCCCGTTGTTTTTTTACAATTTAAAGCTTATTTTGATATCATTTTTTCTTCTTCAGTAAAAGTTGAATAATTTCCTTCAAAATAGGAATTTAGACCAAAAAATAGAATTTTCGTGTAGGGGACGATATTTCTAAATATAAAAACGAAATGCGAAACTCATAAATAATTTATATCGTCTGAAAATGGTTTTTGAAAATACCGAATCTTTAAATCGATTTTTCTACTATTTCCCGTTGTTTTTTTACAATTTAAAGCTTATTTTGATATCATTTTTTCTTCTTCAGTAAAAGTTGAATAATTTCCTTCAAAATAGGAATTTAGACCAAAAAATAGAATTTTCGTGTAGGGGACGATATTTCTAAATATAAAAACGAAATGCGAAACTCATAAATAATTTATATCGTCTGAAAATGGTTTTTGAAAATACCGAATCTTTAAATCGATTTTTCTACTATTTCCCGTTGTTTTTTTACAATTTAAAGCTTATTTTGATATCATTTTTTCTTCTTCAGTAAAAGTTGAATAATTTCCTTCAAAATAGGAATTTAGACAAAAAAATAGAATTTTCGTGTAGGGGACGATATTTTTAAATATAAAAACGAAATCCGAAACTCATAAATAATTTATATCGTCTGAAAATGGTTTTTGAAAATACCGAATCTTTAAATCGATTTTTCTACTCTATTTCCCGTTGTTTTTTTACAATTTAAAGCTTATTTTGATATCTGTTTTTTCTTCAGTAAAAGTTGAATAATTTCCATCAAAATAGGTATTTTGACCAAAAAATAGAATTTTCGTGTAGGGGACGATATTTCTAAATATAAAAACGAAATCCGAAACTCATAAATAATTTATATCGTCTGAAAATGGTTTTTGAAAATACCGAATCTTTAAATCGATTTTTCTACTATTTCCCGTTGTTTTTTTACAATTTAAAGCTTATTTTGATATCATTTTTTCTTCTTCAGTAAAAGTTGAATAATTTCCTTCAAAATAGGAACTTTGACCAAAAAATAGAATTTTCGTGTAGGTGACGATATTTCTAAATATAAAAACGAAATCCGAAATTCATAAATAAGTTATATCGTCTGAAAATGGTTTTTGAAAATACCGAATCTTTAAATCGATTTTTCTAATATTTCCCGTTGTTTTTTTACAATTAAAAGCTTATTTTGATATCATTTTTTCTTCTTCAGTAAAAGTTGAATAATTTCCTTCAAAATAGGTATTTTGACCAAAAACTAGAATTTGCGTGTAAGGGACGATATTTCTAAATATAAAAACGAAATCCGAAACTCATAAATAATTTATATCGTCTGAAAATGGTTTTTGAAAATACCGAATCTTTAAATCGATTTTTCTACTATTTCCCGTTGTTTTTTTACAATTTAAAGCTTATTTTGATATCATTTTTTCTTCTTCAGTAAAAGTTGAATAATTTCCTTCAAAATAGGAATTTAGACCAAAAAATAGAATTTCCGTGTAGGGGACGATATTTCTAAATATAAAAACGAAATGCGAAACTCATAAATAATTTATATCGTCTGAAAATGGTTTTTGAAAATACCGAATCTTTAAATCGATTTTTCTACTATTTCCCGTTGTTTTTTTACAATTTAAAGCTTATTTTGATATCATTTTTTCTTCTTCAGTAAAAGTTGAATAATTTCCTTCAAAATAGGAATTTAGACCAAAAAATAGAATTTTCGTGTAGGTGACGATATTTCTAAATATAAAAACGAAATCCGAAACTCATAAATAAGTTATATCGTCTGAAAATGGTTTTTGAAAATACCGAATCTTTAAATCGATTTTTCTACTATTTCCCGTTGTTTTTTTACAATTTAAAGCTTATTTTGATATCATTTTTTCTTCTTCAGTAAAACTTGAATAATTTCCTTCAAAATAGATATTTTGACCAAAAACTAGAATTTGCGTGTAGGGGACGATATTTCTAAATATAAAAACGAAATCCGAAACTCATAAATAATTTATATCGTCTGAAAATGGTTTTTGAAAATACCGAATCTTTAAATCGATTTTTCTACTATTTCCCGTTGTTTTTTTACAATTTAAAGCTTATTTTGATATCATTTTTTCTTCTTCAGTAAAAGTTGAATAATTTCCTTCAAAATAGGAATTTAGACCAAAAAATAGAATTTTCGTGTAGGTGACGATATTTCTAAATATAAAAACGAAATCCGAAACTCATAAATAATTTATATCGTCTGAAAATGGTTTTTGAAAATACCGAATCTTTAAATCGATTTTTCTACTATTTCCCGTTGTTTTTTTACAATTTAAAGCTTATTTTGATATCATTTTTTCTTCTTCAGTAAAAGTTGAATAATTTCCTTCAAAATAGGAATTATGACCAAAAAATAGAATTTTCGTGTAGGTGACGATATTTCTAAATATAAAAACGAAATCCGAAACTCATAAATAAGTTATATCGTCTGAAAATGCTTTTTGAAAATACCGAATCTTTAAATCGATTTTTCTACTATTTCCCGTTGTTTTTTTACAATTTAAAGCTTATTTTGATATCATTTTTTCTTCTTCAGTAAAAGTTGAATAATTTCCTTCAAAATAGGAATTTAGACCAAAAAATAGAATTTTCGTGTAGGGGACGATATTTCTAAATATAAAAACGAAATCCGAAACTCATAAATAATTTATATCGTCTGAAAATGGTTTTTGAAAATACCGAATCTTTAAATCGATTTTTCTACTATTTCCCGTTGTGTTTTTACAATTTAAAGCTTATTTTGATATCATTTTTTCTTCTTCAGTAAAAGTTGAATAATTTCCTTCAAAATAGGAATTTAGACCAAAAAATAGAATTTTCGTGTAGGGGACGATATTTCTAAATATAAAAACGAAATCCGAAACTCATAAATAATTTATATCGTCTGAAAATGGTTTTTGAAAATACCGAATCTTTAAATCGATTTTTCTACTATTTCCCGTTGTTTTTTTACAATTTAAAGCTTATTTTGATATCATTTTTTCTTCTTCAGTAAAAGTTGAATAATTTCCTTCAAAATAGGAATTTAGACCAAAAAATAGAATTTTCGTGTAGGGGACGATATTTCTAAATATAAAAACGAAATGCGAAACTCATAAATAATTTATATCGTCTGAAAATGGTTTTTGAAAATACCGAATCTTTAAATCGATTTTTCTACTATTTCCCGTTGTTTTTTTACAATTTAAAGCTTATTTTGATATCATTTTTTCTTCTTCAGTAAAAGTTGAATAATTTCCTTCAAAATAGGAACTTTGACCAAAAAATAGAATTTTCGTGTAGGTGGCGATATTTCTAAATATAAAAACGAAATCCGAAACTCATAAATAAGTTATATCGTCTGAAAATGCTTTTTGAAAATACCGAATCTTTAAATCGATTTTTCTACTATTTCCCGTTGTTTTTTTACAATTTAAAGCTTATTTTGATATCATTTTTTCTTCTTCAGTAAAAGTTGAATAATTTCCTTCAAAATAGGAATTTAGACCAAAAAATAGAATTTTCGTGTAGGGGACGATATTTCTAAATATAAAAACGAAATCCGAAACTCATAAATAATTTATATCGTCTGAAAATGGTTTTTGAAAATACCGAATCTTTAAATCGATTTTTCTACTATTTCCCGTTGTGTTTTTACAATTTAAAGCTTATTTTGATATCATTTTTTCTTCTTCAGTAAAAGTTGAATAATTTCCTTCAAAATAGGAACTTTGACCAAAAAATAGAATTTTCGTGTAGGTGGCGATATTTCTAAATATAAAAACGAAATCCGAAACTCATAAATAAGTTATATCGTCTGAAAATGGTTTTTGAAAATACCGAATCTTTAAATCGATTTTTCTACTATTTCCCGTTGTTTTTTTACAATTTAAAGCTTATTTTGATATCATTTTTTCTTCTTCAGTAAAAGTTGAATAATTTCCTTCAAAATAGGAACTTTGACCAAAAAATAGAATTTTCGTGTAGGTGACGATATTTCTAAATATAAAAACGAAATCCGAAACTCATAAATAAGTTATATCGTCTGAAAATGGTTTTTGAAAATACCGAATCTTTAAATCGATTTTTCTACTATTTCCCGTTGTTTTTTTACAATTTAAAGCTTATTTTGATATCATTTTTTCTTCTTCAGTAAAAGTTGAATAATTTCCTTCAAAATAGGTATTTTGACCAAAAACTAGAATTTGCGTGTAAGGGACGGTATTTCTAAATATAAAAACGAAATCCAAAACTCATAAATAATTTATATCGTCTGAAAATGGTTTTTGAAAATACCGAATCTTTAAATCGATTTTTCTACTATTTCCTGTTGTTTTTTTACAATTTAAAGCTTATTTCGATATCATTTTTTCTTCTTCAGTAAAAGTTGAATAATTTCCTTCAAAATAGGAACTTTGACCAAAAAATAGAATTTTCGTGTAGGTGACGATATTTCTAAATATAAAAACGAAATCCGAAACTCATAAATAAGTTATATCGTCTGAAAATGGTTTTTGAAAATACCGAATCTTTAAATCGATTTTTCTACTATTTCCCGTTGTTTTTTTACAATTTAAAGCTTATTTTGATATCATTTTTTCTTCTTCAGTAAAAGTTGAATAATTTCCTTCAAAATAGGTATTTTGACCAAAAACTAGAATTTGCGTGTAAGGGACGGTATTTCTAAATATAAAAACGAAATCCAAAACTCATAAATAATTTATATCGTCTGAAAATGGTTTTTGAAAATACCGAATCTTTAAATCGATTTTTCTACTATTTCCCGTTGTTTTTTTACAATTTAAAGCTTATTTTGATATCATTTTTTCTTCTTCAGTAAAAGTTGAATAATTTCCTTCAAAATAGGAATTTAGACCAAAAAATAGAATTTTCGTGTAGGGGACGATATTTCTAAATATAAAAACGAAATGCGAAACTCATAAATAATTTATATCGTCTGAAAATGGTTTTTGAAAATACCGAATCTTTAAATCGATTTTTCTACTATTTCCCGTTGTTTTTTTACAATTTAAAGCTTATTTTGATATCATTTTTTCTTCTTCAGTAAAAGTTGAATAATTTCCTTCAAAATAGGAATTTAGACCAAAAAATAGAATTTTCGTGTAGGTGACGATATTTCTAAATATAAAAACGAAATCCGAAACTCATAAATAAGTTATATCGTCTGAAAATGGTTTTTGAAAATACCGAATCTTTAAATCGATTTTTCTACTATTTCCCGTTGTTTTTTTACAATTTAAAGCTTATTTTGATATCATTTTTTCTTCTTCAGTAAAAGTTGAATAATTTCCTTCAAAATAGATATTTTGACCAAAAACTAGAATTTGCGTGTAGGGGACGATATTTCTAAATATAAAAACGAAATCCGAAACTCATAAATAATTTATATCGTCTGAAAATGGTTTTTGAAAATACCGAATCTTTAAATCGATTTTTCTACTATTTCCCGTTGTTTTTTTACAATTTAAAGCTTATTTTGATATCATTTTTTCTTCTTCAGTAAAAGTTGAATAATTTCCTTCAAAATAGGAATTTAGACCAAAAAATAGAATTTTCGTGTAGGTGACGATATTTCTAAATATAAAAACGAAATCCGAAACTCATAAATAATTTATATCGTCTGAAAATGGTTTTTGAAAATACCGAATCTTTAAATCGATTTTTCTACTATTTCCCGTTGTTTTTTTACAATTTAAAGCTTATTTTGATATCATTTTTTCTTCTTCAGTAAAAGTTGAATAATTTCCTTCAAAATAGGAATTTAGACCAAAAAATAGAATTTTCGTGTAGGGGACGATATTTCTAAATATAAAAACGAAATGCGAAACTCATAAATAATTTATATCGTCTGAAAATGGTTTTTGAAAATACCGAATCTTTAAATCGATTTTTCTACTATTTCCCGTTGTTTTTTTACAATTTAAAGTTTATTTTGATATCATTTTTTCTTCTTCAGTAAAAGTTGAATAATTTCCTTCAAAATAGGAATTTAGACCAAAAAATAGAATTTTCGTGTAGGTGACGATATTTCTAAATATAAAAACGAAATCCGAAACTCATAAATAAGTTATATCGTCTGAAAATGCTTTTTGAAAATACCGAATCTTTAAATCGATTTTTCTACTATTTCCCGTTGTTTTTTTACAATTTAAAGCTTATTTTGATATAATTTTTTCTTCTTCAGTAAAAGTTGAATAATTTCCTTCAAAATAGGAATTTAGACCAAAAAATAGAATTTTCGTGTAGGTGACGATATTTCTAAATATAAAAACGAAATCCGAAACTCATAAATAATTTATATCGTCTGAAAATGCTTTTTGAAAATACCGAATCTTTAAATCGATTTTTCTACTATTTCCCGTTGTTTTTTTTACAATTTAAAGCTTATTTTGATATCATTTTTTCTTCTTCAGTAAAAGTTGAATAATTTCCTTCAAAATAGGAACTTTGACCAAAAAATAGAATTTTCGTGTAGGTGACGATATTTCTAAATATAAAAACGAAATCCGAAACTCATAAATAAGTTATATCGTCTGAAAATGCTTTTTGAAAATACCGAATCTTTAAATCGATTTTTCTACTATTTCCCGTTGTTTTTTTACAATTTAAAGCTTATTTTGATATCATTTTTTCTTCTTCAGTAAAAGTTGAATAATTTCCTTCAAAATAGGAATTTAGACCAAAAAATAGAATTTTCGTGTAGGGGACGATATTTCTAAATATAAAAACGAAATCCGAAACTCATAAATAATTTATATCGTCTGAAAATGGTTTTTGAAAATACCGAATCTTTAAATCGATTTTTCTACTATTTCCCGTTGTTTTTTTACAATTTAAAGCTTATTTTGATATCATTTTTTCTTCTTCAGTAAAAGTTGAATAATTTCCTTCAAAATAGGAACTTTGACCAAAAAATAGAATTTTCGTGTAGGTGGCGATATTTCTAAATATAAAAACGAAATCCGAAACTCATAAATAAGTTATATCGTCTGAAAATGGTTTTTGAAAATACCGAATCTTTAAATCGATTTTTCTACTATTTCCCGTTGTTTTTTTACAATTTAAAGCTTATTTTGATATCTCTTTTTTCTTCAGTAAAAGTTGAATAATTTCCTTCGAAATAGGTATTTTGACCAAAAACTAGAATTTTCGTGTAGGGGACGATATTTCTAAATATAAAAACGAAATTCGAAACTCATAAATAATTTATATCATCTGGAAATGGTTTTTGAAAATATCGAATCTTTAAATCGATTTTCTACTATTTCCCGTTGTTTTTTTACAATTTAAAGCTTATTTTGATATCATTTTTTCTTCTTCAGTAAAAGTTGAATAATTTCCTTCAAAATAGGAATTTAGACCAAAAAATAGAATTTTAGTGTAGTTGACGATATTTCTAAATATAAAAACGAAATCCGAAACTCATAAATAAGTTATATCGTCTGAAAATGCTTTTTGAAAATACCGAATCTTTAAATCGATTTTTCTACTATTTCCCGTTGTTTTTTTACAATTTAAAGCTTATTTTGATATCGTTTTTTCTTCTTCAGTAAAAGTTGAATAATTTCCTTCAAAATAGGAATTTAGACCAAAAAATAGAATTTTCGTGTAGGGGACGATATTTCTAAATATAAAAACGAAATGCGAAACTCATAAATAATTTATATCGTCTGAAAATGGTTTTTGAAAATACCGAATCTTTAAATCGATTTTTCTACTATTTCCCGTTGTTTTTTTACAATTTAAAGCTTATTTTGATATCATTTTTTCTTCTTCAGTAAAAGTTGAATAATTTCCTTCAAAATAAGAATTTAGACCAAAAAATAGAATTTTCGTGTAGGGGACGATATTTCTAAATATAAAAACGAAATCCGAAACTCATAAATAATTTATATCATCTGAAAATGGTTTTTGAAAATATCGAATTTTTAAATCGATTTTTCTACTATTTCCCGTTGTTTTTTTACAATTTAAAGCTTATTTTGATATCATTTTTTCTTCTTCAGTAAAAGTTGAATAATTTCCTTCAAAATAGGTATTTTGACCAAAAACTAGAATTTTCGTGTAGGGGACGATATTTCTAAATATAAAAACGAAATTCGAAACTCATAAATAATTTATATCATCTGGAAATGGTTTTTGAAAATATCGAATCTTTAAATCGATTTTCTACTATTTCCCGTTGTTTTTTTACAATTTAAAGCTTATTTTGATATCATTTTTTCTTCTTCAGTAAAAGTTGAATAATTTCCTTCAAAATAGGAATTTAGACCAAAAAATAGAATTTTCGTGTAGGTGACGATATTTCTAAATATAAAAACGAAATCCGAAACTCATAAATAAGTTATATCGTCTGAAAATGCTTTTTGAAAATACCGAATCTTTAAATCGATTTTTCTACTATTTCCCGTTGTTTTTTTACAATTTAAAGCTTATTTTGATATCTGTTTTTTCTTCAGTAAAAGTTGAATAATTTCCTTCAAAATAGGTATTTTGACCAAAAAATAGAATTTTCGTGTAGGGGACGATATTTCTAAATATAAAAACGAAATCCGAAACTCATAAATAATTTATATCGTCTGAAAATGGTTTTTGAAAATACCGAATCTTTAAATCGATTTTTCTACTATTTCCCGTTGTTTTTTTACAATTTAAAGCTTATTTTGATATCATTTTTTCTTCTTCAGTAAAAGTTGAAAAATTTCCTTCAAAATAGGAACGTTGACCAAAAAATAGAATTTTCGTGTAGGTGACGATATTTCTAAATATAAAAACGAAATCCGAAACTCATAAATAATTTATATCGTCTGAAAATGGTTTTTGAAAATACCGAATCTTTAAATCGATTTTTCTACTATTTCCCGTTGTTTTTTTACAATTTAAAGCTTATTTTGATATCATTTTTTCTTCTTCAGTAAAAGTTGAATAATTTCCTTCAAAATAGGAACTTTGACCAAAAAATAGAATTTTCGTGTAGGGGACGATATTTCTAAATATAAAAACGAAATCCGAAACTCATAAATAATTTATATCGTCTGAAAATGGTTTTTGAAAATACCGAATCTTTAAATCGATTTTTCTACTCTATTTCCCGTTGTTTTTTTTACAATTTAAAGCTTATTTTGATATCATTTTTTCTTCAGTAAAAGTTGAATAATTTCGATCAAAATAGGTATTTTGACCAAAAAATAGAATTTTCGTGTAGGGGACGATATTTCTAAATATAAAAACGAAATCCGAAACTCATAAATAATTTATATCGTCTGAAAATGGTTTTTGAAAATACCGAATCTTTAAATCGATTTTTCTACTATTTCCCGTTGTTTTTTTACAATTTAAAGCTTATTTTGATATCATTTTTTCTTCTTCAGTAAAAGTTGAATAATTTCCATCAAAATAGGTATTTTGATCAAAAAATAGAATTTTCGTGTAGGGGACGATTTTTCTAAATATAAAAACGAAATCCGAAACTCATAAATAATTTATATCGTCTGAAAATGGTTTTTGAAAATACCGAATCTTTAAATCGATTTTTCTACTATTTCCCGTTGTTTTTTTACAATTTAAAGCTTATTTTGATATCTCTTTTTTCTTCAGTAAAAGTTGAATAATTTCCTTCAAAATAGGTATTTTGACCAAAAACTAGAATTTTCGTGTAGGGGACGATATTTCTAAATATAAAAACGAAATTCGAAACTCATAAATAATTTATATCATCTGGAAATGGTTTTTGAAAATATCGAATCTTTAAATCGATTTTCTACTATTTCCCGTTGTTTTTTTACAATTTAAAGCTTATTTTGATATCATTTTTTCTTCTTCAGTAAAAGTTGAATAATTTCCTTCAAAATAGGAATTTAGACCAAAAAATAGAATTTTCGTGTAGGTGACGATATTTCTAAATATAAAAACGAAATCCGAAACTCATAAATAAGTTATATCGTCTGAAAATGCTTTTTGAAAATACCGAATCTTTAAATCGATTTTTCTACTATTTCTCGTTGTTTTTTTACAATTTAAAGCTTATTTTGATATCATTTTTTCTTCTTCAGTAAAAGTTGAATAATTTCCTTCAAAATAGGAATTTAGACCAAAAAATAGAATTTTCGTGTAGTTGACAATATTTCTAAATATAAAAACGAAATCCGAAACTCATAAATAAGTTATATCGTCTGAAAATGCTTTTTGAAAATACCGAATCTTTAAATCGATTTTTCTACTATTTCCCGTTGTTTTTTTACAATTTAAAGCTTATTTTGATATCTGTTTTTTCTTCAGTAAAAGTTGAATAATTTCCTTCAAAATAGGAATTTAGACAAAAAAATAGAATTTTCGTGTAGGGGACGATATTTCTAAATATAAAAACGAAATCCGAAACTCATAAATAATTTATATCGTCTGAAAATGGTTTTTGAAAATACCGAATCTTTAAATCGATTTTTCTACTATTTCCCGTTGTTTTTTTACAATTTAAAGCTTATTTTGATATCATTTTTTCTTCTTCAGTAAAAGTTGAAAAATTTCCTTCAAAATAGGAACGTTGACCAAAAAATAGAATTTTCGTGTAGGTGACGATATTTCTAAATATAAAAACGAAATCCGAAACTCATAAATAATTTATATCGTCTGAAAATGGTTTTTGAAAATACCGAATCTTTAAATCGATTTTTCTACTATTTCCCGTTGTTTTTTTACAATTTAAAGCTTATTTTGATATCATTTTTTCTTCTTCAGTAAAAGTTGAATAATTTCCTTCAAAATAGGAACTTTGACCAAAAAATAGAATTTTCGTGTAGGGGACGATATTTCTAAATATAAAAACGAAATCCGAAACTCATAAATAATTTATATCGTCTGAAAATGGTTTTTGAAAATACCGAATCTTTAAATCGATTTTTCTACTCTATTTCCCGTTGTTTTTTTTACAATTTAAAGCTTATTTTGATATCATTTTTTCTTCAGTAAGAGTTGAATAATTTCCATCAAAATAGGTATTTTGACCAAAAAATAGAATTTTCGTGTAGGGGACGATATTTCTAAATATAAAAACGAAATCCGAAACTCATAAATAATTTATATCGTCTGAAAATGGTTTTTGAAAATACCGAATCTTTAAATCGATTTTTCTACTATTTCCCGTTGTTTTTTTACAATTTAAAGCTTATTTTGATATCATTTTTTCTTCTTCAGTAAAAGTTGAATAATTTCCATCAAAATAGGTATTTTGACCAAAAAATAGAATTTTCGTGTAGGGGACGATATTTCTAAATATAAAAACGAAATCCGAAACTCATAAATAATTTATATCGTCTGAAAATGGTTTTTGAAAATATCGAATCTTTAAATCGATTTTTCTACTATTTCCCGTTGTTTTTTTACAATTTAAAGCTTATTTTGATATCATTTTTTCTTCTTCAGTAAAAGTTGAATAATTTCCTTCAAAATAGGAATTTAGACCAAAAAATAGAATTTTCGTGTAGGTGACGATATTTCTAAATATAAAAACGAAATCCGAAACTCATAAATAAGTTATATCGTCTGAAAATGCTTTTTGAAAATACCGAATCTTTAAATCGATTTTTGTACTATTTCCCGTTGTTTTTTTACAATTTAAAGCTTATTATGATATCATTTTTTCTTCTTCAGTAAAGTTTAATAATTTCCTTCAAAATAGGAACCTTGACCAAAAAATAGAATTTTCGTGTAGGTGACGATATTTCTAAATATAAAAACGAAATCCGAAACTCATAAATAAGTTATATCGTCTGAAAATGGTTTTTGAAAATACTGAATCTTTAAATCGATTTTTCTACTATTTCCCGTTGTTTTTTTACAATTTAAAGCTTATTGTGATATCTGTTTTTTCTTCAGTAAAAGTTGAATAATTTCCTTCAAAATAGGAACTATGACCAAAAAATAGAATTTTCGTGTAGGGGACGATATTTCTAAATATAAAAACGAAATCCGAAACTCATAAATAATTTATATCGTCTGAAAATGGTTTTTGAAAATACCGAATCTTTAAATCGATTTTTCTACTATTTCCCGTTGTTTTTTTACAATTTATAGCTTATTTTGATATCATTTTTTCTTCTTCAGTAAAAGTTGAATAATTTCCTTCAAAATAGGAACTTTGACCAAAAAATAGAATTTTCGTGTAAGTGACGATATTTCTAAATATAAAAACGAAATCCGAAACTCATAAATAATTTATATTGTCTGAAAATGGTTTTTGAAAATACCGAATCTTTAAATCGATTTTTCTACTATTTCCCGTTGTTTTTTTACAATTTAAAGCTTATTTTGATATCATTTTTTCTTCTTCAGTAAAAGTTGAATAATTTCCTTCAAAATAGGAACTTTGACCAAAAAATAGAATTTTCGTGTAGGTGACGATATTTCTAAATATAAAAACGAAATCCGAAACTCATAAATAAGTTATATCGTCTGAAAATGGTTTTTGAAAATACCGAATCTTTAAATCGATTTTTCTACTATTTCCCATTGTTTTTTTACAATTTAAAGCTTATTTTGATATCATTTTTTCTTCTTCAGTAAAAGTTGAATAATTTCCTTCAAAATAGGAACTTTGACCAAAAAATAGAATTTTCGTGTAGGTGACGATATTTCTAAATATAAAAACGAAATCCGAAACTCATAAATAATTTATATCGTCTGAAAATGGTTTTTGAAAATACCGAATCTTTAAATCGATTTTTCTGCTATTTCCCGTTGTTTTTTTACAATTTAAAGCTTATTTTGATATCATTTTTTCTTCTTCAGTAAAAGTTGAATAATTTCCATCAAAATAGGAATTTAGACCAAAAAATAGAATTTTCGTGTAGGTGACGATATTTCTAAATATAAAAACGAAATCCGAAACTCATAAATAAGTTATATCGTCTGAAAATGGTTTTTGAAAATACCGAATCTTTAAATCGATTTTTCTACTATTTCCCGTTGTTTTTTTACAATTTAAAGCTTATTTTGATATAATTTTTTCTTCTTCAGTAAAAGTTGAATAATTTCCTTCAAAATAGGAACTTTGACCAAAAAATAGAATTTTCGTGTAGGTGACGATATTTCTAAATACAAAAACGAAATCCGAAACTCATAAATAAGTTATATCGTCTGAAAATGGTTTTTGAAAATACCGAATCTTTAAATCGATTTTACTACTATTTCCCGTTGTTTTTTTACAATTTAAAGCTTATTTTGATATCGTTTTTTCTTCTTCAGTAAAAGTTGAATAATTTCCTTCAAAATAGGAATTTAGACCAAAAAATAGAATTTTCGTGTAGGGGACGATATTTCTAAATATAAAAACGAAATGCGAAACTCATAAATAATTTATATCGTCTGAAAATGGTTTTTGAAAATACCGAATCTTTAAATCGATTTTTCTACTATTTCCCGTTGTTTTTTTACAATTTAAAGCTTATTTTGATATCATTTTTTCTTCTTCAGTAAAAGTTGAATAATTTCCTTCAAAATAAGAATTTAGACCAAAAAATAGAATTTACGTGTAGGGGACGATATTTCTAAATATAAAAACGAAATCCGAAACTCATAAATAATTTATATCATCTGAAAATGGTTTTTGAAAATATCGAATCTTTAAATCGATTTTTCTACTATTTCCCGTGGTTTGTTTACAATTTAAAGCTTATTTTGATATCATTTTTTCTTCTTCAGTAAAAGTTGAATAATTTCCTTCAAAATAGGAATTTAGACCAAAAAATAGAATTTTCGTGTAGGGGACGATATTTCTAAATATAAAAACGAAATCCGAAACTCATAAATAATTTATATCGTCTGAAAATGGTTTTTGAAAATACCGAATCTTTAAATCGATTTTTCTACTATTTCCCGTTGTTTTTTTACAATTTAAAGCTTATTTTGATATCATTTTTTCTTCTTCAGTAAAAGTTGAATAATTTCCTTCAAAATAGGAACTTTGACCAAAAAATAGAATTTTCGTGTAGGTGGCGATATTTCTAAATATAAAAACGAAATCCGAAACTCATAAATAAGTTATATCGTCTGAAAATGGTTTTTGAAAATACCGAATCTTTAAATCGATTTTTCTACTATTTCCCGTTGTTTTTTTACAATTTAAAGCTTATTTTGATATCTCTTTTGTCTTCAGTAAAAGTTGAATAATTTCCTTCAAAATAGGTATTTTGACCAAAAACTAGAATTTTCGTGTAGGGGACGATATTTCTAAATATAAAAACGAAATTCGAAACTCATAAATAATTTATATCATCTGGAAATGGTTTTTGAAAATATCGAATCTTTAAATCGATTTTCTACTATTTCCCGTTGTTTTTTTACAATTTAAAGCTTATTTTGATATCATTTTTTCTTCTTCAGTAAAAGTTGAATAATTTCCTTCAAAATAGGAATTTAGACCAAAAAATAGAATTTTCGTGTAGGTGACGATATTTCTAAATATAAAAACGAAATCCGAAACTCATAAATAAGTTATATCGTCTGAAAATGCTTTTTGAAAATACCGAATCTTTAAATCGATTTTTCTACTATTTCCCGTTGTTTTTTTACAATTTAAAGCTTATTTTGATATCATTTTTTCTTCTTCAGTAAAAGTTGAATAATTTCCTTCCAAATAGGAATTTAGACCAAAAAATAGAATTTTCGTGTAGTTGACGATATTTCTAAATATAAAAACGAAATCCGAAACTCATAAATAAGTTATATCGTCTGAAAATGCTTTTTGAAAATACCTAATCTTTAAATCGATTTTTCTACTATTTCCCGTTGTTTTTTTACAATTTAAAGCTTATTTTGATATCTGTTTTTTCTTCAGTAAAAGTTGAATAATTTCCTTCAAAATAGGTATTTTGACCAAAAAATAGAATTTTCGTGTAGGGGACGATATTTCTAAATATAAAAACGAAATCCGAAACTCATAAATAATTTATATCGTCTGAAAATGGTTTTTGAAAATACCGAATCTTTAAATCGATTTTTCTACTATTTCCCGTTGTTTTTTTACAATTTAAAGCTTATTTTGATATCATTTTTTCTTCTTCAGTAAAAGTTGAAAAATTTCCTTCAAAATAGGAACGTTGACCAAAAAATAGAATTTTCGTGTAGGGGACGATATTTCTAAATATAAAAA